>OZ022236.1:10598550-11798550 GCA_963978835.1 Tenthredo scrophulariae | reverse complement strand
TTTTCTTCCTGAATAAATTTCGTTAATTTAAAGAAAATATTTGTATAGTGCAAAAGTGCGGAAGGCTAGAGACGCGGGTATATATAAAGGAAAATAAATGAAAAGATTGAAATTTTTAAAAGCTGACCTCTCTCTACTCTCGCTTGGGGATATTTATAAAAGTTTGTAACGCCCATGGCGAGTGTGTATACGGAAACATGGTAACATGGAAGAAAGTGGTGTGCAAAGGTGTCGGAGTCTATCTGTAAAAATAATATTATCTTTCACTTTATGGACTGCCGGAACTGGCGGGAATTGAATTAAAAAATGTACAAAGAAACGAGGAACGATCCCAGAGATAGAGCGGAAGAAAGAGAAAGAAAGAGAGAAGAAAAAGGGAACGAGGAAGAACTGGGTAAAGCGGACTGCACACAGCCATACGAAGAGTTCCACGTTTTTACGTTTTTACTCCAGTATTACTTTTGCATTGTGAACCGCGGCAGTCGTCCGCTGTAGCTTTTTTCCCTTCCTTTCTCACCTTCGTTTCCCTTTTCGTGATGCCCGTTCCTTTTTTTTTTTTTTTTTTTCTTTTTTCTTTATCTTTACCAATATTTCCAACCCCTCATGTAGATTTAATCCCACCTTTTTACTCGCCAGTATACATACACACATACAGATAAATGTACTCCTGCCTTTGCTCCTGCTACTTTATACAGTTTTATTCCGTTGGTTTACCTTAGCCTCTTCTTACTTTTTATTTTTTTATTGTTTCTTTATATTTTACCCAACCCCCGACAAAAGGACCAAAGGATATATTCATACTGGTTCCTTCCTGCGTGCAGACAGTTTCGGACTTTTAAAGCAATCAGTACCTACCATTGATTGAACTAGCTTGGAAATCCGCGTGAACAAACCTCAACTTTACAGATCCTTTTTTTCGATCGCGATATATTTCAATCGAATCTAATCTCCTGTGGTTAACTATATATACTATATTAAATAAGTGAAACTTGTGGAGAAGAATTGGTTGGAAAGTTTATCAGTTTTCTACACTATCAGAGTTTTCGTTCCATAGGAATGAAGATGAAATTTTATACAGGATACGAAGAGGTCCACACAAATCTTCGAGGAATTTCAAACTAAATCGAATCCAAGCTATCCCTATGTCCTCTTTGTGCATCACCCGTTTCAAACTGAGTAAATCGATGGTAAGAACGACGCCCCAGATCGCGTGACAAAAGAAAAGAAGGACCTGCAACGATCCGATGTAGTGTAGGTGGTAGAGTCCGGATTTGGCACAAGAATTTCCGGAATAAACCAATAAGCGGTAATGGTTACCTCCTACAGCTTCTTCTCCTTTTTTTCACTTTTCTTTTTTTTTTTGCACAAAAAGCGGTGCCCCATACTCGCAAATGCTCGTCCCCCGAATCCGAATGTGTCTATCTAGGTATCTATCGAATCCTCATCTGCTACTCGCACCCGGAAAACTACCTTCTCCTACATTGCCTCTGTGCTCCTTGTGTAGGGCATGAGCTGAATTTTAAACCAACTCTGATCGCTTTTGGTTCGGAAAAGGTGGATGGTAGAATGGGAGAAATTGAACTAAGTAGGACTCTGCAAAAGATTTTATGCCGGATATAGAAGAAGGATCGATTTTTCGTCGTCGAACTGATAGAGAGATCGAATAGATTCCGTAGAAAGGAGAAAAAAAGAAAATTGCGTCTCTTTCCGAGTGTAATTATAATTGGGAATTATTCATTTTTCCGAAATAACCTACTTGGGATTTAATATTCGAATAATATGACGAATTTAGAATCGTTCTGTGCATAAATTCGTGCATACGTGTGTATAATATGTATGAACGTATACGTATGGAGGAATAGGTCCTTCGCGCTTGAATTCCGGATGCGTTGGACGCCCCGAGGTTCGCGTTCCTGAAAAGAGCACTCGAGGGACGTTCAGACGTGACCGAGCTGAGGCTGTACGATGAAAAACCCCACGAAACCTATCGTTTTTTTCCACTCGGTGAGAGCTTGGCAGGGAATCCCCGCTCCAAATGCCGGAATGAAACGAAATGAAACGGCATCCAGTCGATTGAGCCTACGCCCTGAGGGGGTGGTTCGAAACTTTGTGGGAAAATTCAATAAGTTTAGAAACTGAATTTGCCGTTTACCACCAGTATATGACACTAAACCGTGGCCGCAAAACTTCGGGGAATTTGAAAGTATCAAAAAGCGAACTGGAGTTGGTGAAATTTTCAAGAATTTCGGTCAAGTACCGGCAGCAGGAGAAAAAAAAAAAATGGAAAATAAGAAAAATTTGAAAAAAAAATGAAATGACGTATATGCGGTTACTGACAGCTCGTGGATTTTCACGTTTGTCTGAAAATTGGAAAATCGCGGTTCCACTTGGTGGGGAATAAATCAGGAAATCGAGCGAAACGCGAAGCAATTCAACGGGACTGGTGGTACAGAATTTCGAAGATCAAGGCAGCCATAAATCCAGCATTACCTCGTATTCTTATCTGTCACCTGTTGAGTTATAGCTTGACAAGCCTGTGTCCCCGCGATACATCTTCTCTTATTTATTAGGGATCGGGGGACCCGCAATTGTAGTAGATGCGAAAAAATAAAAATGAATTTCTACGAGATATGAGGCGATTCTTAAATCCTTGAAATATGCGAAAGGAAAAACATTTCTTACACCCCTTTTGAACGAAAATTCTATCCCTCTGTAGCACCCCGAGAAACCCACGTGATATTGAATCTCTTTCTCGTTCTATAGAGGGCCGGTTTGAAGTTGCAGATTTCAAAAGTCCCGAACGGTAGAAATTCCGAATTTTAAAAAGAGTATTTCTGAAACTTTAAATTCCTATAAATCATCCGAGGCATCATGAAGTTATCGATTAAAGTACATAGATAGAATGGGTTTTCGTAAAGAGGGTCGCGATCAGAATGAACTATATTTTGTCTTCGCATCTTGAGAAACAGAGCGATATTTTCGAATTTCATTAATTTTCAGAGGGTCAAGAGTTTTCGGAGTATTCAATTTTCCGAACTTGAACGTTTCAAAAAAATGTTAAATCGTCTCAAACGAATTCCGTCCGAAAGTTTGAAAATTCGAAAAGGAAAATTTAACCCGGCCCAGTTTTGCGTGGTAGTGATATTTTCTGAATTTTCTTTCTTTCGGTTTTCGTCGATAAATATAAAAAAAAAAAAAACGAGAGTGCTCTTTATTGCTTATATACCTGCACACGGGTAGACGAGCCTTATACTCATGGTTCCACCAGTTTTCCTCATATGACACGAAATTACTCTGTCATATTCAATCACGCTGTCACTATTTTACGACAAACTTTCCCCACAACAGCCCTACACCCTACCCCACTAGCTATGAAAAGCAAACTACGTAGACAAGGGAGTGCGGAGGTCGTGGTAAACGAACACAGATTATGCGCTTCGAAGCACGATGCGGGAGTACCTACCTGCGATAATATCTTAACGGCAACTATAGACCTGGGTGACAGTAAATACTGATAAAATTGATGCACGTCACGAGGGATAGCAAAAAAACGAGAGAAAGAAGAACCAACACTTGTTACCTATTAATATGCAAAGGGAGCAGAAAAAAAAAAAAACACCGACTAAATGCTGCGTTTTGCGGATAGACACGATTGGAAAAAAAAAATTGCACTAAATATCGCAACCCACTTTAATGAGATTTTAAAATATGGTTAAATGAACCTCTATACGATCGATCGGTCGGTTTGGAACCTGTATATAATTTGCGGAGTTATTTTTCGCACGCAATAGCTAGTAGGTAGTACATATACATACAAAGAGAGAGAGAGAGAGGGAGAGTTCGAAACTTACGTTTATTCATATATGCGCAAAAGTAGTCGGTTTAAGTGTAAAGAGCGGAGTGGTCAGTGGCCTGTTTTGTTTAGCAGAACTTTTGCGGATTGTACACTGAATGCATGAGGTAAAAATCCGAATCCCCTCTAGGCCAGTAGATTGTTTCATTTGATGATAACTACCTAATGACTACTCACGTATGTATTATACGACGTTTTGCAGAACCAATTTCGAACTAATTGAACAAACACATTCGATCACAATGATGATACCCTAAAGAGAACCGAAACTAAGTGATTCTCGACTAACGCAACGTGACGTATGTATAGTTTATTGCTAATACCAAAACGATTATTCCGAACTCTCGAGCTCGTATCTCCATCAGTTTCTCCGCTTTCCATAATCCCAACTCTGGCAGTTGTTCAATCAATACACGTTCCGTGCTTCTCGTATAATTGCAGCATTCCGTTTTTGGACGGTAAAAACAAAAAACAAAAAAAAAAAATAATCAAAAAAACAAAAGACTACAAATTTGAAACACTTTCGAGACAGTCGAAGAAACGGACACAATGCACCGCGTTGAACTGCATTGCACTAAACTGCACTGCGGAGTTAACACTGTAACCGCTAATGGACCAATGGAAACTGCGAGGGAGCCTAGATCCTGGATCCTGGCCAAATAATCAGAACCGAAAATTCTCTCTTTCGTATATCACAGGGCTATTAGGTACAGCTTAACTTTAGATTTCTAAACGGTATGACATGGCGTGGTGAGCCTTATTTCCGATATCGTAATTATTTCACGCAGAATCTAACAGAAAATTGGAAAACATTCTTTCCAAATAAAATAGGGTTCGCGTGCTCGGAAAAATATATATTATTCTTTTTTTTTTTTCTTCGCTTCTTCTCCTGTTTTTTTTTTTTTTTTTTTTTTTGCAGGACTTTGCGGATTCCCGTATAATACCTATACCTACCTACCTACGTATAGGTATATATCGTACAGTGAAATGGGCGGATAGCTCTGTGAGCCTGAAGATTCTATCTTAATGGACGAAACGATTTGTTCGGCCGTTGCAAAAGAACGAAGAAAAGAAGGCGGTGACGGTGATTGGCGTGGTTTATACTATTAATGGGATTGCCCCTATACATACTACTGCTAAGGTGTGCGGCTGGTTCAGCTAGGTAGCGATATCAGATCCCCGCAACAAATGTCGAGTTATCACGAGTCGAAAATTCCGCACAATCCTTATACCAGAATTAAGAAAAATAAAATAGAGAATATAAGGAGGCCGAAAATTCGATCAGCCTAGTTTTTTTCCTTCTGACCTACCAACCGCGAAACATTCTTTATCTTTGTTAGACGAAGTACTAAATTGTCCGCAAATTCGTTAGTTTTTTTTTTTTTTTCTTTCGTCCACCTACTTTCACTTTATTCACATTTTTTTCATTTCATTATAATCCCGGAGTTTAAAAATTAGTATTTTATTTTATTTTTTTTTTCAAACTTTGAAATAATTATCATAACTACCGCGATTATAATATGCTTGATTTCCATTTCTACTATTTTCGAGCTAATTAATTGCTGTGTGGAAGAAACTAGCTCAAGAGAGTTGAAAATTCTCTGGTTCCTATATACTATGTATATGGGCGAGCTTCACTTTACCTCAACTAGTAAAATTCGTCCTGTGAGGGTTGGTTAGCCGTAGAGTTTCAAGGTGCCTGGGTCAATCTAACCGCTGAATTTAGTCTAGCACCGGGCAAACTGTGGGGTATGTTAATTAATTCGAAATATTTTCATAGCCTATACCTAGCTCGGTGCTAATTTTCTCGGTAAAATCGTAACCCCGTCTATTATGTTGCTGGTTTATTATACCTGGCTACGAGTCATGAGAGAACCGAGTGTTTTGATCGTCGAGCGTATAAGTACCCTGTATAATTATTCAATAAATATAATTAACTAATGACATGCTGTAGGTGTATGTGTTGCGATAAAAGACAGAAAGAAAGAAAGAAAAAAAAAAAAAAAAAAGAATTCCAGAGGCGGCGTGCATCGCAGTCTCTATATGAATTTCCAATAGCTTCATAGCTGTTGAACAGTTAAATTTTTTTTTTTTTTTTGTTTTTTTTTTTTTTCTTTTCAACGTAGTTCTCTTCGCGGTAGAGTTGGTACAATCCACAGTACGCACGATTCATTACTGCAGTGTATTGTACACTGACGTTTATCACCTTTGACGTGATTTAAACAAAACGAGAAGAAACAGAGAAAAAAAAAAGAGATGGGGAATCGTTACGCGATTGCAATAAAGGGCGGAAACTGCATTTACAATCTCGATTTACCGCAATTTTTCCTTACTTTTCTTTTTTTTTTTTAGGTCGTTTAATAATTTATTTCACAATTGCAGGATACGTATATTATAGAACCTCGTATGCTCTGACTGATAAATTTATAAATGTATTTATGTATGTGCAGCTCACATCGTCAAGTTACGAAGTACAAAGCAACGGCGCACGTACAGTACAAGAGAGTATATCGTTGTGGTACACGGTCGTGTTTGATGTGCGGTAAAATTAATTACGAGATTCATGTCTCCTCGCCGAGGGATTCAGTTCCGAAATTATCCATCGGGGGATTCCAACACGCGATACTTAGGCAAGGAAGCCGAGGTACGAGAGGTGAGGGTTGTTATATAATGGACAACGGCAGGAGGAGCAGAAGAAGAAGAAGAAGACGAAGAAAAAACGGGGGTGTATCGAGTTCGCGATAATTGGGAGGATAAGGTATATAGAAGTCCTCCCAGTCCCGGAAGATGATATTTTGTAGATATTTACATCAGGCATTGAGATTTCCATTACATTTCGTGAACAGAGAAAGAAGACGATGCTTCAGTCCGTTTCCGGAAATAAATCGGGCAGGGTAACGGAAGGTCCTTTATCAAAAACGATTAATCAAGGCTTAACAGCTGCTGGTCCTGCCCTCGGAAAATCACGAAGTCATTTAACCTCTCTAAACGTGGGTATTGATTAACCGTCAAGTTTAACGTAATTAAGGAAAAACCTCACTGCATCCTAAGACTCTGGACTTTGGAACTTTGGAACTTTCTTAACGCTCTCGCTCCTGATGCTGAGTAGCCGTTTACCTAGGACAATAAAATTCCTGATCATTTCGTAGGTGCAGTTCCTTATGCGTTTTTGATAAAAAAAAAAAAAAAAAAAATGGGATCTTATCTATACGCCTTTTCCTCACTACTTTGTAAAGTTTTTAGACATAATTTCCCAGGGGTGAAAAAAAGGGGCGATGGTTAAGAGCGAGAATAAAAAAAGGAACAGACACATCCTTCTAGCTATCTACCATTATTCATTTCCATATGCTGCACCAGGCTAGAAGAGTAGGAAAGTATAAAAGAGAGAATACGCAACGAGTCGCGAGAAAATATGCATTTCTACCCTCTATAATCCACCAGCTCTCATTTCTCGTCAAAATTTATACTCCGACGGTTACATTGTGCCGATGTTTTATAACAACTCTACGGTAAAAAACAACCAGGTCTCGGAAGTCTCTACTCGTGTCCCTTACTACTCTACTTCCGCTGGCTAGAGAATATTTTTTTCTTCTTCTCAACTGTTGGGGTGTATGGGTGGTTGTCTACATATATAGCTGGTATACATTTGCGAGATGAAAACGGCAAGAAGCGACCCGCAACGTTTCGGATATATGGAAACTTTCTTAAGTATATAGATATCGTATTCCTATTTGATTTTTTTTTTCTAAAAGTCTGTTTTTCGCGCCAAAAAATTTCCCATTTTCATATCATTCTACGGTATTTCCCCGCCGTTTGCTAGGTAGTAACAATAATCCCGAAGAGGGTCAGCGCTGGTTCGTTCATTCGTTCATTGACCATTAAGCCCGAGAACTTGAGCACCTTAAAGGTGCGGGTAGCTTTCAAGCACATTCGATCTCGGCGAAGAAACAGAGGGAGGTTTATCGCCGTTAAAAGAGGTACTAGCCACTAGCTACCCATGTATAAAATATATGTGTATATATAGGTACCATGGTTTTAATTTCGCGTGACGTTAACCTCGGGCATATATTATATATATACCGACGTAAAACACCGCGATGAAAAACAAGGTGATTAGCGTGCGCTGCAGCAGCAACCCCATCGTATATATAACTAAACAAAATTTACTCACATTAGAGGGGGGTGTATATACTTAAGAAGTTATTATTGATTTCAGTAGGATGGGGGAAGAATGGCTGGTATCAACCACAGATTGATCGCACCCTTATTAGTTACTGTTCAAATGTATAATGACTTTTGTCTAAACCCTTAGAACGCTGGTGGATATCCATCCCACGCGATTCTTTTCCGTAAAATCGTTCCTATCAGCGCGGTAAAGAGACTATTCTGTCAAATGAAGTTCTTCCGTTTTTCACAATGAAGAGGATGATGTGCTGACAGTCCAATTTCATTGAAATTCAGATAGAGAAAATCCCATTCTAGGATCGAGAAATTATGAAAATCAACAGAAACATATGGGGTGGATTTTTTCTTCTTTTTTTTTTTTCTTATTTTTTACCCCAATCTAACGTCGTAAGGTTAATTAGAATTTTATTCACACGACACGTAGGTGAAAGTTATAACGAGCCAATTAATTTTAGAGGTAAATCATCGCTCTCTGAATATTTTCTCAAAAATTCGTGGTGTATGGGTAGTTATATATCCGTTTCGTTTAAACTGGGGATAATAAAGAAAGAGAAGAAGAAAAAGAAGAAGAAGAAGAAGAAGAAGAAGCAGGAGAAGTAAGAAAAAAAAAAACGAAAAAAAAGTAAGTATAGCGTTGTAGCTCGGCAAGAAAGACCGTTTCGTGTTTATTCGAAAAGTTTGCGCGTTTTCCATGCAAATCCTAGCAGAAGGCAGGCAGGCAGTCCTGAGCCAAGCTGGTTGGCTTCGACTCTCGCGCCGCTCGCGCTGCTTCATCGTCGTGGATTCCGTAAGGATTCACAGGAATATACCTTATATACCTTATATACCTTATATACCCTCCGGGGGAGGATTTTAGAATTCCCATTGTTTAACAGGGGCCGTACAAAGCCAGACGATAGAAAACTTAATCAGTTTTACTTTTATTGGATTCAACGGAGAAAACGTAGCTACCTTACACTTTCTCGTTTACCTCAACATATAAATTATTTAACTATATTTTATATCAACCGCTGCCTCTTCGTAACACACATATGCAATTATACTAATATATAGGTCTTTTTTTCCACTCTCTTTTTTTCTTTCATTCACTTTTATAATTTTCCTTATCACAATATTTTCCACGTTTAATTAAAATTTACTGTTAATTGATTGACACAAGGTCATTATTCCTCGCCAATACATATGCAGGTCTCAGGTATATATTAATTCAGGTGCAGTCTAGACGTTCCCAGAACAAAGATATTTGTGACATCTCATCACATATATCGATTGAATAAGGTCATAAGGTCGAAAGCCCCCCCCCAAAAAAAAATGTTATTCAGAAGGGTAAACTTCAGACCTTTTTAGACACCTGTTGGAATTTAAAAAAAAATCTAATACTTGGGGATAATTTTTTTTTTTTAATTTATTTTTTGCATGAAGGTTGCCATGCTTCATTTCTCGAATTGGTATTTAAGAATCACCCTAATATTCAAATATGTGCACAAGGTCTGACATACTCAGTCACTCAAATTGCGACAAGGTATAAAGAGCTGTAACCGCATATGCAGATAATAAAAGGACTTATGGATACATGTGAATCTATACATATAGGTACATGCGTATATGATGGTACCCATACCTACCTGCGTATACTCTCTGTTCCAAAATTTTATACGCTCTGAATATAGAATGATGAATAATTCAAATCCAAGATTCAAGTACCGACAGTATATGAATTCGCTGAAAGAGTACCTTGGCGAACGATATTTTTTTTTTTTTTTTTTTTTTTTTTCGTATCAAAAAATGAACAATAATGAAATATTAAAATCCATTTTTACGCGAATATTGGAGAGAATATATTGTTTCGATATTATATACAACTCTACGAAGAAGAAATATTCAATAAATATGAAATGTCTCTGAACAGGTAGGTAATGTAGTACCATAATGACATCTTCTTATTTTTCCAATATTTGTTCAGATGTAATGAATAAAAATCGTCTTACTACGTCGACGGTGGCGACTTTATTAGTGCTTGAAATACATGAATATCAACCAGGGACATAACCGGATATAGCTGTATCGACGATTATCATTAATATCGTATAAATGTTGGCGGTATTAGAAAATTATCTACACCTATATAATGTGTTCCGTGATATGTACTGGGTTTCAAAATGAAATCCTAGTGTGTATATATTTCAGGTAAAAGATAATAATCAATCGGCTACAGGGCGTATATCGATTATAGAATTATAGATACGCGATTTTCGTATAGACTAAATTTCGAGAATGAAATTTGGTAGGAGGGCAAATGAACGTTCGATATTTTATCGGTTGATTAAGTTAATTGGAAATGCACACATACCTGCCATTTCGGTAATATTCATATACGTATAGCTATAAATTATCAATAGATAATATATTGAATATTGGAACCTGTCAAAGGTTCTATATCACTATTCAGTTTCGGCTTATGAAGTAGTAGCCGGAGAATAAACTATGATCCAGAAATGCGATGGGTTGAAATAAAATTATTCAATGAATGGTCCAGGGTAGCAGAGGTATGGGTACCATACCTGTACGTTAAGCTTGAAGCTTAAGCTCGGGATTAGTTTTTCAATGACTCAAAGCTCAACGATTATAATCCGGCCCGAACGATCATCGTCAATTTTTTCACCCCATTAAGCGGGTCGATGCCGAACAAATAGAATTGAAAAATTGTAAAAATCGTCAAAGTATGCATAAGTTCAAATAATTAGTCCTGACTTAGGAGCCAGGTTGAAATTCCGAATTTTTATATTGCCGATAGACAGTTTTCAGAAAGGTCACTTTTCCTAAAGTCTATACATTATAGCCGATTCAAAGAATTTTCAAACGACGAAGACCGGAGCCGGAGATTTACTTTTCGGACAAAAAAAAAGGTTAAAAAATCTTATCAATTATATATGACATCGTGAAGTTATCGATCGGTGTAGATAAAATCGGTTCTCAGTAAAGAGTGTCTCGATTAGAATGAATTATTTTTTGTCTTTACATCCCGAGTATAAATAGACTGAAATTTTCAAATTTTCGGGCTTTCGCGGATTTTAAATGTTCCCAGCTTCAACATTTTCTGAAAATCTGAAAACGTACTTGAAACGAATCCGCAATTTTTACCAGGGAATCATTCTCCATGGTGATAAATAAACTTGCGGTTGGTCCAATTAGAAACTGAAAGTAAATTTTTTAATTAACTTAAACAATTCTGGCGTTAGCCACCCACAACCAAGTCGTCTGTGTGGAAATATATAATTACTTATCGAGTTAACAGGATGTTGACATACCACGATATCGCGTGGCTTCTTTCCATATTAATCTGATTTCGTATATGCAAATAAGTATAATTGATCGAGTCTGACCCCAATGATCTCATTGATAGATCGGAAGGTTGACTCCTGCATGTTGAACATTTTTTACGAGGGGATTCCCTTTTTTTACGCTAAATTTATCGCTTTTTTCGAATTTTCTGGCGAAGAAGCTATACAACGGATCAATGCGAAATTAGGCATGTGGATTTATTTATTTCTTATGTATTGACAAAAAAAATTATTGATCATTTCCTCTCAAAAATACGCCTCCCACCCCCCCCTCGACGCGCGATGATCCGCAGTTGACGATGTGCACGATTTGAGTCTTCCCATCAATCCTGCAACAAAAACCCAAAAATATTTTACTTTACACACGTGTAGCTATCGTTTGACGAAGCGAAAAAGAAAAAAAAAAAAAAATTGAGGATCCGGTGACGTTTCGAACTCAAAATATTGATTGATCCAAAAACATACATCGATATTTTTGTTATAAACAAAAAATATTCAACGTATTGCTTTTTTTTTTTTTTTTTTTTTATCAACCGATAGCTACATACGTGTCAAATAGAATGTCCTTGGGTTTTTGTTGCAGGATTAATGGGTAGACTCGAATCGTGCACATCGTCAACTAGGGATCATCGCGCGTCGAGGGGGACTGGGAGGCGTATTTTTAGGAGAAAATTATTATCATTTTTTTTATTTTTTTTTTTTGCGGATAGATAAGAGATAAATAAATCCACATGCCAAACTTCGCATTTATCCGTTGTATAGTTTTTTTCACCATAAAATTAGGAGAAAGCGATAAATTTAGCGAAAAAAAAAGGAAATCCCCCCTTAATATCATGAAAATCAAATCCATATCTACATACTCACCATTAGATAAACAAACCAAACCACACCGTATCCCTGTCCCTGTCCCTATCCCTACAGTGAAATATAATCACTACTATAACTGGTATACTGGTTCCCAAACCGATCCTACCAGCGCAATTAACTCCGTAGTACTAAATTAGATTCCAGCTGTGGAATCGCTTCAACGTTACACCAACCCACCACACTCCGGATATTTCAATCTAATCTTTTCCTCTTGTATTGTAGTACAGTCCATCGTCTTCACACCCTAACTTACTAACAAACGAAATATGTAACACGCGTTACAGAACAGTTCTTTTTTCTTTTTTTTTTTTGAACTTTTTTTTATAATCAAACACTATCAATGTAACCAATTTTTAAAGACTCGTATGCGTGAATAATAAAGTTCAGATAGTAGTACGCTGGATGCACTTTGTCCTGTGGTTTTTATTTATTTATTTATTTTTTTTTCAATTTTTTACAACGTTAAAAGCCACGCAGGTAGTAGGTAACTCGTTGTTTTATTCAGTGCAGTAATTTCGCGCATTGCGATCGGTGGTAGATAGACAGATATCTATAAATCGTACACACAATTTCACAAATTTGTTTGCACACTGGGTGGGGTAGTTTTTTTTTTTTTTTTTTATTGCATTTCTGTTTCCTCTTTGTGAATTTTTATTTTTATTTTTTATTTTTTATTGTCCTTTTGTATTGCGGAAATAGTTCGGACGCATAGAACGTATGTACGTACGTACGTACGTATGCATACATACATACATACACACATACAACTGGCAGAGTTTACATTGATTTTATAAAAGACTGATAGATAGGCCGCAGAGGAGAAATTTAAAACTAAACTACATGCTGATACCATTCGATAAGAGTTTAGCTATCGATCCCAAGCTTCGCTTACTCTTATCTGTGCCGTGCAAAGAGTATACATACATATATATATATATATATAAACCTGTGGTTATAATTACGGGTAAAAATGATAATCGAACGTGATTAATATATCGTATCAATTTATTGGAATAGAAAGAGAAAAAAAAAAAAAAAAAAAAAACGATGACTAATTCGTAGATAAAATCTATTTGTACAAAATTTCTGCCCTATATAGTTTATCGAAGTATTATTTACATTGCCGGGGGTTTAAAATACGCCGAATAAGTAAACCGGGATAAACGAGAGGCTATATTTTATTTAACAAAGTACATTTAGCAGCGACTCGATGATCCTGTTTCAAATTTTTAAACTTGAAAAATCGGATAAGGTACTGAAATATGATTCACCTACTCTCCTAAGAGATTCATATCTCTCAACGTCTCGTTGATTAATTTCATACTTCCTGGATCGGCAACGTACTTCACCAAGGTGCCGATGTAACGTGACGTTTAACACGCGATTCCCCGACGCCGCGTCCGCCGTCCTACGTCCGACGTCGCTTTTAAATTATAAAAATTGAAAAACCGGAAGAATATCATTTTCAGTCAAATCGTGTACCGGCCGCTTCCAATCCAACCCGAGATTCCTGATCTTCTATACATTTTATCAAATTATCTATCGAACTGTCACATCGATCAGATAGTGGCATACACCATATATAGATATATACCTACAAATCGACTAATGGTTTCTGTAACGGAGGCTACGATTAATTAGATCAGATTATTCGAGAATATATAGATTAGATTAGGCATACTTCAACGAGCCGAATGTTTTACACAGTGTGTTAAAAATTTTCGTGAAAAAAAAAAAGACAAATTCAATTTCACCTGTTATCCAGTTTTATCGATATAAACCGCGCTAGTACAAAGCTAGTAAATTATCGTGTAGGTATGTAGTTTACCCAGGTTTAATAGTTGAAAATATTATAGCGTAGTCTACGTTGTCGTTTGAAAGTTAACGTAAAAGCAATCCTGCGTGGGAGTTTTTGTGGCAACAGCCTTTACAAAGGAAATGAAATATTCAACATGCGGCCCACGATTTCTGGACCGCTGCGTGGATGAGTGGAGAGCCATATTCGAGGGGATATCTGTATGTATGGCCGTGTGTGCCACCGATCCTGTCCGCTTTTTAAGCAATTTCTACCAAATTTGATACAAAACTCAACGACCGTGCGATATCATATGCCTCGAAATTTCAAATTTCGTATACCACCGCAAAATGTGATTCCTTTTTTTTTTTTCTTTCCTTTTTGTTTTTTGTTTATCCCTCTCTTTTCTTTTCGTTTATACTATACACATCCCTCGTTTACCGAGACGATTCTCCATGTCTCCTTAGGCTATTACAAATTCTTTAATTGTTATTTAAAATTCTACAAATTTTCCGAATAAAATTAAAATACGTTTCAACTGAGTAGAACGAGATTAAGGCTACGATGAGTTCTCAATTAAGTACACTATATATGATAACTATCAATTCGTATATATATATATATATATATATATATTGTATCTAATAATATATTCTATGATGTGGCAGCAGGAGGGAGTCGTTCAATTAAGCCGTCACCTTTCGTGAGAAACTTTTATATGAATGGGTTTCATTACGGCATGGGGGCTTATTAAGCTCTACTTTACCACCGTAACTTGGATATTCTTCACTAGCTCTTACCACGTTTCTTCAATTCTATGTGTTGAAAATGAAAAGCAAAAGTAAAATAGGAAAAAAAAAAAAAAAAAAAAAAAAAAAATACCTCCAACTGTTTTAGATCGTAGAAAAAAAAGAAGCTGAATCCTTTGCGAAGGATTGAAGAAATGAAATGAAAGAAAAATGTAAAAAAAAATCAAATTCGTTGGAAACTTCACTTCCTAATAATTCATAACGCAGAATACGCAGGGCGGTGATGGGGCGATGGACCAAGCTAATTTAGATGGCTGATTAGAGGAAAGAGGTGAGATGATGTAAAGTAAGGTAAGGTAGGGTGAGGCAAGGCAAGGTAAGGTTAAGTGAGGTATAATCAAGAGAAAGAGCTACCGAATCCTGAATAAGAACTGTTGCGAGTGGTTTGGCTGCGGACGACCGGGAGTAATTAAAAGGGAGTGCGATCATTCAGTTGTTTAATTAAGTCCATTACCGTCGGCCGTGGATAATGGCTAGTCGACGAGACCCAGCCTCTGCCAATTCTCTCTCTCTCTCTCTCTCTCTTTCGGTATGTGAACCAGGTAGATACTAGTTAAAATTATCAGAGATTTCCGTGTATATATGCATACCTACCTACTTGAGACAAAATAAACGAGGATTTCGAATGTGGGAATTGTACGAATGATTCGCTCTATCGTATCATACGAATGGTATTCCATATTCAGCCAAATTTCGCGAATTTATTACGTCAAATAGAAATTTTTCAAAAACTTCAAAGGGATAATGATGTTGGTTGAAAAATTTTTACTTCAACGACGAAGTTGGGTCCTGCATCATTCACTGCTTGGCATTACAGTATGTGTATCTATACCCATGTGCAAAAGTTAGACAAGGAAGAGGTATATTCGCAAAGATTTACCGTTAGTAAAACCGGTCTCGCGAAACATGCTTTGAGTTTTAATCAGTTTGATTCCTGAGCTCCTCTCTTAGTTATTTGCTTCTTCTTCTTCTTCTTCTTCTTCTTCTTCTTCTTCTTCTTCTTCTTATTTTTATTATTTACTGCGGAACTGAGATGAGACAAATTACACGAGTATTCGAACCCTGCAGATGATTGCTATAACAGAGTTGCATTAACGGTACACCGCAATGAAAAAAAGAAAATGAAAAAAAAAAAATAAAGAAAAAAAAAAACGAATGAAAAGAAACCTCCGTTGCAGATGCAGGTTCTCTTCCAAATATGGAACGATCCTCTGCATCCGTACTCGATGGAACTTGAGTGCTTGATAAAAAAAAAAAAAAAAAAAAAAGAAAAAGAGAAAAAACCAAGTAGAACAAATTTTTATGGTTCTTTCAGGATTCTTTAACCTGGATTCCTTTTATTTTCTTTCCTAATTGTTGAAAACCGTTTTAAATCAGCGATTCTTCGATTAACTTCGATTAATATTTCGAGCGGAATATTTCGAAATTTTCCAGGTATTGTGTAGGCGATAAACTTCCTTTTTTTCTTCTTTAACATTGGATATATATTATCTTCGCTACGTCAAGCATGAAACCAATCCCGATTCTTCTTCTCCTTTTCCTCCACCACCTCATCATCATCATCATCATCTCAGACACGGAATAATTTGACTTTTTTTATTGTATAATTAGTCAATTTTACGGACATGAATAATTCAGATCAATCGATCGCGTGGATAACTGAGAGATTAGTTAATTCTTCAGACTCCTTTGGTCCGGAAATACGAGGTATTGAAAATATCCCAAAACGAGTTATAACATCGTACGACGATCAGTTTCGGTAGAATTAAATATTGCAAAAATTGTCTGAAAATTTATGGAACATCGAGGATGAAGATCCCATCGAATAAACTACCCCCTTTGGTATGACAAAAGAGTTTTGTTGTTCTGATGAGAATAGGATCTGAGAACTGAATGGAAAGAATAAAATAACTGGATGGAGTAAATGGAGCATATATAGACCTGCAATGTTGCTTTATGTCAATTTCCACCTTTTATCTCAGACAGTCTTCCCACGCACAATGCATGCTCCATAGAAAAGGTAATCTGGAATCTAATGGCGTAATTTAAAGCGACTGCAGTAATTTAGACTCTGACAATAAATGGTATGAATGAAATCATCGTGTCGTCATGAAGGTAATAAAGCGGAATTATAGAGAAAATTTCAGGAGCACACTACAGAGTGAGTGAGTAGGCCAGAAGTTCGTTTGTTCCTGTCTGAATCTGACAAAGGACTAAATCGACAGATGCACAAAGGTTCGGATAATGGACTGCCATGGTGGTCAGTACTCGGCACCTTTTCAACGGCGTTATCACCACCTTGAACCGATACGTCAACGTCGAGCCCGCTGTACCATCTAAAGAACGAAAGAACCGCGGGGACTGTGCAGTAAAAAAAAAAAAAAAAAAATGGAAAATAAAAATGTAAATAAAAATGAAAATAAAACTAAAGAAAAAAAAAAAAAAACTGAAAAGATGACCGTGAGTGAGGCTACCGTTGCAGAGGTTCGTCTGACGGGCAAAGCACCGTTGTTTCTCTGCACCGACGCCGTACGGCACCTATGACGACCAGGTATACCCTGGTGGGATGAAGTGTCACTGAATTATGCATGATCCTCTTTCAAAAGGGACGCTCGCGTGTCGTTATTCTCTCTCTACGTCGTTCTTTCGGTGCTGATGCTTACGTAGGTACCGAATTTACAATCTCGATATATCCCCATCCTTTGGTCGTTCAAATTCTCCGACCATTGGTCAATACTCGAACGCATATATATCATATATATAATTTGAAATAATTTTATGGAAATTTTTGCAAAGATAAATTTCTGCAGTCATATATGAGAAGAAACTGTTGTAAAAATCGATGAATACATCAGTCGACGTTGAAGAGGCGGCTGATTAACGCCCCTGCAGAAACCGCGCTTCAGTACCTACGTCGCGTCGCGTCGCGTCCTTGTCGAGGCTGTGACAAACGGGTTGAGATAAATAGACATCATTAGCGATTTGGTGGGTCGATGGCAGCTGAGACTTAACTTCACCCTCGAGGCTCAGTGGTTAGAGGTGGTTTTGGGAAGATCGTAGCTACGGCGTACCAGCAGCCCATTGTTCAGGATTCGCGGAACATTTCAACGTTAAGATGAGCCGCGATAAGGCCAGGGAAGTTTCCTTATGAAAGGCGGACGCGTTGAGGGATGCAAAAACCTTGGGGATGAAACCGACTCGAAAACAGAGAGAGAGAGAGAGAGAGAGAGAGAGAGAGAGAGAGAGAGAGAGAGAGAGAGAGAGAGAGACATTTATTAGGCGCTCTGGGATAGTATCCCCTCAAGCGCAGTAGCATAGTTTACAATATAACAAGAGAAGTAAAGACATATGGACAAAGGTAGCAGTCAGTAATTGCATAGAAGTTATAAATGTAAGATTAACAATAATTATCAAACAGAAAAGAAAAGTGAAACAGAAGATAGATAGAGTAAATAATGAGATTCACAAATAAAGGTTGAATTCGAATTTTAAGCTTCACGTGAAGAGAGAACGTTGCGGCTGCAGCCGACTTAGTGCATGTACCTCCATTCGGTTAAATGGCATGAGGGAAACTGCAGAAAACCTACGCCAGGTACGCAGATAGATAGATAGAAAAGTCAAGGTGGGGGATCAATAGAGAGTAGATGATCGAGTAGCATTTTCTTGAAGATGCCAATACTGGAAGAAGTACGGATATCCAACGGTAGACTATTCCAGAAACGAGGAGCAGCAGTCATGAAAGAGTTCATGAGCAATTCGGTCCTGCAGGAAGGCACGTAGAGAAGATCCAACGGGGCCCTCGTGGTACGACTTGATGCCGGTCTTCGATCAAGATTGACGGACATGTGAGATGGTATGCCGGTCTGAATGACATTGTATAACAGACACCCAAGGAAGTATTTTCGTCTCGCAGCAACTTTAAGCCATTTAAGTTTGCTATAATATGGCGTGATATGCGTATCCTTCCTGATGTCGAATATAAATCGTACGCAGGAGTTAAGCGCTCTCTGGAGCTGCAAGTCAAGTCCGTCGGTCAAATCCAGATATATCGTGCAGCAGTAGTCAATGTGCGGGAAGATCAAGGTGGAAATCAGACGCTCCCGCAAGGCTCGAGGAAGCAGATCACGGCAAAGTTTTAGCTGGTACAATGTTCCGTTGATTTTCTTGGTAACGTCCGCCACATGAGCACCCCAGGATAGAGTGTTGGAGATAGTGACTCCCAGGTGACGCACCTGATCCGAGTAAGGCACGGGATCCGCTCCAACCAATATAGCAGGTAGAGAAAAGAAATCAATGGCCTTGATGTAACGACGTGTACCCAGTACCATCGCTTTGGTTTTGGCTCCATTCAGCAGCAGTCCATTGCGTGTGGCCCAGTCGGAGATACGAACCACGTCCTCATTGACCTCAGCGATGCCTTGAGAGAGCTGATGTGGGTGGCAATGATGGTAGATCACCAAGTCATCCGCGTAGATATTCCTGCTAGAGTACCTAAGACAGTCTTTAAGGTCAAGCATGTACAGTGTAAAAAGTAATGGACCGAGGACTGAGCCTTGTGGGACACCATTGATGACAGGTCGCCACGAAGTGATAGAACCATCACCAGGTCTCAGGGCCTGCTTACGACAGTCGAGATAGGCACAGAACCAACGTAGTGCGTTGTTAGAAAATCCAAGGAGCCTGAGCTTATCAACTAGCAAGCCATGACGGACACGATCGAAGGCCTTAGAAAAGTCAAAGAAAACCATAATTGTCACCATGCGAGTATCCATGGCCTGTCTGACATCATCGATGACACGGATGAGCGCCGTGTGGGTACTATGTCCTCTCCTATATGCAGACTGGTGAGGGTCCAGAAGATTCCGTCTTTCAAGGAAGCCCATGGCCTGGTCAGCGACGATTCTCTCTAAAGACTTAGATAGCGAACACAGGATAGAGATAGGGCGATAATCATTGAAGTTTATAGGTGACTTGATTTTGGGGAGAGGGCAAACAAGAGCAGACTTCCACAGCTCAGGGAAGGAACCAGAAGTAAGGGAGAAAGAAAAAAGATGAAGAATATGCGGCAAGATCGAGGGTAGGGCAAGTCCGATAAGTTCCGAAGAGAGACCATCCGCACCCGCAGATCTCGATTTGGTATAGAGCAAGGATTTAACCAAGATATCAATGGAGATATTTTCAAAGTAGAACTTCGAGTCATCGTAGCTTACTTCGCCTAGAAACCAGCGCTCCGAAGAAGAGGAAGGAGAGACATCGTGATCGTCACCCCCAGCGCTCGCAAAGTGTGCATTCAGAGCCTCAGCAGGGACCACCAGTTGGCGATCGGAAGTGCGCGATCGAACAAGTCCTAAGCGACGTAGTTCCTTCCAGACCGTAATATGATCTCTAAGACCTCCCAGTTTTAAAAGATAGTAAGCTTTCTTGGCTGCTCTAACCTTAGTCTGCACTTCGTTGCGCAGGGACTTGAACCTATCATACAATGAAGCTAATCTATTTCTTCGCCATTTTCTGCGAGCTCTGTTTCGCTGCGTCATTAAAAGCTTGATTTCAGGCGTGAGCCAGGGTGCAGGAAGCGTACGCGGGCAAACTAGATGTAAGGGCGCAAGACGGTCAAAGCAATCAAGCATGGCTAAATTCAGAAACTCAACTTTCTCATCGATGGATTGTACTTGGTAGAAAGGACTCCAATCTATCGCTTCCAGACACTGAAGTAATCTATGTTTATCAAACGTACGAAAGTCCCGACAGGTAAAGGCTCGAGGCTGGCGACGCTGTACCCTGACATTATATGAGACAAAAATCAAATCATGCGCCGACAGGAATGGGACATCATGCTGACCATGATCGATCACTTTGTCAGAATCATCAACTATACAGAGATCCAACCAAGTAGAGGAATCGCGAAGGATATGCGTAGGCTGATAGGGCAGTAGGAAGAAGTTAGATGAATCAACAAAGCCTCGCAGGTGGTTACTATCAAAGGTGTTACCTGTCATATCAGTGTTAAAATCACCCATTATTACAAGATTGGAGTAAGATGAAGAATGGACCAATAGACAGCTCATAAATTCGTCAAGGTAACCTATATGTGGTGGACGGTAGACAGAAGCGAGTAGAAGCTTCGACGAGCTTACCGGCGATACCTCCACTAGGATGTACTCAGGTTTATGCAAGTAGATGCCACCAGAAGAATCCAGGACACGGGCTTGGAGTGAGTTATGGACGAAGATGCCTACTCCGCCGCCACCACGCCCAGTTCTATCACACCGAAACAGTTGGTAGCCAGGAAGTCGAACCAAGTCGTCAGAGATAGCAGGTTTCAGCCAGGTTTCAGACATGCAAATGACATGATAGTTAGAATTATTGAAGAAAGCACGAAATTCGTCCAAGTGAGCAACAAGAGACTGACAGTTTACGTGACATATTGTGAGATTGTCATGCGAAGTAGGTGTTGTTCTATCCATAATTGATATTACGAACCTTATCTGTTAAACGCCTACTGAGTATAGAGCATTTTTTACCGTCCAAGGCAGAGTGCGATGTATCTTGCACCTTAGCAGCTTTACAATTAAAGCAGCAAGGCGCATCACCTCTTTTCTGGCAGTCCTTCAACTCATGCGATCCTGAGCAGTGACCACAACGAGGGGAATTTTTACAGTCCTTGGCTAGGTGTCCAAAAGCAAGACATTTGTAACATTGCCGGACAACAACATGATCATCAAAACGGCAGGCTGAAAATCGGAGGTAAATGCGGGAATTAGAGGTATCCCGCAGGCTCTTACGTACCAGGGGAGGCACCTCGATGACACAACTCGTGCGGGTACGACCTTCTTTCACAGGGAAGCGATAGACTACCTTAACTTCGGGATTATCTATGCCGCCAAGGTTCAACGCTACAAAGTCGGACCTAATTTCATCTTTGCACATGTCAGACGGAACTCCATGGACCACCAAACGAGGATTCAATTTCGAATCCGCCCTGACCTCTAGTCCAGCCTTAGCAAGAGCAGGAAGAGCACGCACCCGATCCATGTTAACCGAGCTAGCCTCAATACGAATGGCATTATTCCGAGCTCCCGAGACCCGTTCAACTTTCATCGCGAGCGAGGCAGGATTCACAGCCTTGAACAGGGCATTTTTCGTGGCAACAGATGATGAAAAGTTGTTAACCGATGCAGCCATAGGGGCTATGACAAAACTAGTAGTTTTAGGGACCTCAACCGTAGGCCCTCTAGGAACGCGAATTTTAGAAGACGCACGATTTGCCACGGCAGCATAAGATGCGGGACTACTACTACTAGCAGCAGCGGAGATAGTTTCTTTGACGCCATCACTACAAGCTTTCTTCGCGCTAGCAGTGCACACACGAAGAATTTCGGAACATGATTCGTTGACAGCTTTTGCACACGCGCGCGAGCTGTCAGATTTTCCGTCGAGTCGGGAGTAAGCCATGGCCAATGAGTTGAATGCAGCCTGATAACTAAGAAAGACCTCTTGCAACACTGTCTTTTTTTCTACAGCCTCACGCGATGATCTAATATATTTGAAAAATTGGCTATCAAGATTAGACAATTTAGCTCTCATAGCATCTAAGTCGAAATCAGCTGATGATGTAAATGACAGGCGGTTAAAAGGAGACAGACTGTCTACGGGCACAGCACTGGCTTCCTCATCGTCCGACATGGCAGAAATGTAAACAGAGCAACGTGAATATAGGAATGTATGTATGTATGTACGTAATGGACGAAAACAAAAATAGAGTTAGGCGCACGCATCCGTGCGTGCGCACAGAGACAGACGTCAAGGAAATAGCCAGGCAATAATGAGCCGTTAGATGACTTAGAAAATACGAAATAAGTGAAAAACCAAAAGTCAAAAACGCCTACCGTAATATTCTGCGTCAAGGAGAACAACACACCCACCACTGGAATATGGCCAGAAGAATTCAGCCACAGTGATGCAGTGTAAAAAGAAGAAATACACAGAGCGACTAACTGCGTGACTGACAGCGACTCTTCTCGGAGAGAAGAGAGAGAGAGAGAGAGAGAGAGAGAGAGGAGAGTAAGAAAGGCTGGGTCCAGTTCTCCCCGCGGCTACAGAACTAGTATATATGCACACACATACGTAAAATATATATGTACATAAAATTGCTATCGTTTATTTCAATTTTTATTTAATATACTTTTTTTTTCTTCATTCTTGGTCCAGGAAATATCGCGAATATTTTTGGCGATGGGGTATGAGACTGAAAAATGACTAAAGAAAATGTTGGGATTTGATAAAAAAAAAACAAAAAAAATTTATTATATAAAGATAGTGTATATACATGGGTAAAGGGCAGAGAGTTGGGTATCGGCGGAACTAGCCATTTATAAAAGCATTACTCGCCGCCAGAGGCGACTGTTGCAGAACAGAAGGGATGAAATATGAAATATGAAATATGAAATATGAAATGTGAAATATGAAATATGAACAGTGACGTTTAATGATTTTCGATATATCTAGAGAAAATTTTTATATTTTTACATGAATGTAGGTATAGCCGGGATCGGTGCGAAGCGCCATAAAGCCACTCGTTGAAATGTTATTAGTCATTTATTTTCTGCAGCTATACACCAATTTGGCAACGTTACCGAGTCGCGAGGTATGGCCATCTGTTCTTTCGCCAATTTAAAGTAAAGGAGAGAGAAACAGAGGTACAAACTAAGGTAAAAAAACAAAAAAACAAAAAAAAATGTATAATCAAAAATTACTACCTGCGGGAATAAAAATTCTCCCTGGATGCCCCGAATCGCCCCGAATCCTACAGTAAAACGAGGACAACGACGCGGCTAGACATCGAGGGATATTGGCACGCTCTGATTTCCTGCGCTTATTCAAAGCAAAATGTGTCAAACGTGTTTTTTCACAATTTCAGAAAAGCCTTAGCAATTTCGTACCTATATATGATATAAATATTATAATACATATTATTGGCAAACTTTTTCATTTGGATGATTTTTTCGTAGGACTAACAGATCTCCGGAAAATAAGTCAACTTTGCAACCGGGAGTCAAAAAAGTGTGAAAATATTCAGACGTTCATTTTTTGCCCTCCCTTTCATCATACTCAAAGAAAAATGAAATCAAAAATGGTGGGGGTCCACGCCAGGTCGAGTTGGCGTGGAATGCCTCATATATACACGCCTATAACTCCATCGTTGAAATTTTTTTCAAACACGAGTAAATAATTAATCACTCTTTCGAGCTGTATTTTCAATTATTATTCTTTGAAAAGTTCTTTTCAAAATTAGATAAATTTTGAATTTTGAATCAAAAATTTTCCGGCTCTCATATCTTGACTCGCTGTTGCAGGGCGCGGGTTATAAAGAAAATTGAGGTGACTATCTAAGCGGCTTACTCGCGTTTTCTTTTTCTCGTTTCTCATTCGTCCGCTTTCGGTATTAGTGTATGCGTATGTGTATGCATGTGTGTGTGTGGATATGTGCCGTGTATATGGGTGTGAAAAATAAAACGTATTAAATTCTTGAAGGTAAAAAGAAAAAAAAAAGGAAAAAAAATGGTTCTTGCGATTTATATTGGCAAAATCATAATTCACACCTCTTGTACCTGCCCCTTACGCGTATCTGTATAACTGTATAGGTATTATACGGTATAGCCGAAATAAATCTAGACTTTGTTGTTATCCAAGAGAAAAGGATTATTTATTACAGGCAATATAAACCGGAGAACGTGACAATTGTCGTAATAAATACGATCAAATTCTGGACAAAAAAAAAAAAGTTCAATTTCAAATATATACCTCTACCGCAGCTGGGGTGAAGACGTGTGAAAACGTTCCTCACTCGACTCTATCGCGTTCAAGAAAAGAGGGAAAAAAAAATACTTTCCAAAAACAGGACGAATTTTTTTTTTTGTCTTTGTATAAAATTCATAATAATCGTAACCACTTTCATCCCTACAGATTATACGGTATCAATATTTATCAACCCTGCTACGAATTCAGATACATGATTAACGTCCTTGCAAAGTGAAGACGCAATCTGAAAATGTGAAAAGATTTCAACACCTTACTAGGTAGAATATATACCTATATACCTTCTTCCATGGTTGGCTCATTGATTTATGGGGTCGTGAACTATCCCGCGTTTAGAATTTTAACGAGGATTCGCTATAGAAGCTCCAATTTTTTTTTCTTTTTTCTTTTTTTTTTTTTTTTTTTATTTCTCCTTTTCTTTTTCTCCATCTTCTTCTTCTTTTTTTTTTTTATTTTTCATTTTGCTTCGAATTGTACATGTGTCTATGTATACGTGTATCTCTATATGTGTCGGAGCCTAGAAAATGGGAGAAATTTCTCTACGTATAATATAGCATAAAATATGCTATATAGCGATACAAATTTCTTCGTCAGATGCACGTCCTTTCGCTCCTTTATTTTCACATACTACCCCTGTATAGATATAGGTCTCTGCACAGACAGCTATAACGACATTTATTAAAACGTATATTTCAGGGACTAAGGCCGGGATTCATAGTCAACTCTTGAGTCCAGACTCTGTCAAGACGGTCTTAAGGTGCTTGCCTACCCAATTTCACCAGACCTGAAAACATTGGGAAAAAAGGTGCTATTAAATGGAATATCTCTGCCTGGGCACTGAAATCAATGAAAAAAAAATACGTCGCGCAATTCTATGTGCGACTCCGAACACGTAGGGCCCAAAAAATGTTTTTTTTACGCAAAAATAGAGAAGATATCCATGTAAAACGTTTCAAAACCGTTTCAAAACCGTTTTACATGGATATCTTCTCTATTTTTGCGTAAAAAAAACATTTTTTGGGCCCTACGTGTTCGGAGTCGCACATAGAATTGCGCGAGGTATTTTGTTTCATTGATTTCGGTGCCCAGGCAGAGATATTCCATTTAATAGCACCTTTTTTCCCAATGTTTTCAGGTCTGGTGGAATTGGGTAGGCAATCACCTTAACTCGGTCTCAGACACGACTTGATTGGCGAAGAGCCGGATTTGGGACCTCATAGAACCACGTTGGTCTCAAGACCTGACTATGAATCCCGACCTGAAAATCAGAAGATTTGGAAAAAAAAAACACACTAACGAATTATCGTTTGTTAACCGTAAAATAAGTCTGAAAATTGTTCAAGCAACGTAAACCGTGTCCGGGTTAGATGAGGCTCGACTCTACTCAACTAAACTCAACTCTGTAAAACCGCGATGAAAATGCGAAATAATTGAAACAATTTCGTAAAGGTGTTAATTTGGTGGTAAAGTGAAAATTTCGTCAAATAACGAGAAGAGAACATTGTGCGGTGAATTGTGGGTTGCTGTTGATGCTGCTGCAGCGAAACGTTGCGATATAGCCACAGGCTATCATTATAACAATAACCATAATCAAAAAATTATAATATTAACAATTTAATTTTAAACAACATTTTTTTGTTTTTTTTTTTCATATATTCGCTTGTCGACATAAAATCTAGAAATTCGCGGACACGTTGAAGATTTCATTTTTTTTTTTTTTTGCTTTTTTTTTTTTTTTTACTTTTTCTGACTTTTTTTCACACGGTACGTTGAAATAATTCAGCGTATAGTATATGATTCATCATACGTATAATAATGAAATTTTTTTCCTCAACACAACGAGATATATTTTTTTTTTTTTTCAAATTAACAACAAAAAAGAAAAGAAAAAAGAAAAAAAACACCGACAAAATCTCATGAAGCAAAGAAGAAGCAGAGGACTCGAATTTAATTCGCAATTATTACCGAAAGAGATTGTGTGCATTGCTATTTGCAAAATAGAGGAAAAGAAAAAGGAACCTTCTCAAATTGATACCTTCATTATTATGATATGAAAAAAAAAGTCAATTTTCAGTTTTAACCCGCAAAGGGTATATCATGTGATATTGTAACAAATACATAGATCTATTCAACGATAGATACACTATACATTGTACCGTACGTATAACCACTAATTACACCTACTGCAGTGAATCTAAATGCAGCTCAAAGTTCAGAGTTCAAAGATCAAAGATCAAAGATCAAAGATCAATCACACACTATAACGCTACACAGTTAGGTACGTCGAAATCAACCACTTTAGTAATAATACAGTATCGGTGTACCCAGCTATCTATTGCAATTCACCATTAGAGAGGGATGAATCTAATTTCTGCATATATATAACGGTTCAATCTCTAAACGCGAAACATTGTCCCATTATTATTATCATTATTATTATCATTATTATCAATATTTTCACAGTGATACAGTGCACTGCAGAGATTCCAGCGGTCGTTTTACATCATTACAATATCGAGTCTGGTTTTCGCTATCATATATGTTTGTGGTTTCTCTGAATTACCAACAGTTCGATAGAATCAATGTGGTTCGCATATAGTATACGCATATCCACGTACCATACGCTGGGATTATATTTTTCAAAATTTTTATTAAAATTCTGTGTAGGTATATCAAAAATAGTTTTTTCTTTTTTTGTTTTAATTAAGTATAACTATCAGTTGTTCATTAATTATTGCAGAATTATTATATACGTGAGGTAATGTGTCACCGATTTTCACAACCTATACAGACTCTATATATATTCGAGACTCGTTTTTGGCTTCTTTCTTCTTCGTTTTTTATTTTATTTTTTATTTTTTATTTTTAATTTTTTTTTATAGCCTCTGGCAGTTCGTCTCTTCTACGTATCAAAACCGTCAACTTCATACGTATAATATTGAAAATATGCTCAAAGAACTGTCGGAAAGAAATGAAGAGATAGGGATATGACATTAGACTTGGAAATCGCTCTGAGGATGAAATGTGTCGACGTTTTTTTTTTTTTTTTTTTTTCTTTTTCTCTCTTCATTTTTTATTCTCTTATTCTTACCAAACTTGTCAATCACAGGCACTTAATTATTTTTTATATATACATATGGGATATTCTAATATAATATATATTTATATACCTCACGGATAGGTATATAAAAATAAATTGAATAATCGGAAAACGTCCTGCATCGTAGAGATATAATACCTAACGACAAATATCTGAATGGAATGAACGCTAAGGTAGGTTAAGCCGATGCAAAAGTTTTACTATAGATCCAAGATCATCCCGTTTCACAAGTTTGTAGGGGATTATCGTTGTCCTAAGGAAACTGCACCAGCTGATCTTCTCAGCTCGTGTAAATACGAACTTTCAACAAACCAAGTTCAGCTCAGGTCGTAGTTGGAGTTAGACGTTACTGTTGGGTCTACCATACACGGAGCTGGTATACTTATATCTACATGTGCATATTCGTTTACTACAACACTGAACGGAGGTAATCACAGAGCTGTTAGTTCTGAAGAAAAAAAAAAGGAACAAGAACAAAAAACAGGATAAGGGAAAACCAGACAAATCACATCGCCTAGCTAAAAATGATGAATTTTGTTGTTTTGTTTTTTCATTTTTGCGTTCGTTTCTGATTGTTCAAACGAGAATGAATGATGAATAAAAAATAAAAGTAATAAATATGGATATCTTTAAAAAAGTATAAGAGATACTCGAATCGTTATAGTCTTGGTTTAATCTCACGCTTCGGTCGCACTGAACTGACCCGCCCAGACGGGGCCACTGAACCCGAGGGAACGTCTTCCACCATGAATTCTGATCATCAGTTTCTCGGTAACCCGTAACGAGGTTGTCTCCGCAAAAACGAGCCACACCTGAACGACGAGATATACGGTAATAAGATGGAATGCGATTTATGAATTATGAATAAGGAATCGAAATTATAACGCGAACCGACAACGAGGGGCTAGAATGAAAAACTTCAAACACACATTTTTCATTAAATCGATTCGGAAGAACTGTATGATGATTTTCTATGTGAATACTAAATATACAATATACATATATATATATATATATATATATATATATATATATATATTCAAATTTTGAATAAAACTTAAACAAATAAAAATACATATGTTCTTGGATAAACACATTTTCGAAAACTGTGCACCACGTAGGTACCGTTGAATCGTTTATGCAATAAAGGGGGACTAATTAGCATTGACATCTTTCAGACAGCATAATATATATCTCGTATTCAAATGTCGTTCGCATTCGCAGCCATATAGGCAAGTGGTAGGTGGGTACGTACCTAGTTGCGGAATATTGCGAAATGAATCACGACACAATAAGTATGGTACCAGATGGCACCCTCTAATAAGCCTGGGGAAATTCGCGGAGTTTACCCTTCGGTAAAGCAAAGCAAAGCAAGGGAAGGAAAGGAAAGGAAAGGCAAGGCAAGACAAGGAAAGTAAAGTAAAGGCGAAAGAGGCAAAAGCAGAAGCAGAGCTGCCCCATCCCCTGCAGTTTTCGAGCTCTGATGCTGCCTGCCAGTTTTGCTTTCCCATTCCCATCGTGCTTTTGCAAACGGTTATTTTCCACTTGCCAATGCAACACGACGCGACGCGAGGGAGCTTCAACTTCTATTAGTGAATTTCTACCCCGCATATATATATATGTATACCCTCTTCACGCGGAATTAATTAGCTATGTGAGAATGGGAATTACGTTTCGTTTGGTACAGCTTGTATAGAATATATAGAGTCAATTATAGTTTGAAAATTGAAGTAACAAATGAAAAATTCATATCGCATGTGTATATTGTATTTTCAATTAATTCTCTGCTAGTTTTTTTTTTTTTTTTTTAATTTTGTTTCAATTTTACTTTTCTCTTTTTTTTTTTCAATTATTTTCGTTTTTTGTTATCAATCAATAAATGTATTCCAAATTTATATCCATATACCAGTATATATGTATATATGTATGTATAGCAAGTTGTGAATAACGACGGTTGTTTTTTTTTTTTTTTTGCTTTTTTCTTTTTTACCTAGAATTGCATATTTCATTTTCACACGCGGTTTTACATATATTCGCATCTATGTCGTATATATGTACCCTTGGTCTCTGTAAATAAATAGTAAATGTTGAACGTTTGAATAAACCAAAGTCTGGCGTAGATACAACACGCGTTACACGTATATATAGTCCATGGAAATGTATATATACATATGGTACACCGGAATTCACGGCTTGGTTTTAGCATCCGGATTTGAATCCTCGTTCCACATATGTATATATGTTTAAATATATATATATATGTGTAATTTCAGTTCGTCTATCGCTACCGGCTATACTATGGGGTAATATATGTACTACGTGTATATAGCAACTATTCATGTATTTATAATATATATGTATATATATATATATATGTATGTATATTATACATATATACTGTGTCATTTCATCCCCCTGACCACCAGCTGCAAAATAATTCACAGGCATATATAGGAAAATTTCGTGTCGTAAAAAATATGAAAACACAATTCCAGTTGCTGATACAATCCAAACGAGATTTACACCGGGCATCAACTGACAGATGGATATTGAGAGGAACTCTGTATAGTATACCATTAGGTAACATATATACATATATATTGTGTCCAATGTTTTCCGCGGTCGAAATGGCATTTTTTCATTTACATTTTCTCAATTATTTTCGCTATTATTATCATTCCCAAAAAAAAATTTGATTAGAAAATTGGATAATCGAACAATTTTCATATATTATGGCTAATCGAAAATTTCAAAACGTTTCTTCTTCTCCACTTTTTCTTCAAATAATTATTTCACACAGTCGATTAAATTCTACTGAAAATTTAAGGTCCGTAAGCGGCGAAGTAGAGGGGTTGTATCTATAGTGGAGATTACTACTAAGAGAGTGTATCAGGATTTAGATGGCTTAGGAGAGCCACGACGCGACCTGGGGAGGGGTGTTCGGTAAAAGATAGCCTATACGTTCATATTACCCATAAGTCTCTTTCGAAGAGTCAATTCGCTCGTTGGAATTGGCTCGGCTATCTTTCGAGGAGGCTGCTTTCTCGCGAGCTTCTTTTGTGACCTTTGACCCGATATAACGGGACCTGCGTTTTGTAGCCGAAGGTATTACATATACAGATCGACACCTTGCTGAGAATGGGTTAGGATATATCTCTTTTATTTTCAAATCACGTAGAAAATTTCTCTCATCGTATATATACCTAGTATAATATATATTTCTATATATTTATAGAAATAATTAGAAAAGTAAACGAATGAGTGAATGAATTAATTCATTCAAATAAAACTCGTTGATTCTTTTCCAAAAATTTTTGGTAAACCAATGCCGAATTGATTGAAAACTATTGCTGCAGAGAACAACGCTTTAGGGGTGGTAAAATTTTTAATTTAAAAATGAAGAGAGAAGAAAAATTTGAGAGAAAAAATTAGGAAAAAAATGGAATAAAGAAGAGAAAAACTTCGTTGGGGTTCGGCACAGTTTCTTCATGATATAAATATAGTATATCAAGGCGAAGCCTGAACATGAACGTCGAGTCAATTCCTTTTCGCAGCCTTTTATAATGGGCTTACGAAAACCCTAATGTACCTTCGGGGGGTGGAGAATAAATCTGGAACCCCCAGTCCGGGTATACAATACATATTTCACATCCGGCGAAATATTGATAGCTTCGTGACTCGGAACCTGGATTTTTTCCCATTTCCTAAAGTGGATAGGTACACTGCCCTGAATTTTATCTTCAATTTCGTTTTCCCTTAGTTTTTTATTTCTTATTTTGGTAGCGGGAGAAAATTTTCTACAAATAAATAACCGTTAGAATAATATTCTGATCTTACCTCTAACGCGAACTGTGCCTTCGATTTCTTTCCTAGTAAGCAGCTAGTCACGATTCTGAAACATAGAAATTAATGCTCATTTATAAAATGACTAATTATTTTTATTTCGAATATAATATTAATTGGAAATCATCGCAACCGTCAAACTATACAAAAAAATGACAATAAATTTAAAAGCGAATATAAATTGACTATTAAAGTAAATTTACAAGTGGAAAATATATTCCAGATCTTTAATTAGTTGAAACTTATGGTGGCGGAAAGAGATGGGAATTTATTCTATAATACTACAGTAGAGATTGAAAGTTGTTAATAAAATAAAAGAAGAGACAGAGTTCAACAGAGTTTCAATTAAAAGCCGAAGGTTATAAGTGGAGAATTGTTCTCTTTTGAAATCATCCGAAAAGAGTGGGTACAAGTTTCGCTGTCTCAGGTGACAATTTATCGTGTTTCGTTATACCAGCGAACCTTGACGCCGAAGAAGAAGAAGAAGAAGAAGAAGATGAAGAGGAAGAAAAAGAAGGGTAAGGCTAAGGCTAAGGCTAAGGCTGAAGGCGAATAAGTAGACGGTACAAGATATGAGAAACTTGGTACAAAGTTACCGAGAAAATCCTTTCATCCTCTCGCCTCGCGAAGGTAACTTGCAACTTGCCCAGAGATTTCTATAGCGTATTTAACGTTTCATAGTTAGAAAAGTAATTCGCACGTACCCTGCGGCTTTATGTAAGCTACTGCACAACTCATCGCCACCCCGTTATATCCCCTTGTAAAATGTCCTTCTCCAAAGGACACACGTTCATTAAAAAGCCATTGAAGCATCGAGATCGGATGACGTACCTATATTGATCACCATTTTCAATGGTAGTATTAAATTGATGGTAACATTTGAAGAAAAAATAAAAGATTGGTTCTAGTTTCTCACGACTAAGACGACGGACGCAGTAACTCTTACTAAATTTCGAAAATCATACACGACTACGCAGTGGGCTCCACCGTCATTAAATACCCGTTATTATAATCGTCGCATTCGTATTCGAAGTGTGGGAAGGTACTGATAATCTCAATTCCAGAATCCCCTCTTCTACGGGACGAAGTAGTCTCATCCTCTTCATCCTACCTATACCATCTTGATGTTTACCGCCACGTGAAAGTCGAGGATTCCTGAACGCGTCATGGGTCTTACAAGATCGCGACATCCGTGAAGACCACAAGGTCGCCATTGTCTTATAGTAGATTTATCTATTTTGTTATTCCAATGAATCGGACAATAAAAGTAAGAAACATGAGAATAAGAATAATGATGACGACGAGATCGACGAGGGTTCGCGATCTCAGATGTCGTTACCCATCAAAGAAGGATGTATTAAATCATCCCATTTTATTATTTGCTATTAAAATTCCAGCTGTTTCGTGGCGCCATGTTCATAGGAACTAACTTTATATTCAACGATATTTTACCTTTCACTTTTCACTTTAAAACATATATCTATATACCCGAACACTTTATCATAGCCGACTTCAGCTGCAGCAAGATGACGCCAAAAGATTATAAAACTTTGATGACACGAGTAGGACGGTATAATAATCTCGGTCTGCAACGATGCCGTTCGAGATTGTAAAACACGTTTAAAAAGATTCTGAATTTATTTAAACGTAGATTAGGGGGGTACCTGCGTTAAATTACGTATATTAAACGAGTTTTTCGCTATTTAGTTAGCCAAATCACAGAGTTATATCTACGATTATGATAACGCCACGGAATTATATTTAATCTCAAAAAGAGTCCGCACCAGTTTGAGTCCTTCTCTTCTCGTTTAAAATCGCGACTAAGATGCAAAAGGTTTTTGGTAAATTGATGTAACGAAGTAAGGTACGATTTCAATAAAGCAAAACCGATATTATTGACCTCGGAATATCGTCGATATATATTTTCGTATTCTCACGAAGAGGATAAATATGAATATGCGTGTTGATTTCTCTGACCGATATCCTGTTACGTTATTATATATGGATAGGAGTTTCTGAATGAACTTATGAACGAGAAGAAAAATATTTTATAACTTGAGAAAAAGTGATAATAAATTTTCAAATACATAGGAAAAGAAAAATAGAGATAAAGAGAGGTTGAGAGATTGAGAGATTGTATCATAAAGTTTGACGTCTCTCAGTCGGTGTGAAATTCGTTTAATAACATTGTAAAGTAGATGAAACATTTCCTAAGAAAATGTCACAACAAGTTAACACAAGACGTAGGTCGAGCGAGGAGAGACACTTATTAAACCAGACTCCTTCTTAACGTTATTAGAGATACTTAAACAGCAATTTAACGGGGAGAATGATAGCGAGAGAATCGTGGAGCTAAAGAGTATGGTGTTTAAAATCTGTCCTAAGTGTTGTCCGCGTCGTCAACTGTAATAAAGTTAGTTGAAAATCATTGCAGCGTTGAGTTATAGGAGATTTAATACGTTTAGTTGCATAGCCGGTAGGTACGTCAACATGGATGCCTTATATCTTCTTCGGCACGTTCCATTTTATTAATAAGAATTCTACACAATTCAAGTTTTACGATTTTCCCCAGCTCGCCCCATCCTGAAGACAGAAAAAAAAAAAAAAAAAAAATTTATAATCCAATTTCTCACCTGAAGCTGCCTTTTCACTTTACTTCTAGCACACGTGCCTTTCGATCTCTGATTACACCTAGTCGAGCTACTATAAATTTGCAAATTTTATCCCCGCCGAAGGTGAGGGGAGAGAGAGAGACAGAGAGAAAAGAAAAAAATTTTAAGAAAATGAGGGAAGAAAAAATAGAAAAGACACGACCACGTCTTTTCTCTGACTCTTCTACCGAGACCTTGGGACTCGAGATAACTTTGATTCGAAATTCAATTCGGAAATATTAAGCTCCTTCATCCCCTTTCGTGACAACTGCCATCGCCTTTGCTACCTCCTTTCCTCCCATTTCTTTGAACATATAACGGTATAGTAGGATAGGAACCCATCCCGTATTGATTAATCTGTCGACTGAAGAGCAAGCGAAGCGGTTTAAAAGAAAAAGTAGTAGTTTTCTGATCAGAGATTTCATTGTTAAAAATAAAACGAAAAATATCCACCAAGTGGATTCGAGCAATCAATTTTTTCTTCTTCTCATTTTTTTTTCCTCCAATATTTGATCAAATTTTAATAAAATTAAAGATTTACGGAAAGATATTTCTCTATTCGATACATAGTTTGATTCGATGTACATTTACATCTACATACGCCTGTGTAGACGCGTACATAGAGACGTCTATAAGTTCATCAATTGTATTTATCGCTATTCCCTGTATAAGGAAAATTTATGGATGCATTTCGGCCATTAGGAGCGAATTTCTTCGATCTAGATGGTGCGATTTGGAAAAATATATATTTTCCGTGAGTAAAAGTAGTAGTAGCAGTAGTAGTAGTAGTAGTAGTAGGTGGGAGTAAATGCCTGATCGCACATCATGTATATATATATACCTACGTGGTACCCACCACCCAACGTCGACGGTCAAACGGCGTATTGGAAATCCGTTATATGCATTGGAAAATTATTAACCTGTGAAATATATTCCAGGGTGAATTCGGTCCCATCTCTTACGGCTCGAGGCATTCGGTGAAAATCTGAACGCTGTTAAATTGAATTGAAAATAAAGTTTTTATCGCGGTGAAAAAAGAAGAAAAAAAAAAAAAGAAAAAGGAAGATTCATCCGTTTCTATCCTCCCACACCCGACACCCGCACTGTATCCATAAAGCATATACACCTTGAAGAGGCGTTAAAAGAGATACGATGCGAATTTTTCTGCGGTACAAATCTGCAGAGAAGAGCACATCCGCATCATGGCTCATGCTATATCTACAGGACTTTTTCAGGCCAAGTATGGCGAATGTAAAAACGTAGGAACGACTCTCTTCTTCTTTTTCTTCTCCCATTTGTTAATCTTAAACGGCATCATTTCCGTCCAAAATGACCGTCAGAATTAAAGACTATGATGGACTCAACAGGGCGAAAAAAAAAAAATAATAATTTCCGCTATAATACGACGCATAAGCAAGAGGATGGGTAAATAAAAAGAGGGATTTAAAGAACATATTCAAACCCTGTAACAATTCGAAAAATTTTCCACGAGGTTCTTTAGTTTTTTATTGTATTTTTTTTTCTTAACGGAAGTGCGTAAATCGGGAACTAGGGAGCCCGCGAGTTTCTAAGTCGTCCAACATCGATGATGGATAGACTAGGCACCCTTAAGGTCCTAAAATGTTTACATAGGTTCGTGCGAGGCGGGTAGGTCCACCCCTAAGACCTCGCTAGAGATAACATATTCATAGTGGGTCCGGTCAATATTAGGGTAGGTATGGGTGGGTATGTTGTCCTGTTATAGGTAGTAGTAGCCAGGGAAGTCCTCTGCAGGCCTCACCTTCGTTAGTCTATTCAACTTTAGCGCAAACAAAATTATACTCGCGATTCGCGGAGGGATGCGCGACTGTCGTTAAAAATGAAAAAAAAAAAAAAAAAAATTTGAGGAAAACTTTGGTCCTCTGAATAGCTGAGTCCGACATTTATAAGAAATCGCGGTAAATATGTATGTATATTATATACGTGATCCGCGAATCAAAAGAAGTGAAATATTACCCAACAAGGATCTTTTTCCCGTTTCAACTCGCGGATGGAAAATGAAATAGAGTGGTTTCGACGTGGTTTTAAGTTGCGATGGACATTGAGTAAACGGTTGTCGGGTTTCCCGGGTCAAAACTGATGAATGAAACCGGGCTGCACCCTACAGGATCCTTGCGGCCAACTCGACTTTCTTTATCGTCTACCCTATCAGCAAACTCGCTTCGTTCTTATATGCGACAATGTAAATTCGGCATTGTGTAGTGAAAAATGTTACCCACGGACCGCTGAGGTCGGGAGGTTTGTTACGTGGTGTGGCATATCTTCAGCTACGAGCTCCACATATCGGAGAAGTCGAGGACTCGAAAAAGGAGCCGGAGAAAGAGCAGGAGCAGACCGTGGAAAAAGAAGCGAGGTCGATGTGTCAGTGAAAGGAGACTCGCTTTGTTCCTGCCATAGTTATTTTCTGGAGGATAAATCGACCGCCGATAAGTAAAGAGGGAAAGAAAAAAAAAAAAAAAGAATCAAAAGAAAAAAGAGAAATCCCTCGCGTGGTAGCATTACTTCGTAAAATTAAAAACACCAAAGAAATTTTATCAAATGGGCGATATTTCATTATTATTATTATGATTTTTTTTTTTAACGTGGCGATGATATAATTTTTTTTTTTTCTTTCTTTTTTTTTTTTTCTTTATTGCGGTTTCTAGAGGAAGAAATAATCTTCTTTCCTGTCGGAGGGAGAGCCGCTCGAGGTCAGATGTGAGGCGAACAATCAAGCCCGGAAATTAAGAGCGAGAAAGTCTGTCTCCTCGGTGTCGTAGTATTTCGTAGAGCCAGTTAGGCTTAAACGATATAAAAAAGAAAGGGAAGTAAAAAAAAAATGTATATATATACTATATATATCATTGTCCCCCTCGAAACCCGCGCAACTTTAACCTAGATCTCTTATATATAAGATAAAAGTAACAGTTTTGTTCCGTAGTAAAGTGTGAGACTTTCTCATCAAGTGAATAATCGCTAATTATATAATTTTATTTTATTTTTTTATTATTTTTTGCATTCGATCATAAAGCTACGTAAATTTTTCAAAGTCCCTAAAACATTATCGCCGAATTCCTTCGATTTTAATATTATTTTTGTGTATAATTGCGTGTAAAACTATAAGACCATCTACCTACGCAATTTAAATTCGGCGATGTAATGATATACGTTTTGGGTCAGGTTTGATATTTGAGTATCAGACTCAACCATGGACTTGGATAATAATCTTGACCGTGAATTATATACCTATACACATGCCTCACCTATACTCAGTCCTTTATTGTCCATTATAACAAAAATAGAATTATATAAGTTATAACTCGATATCCACTTTCGCTAATACAATTTTATTTCTTGTCTATAAAGAAGCCAGTATAATTTATATCCTTGAAGAAGGAATTAAACGAATGAAATTCTTCCGGGATAAAAAGAAGAGAAAGAATGAAAAAAAAAAAAAAAAGAGTGAGAAGTATACTTCATTATAACGCCTTTCCGAACTCCCTTGATATGGCTGAAATAAAAAAAAAATATATAAAAAAGAAGGAAGAAAAAATAAAAAAAAAAAACGAAAGACAAATCTACCGACACCTCGAAGCAAAGTTGCGGAGAGAGGACTTCTCGACAGTGTTACATTTGTGTGTAAGGTATGGTAAGGTATGAGGTGAAAAGTTTGAGAATTTGTACTTTTCAAGGTTGGCGAAAAATGAAAAATAAAAGTCTGCAACAGACTCAGCAGTGAAAATTTGAAATTTCACCGTAAACAGGGTTCAAATTTTGGATAAATAATATTTTTTTATTTCTATATTATACATGCGTATGTGTCCTCGATAATGAATGAATGATAAATTCCTCGATATATGAATGAATTAAAGAAAATAATGCCAATTATTGTCGAATAAGTAATCTTTTGATGAAAGTACGTATCGACCGAGGGTAATTCTCCTCTATACTCTTGACACTAATACCTACTGCTTAATTTCTGAAAGCGTATTTAGATACGATCTAACAGGTGTGCTACGAGCAGCATCGCAACAGCCTCCACCCCCATACTTACGTCTGCGTATATGACTTGTTAGCATACGCGTATATATGCATACAAAGCTGAATATGCAACGACGATGTATATCGATAATACGTAAATGTCATTGATAAAAGTTAGAAAAACGTATAGAAATGAAAGAAAAACATACATTATCGATAATAAAACGAAAGAAATTTCGACGAAAATAATTTTACAAAAATCGTCCGTTTGATGGCGCGGAAATATTTGAGCGTTCATTAGTATAACGTGTATGTGTATACGTATATATTTGACTATAAATCGCTGCCTCGCAATCAACCAGTTGTAACAGCTGCAGGGGTTAATGGATCTGGTAGCAATCACGAATGCCTAAAGTTTGGTTCGTCGGAATTGCGGTAACGGTGGTAAGATCGGGGAGAGGGATGAGGGATGAGGGATGAGGGATAAGGGGGAGTTGGATTTAAGGGAATTAAGAAGTGGTAAGGGTGAAACAAATGGGAACCGACAAAAGCAAAGGAGATTGAACGAGAACGGGGTCAAAACGAAAGTTACCTAATTACGACAACTGACGATCTCTGCTTATCTTTAGCTGAAAACTCTTCGTGACTTTAAGCTTCATGATTTCGCGACAGATGATCTCGCCACAGAGAGCTTTTCATCCCGATCCCATTATATTACTTACCGAAAAAATGTACGCAACGTCAGACAAAAAGTCGGGTTCACTTTACCTTATGTATTATATAGAAATAAATTTACTTATATTTTAAACTGTATATATATATATTGTATACAAGAAAATTAATTATAATTAATATAGATATATATTAATTATTCATTCATTCGGGCGGTATAAAACGATAAATATAACTTTTAGAAAGTTGAGGAATTCTGGAAACTCATTGATTTTAACGAAATGCGGCAGGTACCTATACCGAAACTTTTCGAAACTCTGTATACGGTGCATATTAAAGTAGAGCTATACGCATATATCTGAGATGGTTTCAAACTTAGAAACAGTTCAGACACATGATGTAGTATACGCGGTCTGTACTCTCGCGCGATACTATTCCGAAAATCGGCGAAAAACTTCCTCGACGATCAGAAAATAATTCTTTTTAAATTCTGCGAGTATAAAAGGTGTAACAATTAGGAAAAACGAATTTCTTTTTTAAGTTAATACTTCTGTTGCGTGTAGGAAATCTTTATTTATTTATTTATTCATTTTTTTTTCATTCATATCTACGATGTCTCTCATTATTTTACCATGACCAGTATACTTCTTTGCCAATCAATCCCACGTTATCACATGGCTCGTTATAGTTAGCGCGCTAACTATGATCAGGGAATTTAAGCGGCACGCTAGTCTAATAATCGCTTAGTGATTAACTATCTAAGTTCTAGCCGTACTGATCCGCCCACACACTTTGGTCTATTTATCTAAAGATGTGATCGTTATCGTGTGTAAATCCCTTATCGGGTTTGCAGACGGACGGATAGAGTTGTGTAATAATAGAAAAAAGGTGATATGAGAATGGGGGTAGGCGAATGCGATGTGAAATTAGGTTCAAGTAGGGAAAGGGAAATTCTATACTGTGCGAAAAACGAGAAGGACTTCGCAGAAAATCAATTGGCAAGTTTGGTAGAGAACGACGGAAACTGAAGATATATGTGTGCATGTGTGTGTATGTGTGTGCTGCAACATCTGTACCTTAGTGTCCCCTTCGACATATGGTGCCCCTATGTGCTTTCGCGCTTTCGCGCTTTGGCGCTTCGTCAACCGTAAACGAAAACTAGAAGAGTCGTGGGAGTGGGATGAAATAGAGATATTGAAGTAGGGTGAAAAGGGATTTGGCCATATAGCCTCTGCAGTAGGTCAACGATTTTATCTAGCTTTTTAAAATCGAACAACCGGATGCGGAAGTAGCTGTAAACGTACTGTGGAAGATCATTTGTTGAAAAGTTATTGAAGTTAGGGTGCAGATGGTGGATCGAAGACCTCGGGGGATTTCGTTTGGGGTTTCTAACTGCAAGACGTTTCTATTGAGCCCAAGGATGCAGTTGGAAAATGATGATTCGCCTTTTTCTTACCGATAACTCGATCCGACGCGACTTCTGGCTTTACTCAATTTCAAAGTAAATTGGATTTATCGTGTTTTCCTTTTCTCGGTGTCAAACTGATTACCCGACTTCCCAAAGGGCCATACTTTTTATTTCTTTTTTCACTCTATTCCGATCCTTAATCTCCTCTTCTTTATGTAACTCTGCTGTACCAGCTACGCGCCGTGAAACGCGCGGTGAAAGCTAACAGTTTTCTTTCAAAAATACCTACGCACCCGGTTTATATCGTGTGAAAATATGATCCTCGACTTGGAAAATCTCCCGTATATATGTGATATGTGAAAGAAGCCTGTTTGCAATGACAAAACTCAAGAGCAGTACGAAATGAAGAAATAAAGGGGAAAAAGAGGGAATCTGAATAAACTTCTGAGCTTTAAACTAAGTAGAACAATAATTCAAAGGAGCTCATTCCATTCGGAAGCTCATTTTACTCGTTGTATATATTTTTTTTCAAAGAACTACCCGCCCACCTCCACCTCCACCCTCGCTGTAACGAGCAAACGGTCGCTTGCCCGTTTGCACAAACTCAGAGAATTTCTACGACTTGTTTGCTCGAGCATATATTTGCACGAATATGTAGGTATACATGTATATTATCCGGTAATGCACTAGAGGGAGATGAGCCATCGGTATCAAAAAAAAAAAAAAGGAAAAAAGGAAAAAAAAAAATAAAAAACCTGAAAGAGAGCACAATCCCCTCAAAATAACCTCGACAAATATTTAATCCTTGATCGTCGTTCAATACTTTGGTAAACATTTGATTTACTGAAACTTTTCTACCCCTCTTTTATCCATGATTTAATCATTTATTCGTAGGTAAATGAATACAGGTAGTTTGTTATTAAATAATAGCGATTTCGGGTTATTAATATTTTCTTAGAGATTAGACAATCCTTGGTTACGCGTTACTCTTAAGGCCTATTAAGATACCGCGGTTTTAAATGTAGTATTTATAAATCTTCTCGGTGAGAAGTGAGAAGATCTTAATTAACATTTGTTCCGCAGCTTCCTGGTATATTATTAAAGGGTTGAAACCATCCTCTATCGCAGTTATCACGGCAATAACAGTTCGCTGCTTCACTTCTCGCCTGAATTTTTTTTTTTTCCCATACTTTTTCTGTCCCAGACATCTGCGAGCGGTTATAATTCCGAAATTGAACATAATTGCAGTAGTTGCAGCAGGCGCAAAACGCCACGGCACCTTTACGTCTGACGCATTTACCTGCTAATTGCATAAGGCGTTAGGTAATAGAAGTGCAAAAAATTGCGTCACCAAACTTAATTTACCCTATGGCTTCACTAAACGCATTACACGAATATATTCTTCATTTTTACATACACACATAATTTGGGGTCGTTCCTAATTCGGTCATATACGAATGTCACTGCTCCCGCATACGCCAGAACGTCTCCAAATATATTTAAAAAAAATGTAGTCAAAAAACCCCATTTCAATTTTTTTTATCATTTATTCAAACCAGAGATGAGCTCTTTGTGCCCGCGATGCAGCAGGAGCGAAGGATCTCTTCGTTTATAAGAACGGCCTTGATCTGAGCGAATCGGCAATCAATGAGTCGATTTTTTGTCAATTTTATAATTTTTTTTTTTTTTAACTTTATCTCTTTCTATGTTTTTTTAATTATTTTTTTCTTTTTTTTTTTCTCTTTCATTATTTTATTTCATCTTGCAAAGAGAAGATGGCTTAGTAGGTAACCTTTCGACGACACACTTTCCCAGTGGCGGTAAGACGACCTTAGGCGAACCTCGCGTATCCACACAACACATAGATTCAAGATTAGAGAAGCATCGAGCTACAGAAGCAGGACTGCAGTCAAGGATCATAAACTTTTTTTTTTTTTTTTCTAGTATAAAATAATTCAATGAAAGGTCAGTATAGATTGATGACGAAATAGTTAATGATTATCGTTGAATATCTGAAAGAAAATCAAATTTTAGTTTTTTTTTTTGTTTTTCAACTTTCTTTTTACAATAGTTGTTCAAGATGCGAATCTCTCTACTCGATAAGACGTTTATAATCGCTATCTAATGTCTCTGCTATACAAAAACGTGTTAAAATAACGCGACTATTATACGAGGCTTAATTAAGAGTCTGATTAAGTTCTAACGGTCTTGAGGCTTCTTAAAGACCTTAGGAGCTGAGATACGACGTGGTATAACGTCCGGCTTATATCGAACAAAAATATAATAAATTATAATAACTTCGATGGTCACGATGTTCGAAAAAGAAAAGAAAAAAAATCTAATATAAGAAATTCATGAACCTAGAGTCTAGCCATATTTCTAAGGCTCCTGGTTGTAAATGTCAGCAAAATATCACCTCTAATGGTATCCGTACTATATTTTACCGTAAGGAATTACCCTATCTTCGAATAACACCTTGGAAATTTAGTTTCTCAGTTTAATATATGAATAGATATTAGATTCAGAGATGATTTTCCATTTTTTTTTTTTCTTCTCCTTTTTTTTCCAAACCTAACTACATCCTGCAGTAAGATTCAGCTTCTTCACCGTTTGCACAACTTCGTAGAAAAAAGGTCGTATTTCGCACGAGAACAGATCCACAAGCACGTTTTGCTTAAATTTCATATATATTTTTTTCTCTCTTCTTTCTTTTTTCCTCATCTTTCATAGATAGTAAATTATGCTTGTACTCCATAAAGCGAGGGCTTGGAAGGATGATGATAACGCCGATTGACTTTCTCCTCGATTTATATATCGATGTGATAATTTTACCAAAGATAGTGAATTTGATATTAAAAAAGGCGAAGGGCAAAGGCGATTTATGATTCGTATGTATAAGCGAACGAAAGGATCGTCCGACACTTTCGATTATAAATTATAGATTATGGATTTCTCTCTCAATATGTACTCAAGTAAATAAAAAAAAAAAAAAAAAATGTGTAAACGAAGCGTAGGCAAGTTGGGCTTGTCTTGTTTGCCATTATTATTAACATAATATAATCAATCCGAGAACTACCTGTGCCGCCGACATGACAGTACCAACTATTTTATGCAGAGGAAAATAAGCTGACTTTCACAACTGGAAATGGTCATATAATATACCATATGTATATAGAATCAGTGACTGAGGTTTGTCAAACCCGTTCTCTCAAATAGTGTCATCGCATTGAAGAAGGTGAATTTACTCAGTTGTTGGTTCTTCCAGAACCGTAAGTCTCTTTCTCTAATATCTATATATCCGCGCTATCCAACGCGTGCAGATTCTATAATTTCGCAAATCGAATTGCAAATATTTACATCTCTTTTATTCGCGCTGCGATTATCGCCGCGGTATAGTATATAATATATTACACATACGCTAGGAATATTACACATGATCCAAGAATCAAAAATATGTAAAATAAAACGAAATGCAAAATAAAAACGGAGGAAAAAATAGATTCGATTTAATTTATTCGAACAGGAATCGACGACTCTTTCACTTCGTGTATATATATATACTATAGTCGGAGTTTAAAAATCGCTAGGCAAAATCAGTGGGACTAATTTTCTATCCTGCGGAGGTATACGATTTGGTTTTAGTTTGATTGATCGAAATTTCAAGAGTTTTCTGATGAATATTCAGTAGAAATCGACCTAAAACAAGACCGAAAAACCCCGAAACGAGGTAAAAGTTTTATGGACACGTGCCAATTGAACTCGAAACGAAGCAATGTCTGCACCTCGAGTTATTGGGCTTCGTTAAAAATTGGCTCGTTTAATCTAGCAGCTACAATTTGTTACATATCAATTAATCCGTCTAGTCCTCGGCGCAGTTATAACGCGAATTATACGCGAGACTCTCGCGAATTTGGAGACGGTGAATATTTGACCTTTTTCAATTTTCATGCAATTTCTGTGATTTTTTATTTTTTCTTGATTTTCTTTTTTCCTTCATTCATAAAGTTTGATTTGATTCTCGTTAACTCGAACGTCGGGGGAGATAAATAAAAAATAAAATTAAAATATAAAAATAATCGTATGCATGTAAGATTCTTGAGTCTGAAATTTGACAGTTCAATTTCAGCATCATTACTATGTCTTGCATAAAAAATGAAATAAGAAAAATATAGAAAATATCAACCATAACGTTTTCACGTATTTTTTTTTTTTTTATAATGATAGTTTTTATACTTCCAATTGTATTTCGCCTCTACACCCGCGAAGCCTACGAACTATACTGACATTGATTGAGCTCTAGACCCAATTCTGGATTGAGTGGTACGGCCGTAATTAACAAGGATGGAAAATTGCACGCGAATTTCCGCCCTGGTATATAGCTCGTAATCTGGTAGTAGGTTATTCCGTTATTCTGCGGTGGGTATATGAGACTTTATTTATTCGTCGAAGTAATACGCGATTCGTATTTTAAAAACAGAACTGATCAAAGAGTTTTAAACGAAATTCAACAGCGAAACAGAAGTATATAAATAGTACACGAAGTATATGGTAGATAAAATGATTCGAGGAACATTTGGTATAAATTTTTCATCTTTTTTTCTATTCTGTGTAAAGCGGAGCGGAATTTTTACCAAATAAGAACGAGGCCGGGTCGAAGTACCGAATTTCGATATTAGCGTACTTCCCCGAAAGTCCATATAGCCGATTGAAAAAAATCTTCGAAACAAAGAACATGAAAGGTTGAAAATTCCGAAAGCTAAATACCCCAAGGGCCGAACCACCGAAATTTCAAATTGACGCATGTATTAATTCAGTGTTTAATACTTCGGGCTGTATTAATCGTATCGAAGCCAATATAAGTGTGGTCAAATTAATTGTCTTGATATTCAATTTTTGGAAAGATAAATTTCAAAATTCTACACCATGAAGTTATCGATTAAAGTAGATAGAATGAGTTTCCAGTAAAGAGGGTGTCGATTGAAATTAACTATTTCTCTCTCTCTCTCTCTCTCTCTCTATCTCTCTCTCTTTTGGAATTTTGAGCTCCGTGGATTCCAACCGTTGAAAAGTTTGAAAAAAAAAAATGTCTCAACTTGAACCAGAACCCAAAAGAATTTCTCACGCTAAACGAGGTATGAAGTCCGAGACTCTGGTAATCTGACAATGAATTGTATAAACGACTAGAGGTAGAGCTGGTTATAGTTTACGTTTCAGCTAGAATGAGCATAAATTGTTTATCACGTTGTTGCAGCTGCTTCTGCAGCATCGCAACTCATCCGGCACACGGTTTCTAAATCTAGCTAGTGTAATTTAATCCTTGTACAGAATCCCTACCGTTTCTATAAGATAAGTGAAACAACGGTACCCGTAAGTTCATACTTATGTATATCATATGTAATTTTTTCAACGATAAAAAAAAAAAAAAAAAAAAAGAAAAAAATTGTAAAGACGAAAGATTTTTGACAAAGATGAAAATGAATGAAAAAAGAAAAAAAAAAAAAATCACAAAAGACAAATTTTTGCCTTGGATCGGGGGGTCTTCTTCCTCCATATAATAACTACAGCAATAGTTTCGACTCCCACTTCCTACACAGAGAGGGACATACACATACGCACTGTTAGGTAATTATTGGCTACGCGTCAAGGAAGAAAAAAATAAATTAGAAGAAAAAAAAAAAGAACGAGTATAAAAGAGAGAGAGAGAGAGAGAGAGAGAGAGAGAGAGAGAGAAAGAGAGGAAAGAAAAATAAAGAAAGAAATTACAGTTAGGATTCCGACCGGTCGCCTTGTATTGCATGCGGTCAACTTTATCGTCGATGCGCAGCTTACGATCAGCTCGGTTTACCGCGGGTGCAATTCCTACGGTAAATAAAATTAAATATAGAAAATTAGAGAAAGAGAGAAAAAGAGACGTGTATGTACGCGTTTACCCTCACGTTTGCATTCATACACCTACGAGTATAATGTGACTGGTTCGAATTAATGGACCGACATATCTGCTATATCTATATATATATATATATACCCACATATATCTGTGTACACATTGCTACAGGCTGTCTCTAACAGCTAAGTATATAATATTTATATATATGTATAAGTTGATACATGTTTTTATAAAATACGCAAAAATGGGAAAAAGAAAAAACTTGCATATTTTATTTCGTACATATATGAATTCTGATTCGGTATAAAAAATAAAAGGAAAAAAAAAATTCCCATTTTTACCTGAATAAAAAAAAAGAAACAAATTAATATAAAGAATGATGAACATTATTCATCGTTCATCTGATTAATTTCTCTTCATTTTCCCATCCGTAATCGGCAGCAATATATGAACTCACCTTATTGACTCAACTCCGTTTGATTGATTAATTTTTTTCATTATTTTATTACAATTTATATAAACTTATGTTTTATTTTATTTATTTTTTTTTTCTTTCATTTTTTATTTTCACTAGACACCAAAAATCACCGCGCGTGTCACGTAGGGTTTTTCAAACTTTTGTAATTAATTCACTGTAGTTTCTGAAGTCGAGAGAGTTAGGTACCTCCCCCCTCTGCTAGACTACTTGATTGTGTTAGTACTTATTTTTTCATTTTTTCAATTTATTTATTTTTTTTATTTTTTCACTTAATTAAAACCGAAATCTAGTTGAAAAATTGAATTAACAATAAGAAACAACTACTATAACCGACGCGCGCGGCTAGTCCTACTTACACTCGACTATATGATCATATCTATACTCGGCAACGATCGCGCGCGAACTGAGGTCCGATTGACTACAAACATTAAACTATACGATATAATCTCTTCTCTTCTCTTTTCTTTTCTTTTCATCTCTTTTCTTCTCTCCTCTCCACTAAACTCCTCTCTTTTCTTATCTTCTCTCACTCTTACTCCTGTGTGGTTTAGTGGCAAGTAACTCCCTCGCCGCCTTAATTCTATGTACCAGCTGTGGTTTCCTATTCGTTTCTTCGTCGCTCAACAAACTAGCAATTACAACAAGCACGACAACCTATACCCTACTCGGTACGTACGGTTCAATTCAGATAGTACGACGAAGGGAGGGGGAAAACCGCGAGTTCTTACGTGAAAGCGTCGCGACGCGACGCGCACCTTTGCTCGAACGGTTAATTTGCATCGTGAGCATATATATATATAAATTGAGATATTACGCAACAAATTTATGTACCCATATACGACATGCGCTACGACCACGTGGATTAAAGACTGAGAAATAGAAAAATTTATATATCTCTCGATTCACGTTTTCTTTCTTATTTTGTTCAGAAACTTCAATGTTTTTGGAAAAGCTTAGAAAAAAATCGCAAAAAAAAACAAAAAAAAAAACCACAATTTAATCGTTGGGATCTTCAATCAATCTTCTTAATTTTTCAATTTTTTTTTTTTCCTTTTTCCTAATCGATCAAAGATATTGAACTAATGTTATTCAAAGTGGGTAAATCGATGTCGTTTATCTTGTTTGATTCTCTTGCTCATCGCGTGTATGATACACGTCGACGAGATGATAAATTGATAGTAGTTCGATATTTGAAGGATGTATATACGTATGGTAGGTATATTACACATATATCTATGTAAAATCGGGGTCCAGGCATTAGTATAGTATAGTAAACGATAATTTATCAATTTTCGATAGAAACAGTCGCCAATATGTGTATAAACATATATTATAGGTATATTAACGATTTCCTTGTTTGACTATGAGTATGTATGTATTACATGTATGATATAGGTATGGCTTGGTTAGTACCTCTGAACGTATGGGTAGTAAACTTTATACTAGAGGGCAATAAACTACTAGACCCTCGCCTCTCATTACTGACCGATTACTGGGCTTTTCTCCTGCCCCCGAATATAGCATACCTACTATTTATAGTTTTTAGGGTCGATCAAATATTAAACTAGGCCGATCAATGGCGACGAGAGTTTTGCGATAATTTTTATACACGTGTTGGTAATTAGCGTGTTTCTCTATGTCCCCAATAATTTATCAGCTAAAGTTACCACGAGGCTAGAAATATTTAAAAGAATAGAGGGGCCAGGTCGAAGTTCTGTGCTCGTTTTAGACGATTTAGAATTTTTGGAAACGTGGAATTTTAGAATACCAACATTCCGGAGGTCCAGAATCCCGAAAACCCCGGATATTCGAAAATTTCGGTTTATTTCTAAGGACGTGGAGACTGAAAATATAGTTCATTCTAATCGAAAACCTCTTCGCGGAAACCCGTTTTATCTACTTCAATCGATAACTTCATGATTTCATTAATAATCGATGAGATTTTGAAACCTTTCTTTTTTCTCCAAAAAGTAAATCTCGAAACTATTAATTTGACCATATTTATATGGATTTTGATACGATCAGAGGTTTGGCCTTCCGGAACTTTAGCTTTTGAAATTTTGAACCTTCGGAGTTCGTCGTTCAAAAGTTTTTCAAATCGACTATGGAGGCTTTCGGGGAAACACCCTTGTTAAAAACTCTGAGTCGGTAATATTATAAAGTTCGAAATTTTGACCGCTCGGGACTTTTAAGATTCTGAACTTCGATCCGGTTCCGAAATAGAAAATAAAGAAAAACTGAAAAATTCGTGTTACATACTAGAGGAATCGATTGAATATCGTTCGAACGAATATAACAAAATTCTTAAAATCTTATAATGAACATTTTTACCGAATATAGAACCTACTCGGCGTTTTCCATTAGCGAAATGAGATATCAAATTTCTGCGCATCATTATCTCTCGTGATACGGGTCTTATGGGCTTCTGTTACTATTAAACTAACAACGAGCAAACTCGACAAACTCACATCGTTAGAAATATATCTTTTCCATTTAATAGTATGAAGTATATACCGGGGCTGCTGCCGGAAGAACACATATAAGGCGATGGCAGAGTATAGAGAAGAATTGCACCAGATTCTACTTTGGAGTTTCGAGTGATTATACCATAAGAAAACTTTTTGCAGAAAAATTTCTCCCTATCTACCTACGTATTATACCTACTGCTCGAAGTTCGACTGTATCAATTTGTAGCCGAGCAGAAAAGTTCGCGTGAAATGATAATATAAAAATTGGAGAGCTTTATGCAAAAGGCGAACGTACCCAGGCATTATTCTGTCAATAATTGTTAATACTTTTATAATTATAGATAATTGATATCTGTTATACATATTCGGTGTAAATATTCTTCGATAAATACGATATGAAAAAATATGTCAAAATATATCGCTCAATTCTCCGCGATTCGCCGTTGTGCGAATAGATATAACATACCTACATGCCTATAATCCGGGTAAAAACTTCTGCTGTAATTTTTCCGCGAAATGAATGAATTCAAATATTTATTAAAAATATGCGTGTAGCTGCCGTATAGTATAAAAACTGGTAAAAATAATTAGCTCAGAATGTATAACGAATCTGACTGTATAAAACGAAAACTCGATAACAATGTTATCTTGTTTATTTGCAATTTAATTGCTAATTTTTACGCTTCGAATTCTCGTGAGTATACCTATACCTGTACTGTACGGTTGAAGTGGCATTTTTTTCTTTTATTTTTGACTTTTTTTTTCATAGAATAACGGATAGAGAGAAGCACCAAATTGCGACGAAAAAAAAACTGAGCATATTTTATTAGAAATAAAACTAAAAAAAAAAAAATCCTTCAAATCGTGGTAGAGCCATTTGGGTGGTTGAAAAAAAAAAAAAATAAAAAATAAAAAAATATGTTCAATTACGTATTGATCACCTGCTGCGAAAACAGGCGAAATTTATTACAGTTGAGTTCGTTGCCTAGCTGCAGTCGTAAAACTTAATTAATTACAAATTTATTCAAGCAAAGTCGAAACAGGACTAAATATTTAATGCGACGAGCTGAGATCTGAAATTCACCAACAATGGTTGGCGGACCCCTTACCTACCCGGCTACCCCCATTTCGTATCTATATACCAAAGCCTAATCAAAATTCTGGACAGCTATGAGATTCTTTATGTATAAAAGCAAAAATTCAACCCAAATCAGAAGTGAAAATTATTTACCTTCACATTCAGACCGTATATACTACCGAAACTAGTCGTATTCAGGTATGTAGTACATACCTACCTTCTGAATCTGAAATAAAATAAAATCATGATTTTTCTTCCCCATAAAATCTGATATGGAGTTTTATGGGGCTGAGAGTTTAGTCTGATTTTTTGCTCCTTTCCCTCCATTTTTTATTCTGTTTTTTTTTTTTTATTTTTCTCTTTTTCCTGATTTTTTGTGGCCCACTCCGCGGCTTCGAACCGTATAAGTATTACAGATCGAATAAACTTCTGATCGGATAAGGATAATACGTTATCGGAACTGGGGCCGACTGCCGAGAGGAGCGTAACTCGTCGAAAGCCTCCGCGGTATTTCGGCTTCTTTCCCCCATAATTCCCACTCCTGGATAGCAGTAGGTACAATTCGCGATTTATAGGCGTCCATTTTCTTTAGGACGCTGTAGGAATGATTGTACAAACCATTCCGGGTGAGCCGTTCTTCACTTTTACGTTCGCTATATTTTCCTCTTCTCTCATCTCTTATTTTTCTCTCGCCGTATGATGATGCCTATACTCTGCTTTACACCATGTCCCATTATTTTATTTATTTTTTTTCTCTTATTTTTTCATCTGCCTTAGCAAAACCGAGGTGCGAATTGATTATTTAGACGCAATTCGCTGTCGAGGAAGCTGGGAAAAGAAGCAGAGATCACCTGCCTCATCCTCCCGGAACTCTATACGCTACAAGACAGCATCAAAAAACCACCGGAAGTTCAGTGTTCACGCAGTATTCGTGTATCAAGATTAATGTTCCTCACCCAACTCTTCATCTTACCAGGAAACCCACGGACTCGGAGGGTCAGATGGAATATATGTCATCCTGGAATAAATGGAAGTGAAAAAAAAAACCCTTCATTCAATTGCGTTGCAAGAAATATATATGAAATAGAAAAATTGCTGTCTCATATTTTAATTAACTCTCAACTCTACGAGGATTTCTCCTTGTTGGTCCAAACTTCGGGCCGAGGAAAAAAACACGAGAAATTTTCGGGTCAGAAATTGAATAATTTTGTTTCCGGTAAAGTGGCAGCGTATGTTAGCTTCCGGAAGCTTTTCGTTATCCCTGAGTAACTTCCGGCCGTTTTACGATTAGACACGACGCCTATAGACCGGAATAGAGTTTGTCTGCTCGGGTGTTCTTGATGTTGTTTGTGAAGCTGGATGATAGTGACATGTATAAAACGATTGTCAACCCAATTAATTATTATCGCTGAAACGAAAATGTCGTAGTAACTATAGTCGCGGTGGATTCGACGCTGTTAAAATTATATTACGCACAAGAAGAGCGCACCACAGTAGCAATAGCAATAGCAATAGCAGTAGCAGTAGCAGTAAGAGGCAAAAGCAAACGACGTTAGAGACTCGCTTTATTGTCGAGGAAGCCAAAGGTAATTAGCCAAAGCTGTAAATTAGCATTCATAACCAATTGTGCTAACGCAGGTATACTCGACCCGAATCTCCGCAAAGATATGTACACGCTCGTTATACAATATGTATATGCCCAAGTTATTTGTTACGTCAGAATTCAAAACGACATGAAAAAACGACGAGACCTAAAAGCGGTTTTTTCCGTAATATATATATATCTCGTCAGTTCAGACACCTACGTGATAATTTCCGAATACTAGAGGCGTGAAGATTGATTATCAAAGAAGATAAAAGGTCGGGAATGATTCAAAGAAATTCTGCTCCAAAATTTCAGATTTTTATGTACGTGGTTATTGGATTAACACGAATTGGAAAAAGAGAGGTTCCCTCAAAAAAACGAAGAAAAATCTGTCCATCGAATCGAGATGGAGTAAAAATTGTAATTTCGTTTTAAACTGTTTGATTTTCTGCGAGCACTGTCTTTCAGATACTAGAGACCCGAAATGGTGAAGATTGATTGAAATTATTAAAAAGTGATGAAAAGTAAAAACGAACCGTTGAAGCAAGGAAGATCAAGAATCAGGAATGATTCAAAGCTAGGTTTTGCTAAAAAAATTTGAGATTCTGGTGTACGTGGTTATCGGATTAACCGAGCAACGGGTCCTCCTGAAAAAAAGGAAAGAAAATCTGTCCAGCGAGTCGGAGTGAAGTAAAAATTGTAATTTCGTTTAGGACCGTTGGATCTGCTGTGAGAGCCAGTAAAAGTTTTCTACTTTTAGGTGGCTTCCGCATCCGCGTTAATCTCAAGCTCTGACGAAGTGCTCTGCGTGGCTTCTCACCTATACTTAAATGACTACTGTACGGTACAGGGGTTAGGATGTACCTTATACTTATGTATGTATGTACTTTAGCGAGAGTATTCGTGTCTTATACACATTGAACTCAGTGATTACCTAGAAGCTAGGGGTAAAGGCGTGGTGCCACTTGTTTCAATCCCGCACCCCGCCTTTTAGACGCTTCTATTATACCCATCTACCCCTCTGCACCCTCACCTAGCTAGTAGTACACGCCGGTAATCTTATGTTTGCTACTTTGCATAACCGGGTATACTAGTGCGGCGTAACACCGTCGCAACGAGATTCTCTAGTAACATCAACGCAGGTAAACACTAATGCATAAATATAACTGCTAACAAAGTTATCCTAGACCGAAGTAGAAATGAGAAACTTTATAAGATGAAATGGGGCTTTTAACAGGACCCTGTGCTGCCTCGTCAGGTTTACAACTATTTCAACCTGTCATCCTCCATCCAGACTGGTGTACGGCTCCGAATATACATACATGTATACACGCAATGTGGTACCGAAACTATTAGAAACTGTATCACATCAGGAGAAAGTGATTCACATCTAATGATGTTGCTCTTTCGAATTAACAACGACACGTTAACTTATTCTCACTTTCCCAACTCGCCTTTTCATAAATCGTAGTAGAGATATAGCTACGGCTGCATGAGATATTAGCGAAATAATTATCGGATAAATAAATGGTGGATGTGATTCCCCCGTTCGAGGAAAGAACGCTCAAAAAGTTTGAATTTTTTCCCTTGCTTTAACGCTTTGCCAGGTAACGGTGTAAGGGTACGAAATTCTGTATGGTATTCAATAATGATAAATAATGCGGCTCGATCGGTCACGTCGCAAGGGTTTATAAGGCAACGGATGGACGCCCCCGAAAGAAAACCCCTCGGCATCCAACCGGGTAAGGAAGACGTATCACCCGAAATAAGAAAACAAAATACACTTCCGCGTTCTCGGAGGCTCGGTTTTGCCCCGAATTCCCTCAATTCTCATGTATTTTATGTATACATATACACACACCCAGCTATGTGACCAGTATATACATATGGGTTCGAATTTTCGATATGCAATGATCCATAGAACTGGATGTATACACATCCCACCAAGCATTACACTATGTACTCTATATACCTATACAGTTGTATAAATAGGACCATCTAGATACCCAGATACATTAATACTACAGAAATACACCCGCCATGCACGTATATATATATATATATCTCCGAAGGGGTTCCAGCCCTCACGAATCACGTGACAGTTGAATAATTGCGACGGCGTCAGTGATCAATTACATCATCTCCGTGCAGGCACTGTTTCCTACAATTCTAAGGATCAATTCCGTACCTAGGATGGACTAAATTGTAGCAAGACGTGATGCATGATTTAGAAGATCCATATGTGACGAGATCCTTGTGATAGATCGGTGATTGAAAATTAGAAGACGTGAAGAAGAAATTCTCTCGGGTTTCTGTCTTGCCATGTTTCGGGGTATCCACGGATATTTTCTAAGCGCCAGTAACTCACTGTGAGTCGCACAGGGTAAATCGATATCTTCCTAGGTAGGTAGGTGGGTAGGTAGGTATGTGGTACGTACAGCCAGTAGCTGGGTATAGCTCTGACAAACGAGCTAAAACAAAGACTAGGATTCTCCCAAGGTGTCTCTGTAAAGTCAGAAGGGCAATTCGCAAGCGTTGAAGAGGTAATTGAAGTTGTTAGCAAAGGAAATGGTTCCTACGTGCGAATTCCTACTGATCGCGTATACCTATATTATATCCGAAGGGATACAAGGAGAAAAAAGTGGGAATACGATGACTTCTAATAGATCTTTTAAAATTCACTGCTCAGTGAATCAAGGGGCAATATAATGCTATTAACTTGGTAATCCTTGTTTGTTTGCTCTCGCTAGTGGTGCGAAACTACGGCGTAGCTATCTCGGGCCGCAATCATTCCGAGTGAAGAATAAGGGGCCACCGCCAATGTAGGATGGAAATAGAGTAGCTAGGAGAAACCGGGAGACTAAAGGCAAGAGTGAATGAAGCTGGGGAAACAATGCCGAGATAAAGGTGGAGGTAGAGGTGGCGGTGGAGGAAAAGGAAGAGGCGGAGGACCTTCGGACTAGCTCGGTCTAGGAGCAGAGACAATAACCGAGAATTTATTGTGAATTCTGTTGCAATGGAGACGAGATTCTCGGGAGAAACAGCAACGGGAAGTTAGAGGTATAACCTGAGGTTACCTGGAGGTAACACCGTCGTTTTCAAACCCTTGCTTGCATGAGGCGATCTTACCTCCTCGCACGGTGCAGATCCTCGAAACGCTTCAAGATAAGCGGGGAAACAAAGCTCTGCAGACATTACTCTGTAAGGCAGAGATAGATTTCCCTGCAGGAACATTACGCGTATAGGTATATGTATATGCTACCGTTTCGCTTATTGCCGGCGCAGTGGAGGAAACGAATCCTTGGTCAGCTTCTGCACGGGGGTCGCAGAATTCCGTCAGATGTTGCAAATATTTGCGAATAAAATGACCCGCTAATAGAATATTATTTATTTCCAAAACTATGGAAACCTCGGTTCGTATAATCTCTGAATCGCCTGAAACCATCAGATTATAGACTTCACTGCTGTTATTTCCCACTCGATTCATCGGAGATGAATAAATCCGGTTTGAGGGAATGAATTTAATTAAAAAACGCCCAGTCCCTGAGTGAAAGGGATGTTAAAAGCGGACAGATTTCTGTCTATGATAAACACAGACGTCCGCGTAAATTCTGAGATCACGATCTATTCTGGAAATTATTTTCAATACCGACGAATATATGAAAGCGATCGATACCTACTGCATTGAAATTATGCATTCGCTCTCCTACAGCTGCAGGGGTAAAAATTTGAATACGTTAATAGGGATGAAAACGGTGTGTAGGTGGGTACCCATCCGCAGGTGGAAGATTCAAAGTGAAATATAAACGCACGGATAGCGAGCTTTCCAATAATCGTTAAAAGCTTACTGAAAATAACGCTTCGGTTTATAAGAAGATAAATCTACCCCGTACGTTTCTTTACGCGTTTTCAAGATTCGATATTCGATACAGTTTAGAACCGATACAATACGAGGGTAATTAATTTTCCCTTTATAAATAGAAAGGGGTAGAATCATGGAGGAATTTTCTTATAACTTAAAGTATTTTCCGAGCGATTATAACCGGCGAATTTTCGAAAAACAAAAAGAATTTTAGATTCTGGTATATGAATCTTCTTTCCCTACAATTTACCACCCTCTCGCGTACGCCATTACTGTTTCACTATTTTACGTGCTCTTTCTTAGCTGAACCAAGACTTGTAGACTCTTTGAAACATCGGCTCTTCTTAATAACGGTATCTTTCCAACCCTGCAGCAGCCCCGTCAATATCCATTCGCAAATTGTACTGCCAGGGATATATGTATAGGTACGCACCCTGCGAAGGGCGACAGATGCTGCGCATGCTTCGGGACCGGGATAAGGATCAACATATATTTTCTATCCTATCCAACCCCGGCAAGAAAAGAAAAGAAAAAAAAAAAAAAGACCAAGAGAAAAAAAAGGGAGGCGAACTCCTTCCTTCCAATATGGAGAGGACTTCATCTCTTTAAATGCTACACGAATCGGAACCTTGTTTTAATATTCGAAAGCACTCAATCTTCGGTTCCGCGTCGGTCGCTATCTCACAGAAAACCCTCTCCTGGCTTCCTGACTGCCTGTCTGAACGCCTACCCTTCACCCGATGCGAATGATCCGGACGCCAATAATTCTTCTCCACCGAATTTCTTTACCTCATTTATTTATTTTTCTTTTTTTTCTCCTTCTCTTTTCTTCTCTTCTCTTTCTTTCTCCCTGCACCCTCACAAACGGAGACAGTACACAGTATAAACGTTGTATACGTAATTCTGAACGTTGATGAGAAGAAATGGTATAGCTATTATTTTTTAAAGAACGACAAGACTCGAAAAATTGAAATATTCCGAAAGACTGATAAAATTTCTTCACACAAATGAAAAGGAAAGAAAAGAAAAAAAAAAAAATTTAGTAATGAGGATAATAATTGATTAAAAAAGTTGTAATATAAAATTAAGGGAAAAAAGAAATAAAATAATAAAATCACCCTAATTCTGTATTTAAAATGATTTATTATCGCCGTCCTCTGCGAGATATGTTGGATCAAAAAGTTGAGTTGTAAAATCTTTTTTTTTTTTCTTCTTTTTTTCCTTTTTCCTCAGCTCGATAGGTAATTAACTTTTCGAAGAGCCGACACGTATAATGAGCTGTAAATGAAAAAAAAAAATAAAAAAAAAAAAAAAAAACGAAATCCCTCTGAGTCACCAATTTTATTATTGCGGGGATAATCATTTTTAATATTATCGATTTAATTGTAAACTATATCACTATAACGGCGAATAAAGCCCGCGCGCGGACCCGTATCATATATAATATAGTTTATCCAACATCTGGCTATATGCGAGGGATAAAATTCTAAAAAAATTCTTTCAGATTGTAGATCGTTCGTATGCGGTGAAGAAAAAAAAAAGAAAACTTTGAATTTTTTTTTCTATTTTTTTGCCTGTTTTACACACCACACACCCGCGCGGTTATTAAAACCATTTTTATACCTATATATCGTGAAGTTTACTTTAAAACTCTAACTAAATAAGTATAGTATGCGGCTTTATCTGTAGACCGTAAAACCTGAGTGTAGATATGTAGTATACTGCTGGGTTATACTCTATACCGCAGTTTAGCGAGGTATATGTAGTAAAATATAAACGCAGAAAGAAAACTCACCGTCAAGTCTTCTTCACCACACGTAGGTACTACTATGGAATAAAATTCTGTTCGATTTCCGGGTATGTCCATCAATACTGCAACCCAACGTCTAGAATATATATATATATATATACCCTATACTATATAGACGTTCAAGGCGCCTTACGTTAAATGCCATCAAAGTCTCTCTCGTCAATATAGAAACAAGTAAAAATAAAATTCAGGGATATTCATTTTGTGTTTCAAATAAAGAAAGAAAAAAAAAACCAGAGAGAGAGAGAGAGAGAAAGAGATATAAAAATTTTCTACAGAAAAAAATAAAACAAAAGCAAAAAGAATCGGAGTAACAATTTGTAAGCAGAATTTTTCATTTCTTCTTTCCTCTTTTGTTTTTTTTTTTTTTTTTTTTTTGCGATCGATTGATTGACTACTGCAGTTCGTAGCGTCGTGGTCGGCGAGGTTTTCTCTCTACCGTATTGCGTTTGTTGTTCGGTACCCTATACACCTACAGCTACGCGGTTTTTCAATTTTATAACGTCGAACGATTTCATTGAATCAACGATACATATGCATGTATGGTCGATTTATTTTTGAAAAAAAAAATAAATAAATGAATAAAAAAAAAAGGAAGAAAAATATCCACCGTAGCAGGTCCTCGGAATATCCTTCTTAGAGGGAATTTTAATATGAGATATGGGGTACGATGAGGTCTATGTTGTTCTAGTCTCGATTTATGTACATCCGGGTTCGATAATAAATTCTTGACTTCCGGATTTTTATAATCTATTATTCAATCGATGTTTTAGAAATTTTATTACTACATATATATGACTCGCGATTTAATATATATCCTCGAACATAATGTATGCGCACGCGATAACATATCCTCGGTATATATATATACATCCGTATAATTATAGTACGTAATCATTACATTATTAGCGTGTAGATAATTGTAAAAATACACCAAAGGCTAACATAAGATAAACGGTGCATGTCTATAGCTATTAGCTAAGGACGACCGTCTGCACCACTTTATGTATAACAGTATAAGAAAACGCGTTTAACGGTTCTTATACTATCTTAAGTATATGTATATATAAACACATATATATATATAGGCACACCATATACTCCGCCTATCCAACTTGCACCAAAGAACTTATACCCACTCTTGGATAGTGTCTGTATATCTTAAAAGAAAACTGCACCCTGCACAAACCGGGGCTACTAATGATAAGATAAAAGGACTTTAGCATCGAGACGGCTAGGAGACGTAGAGCGAAGATATCGAGCGCGAAGGATTATGCTTTCAACCCTTATTATTATTTTCTCCTTTCTTTCTGTCCTTATTTTTTTCCTTTTTCTTTCTTTTTCCTTGTCCGTAGTTGGGGGGCAGAAGTCGCGGTGTTATCGGAATTAAATCTGGACCTTAGCTACTAATGGATTCTGCGTCAATTTTAAAAGAGTTTCTGTTATATAGGTACTAGTAGGGTGTGTATAAGGTACTACGAGTCGTAGAACTTTTACCTCTCTTGCATCCTCTACTTCGTCATTAAAAGAGTTTAATCGTCGATTTATAAAGAGTCGAGTATTTGAACTGACTTTTACGAGATTCCCTCACCCCCGCGCGGGGTTACTATTATTTTTTGACTGGGTACTCGGGTACTGGGCAGGTATAGGGTGGGGGTATTATATTATTGGGTGGGTAAAATTTTACTGCCACGGTATACTAAGTAAGCAATATATAACAAAAGCAGTTACATTTTTTATTAACTTTTACCCGGTATAAATTATTCGCATTTTAAACACACCCAACTCGACTATAAACATGACAGTATCGGAGCAAAGGTAATTAAGGGATCATTATTTATTACTTCGTCCGCTCGTGGAGTAACGGTCTCTTTAAGAGGTTACGATTCCAGTTATCGACTTTTACTTTCGGCAGAAACAATATTCGAAAAAAAAATAAAATAAAATAATAATAATTCCATGTTCAAATTTTGAACCATTTATCAATTTTCTAATACTTTCAAAAATCACTTGACTAATTCTGACGTTTCAAAAACCAATTGATTTCCATTCCCCTCCCCCGTAAAAATAGATACTAAACAACAAGAAAAACAAACTCGTCAAATTTTTTATTCAAAAACAGATTTTTACCATCTTTTACGTTTAAATTTTGTGAAAAAAAAAAAAATTTCAAATAAATATATGTGCACACTTTCTATAAAGCGTATTAAACATTTTCTGCGAGTATAATGTAAAGTTAAACAGTGCGTTTACATTTTTCATAAAAATATGAAAAGACATAATAATTAAATTGATCCCTGGTAAGAAGGGAACAAAAAAAAAAAAGTAAAAAACGAGAAAAAAAAAAATACCTGGATGAAGGGCATTTTGTTTGATTTTTTTTCTACCCCCCCTGCTGGCGCTGAGCAACTTTCCTTCCCTCGAAATGGACGGAGACTGAGCGATTGTAATCCACTCGAGGATTTATTTAATTCTGGCAGTGTTCAAAGCAGCGTTCAAATAAAAAAAAAAGACCATTCAAAAAGAAAGTCCTTACCTTCTTTGTGCGCTCAGATTTTTCATTCAAAATTTTCCTCTTCTCTTCTCTTCTCAACGTTTTATTAACTCCGAACAAATAGCTATTTTTAAGAATTTACGCGGATATCTGCTTATAAGACCTTCTCATTTCACTTGTCAACGGCTATACATGTATGCCCTTTGAATCGCTAGAGCAATTATAGAATCACGTTGGAAGTGATTCACCCACGTTATCATATATAATTCATACGATCGCGTACGTTTGTAATATAATAAATTTTCCTTTCCATTTCTTTTCTGGTAATATAAGAAAATCTGATCTTTCTATTGAATAGGAGAGGATACTATGCTTTACATTTCCGACCATCAAAGCCAAAGAGGAAACGAAGTTGAATAGAATGCCTAGTTCCTATATAATACATCCGCAATTCAAGTCTCGGAAAACATATTTCTCGAGAATAGTCTGTACCTAATGTCGAGGTAGGTATAGACCAGCCCCACCAGGCAATTAGCTTTGAGACCTGGAACCCGAGCTGCGCCTCAATACCGGAAGCCAGTAGTTGAAGCACTCGCTATAATTGACGCGAATATGCGCAACTCTTATTATACGATTGATGATAATGACGCTATATTCACGAAGAGTCTTTTCAGCCGTACTCGCTGACCCAGATTTCGGGTAGCTGATTCAGGTAAATCAAAAACTGAAAAATAAAAAATAAAAAATTACAAATGGAAGATAAAAGCGTTTTTTAATTTCATATGTCTAATATGTATAAATATCTATTACTTTATTAATAGGAAAAATGAAAAATAATGATGTATTTCCAGGAAAATCGTTCATCTCACAACCCCCAATCAAAAGAGCGACTCAAACCGCGTGACGTCGTTATACTGCGGCCCCGCAGGTAAAAGTAAATCTGGAAGTAACGGGCAATAAACGCCTCCCAAAGGAGCTCGTTCTTTGCGCTCTTAAGGATTTAAGAGAAAAACCACCCCTCGGTTCTCGCGAACAAGAGACACGGAGCAATGTCGACTTTATTATCCTCGCATAGGTGTGCGTGTATTATATGTATGTACAAAGGGTGGAGGACTGCTCGCGAAAGAGTACGGGCATCGCAAACCGGATGCACACATGTCCGATGCTTGTCATATGCACCTGTTTCGAAAGTGCATGAGGAGTCGAAATGAGGCACCGAGGGGGTCGAATGAATGCCCCATATATAAGTATGTACCTACGTGTAAATGGATCAGAGATCGCTTCGCGTAGGCATATCTTACAAGAAATGTTCCCCATCTTTATAAAAGGTCGAATAACTCGGTGAAAAAAAATGGTACAAAAAATGTTTGAGGTGTGATTTTGAAGGGAAAACTTCGAGCTTGAAAATGGTATTTTTGAAAATCAATTTTGATAATTTTTTACTAAGTTACAACGCTTAAAAAAATGATAGTGTCAAAGTTCGTTCTAGGAACTAGTTTCGTCAAAGTTTGCTAGGGCGCTCCCTATGGGAGACATATTAGACTCTAGCATACCCAACTCCGCAGGACGAAAATGACGCGGTGTCGAGGTCGTCGTCGTTCACCACCGACAACGTGTTGGGTAATTTGGTCGTAGGTCGTTCCTGAGACAAGGTGTTGTTTCCGCTCGTCAGATGTAACGGGTAAACTTGAGTCAAGATACTCGCAATATTCGGCTAAGAATCTACAGATATACCAACTAGCCTCTATATGTATATATGTACTGCGTATACGTAGAATGTAATAACAGTGCTTTGAGAATACCTAGCACAACGCCAAAGGCGGTTTCCCTATTACTGTGTACAATGTAACTCGTCCAATCGGTATGCCTTACTAGGGGGGTTGGTGTAAGGTACAACACACACCGGTTCACGGTTCACGGCGAGGGAAACTTCATCCAAAACTTCTAAGATCTATTGCAACTATTTCGAGTTCGAATTCGGATTCGAATTCTAATATAGGACACGACGGTACAAAAAGAAAAAAGAAAAAAAAATGTCTAAAAATGTAATATGATGATCTGCAATGTTATACATAAGAGAAAAAATAGGGTTCGAGGGAATCATTCTTATGACTAATCGAAGTATACCGAAAATATTTTTTATTCCCTGCAGGAGCCGGATTGAGATTTCCGAAAATTCCGAATTCATTCAAGACGATTTCGAATTTTCCGAAACGTTGAGATTCAAAAGATTAAAATTCCGGAAGGGTCAGAATGCAACCATCTCAAAACTCCGAAAGTCCAAGAATCCGAAAATTTCCGACAAATACGATTCAAATATGTGAGAAGGCAGAACAATTTGGTACTAAAATGAAATTTTAAGAATTTCAAAACGATCAGGTTAGCAGATTTTTGAATTCGAGTTCCTGAGAGTTGCGATCGAGTCAACGATTATCGTAAGACTGAGTGTTCAAATATTTGGAAGGCTGGATAAATTTTGTACAAAAATAAAAATGTAAAAATTTCAAAAATCGTTAGGTTGTCAGTTATTTTTTTTTTTTTTTTATATTTTCGCCTATAAAAATGATCACGATTTGAAAGTCCACCGGCATTTCTTTGCCTTTTGTTACTATCTATATATCGGTGCAATGAAGGCGTGAGGAATTTCTTTCAGAAGCAATATCGATGTTTCATATTTCACATATCGTGTCTGTACCGTAAAACGAAAAAGACAGTCGCACGATTTTAGGATCCGACTATACGTGTGTAACATACCTACCTACCTACCTATACCTACGTAGGTAGATCCATGTACTGTACCTCTTACTTAACTTGTTCAATTTTACAGCTGCAAAGAAATGTCGATATTCACATTCACATTCATATTCACATTCATATTCACCTCCATATTCACACACACACAATTTTGTCTATCTTATCATTTGTTTCTTTTTACTTTTTTCCTCTTTCTTTCCTTTTCTTTCTACCATTTCTTTCATTCACGCAGATCTGTTGCTGCGAGCTGGAAATTTTATACGATATAGATATAGATATAGATATAAATACATACACATGTGATCGCCATATATAGGTACATACGTCATACTGCACAGAAAAAAAGCGAAGAGGCTTTGATATCAACCTATAAACATAAAATATCAGGCATCGATCCTGTCATGAGTGTGCCATATGGTATAATACACAAAATTTCTTTTTTAGGTATACCATATTGTATGTAGGTATGTATACGAATGAAATCCCAGTATTTCACTTTTTTTTCTTTATTTTTTCATTTGTCTCCTCCGCCGCCGTCATTTTCAAAGATGTATGCATATTTCAAACGGATCAATGGTCGATTAAATGTTCCCAACTTCAAACTACTCTGATTTTATCTTTTTATGTTTTTATTATTATTTTTTTTTTGTTTTTTCTTGCTATTTTTAAAGTGAACTCGAGTTTACGAGATTCATAAGACTTACATAGAAATTGAGACCTATCCTCGAACCGACGCGACCCCGCTAGACAGGAAAATTTCAAATTTTTCGTTAGCAATTATAACTTTGCATGTAAACGGAAGAGAAGAAAAAAAGAAAAAATGAAAAGGAAATAAGGAAATAAGAAGGAAAAAAAAAAAAAAAAACAAGAAGAAGAAGAGAACTAGAGGAGATATATATATATGTATACACGGTAGGATTTTGTGAAAACGCATGACTTCGCATAAATTGATTTGATCTCTGTAGCAAGAAGCCGGTACGTGATCTCGTCAGGCGAAGTCGCGTCGCGACCCCTCGAAAAGTTGGCAGGCAGGCGAAACCAGCAGCAGCTAGGCCAGGCGAACTAAGGAGAGAAAATATAGGGAAGGGGGAAGAAGAGGCTGAGAAGCAGATCAGCAGATCAGAGCTTGCGAGAATCGTGTGTAGGAGAGAGAGAGAGAGAGAGAGATGGAGAGAGAGAAAAGAAGTGGTGAAAAAAAGAAAGAAATAAAAAAATGAAAATGAAGTAAGGGAAAAAAAAATAAAAAAAAAAAAAAAAAAACGGATAGGGATAGAGAAAAAAAGAAACGAGTACCACGTGCGGAGTAATGGCATCTTCGAATGGCGTTTCTGCCAGACGCGATCCTAATAGAGGCAAGGCCGGTGGAGATTTATCGCTTACGCTGCAAGCTCGCAAGCTCGCGAGCTCGTTCGTTCGGTTCGTTCGGTTCGTCGCACTTATATACAGAGCTTCGGTACGTTACCGGGTTTGGGAGTTGGTAAGATATAGGTATCGGATTCACGAAGGCGTATTCACAACCGGAACTAAAAAGGAAACGGGCATTCCATAGGCATGGGGTTGAATATCAAAACGTCAACCAGAGAAGAGGGAATGAGAATAGTCGAGGTATAGGTATAATACGTGATATAGTACAGTGTATTATAGAAGCGGGCTGCCAATCGTCCAATTACATTTATGTATTATGTACTATATGATGAAAAAAAAAAAAAAGAAAGTAAATTGTGTACGAAAGATTGTTGAACGATAATCAATCAATTAATCGACTCGATGAACGTAATGATGAAAACTTTTATCCGCAAAGAAAAAATAAATAAATAAATAAATAAGGAAACCAAAGTGAAAGAGTATAAGTTTTTCCGAAAATTGAATAAGATGATATTGAAATTTCTTATGAAAATAACGGAGAGCTTAAACGGTTCGTATTTAATTAAAGCGAAATTTCATTTAAATAGAAATTCTGTCCCCGTATATTAAATCGTCCCAGTTTCTCAGATGCATTTTATGGTTTTAGTTTAATCTCAGTATTACGGGATCTCGGAGACCCGGGTGACAACGTGCGCAGGATATGGCCAAAGGGAAACTAAAACTCTTTGGTTAATTAGAAGACTTAGGACTTGGCTTTGAAGGCGAGAGACAGAGATAAATATATCTATATATATATACATCGTCGTAATTAACAAATTAACAGAATCACAGTTCAGAACTAGACCTATCGTATGGGGGCATACTACACTACCTAGCAGTAACTAATATATTTCATATAAGAAACTATTAAATTACAGAATACTGTGATTAAATACGATTTACGAGAATCATAGAGCCAGTTTCTTCGTTCTCATTATCCTTGTTCAGTAATTATTAAAGTGAACTTCTGATTTTGGATATTGTTTATCGCACCAATAACGTTATGTTACCTTACCGCTTTGCGATATCCTGCGTCAACAACGTTACGTAATACATACATAATCTCAACCTTTGTACATATACTAATTTAACACTAAAACTACATCTTCGGTTGGATTAGATTAGATTAGTTATCCTCCGACAGGGTCCAGGCTTCCTCAATCACCCGTGCATATCAAGTGGTAGGGAAATTCTTGACTCGGGTTTAATCGGACAACCTTATCGACACGTAAAGGAGTGAAGAGAGGAGAGAGAAATAATGAAAGGGTGAAAAATCGCAGCTATCATCGTCTGAAAATGAACAAACTTATTTGGCCGCTGGCTCACTCATCCCTTATCGATGTAAGTGGAGAATATCTGAAAGTTTTGGGATATCTGGTACTGTCCTGCGGTGCACCGGAGTAGTAACAGGAGGGTGAAAATTAATTAAGGAACAGTTGTCACAGCCTGGTATACACAGCAATGCATCAAAGTATAGAGTACGTGCAGGGTGGTGAGCAGTCAGGAATTTGATCAAAATTGAACGATGTAAGCCCCACACTACGACTTGGCCACTACTACGATCTGCATAATCAATTTACATGCATCAAAGCCTGACCTAGCTAGCTGGTCTTCTATCTAGGACTAAGCAATATGGATAAGATACGAATTGATACTCGTGCCACGTTGCCCGCAGTAACTATGAGTTCCCACTACCTTGATCAAAGCTAATCCAGATTACCCAAAATCGATACGAAATAAATTTCATAGAAAAGCTCATTGAGACTCAGACAACGATTTGCTTTTTTTTCCGACAAATTTAGGATCCTAGAATTTCTGCTGTCGGGTCCAATCGATGGATGAGAATAATTTATACTGTGTAGCTTCTGCGTTTGAGAGGCTTATGGTATGTACGGGAATTTTTCTAATTTTTCGTTTTTTTTTTTTTTCTTCTCTTGTCACTGGTCGTCTGAACTTTTATTCAGGATCGATATGTATACTTACCTAGACGTTCGTCGAGGTACGTTACGTGGCCCGCCGCGTCGATGGATAGAATAAGGAGAAGAAAAAAAAAAACGAAACATGAGAAAAAGAATAAGAGGAGGTAAAAGGAGGAGGAGGAGGAGGAGGAGGAGGAGGACCATTAACTTTCGAAAATTTCATGTCTGAAGATGAATTCTGCGAGCGACAACCTGTTCCCAAGTATGTTTGACGATATTCCACAGTTTCCTTTCTTTTTATTTATTTTTATTTTTTTATTTTATAACAATGTAGAGAAGGTGAACACCCGGTCATGTAATTTCATTTCGTAATACCGAAAGATCATCGTCAATAAAAAAAAAATAGAAATAAAAAAAACTCCGCATTGCATATTGTTTAATGAAATATTATAAAAGTGAAAATAAGAGGTACACTGAACCCAGGATCATTAATTATTTGTAGAAAGTTGAGATTCACATGTACGGAGATAAAAAAAAAAAAAAAAAAACACGATTCGGCGATACATCTGTATACATGAAATTTCCGAAAGTGGCAATAAATTCAAGCCCCTAATATAATAACGTACTTGCTACAGTCTTGAAGATAAGAAACAGTTGAAATTCTCGCAAGTATATATATTTGGGAAAAAAAAGGAAAAATATATATGATATAAAAAAAAAGAAAACAATTTACCTATCCGACCATTTTACATGTATACAAAAGTTAAACAACCCCTGAGGGTAAAGATTATACCGTACGAGATGATAGGTGTGGCTTAACCGACATTTCAATTTGGCCTGGCTTAAGCTAAGCAACGGGAACATATTCTGGGCAGGCGGGCGTGAAAATATATAAACCCTTGTAACGACCGGTCGAAACGACACTTGACTCGCGGCTACCCAACTTAACACTCAGCTCTTAGGGGCTGGTGGCCCTCTACCCCCAGTCTCCCATCCTTTCCTAAAAGTCATAATATTTTTTAGCCAGGCTGACCCCTGTAATGGGGCAATGGGCCAATAGGGCAAAACCCGAAGGGGTCGGACTGCGAAAGGACGAAGGGTTTTCCCTTAGATTTTCTCTCGCTCTCTCTCTCTCTCTCGTTCTCTCTCACCCTCTATCCACCTTGGATATCCCTACGCCCCTGTAGCTCCACTATATAGATTATTACAGGGTAAAGTCGGGCCCTCTCTCCTCTACGTTCCTTACGTTTGGTAGGTAGATACAAGGGAATATCTCTAGCTAAGAGATGCTGGAACACCCGTAGCCCCGCAGAGCCCAGAGCCCAGAGCCCAGAGCCTCTGAGCTTCGGAGCCGAGAACCCGGAGGCGGTTCTCGCTGAGCGAGCGAAACCTGGCCAGGCGAAGGCCTTAAATTTACGTTTTACAAAGTTAATTGAATGGGCGTAGGAAACTGCCGCCCTCTTACTCTCTACTCCGACATCGCGAAGCTTATAACGCCGACTAGACTAGAAACCCGAAATGCTTATCATCCCCGGCTATGTATACGGACTCGCTGATAGTTCGCGGACTAGCTTATGAATAACGACTTGTAGACTATTCACAAACCCCCCCCTTTCTCCCCCATAAAGGTCGCTATCTATACGTCAAAGGATTTTGTTCAGGGATGCAAAGATTAATCACGAAAATATCCCGTTTTTTTTTTTTTTTTTTCATATTTCGTCAAATTTTCTTCACCTTGAATGATTTTGAAAAAAAAAAAATATATATATATATATATATGTATATATGTATTGGACATATATTTCCCGCACCGATCGCTATTTCACACGCTACTGATCGTGACAACAAGTGGTTTTCTCGATGTGTGATACGCACGTCAAACGAATCCGAGACTACCTTGTAACGATTGTACTTGGGATATATATCAAGGTTGAGATGAGGATAGAGAAGGACATGAGAACAAAACAACTAAAATACACGTACGTCTCCGGTTACTTGATAATGAACAATTTATTAGCTTTTAGTACGATGCGTAAAATAAAGCCAGATTGAGGAACCAAGGTTTTACAAATATTATGAATCCTCTTGATCCGCTTGCTGCACAGCGTGGTCACATGCAACCTTGATCACCTCAATTGACCGTCGGATCTTCGAAAATGCACAGTTAGAAAATAGGATGCGAATATACAGCAAAGATTTCAGAATTACAATATAGTCACATGCCAGGAAAATGATAGCGACCGGTCAGAGAAAGCGCAAAGCGTAATACATGAAATAAGATATACAACGTACTATAATAAACGTAAAGAGAATATAAAACAAAGTGTACTCGAACCAAAATGACAATAGAAGAGAATTTGGTAACAATATATTAACGGTGAATAGTGCTCAATCCGCCACGAGAGCCTCTAGTAGGCGTATATGAATAGGCGAATAAATCTATATTACTTAGCTTTCGACAAGTGTCTCGGACGAAGGTTCGGACGGAAGAGAGCGATGATCTCTCGCTGTCCGAACACCTGAGTGTTGGACGTGTTCGTCAATGCTCCGATATTGGCGCTTGTGTCTTCGCGCAATTTTTCAAATATGTATATTAGCGTGTGGTTACATTATCCCCCGTCGTCTTCCGTCCTGCGATATACCTGCAGTGCGGAATACGGCATGCCCAATCAAAGCGCACGCACGCATGCACTTATTGTCTAGTACTTATCCTACGATTATAGCGTAATTGTCACAAATCTATTTACAAGGGTCAACTTACATATCTAACGCTATTTTATACATATACCTTAATCATAACATGCGTTAATCGTGAATTGGAGCGGGCCCGGGGCGATACATTTTTATGGTTGGTGAGCGGCATAGTACTTCCTTAGGCTAAGTCGATTATAAATTCCTTTTGTCAATTGCTCGTCAGCGGGTTCGACTAATACGTATGTATTTTGACCTAAACGCTTCTGGATTTTGTACGGACCCTCGTACAGATGGAAAAACTTGTGTGTGGTTTTATCCAGTGCGCTGGAAATGTGAGGCACACGTAACAAGACCAGATCGCCTACGTTTAATTCTATGTGAGATTTGGATCCTTGTTGACGTAACCTTTTTTTGGAAGTTTTTACTTAGATTTTCGTTAGCTATCACAATTTTCCTTTCATGAGTAACGCTATCGCCCGGTGGAAACGGAATTAGATCGAGTATCTCATGGTGAATTGGTTTACCGTGGTGTAACTCTAGGGGGGCATAGCCAGTGCTACTGTGTGTTGTGACGTTCATTAGCAATTCTATCCTAGGAACAAATTGAGCCCACTTAGTGTGTCTTTCGGCACAGTATGTCCGAAACATGCGCCCCAATTCACGCATTACCCTCTCGGTCGGATTGGACTGTGGATGCCGGATCGAAGAGTATGACACTCTGATTCCTTCTAATTCGAGCTTGGTACGCCACCGACTTGAGGTGAATTGTGTTCCGTTGTCTGATAAGATTCGTTCCGGTTTTCCGAACCGGATCACAAAATCCTCTAAGATTTTCTTTAATACAATTTGTGTGGTGGCTTTCTTAACTGGGTATAGGGTTACCATCTTGGAAAATGCATCTATGAGTACGAAAATGTATTGGACACCACCGACTGACTTTGGCAGGGGGCCATAAAAGTCCACTGTGACGAGCTCATTTGGTTTGTTCGCACCTACGCGACCGTACTCGCCCTCCATAGTATACGACAAATGTTTTACTCGTTGGCACAGGTCGCACGTTAATGTATATGTCTTAGTGTCCCTCGCCATACGTGGCCAATAATAAAACTTACGTAAATACATTAAAAATTTGAAGGTTCCTGGATGCCCTAGGCGATCATGCTCTGAGGACATGACTACTTGTCTGAGTACAGATGGAATGACCATTCTCCAGTGCCCATTGGGCATCTCTCGGTGAAACCATATGCCTTTATAGTTTTGCCAATTATCCAGATTATTGTGTTTACTATTTTCTATTATCTTAATAATTAGTTCGTCGTTGGCCTGCAGATCCTGCATTTCTTTGATACTATTCTTTAGAATCGGATCTGCTTCGAGGTGGCAGGTTATCGTTAATATGTCTACCTCGTGTTTTGTATCTATCGGTAGGTTATAAGACATGAGATTAGAGATAATTAGATTATTATGGTCATTGCGATAGAAATTTTTATCAGGGTGACGACTGAAAAAGTCCGCTACTACGTTGTCTCGCCCGCTGCAGTGTTGAATCGTGAATGTGAATTCCTGCAACAATAGACTCCATCTCGCTAGTCGTGCAGTTTGAAAGGGGGTTCTATTTAAAAAGATTAATCCCTGGTGATCGGTTATAATATCGAATTCTCGTCCAGCTAAGTATATACGAAATTTTTGCACGGAATAGACTATCGCGAGTAGTTCTTTCTCGGTCGTTGTATAGTTTATTTCGGCGGGCGTGAGGCAACGACTAACTATTGAGATTACTCGATGTTTGTTCAATTGATCCGTTTGGTACAAAACTCCACATATCCCCCGATCCGAAGCATCTGTTTGCAATTTGAACGGTCGATCAGGTAGGATATGATGTAGCGTGATTATTTTTACGAAGTTATTTTTTAGGTTTCGGAACGCCTGCGAGTGCATTTCTGTCCACTGCCAGTCAGTGTTATTTTTTAAGAGGGGTCGAAAAGGATCCAGATAGTTTGCATGGCGAAGCGCGAATTGCCTGTAATAATTACACACACCCAGGAATTGCTGTAGTTGTAATTTATTTTCGGGCTCTGCGAACTCCTCTATCACCCGCAGTCTACCCGGATCTGGACTTACGCCCTCTGAGTTCACGACAAACCCTAAAAAATCAATTGCTTCTTGGGCAAATTTCGCTTTGGACAACCGTAGTGTAAAATTATACGTCGTGAGTTTCCGCAATACTAAATCGAGATGTCTCAGATGCTCGTCAAAGCTTTCTGACGCGATAAGGAGATCGTCGATGTAATAAATAAGAAAGTCGTCGAATTCGTTGCCGATAGCTAAATTTAACGCTCTAATAAATCCGCTACCCGCTGTTTTTAAACCAAACGGAATTCGACGGAATTGGTATAAGGTAGAGCCATACAAAAATGCGGTGTAAGGCCTCGACGCTTCCGCTAGCGGAACTTGCCAGTAGCCATGCGTCAAATCAAGGGCAGTAAATACGCATGGACCCTTTTTACGATGAATTAATTCGTCTATCGGGGGTGGAGATTCATTGTCTCCTTCGATAGCATCGTTTAATTGTCGCGCGTCCAGGCACAGCCTTACCCGTCCATCCTTTTTCTTCACAACGCGTAGAGGGTTGCAGTATTGGCTAGTCGATCGCTCAATTATGCCTCCTTCCAACATGTCCTCTATTTCGTTTTGCACTGCGTTTCTTAAGGCTAGGGGAACCGGGTATGATTTTTTTATGAACGGTTTCTCATTTTTTAACTTAATATTATGCTCGTATGTGGACACGCAGCCCGGTTTGTCAGAAAAAACTTGTCTGTGTCGTGTAATCATATCTATGATCTCATTCGCACGCGCAGGGTGCAGTTTCAAGAGCTTACGCGCGACTGGGACAAGTTCCTCCTCGAAGGCGCGGTCCGGACCAGAGTTGTCACTAATTTGATGCACACTAATTGCAACGTCATTTACGTTGTTGCCATCGCGTTGTTCAGTTTCATCAATGCACTCTGCGTCGTCATCTTCTATTTCAACATTTATCTCTGTTACGTCAGTATCGCTATCGCAACTATCCACTGAACATGCCTCGTCACAAACTTTTGTGAACTCGTGGCTATCAACTTCTAGGGAGCTAAGCTCTGTGATGGTCACTTGCGCTGTGCAACTCTGTGCTCCGGACAGCGCATTCTCGGCGGAACCCGTCCCAAATGACACTACTCCCTCCCCGTACCATGTTCGATTTATGGAGATCTTTCGCTGTCTGTAATCAATAATCGCCAAGTTCTGCGTGAACCAATCATTACCTAAAATTACTCGTTCAGTCAAACCCGGTATAACAAGAAACGCGTGACGCAGATCCTGATTACCTATTCTATGTTCGAGCCATATCTGACGTTTAACCGTTGTTGGTTTTTTGCCAACTGCTGTCATAATTGTCAAATTTTGAATTGGAAGTTCTTCCACGTTAGTTTGTCTAATGGTTTCATGATAGCAGGCCTCCGATACACAGGTAATTTGGCTACCCGTGTCGACTAACGCAGATTCTATACTATCGCCTATCTTGCACTCTACGTGTGGACATCTATTTTTGTCTCTTGGTGATTCGGCAGCCCCTACGTCGTCACCTTCAACGTCACTCTGGAGGTCCTCAATAAAATCAAAAAATTTGCGACCCGATGCCGAACCTCTTCGCATCGCGTCGATTTCTAGTTTAAATGGTCGGATACCATTTCGCTGTCGCGTTGCGACCAATTCGGTGGAGGCACGCTCGTATCCACCGCGGTATGTTCAAATCTAGGTGGCTGGTTCTGACCAGCTGGCTGATAACCTACTGTACTTGTGTTATTTCGCCTACTATTACGACCTCTACGATTGTTGACGCGTGAACCTCCTCCCCCCGTATTGCTAAACTGTGTACTTTGTGGCGTTGATATCCGATTGACTTTATAGGCTTGCGTTTGTATGTTACCAGTATGATTATTGCTATTGCTACGATTGTTGTTCCGATTATAACAGTTTCCTTGGTCTCTAAACGACATATCCATCTGGGCTAGCACTTGTGATACTAAACTAGTGTTCGATAGGTCTATAGCAACTAGGCTGCTACGAATTGCGAGGCTGTATTGTTGCACAATCGTATAATTAATTTCATATGGGGTTAGAGCTGGATCAAAATGTCGCGTTTCTTTTAGTTGTTTGTAAAAATATGTTTGTAACGACCCTTCTTGCGCGTTATGTCGGCGATTCGCCCATTGACTCTTTATTCGAACTCTAACTGGAATGGAGTAGAACTCCTGAACGTATTTTTCCTTGAACGACGCGAAATTTGTAATTGTCTGTCTCGTAATTTCAAACCAGATTCGGACTCGACCTTCTAAAAAGTTTTCTACGACCATCATCTCTTGTTCATACGGTACGTTTTTTGCTTTTGTGTATCTTTCCAATTCTTCTAGAAAATCCATCGGATTTCTATCTTCGTCAAATTTGGGGGTCTTAACGTCTACATTAAAATGACTTAAATGTCTAACCAGGCCGCTCACCATACCATTCTGTGCTACCGTTTCCGGTGCCTGGGTTCGTGGTTCCAGTAAAATTTGCGCCTGTCTCGTCTCAAGATCAGTTTTCTGCCGATCTAAAGCCGCCCTCGCCTCCCGGATCCGCTCCCATTCCAGCTGTATAGCAGCCTGTATATCGTCATTATTGGGAGCCATCTCACGTTGGTTATCCGCTTGGAGAGACCTATTAATTGTTGAATTTGTTTTAGATTTCGATTTACTACTAACGGACTTATTAACCTTTTGTAATGTTATTTTATTTTCGCTACTAGCGACTATTTGAAATTTTTCGTTATTGATTATTTTGTTCTGTAAATTCGCCTTAAGCCTGGTATTAGGCGGTGTGTGTACGAGAGACATACGTGCGGTTGCTATTTGTTTTCATGTCCTGTCCCTCTGTTCGGGCGCCAGTTGTAACGATTGTACTTGGGATATATATCAAGGTTGAGATGAGGATAGAGAAGGACATGAGAACAAAACAACTAAAATACACGTACGTCTCCGGTTACTTGATAATGAACAATTTATTAGCTTTTAGTACGATGCGTAAAATAAAGCCAGATTGAGGAACCAAGGTTTTACAAATATTATGAATCCTCTTGATCCGCTTGCTGCACAGCGTGGTCACATGCAACCTTGATCACCTCAATTGACCGTCGGATCTTCGAAAATGCACAGTTAGAAAATAGGATGCGAATATACAGCAAAGATTTCAGAATTACAATATAGTCACATGCCAGGAAAATGATAGCGACCGGTCAGAGAAAGCGCAAAGCGTAATACATGAAATAAGATATACAACGTACTATAATAAACGTAAAGAGAATATAAAACAAAGTGTACTCGAACCAAAATGACAATAGAAGAGAATTTGGTAACAATATATTAACGGTGAATAGTGCTCAATCCGCCACGAGAGCCTCTAGTAGGCGTATATGAATAGGCGAATAAATCTATATTACTTAGCTTTCGACAAGTGTCTCGGACGAAGGTTCGGACGGAAGAGAGCGATGATCTCTCGCTGTCCGAACACCTGAGTGTTGGACGTGTTCGTCAATGCTCCGATATTGGCGCTTGTGTCTTCGCGCAATTTTTCAAATATGTATATTAGCGTGTGGTTACAACCTATAGGCATACGTATCCGGGGCACAGCGGGCGGATATTGCTTTCGATATTTTTCCTCTTTTTTTTTTTTTTTATTTTATTTTTTGTCTTTTTTCTTTTTGTTCTTTCATTCTCATTCTCTTCTCTTTCTCTTGGAGTATTCTGATAGTAATGCCATGAGAGAGTAGAAAACGTCGTCGTATATCAGGCCGCTAGCCATCCGCCAGCCCCCAAACAGCAGTTTAATCTTGAATTCTGGAGTTTGATATTACTCTGCTGCACTTTATAGTATACTTATACTATACTATATATATATATATATATATATATATATATATATATATATATATGTATTATGCACCCGCGGAGTTATTTCTACCTCCGTTATATCTATTACGGGGTTATAATCTACTCTGACGTAACTTACGAAAGGGTTGAAAGAAACTCTCTATACCTTAGACTTCAGAGCTGGTAGAATTGAACAAAACCAAACGAATATACCTATAACGAAAGATTTATTCCAACATTATAGTCAGATGCAATGTGTGGAGTAATAAAAATTGGTATCGAGCCAGGATGGTCTAACTATTTATATGTTATTATTTTTCACACGGAATGAAAAAGAGAAAAAATGAACAAAAAAAGGTGGAGAAAAAAAAAAAAACTGTTTGAAAATATTTAAGGAATGATATATGAAAAAAGTAAAAGGAAAAAAAGGTAAAGAAAATTTATGGAATGCATAATTTTATTTGAATTTCTCTGGGATCTTTCTTCTTATTTTTCGTTTTTTCTTATTTCTTTTTTTTTCTTAAGGAGTTATATGTAGTAGGGGGATCATGCAAATCAGTGAAAAATGTCCCTGTGTGCCAGTCTATTAAGGGTTGGAATTTTATTCTTCGAATATTATGTAATAATATTATAAAACGTTGAGCAAAGGGGCGCCTCGCCGCCGGTTATGGTTGGTCCCGTTTTCCCAATAGACGGTTTTTCGCAGTTTCTGATAACACGAAAGGCGGGATATGCTGGGCTGGGCCACCACCCTCCCACACGTTACGGTTCTTGCTCGATTACCCGTGACGAAAGTGGAACGAGAAGAAGAGGGCTTAGAACCAGAGGGGAGCCGAAAAAAGTATTTTTGCAAGTACTAAATAAACTGTCAAGAAAGGAGGAGAAGTAAAATTGGGAAACATGAACTTCAACGATTTTTCACGCAGTCATACGGGCCGGATGTAAAATGTCAGAAATTATACCGACGATAAAATACCCCTTATCGTCTCTAGCCTTCATATAATTTTCTGCACATAAAAGAAACGCCAATTCTTGGTATTTTCGCAATTTTCGAGTAGACGTATGGCGGTAGGATAGGTCGTCAAGCCGGGGGTAGGTATACGGTAGAAAATTGCGACGTGCCTCGGATTGAAAAATTCTGCCGGAATTCGTACCGAGGAAGACTTATAACTCCGTGGATTTTGAGCCTCAATCAAACCCAGTGTTTCAGGTTCCAGGTTACATATACCAAAGCGTAATGTGTAGGTATTATAAGATATGTACTCCTTCGAGCTTACTCTTCTGAATTTTCAGAAATTTTCGAATTCCTGAAAATTTTATCCTTCACACATTTTGCCGTAAATATTTTCGGAATTTTCCCCATGAATTCAGACTCTAAATTCGAGTATTTTATTCGCATTACGCAGGTAGGTGAATGTGAATGCCTACAATCGAAATCGCGAATAAAAAAATAAGAAGAAAAAGTCATCTCGCTACGTCCCCAGGCCATGAAACTGCGAAAAAAAAAACCCAAAGAGATTTACGGTGCCCCATAGGTCACAGAAACTCGAATGATAAAACGCAGGGCCAATACTTATACCTCTTTGGGTACCTATAAGCGAGAAAAACTTATGACGCGATCATTTGTCGGGCAGTTGCTCCAAAATTGAGCAGTTTGTTTCACGAGAGACATAAGGGGTAGTCCCGTTTCCTTCTTCCCTTTTTTTCGTTTTTTAGTTATTTGGTGGTCCATCGTTTCGTCAGTTCTTGATAACCGGCTATCGTTGGTATATATAGCCCCGTAGATCAAACCCATGGAAACACCATCAGAGAATACTGTCATATATAAGGAACTGCGAAAAAGTACATGAAGAATTTTTATGCTACTAGAAGGCTGGTAAAATAAGGCCAAAATAAAGGTTCTAATTCGCTAAGGAAACGGATTTTCAACATCGGATGTGTCTCTTCTATAGCTGCACAACGCGATATGAGATTCAAAATTACCGTACCACCCCATACTCCTTCTTTTTCCACTTCTTTCGCTGCTGCTGCTGCTGGTGCTGGTGCTGCTGCTGCAAGGGTAGAGGGATATCCTTTTCCGAGATTGCTACTTGTACGGTACTGTCTTCTTCTCATATACGCGAAATATATACGCGTATACTACACCATCGCTCAAAAGAGACGATAAAAATATATTTGGAGTAAAAAATGGGGAAAAAAGTCTAATTTAAAGTCAAGTAAAAAAAAATTAATCTTCTCTCTCTTATCTTTCGTTGATATATCGTATAATGGGGTATCCTGCGCCTCTGCAGCACATGGTATACACGGGTGGTACAGCTCGTCTCATCTCATAGAGAAAGCTGGCTGTATAGTCCTCGTGTATACGATGTACGAAGCGATCCAGAAGGACCTTACAGCAGGGTTCAAGAATCTCCACCCCAGCCCCTCACACAGGGGTTTCGTTCAACGGCTTTAACGGTGCCTTCAAAGGAATGCCCTTGACTGGTTCAGCCTGTTCCTAAAAGCCTACAGTTCCTCCAGAAATCGATACCCTCAAGTAATACCGACTACATACAGTCGCTTCCCTCCTCATTCACTCTCTAGCTTCTACCTCTATCTATCTTTTACCCTTCAGCCCTTAGCACACCATCCCTTTTTCATATTTTCTCTGTGCCCTCGCGCCACTTGGGGTATAATATACCTACGTAGTCGTTGAAATTCGTTGAGTGTATCTATATAATATATATAAGAATAGGATCGATATTATGCGAAATGTGAGATTTCACCTTATTTTTCTTTACTGAGGTAGGTAGGTATGTATAAATTGCATAATTTGCACAACCGCACAGTAGCAGGTACAGTTTTGAATAATTACAACCTACCTGAACATCGCGTTTCATTTCATTTCATTTCATTTCATTTCATTTCATTTCATTTCATTTCTCAGTCAGTTAGGTATTACGTATATACCTGAGCTCGTTGCACGTTGGAGTTGATATGAGAATCACTCGTTCTTAATGATACTCTTTGCAGTCTACGAGACGATTACACCGTGACAAAGCAACAGCCTCGACAAGAGGAGAAAAAAGCATTAAGCTACAAGGAGGCTAAAGAAAAAATTTGACAGACTAAAAGCGAGTCGTAAAAAATATGACAGAAATACAGAAATACAAAGAGAGATGGAGAGAGAAAGAATTTTTATATCTGACAAAGTATACATTCGCGACAGATAGGTATACATCTCGAGTTACCTTTTTCACTCTTTACGGAACGGCATTCGCTATACCCGGGATAAGTATCATTTTACATATGTTTGCACGAGAAATATGAACATACAGGTATGTATTAGGGTGGTCCTTAATTCGGTCATATTCGAATTTCAATGCTCCCACCGGCGAGAACGTCTCAAAATATATATATATATAAAAAAAAAAAAATGTGCTCGAAACCCCAGGTTCCTATCTCAATTCTGAGTACTACCCCAAAGCCTTCGAACCTTCCGTTAAAATAACACACGCGTTCGAATATTTTTCATGAACCTCCAAGACTTTTGCTTTAATTTCTCTTCCTCCTCCTCTTATACTCTCGAAAATTTTGGTACCCATATAGATCTAGACACACGTGAGAGACAGAAGAAATTTCCATCCCTCGGTTCGAGTTAAGGTCTGCGTCACCCCTTTACCCACACCCTTAAGCATCGTTAACCGACATACTTCCTTGAGTTTAATTAAAATCGCAACAAAATCTCGGCGAATACCTACCGCAAGGGACGGCGAACAAGAGCGACTATTTACCTCGCTATTATTTACGATCTTAAGCTCTTGAAAATTACCTATATGAAAGACACACGAGGTCTAAGGCTGAATGAATAAAAATCAATTCTTTATCAAAATCTATACGTATATAAAAAGAAAAATATAATAAAAAATCCTTTATGTGTGCGTAAAGCGATTAAAAAAATAATCACACCTTATCAAATAGTGAGAATTTTCATTCTCCTATATACGTATGCAGATGTATATATATATAGCATGCATACTTTGGAATTTTAATTAAAAATCTCTGGAGTAGGCAGCCGATTATAAAACAAGGTACTTAAAAATGTCAATTTTGATATTGAAAATAAAATTCCTATCGATTCGAATCCCGAACTGATACCTAACGGCGAATAACGATCAAACAGTGATTTATCTGCAATACTAAGCGTGTGTGGGTGGGTATACGAACTTTTCTCTCGTATAGAGTGTGGTGAAATCTATTGACAATGTTTAATATACCTACCTTGCTAGATGCATATTGGAATATTGGAGTAGGTACAAGTTTACGGGTTTATGTCCTATAGAAAATTAATTAAAAATTTAGTTTCGACTTCTATACTACAAAGCAGATACCGGATTGCTAGACTTGACTTTGAACCGATTCGACGTCACTTGACTCGTTCGATTTTTTTACGATAAATCTAGGTATAGATATATGTGTATGTAGATACTTGGACAAGTGGCATATTCTGTTGCTCCAAGAGGCTATGTCTCTAACCTGAAGGTATATAGAAGTAGTTTTATTACATAACGATCTAACGAACTAACAGAATATAATTATACGGTTAACGGTTAAACAACTCGGTTCAGTTTGCCTATCGCATTTAAAATATTAATCTCTAAATAAGTCAAGAATTCATTTTTTATTTTATTTATTTCCTAATTTTGATACCCGCAGCGAAGGATAAAAATAAAAAATTCATAGATTTGAAAAATCCCTCACCAAAACCGTGTACTACTGGGACTTACTTATACCTACACGCCGACCGAAAAAGTGGAAAGTTTAAATTTTGATAAGAATACGCGTAGGAGGATCCAATTTTCTTTTATCGAGTCGAACGGGCGTCACCTCTTTAACCCTCCATCGATGGGGTATATATTCATCGAAAGGTTTAGCTTGAAATTTTTCGATATTTCGTGGAAGAATTTAAACGAATAAGTTTTACGTATTTCTATTTTATCCTATTTACCGTCGTTGGTACACGTGTATAATACATACATATATACATATATATAGACCACAAGTGCACAGATTAATTACGAGGCAATACGAAAGGAGGAGAATAATAAAAATGAGTTTTACCAGGCAGAGCCAGGTTTAATTTTTTTTTTTTTTTTTCGTTTTGTTTTTTCTTTATCGAAGTGCGTTTGAAAACTGAAAACTTTCAACGGAGTAAAATCGAATCTAAATTTCACGCTCGTACTAACAATTCCCGTGACCTGATGTCCGAATGAGTTTTAAAGTACGACACTCATAGTGAATTGCAAACTCCAAGCTCAAGGATCAGATCGAGGATGATCATCCTTCACTACACGCATATTATAAACTTCTCGAGTCATATTATATCCCATAATCGCTTCCTTTCACCGCATACATACACACATGATATATACATGTGCGCGTTGATCTCTAATCTTCCGAGACATCCAAAGACTACCTGCAACCTCTGCGTCATAAAATAATTTAGAAAATATAGATATAGATATATAGTATATATATATATTTTTATCGTCTGCCAGTACGATGAGAGAGACGAAGATGAATATACTATATATATACAATATATATATACCAGGTGCCGCGTCGAATTGTATTAGCAAATATTTAATATCCTGAGGCATTGGTATCGAAGGTCGAAAGAGCAATATAGTGATATCTCCGGAGGCTGTAGATGCTCGTTAATCCGCGACTGCAATTATGGTACATTTTGAATCTGGGACAATTAGCATGTGTGTGTGTGTGTAGGTACGGTAAGTGCGGAGAACTGCTCATTTGATTCTTCTTCTTCCCATGATGGCATAATCGTTATAGAATATTTCACAAGAAATATAATAGCTACAGTGATGTGACGTATACCTGTGTATAGATTCAAGGCTTTGATATGGTGGAAAAAAAAAAAAAAAAAAAAAAAAAATTAAAAGTCGTTTTTAACGAAGGAAAAAATAATCACTCGATAAATTATTTGCGTTCTATAAATTTCGCTAGACGCATATATACCTGGGCTGTCCTTTCATACACATTTATATATCTTGTGTACTTTATAGATTCTAGAACGACGATGCTCTCCAAAGTGTGTCTTCGTACTTTCACGATTTTTACCTATAAACCGCATATAGATGTTTACTCTGGGATTTCTACCTTCAGTTCTCTACACACAAACGAATCTCTCTTATCAATACCCTGCAATTTATATATTCATGGCACGTCCGGGTCTTTACTGACTTTGTATATATATAGTATATATAAAATGCCTATATTTTTTACCAACCGTAAAAGCCAAGAGCATTATTATATATTTTTATTTCATTTTTACTTCTTTATAGAAAAATCAGAAAAATGTATAAACGTATATTGAAATGTAACTGCGTACACATATGTGTATGTGAAAATTCGACAGATTTTCGAGACTATTCAATTATTCCTTTAGATTTTTTTTCTCGATCCCCACGTATACGTTGACTGATATATATACCAGATATACATATATGCTAACACGTAAAATACGCATTGCGAAGCACTTTGGTCTTATATACCGTCGAAAATAGCGTCAACGGCGAGCTGCAAAGAGGGTTTACCTTTAGATGTGCGACCTTTCCGGCTGTCTTGGTTACTTTTACTTATCCTTGGTACTGCAAGGATCTCTATCTTCTTCAATTTTTTTTTTTTTTTTTTTTCTTCTTTTCTTTTCTTTTTTGGTAAAATAACGTATAGGTAGGGTAAGTATCACCACGTATCTACGTACATACATACGTCTATACCTCTCTACCTAGCTACTACCTGCTTTGAGATTTATCGACGAATCTCACCTCTACTCCTTGAGTCGGCCTATAAATAGCCGACTACCGACGATAAAAGAGCAGAAAGAGGAAAATAAAAAGATTAAGAATAAGAAGAAAAAAAAAAAAAAAAAAGTCGAAAAAGAAAGGAAAAATAAAAGCACAAAGCTCAAAGGGAAGGAAGAAAACAGAACCAAAGTCCTAAGGGAATGGGAATGGGAATCGAAACCTCAAAGGATATCGTGGGTATAACTACGTCGTTGAAAATGACGGCTCGCTTGTTCGTAAAACTTTCTCGACTAGTATATCGTTTGGAATAAAAAATTTCTCTCAAGTAAACTTTAGCTGCAGTATGAATTGAGATTATATCCAAGAAAACCTGATCGACGATATTATTTTTTTTTTCTATCGAACTTTGTGGAAAAAATGAAATCTGAAGAAAATTATACTTTACTTTGCTAATAAACTAGGGAGACGCGATCTGTTATATGTGGAAATTTTTTACAAAGAGAGAGAGAGAGAGAAAGAGGGTGAGATATATATATAATATAGAGTGATCTTCACGAGGATCGAAATCGCGTTGGGAAATTGAGAAAAAAAAAAAGATTCAGCCGTTTTCAGAAAAACCTGATACGAATAACGTCTGTGGGATTGAGATGGATTTAGGTAGGTAGAAAGAACACGAAATATTTATTAGTTACGTGACGTAGTACACGATACCCACTATACTTGTACGTAGGAACAAAACGAAGAAGAAAAAGAAAGAAAAGAATTTAAAAAAAAAAAAGAAAAAGAGGTAGAAAAAGGGAAAAGGAACAAATTGAAGAAGAATTAAATAAAAATATAACAAATTTTTTTCGTGTTTCACTGTGAAGAGGACTTGAGAAATTTTACTTTCACCTTGCATTGGGGGTGGGAGTTAGAATAAAAATATATATTCAACGAGGGTATAAACCGGTGGGGATAAGTGAACCGTTTTTCAATTGTAGTAATTATTCCTCAGCTCTTTTTACCCCCTTAAAAAACCCTCGAAACAGTATTGGTATCAGGTATACATATTATATCTCCCCGAAGCTCACAGAAGCCAATGAATAAATACAAGTAAATATATTTCGACGAAATTCTAAGGGTCAGATTGAAAACTGGTACGGCTATCAAACGGTGGAATTATTCGATACGTGAAATTAGTATCGGAAGAAAATTCCGCGGCTTATAATGTACAAGGGGGAGAAAATTCAAGAACGAATCTGTCGAGATATACGAATCGTGTATAATACAAGTACCGTTTCCCGGTTGAATATAAGACGCAAAATGGCCATTAGAGTGTGGCGATGGAGTTAACCGGTGAGGGTCAGTCGTGGCCATTCGAACCAGGGCGAAGGTGGAAGGACCTCCGATCTGAAGGGGAGGAAAGGTATGATAGGACGTATACGAGAGGTAAGAGAAGACAACAGAAGTGAAGTGAAGTGAAGACAAGAGGAGAGGAGAGGAGAGATGAGATGAGATGAGATGAGATGAGAAGAGAAGAGAAAAGAAGAGAAGTCGAGGGCGTGGAGGACGCGGAGAGCACGAGATTGAGACGCCGGAAGCGGAAACCATTAATGGGAGAACGACGAATGCTGCTGTCGTACTTCCCTGCAGGGTAAAGAGGGGAATGGTGCACAATGCCGTAGTGAATTCGTAACCGAGCCCACCGCTTCTCTTCACGGTTATATCTTCGATCGTTTTTTCTTTTTATATATACCTCTCTGTCTCTCCCTCTGCACAGCCTCCGGTCCCTGCAACAACGTCGAGTAATTGCTCCCGATGAAAAACACCCTTGTCATTTATGTGACCTGCTCTAGGAGGACGAAAAAACGAAGAAAAAAGAAAGAAAGAAAAAAAAAACTAGCCATCGCTTTCGCACCATCACTTTTGATTCCATGCCCCCCACCCCCAATTAAACGAAATTAAAAAAAAAAATCAACAACCTGAAATTCTATGGGGAAAAACGATTGGATAAAACAAATAGTTACCAATCTATTTTTTTCGCGTTCGATCCGATGTCGTCTATCTCGATAAGCCTATAGCGGATAAGGAGAAAAGAAAAAGAAAAAGAAGGAGAAGAGGAAAATCTGCAAAATCTTATCGCTGTAAAGAACTTTTTCTCATTTTTTTTTGTTTTTTCTGCTGTTTTTCCCATAAATTGTAAACCCACTTCTTATTAACGCACCCTTAGACTCTATCTTGTTCGCCTTTGCCACTGGCCTTCATTATTAACCGAAGACTTCGAGCCTCAAGGCAGGTATAGTCTGTTATATCGTCGAGGGCGCAAAGTCTCACGAGAAACCGTATTTCGTTCTAGGCAAGTAACGCGATAAGGCACATTTTCGGTGTACGACGTTCTTGTCTCGTTATTATTGAAATAACGATACACAGGTATAATACAACTTCGGAGAGTCAAGTATCCATTTAAAGTTCCACGTTATTGCAGGAGAATATACCTACAAGTATATATATATATATATACATATATATACCAAAATAATATAATAGGCAAAAGCGAGAAACTGGGAAGATCGTATTGCAGAAAATCATTCTGACAGATACATGCACGAAACTAAGATAAGAATTGATAAAAACGCGGTGAAATATACGAAGACGTCCGAAGGGAGGAAAAGAAGTTGCATTTCGAAAATTAGTTGACCTATGGGCTATGGATGTCAGGATTCCAAATGAGATATGAATACTGGATGGTTTAATTTCTACCGGCTTCGAGTGTTTCGAAATTGCATTTGGACCTGGTCAGAATTAATTATGTCAAACGTGTCTCTGTACTCGTATTATCAGGTCGAGCAACAATCGGCTCTCATTCGCTGCAACTGCAACTGCAACTGTAGTCCACACATGAAATTAGTTGAACTTTAGTTACAGTTGCATTGCAGGGTTTGGTTTGACCGAGAGAAATTCCTGGTTTCTGGTTTCTGGTTTCTGGGTCCTGGATCGTGGTTCCTAGTTCCTATGTTCATCAATCATAGAAGCGCACTACCACCGGAGTAGGTAGCCAGTCCTCGCAGACAATGCCACGGAATTATTTACTCTGAAGATCCATGGAATGCACAATGCCATTGTCATCATCCCTAGACTCACTTGTTATACACATATAATATGTATATATATATACATTCATACACCTATATCACACATAATATGGGTATGAATGATCGAGAATAAAATTCGAACGAGGTGGTGTCTACAGAAAACTGCTAGTTGCTATAAACTTTTTCTCAAACTGCACTTATGCCCCAATTTCACGCTCAATTTTCAACCCCAATTGCTTTTGTAATAACGACGAACTGAGGGAGTTTAAAAATTCATTTAAATCACACATCTATATATACGGAAATTAACGTCGGGGAAAAAAAATTATAACACCCGTTCTCTTTTATTTTACTATCATTTTTCTAAACGAGTAAATTCTGATGGCGAAGACAATTTAAAAAAATAAAGAAAAAAAATTATGATTCTTTTGAAAAAGAAAGGACATCTATTCCAGAAAACAAATGTATGTTTCCGTTAAATCAGACGTAGTCAAAATACGGAGTGTGTACCGACTTTCATTGGGATAATGGAAGTAAAGTAATCAATGAATCAACAACGAGGCGTATTTTGACTGGAAAGAAATTCGATCATGACAAATGACTAGCGAGTTTTACTCATCGACAAACTTTGTTTTTTCTTTTTTTTTTTTTCAGGTAAAAAAGAGATTTATAAAATTCATGTTAAATGAGACAATATTTTTTGTTTTACAAATTATACATTTTTTTTCATTTTTTCTTCCTCTGAAACTTATGGTATAACGTCACACACGCCTATAAGTATACAACTGATTAATACTTGGACTGTATACCCCGCAGGCAGTTGACGAATCGCAAATATAACGGTGAAACTACAGGCTCCTCGAAGTCCGAAACGACATCAAAGACATTTCCAATTAATTTTCAAGATCCCCTTAGAGAGTATATATATAGCCATTAATTATTGAAGCCTTGATAGAAACTCATATCGGAGGGTATACCGCGTGGGTGGAAAATTATCTCATTTTATTTGCACTACACCTATAGCCTAGTGACCTTTTCCTATCAAAGGAAGTCGAAGAGCGATACTGCGTGGGTATTTGAACCTTGATGTAGGTACATGAAATTCGATACTTGACCCATTTTCCCTTCCCTTTATACCAAATTCGAACAATTTCGTATTACCGAAGGGTCGGTTGAGTAGAATTTCACTAATTTCACTTATTTTATAGACATCAATTGATTTTCTGACCCCTATAAAAAGTGCAGAGCGAGCAATTATCTTAGGTCAGAAATTTTCTTTCCAAATATATATATATATATATGTAACACAACCTAATACGGAAATCGATCATCCAAGAAAGCTACTGATCATACCAATCCTGCCGAAAGCTTACCCAAAACCATTTGAGTGACAGACGGCTCGATTGGGTACCTGATCGCCGAGGGTTATAGCCAGTAGAGATACTTCGACGAGGGGTTTGAGAGGGACAAGGTTAATTCACCGACACTGTTTCGAATAACTCGATTTCTTTGATCACTCAAAGTTATCGGGTATTCCAGGTTGAAGATGGGAAATATATTTTTCCTGGATTTATATATTGCCCCGTTTTCCTATCGTGGATTTAATTTCAACATGAAAAATGCAATTTCGCTTCGAGTTGAAAATTACTGTAGCTTTATCTTGAAATACTAAATTCCTGCGCGTGTTCTATCGACGTGACGCTTTGTTCTTCTTCTTCTTCTCCCTCTTTTTCTTCTTTTTCTTCATCTTCGCGAAAGATTATCCAGAAACGTTGGGAGCTTAACGGGTCCATAGGAAAAGTTGTGTTTGGCGAAAACTAAAAAAAAAACTTTTTCTTTTTTCGAGTGTGGAAACTTTCGTGTCCCGAAAAAGTGGAAATAAAAAAATAAAAAATAAGAAGGAAATCCATAAATAAATTTTCTAGTACCTGTATAATATAATGGGGATTCGAATCTCCGGATTTTCTTTCAAGTAATCGCGATAAGAATGAGAAAAAAAAATCAAATTAAAAGTAATGAAAAAAAAAAAAAGAAAAATCTAATCGTTATAAGAACAAAAGGAAAGCAAGCGCATTAGTAGAGATAGCTTGAAAGAGCATTTGGCCAAGTTTTCCTTGGCGCTAAAAGTTCGGTTGACAGTTCTCACGGCGTGCACCAGGCAAAATCGATTTTAGCAAAGCTTCTATCGTCGAACCGAGACGGTTCTACCAAAGTTAACGAATTATAGGAATTATATATATAGGAATTCAATGAACTACTTTTACCGTAAATGGGAAACTATAATCGACTTTAGGAGCTGTTCCATCGTTAGAACTTAGGTAAACTGCCCAATCCCATTAACTCGTGAATTGTTTTTTTTTTTTTTTTTTTCCATATTACTTTATATTCTCTAACGGGTTGGTAAACCAATAGAAAAATAAAATGAAAAAAAAAATAATCAAAATAATCTAATGAGAATAGAAAAAAGGCACGAAATTGTTATTCCATGTATCATGTATCGAATATGAATGAAAGTATAAGGATTTTTTCGATGGGAAGTTATACGTGAAAAAGAAAAAAAAAAAAAAACCATTTCAACGATATTATGGACATACAGAAAATTGGGAAAACGAGTGATTGTCAAGTAGGACGGAGGTATATTCGTGGCAAAAATTGAGCCATTTACCAATTCGGTAATTAGAGTTTGGTTCTATATTTGCAGAAGGCGAATTATGGCCGATCGATCATTGGCCAGTAGCCTCGATTGATCAATGTCATGAGATATGCTCGCAAGAAAAGCAATCAATCATAATTTGTAAGATTCCTATTTGGCATCTAGGTTGATCCTTGGCTAATAAAAAGCGAAATAACAATCGGGAGAACCGAAGGAGACGAATATCGACGATATTGAATATGAATTTTGATTCTTCGGTGCTTATATTCTGCCTCTTTTTTTACTTCTAGTTAGAATTGAGCTTATCGTGAAATACATGATTCGTGGATTAGATTCATGACGTAAAGGAAAACGAGCTTGAATCAATTTTCCCCTCATATCTTTAAAACCGCGTGGAGGCGAAGATATCGAGGTAGAGATACCCGCTTCGAATATACGTACCTTCTAAAATACGTGCTCGAACGAACAGTGGACGGAGTAAAAATCTATCGGTTTTCTGTTATATACCTACGACGAAGAGGTAGTCGTGGAAAATATTGAAAATTTTTTATTATCGATAGAATAAAAGAAGAAAAAATTATTAAAAAAATAAAATGAAAATTCCTTTGCAGGGACGAAACTCACCTTCGATCGTTAAATATTTAATCGCAGGTATTGGCACTTCGAAAGTTTTCACACCTGAAACAATAAATATTATATTGATTGATTGGAGATAAAAACGATTCGGGTATCCTTTACAAAATTTATTTATAAATATTTCTTTTCATACAATTGATTCGAGTCTCGTTTCTATTTGTTGATTTGTTGATTCATCTCTCTTTCCATGCGAAAATCATGCAAGGAGTAAATGCGAGTAAATTATACAAAGTGGTATAGAATTTGATGTGTGTACCTACTCGTATACTCGTTTGGAATCGAGTGGTGAATCGAAAATCCAATCAACAGAATGATCGAAAAGCTGAAATGAGCTTCGAATATAATAACCGTTGTGCACGTGGGGGGATGTGAGTTTAGTCGTTCAAGGAACAGGTATATTTGACGAAAATCGTCTTTCAGATCGCTTGAAGATGACGACGGGGTGGATGTGAATGTGAATGTGGGAAGAAGCTACCTTGAACGGGATGAAAGGGAAGCGCGAGAAATTTCAAAATTACGAAGTTGCTCAGCCAGAAACTCCACCGCGCCTGTAAGAACGCGTGAGAAACTTAGGAGGGGAATCTAATGTATGTAGATATTCTGCATCTATAGTACCTATATAAATCGCAAATTCACATACGAGATCACATAGAAAGGTAAATTTTCCGTGTACATATATTATACCTATACCTAAAAATAGGACCGAATTTCGACAAGTGAATTTATTCGCGCTCTCAAAAAAGAGCTTTTCTAACGAATTAAACAGAAAAAAAAAAAAAAGGAAGATTTGAACATTTTTAAAAACCAGATCGAAAAGCGTGTCGACCGATGAACAGCACTTATTCATTCACTCATTTACTTATTTATTGTACAATTTTCTCCAAATCGTTCCAATTTTTGTCATCTTCATCGTGATATAGATACTAAAGAAATCCGTCTCGCCTTTTCCAGACACAAATAAATCGATCGCCAACGTTTACCTAAAGAAGCAATTTTGTGTATTAATTAATGAATTTATTTATTTCTATGGGTATAAATATCCAGAGTCCAATTTCTCACAGGTGAGATAAATGTCACATACTTTATATAGGTAGAAGGATGTCTAGGCCAAGTTGAAGTAATCGAAACGGTTGCTGGCTAAACGTCGTCTAGTGGGACCCTAGCACCTACCTACTAGGTTTACGTACCTCCTTCCTATACTGGATGGAATATATATGGTAGGTGTCACCTGTCAACGAATGATTAATGTCTACCTGGTAGTACGTTTACAGATATAATCTACGTATGAAGTATAAACACATTCTATACACGTGTGAAAACACTCGGTCGTTGTGAAAATGTGAAAAAATATACGTAATTCTGAACGTCCTTTAATGTGGGCTCATCGATCCCACTCTTCACATCATTTACGATAAATGTTCTCAAACATAGTTGAAGACGGAGAAAATAAAATAAAAAATGAGCAAAAAAAAAAGGGGGGGAACGTCGTAAGATGGAAATAAATTAGAGAAAATTTTTATGAATTTACGTAAAGTAAAATAAAATCGTAATAATTTAATCATCGATTCACTTAAACCTATGCTCTTGGTCTGAACTCGCGAAGTAAATTTATTCCGTGATAGGGGTCAACGCGGAGACTGTCTGACCTACCTAGTACCATACCATTGGTGATCAGAGAAAATCCAGTTAACCCAATTAATTAACATAAAATCTTGGCATGAGCGGGGCTGACCTCCACCGCTATTTTACGTATATAGAAGAACTTGCCTTTATTTGTAACTGATTAAAACGCAATTTAACAGCTGGTGTTTGCGAGCTTGAAATACCCGATTAATCGACCTCAATCATCTCGCGATTCGCGACTTACTCCTCTTATCACCTGCCTGACGTAAGAAAAGCCATGTCTGGTTTAGTTAAAAATGGGGAAAATTCAACGCGCAATGAATTCTGACCGAAGCCTCTTTCTTTCATTTTAGAAGTTTAATAGTAATCTGAAAATGCCGATAATATAATCGGTTGGAATTTCTGGTGGCAGAGTGTTGATTGAGTGGTAATCGAATTATAACAAGGTGGACGTGGTCGACTTGGCTCCTTCTCACCTCTTCGATTATTTGCAACCCTTGGGTCAAATGTTACGACCGAATTGTCCGATTCCTAAAGCAAGTCAGTTCGCCCACCCTCATAGCGACACCCACTTTGATCCTAAAGTTACGATGTTCAAACTTAGTTAGAATTTAACAGACCTACTTCAAGGATCGTTTCATTCGAATGAATCTCGTGGGTAGTTTATTTCAGGATCTAAATTGGCGTCTTTAAATTAGTTATAAAGACCCCCCAAGATTTTATAGCGTTATATCACGATGCGAGCATCCTTCTCATTCGACTTGTGATAAGGTAAATATTGCATGACGATCCGCTAATGCGCGGAGCAGAGGATAATTAAGCTTTAGTATGACTTGTACAGAGGTTGGCACCGGTTATTTCTGAAACAGTGTACCTAAATAAAAAAAGGTAAAAGTTAGCAACGCGGCTTGGGTAATAGGAATTTACGAAACCTGGTGTCGTATAAATTGCGGCATCGTAAAAACTTAAAATGAAACGAAAAGTTTCATTCAAAGTTTGACGGTGAAGTTTAACACGCGCTACTCTCCGCCTCAGAGTCGAGGATGAACACAGAAAAATGACCGTGTTACAGGATCAAGGGGGAAAATATTTCACGACCAAGGAGAAAAAAAAAAAAAAAAAAGAAGAAAAATGATCAGACGTAAAATGTCATTGCGTTTACAATATAAATTATTGTAAATATTAAATTATTCCTAAAACCGCGGAAAAAAAAAACCCCCCAATCGGTTGAAATTTCGAGAAGATGATTCGTCGTCTATTCGGTATTAATCTTATGCGATTTTTCGCATCAAATTTATTTTATATTTCATTTACTTTTTCTCATCGCCTCTAGCTGCACAGTATATGCGATAATTAATCGTGAATACTCGTATAGAGTTACTACGTGAGCAACAGAACAACAATAAAGTAATAATGATTAGCAAGCCAGGGAAATACAGAGTCTACATCATAGAAGGAGGAGTTTGAGTACGGTAAAGGCAAAGCTGACAGGGAAACAACGAGTTCTGTACAAAATTGTAGATAGAGATGAAAATTCACAAAGGTAGGTTAACTACATGTAGACGAAGGTATTTTATTCATCTCGGCATATTCCTTCATTGAAAAAAAAAAAAAAACATGATAAAAAAAAAAGGGGGAAAGAAAAAGAGACCCCGAGAAAATAAGAAGAAAACTCAGAAGGTATATTTTTTCGCGAAGAGGCTGGCAACGATTGCACTTTTACATTTTTTCCCCAAAGGCTGCACGACCACCGTTCTAAATCAATTGATAAAAGTACTCGATGAAAATTTGTGAAATAAATTTGTCACCTCCTCAAAAAAAAAAAAAAAATGAAACGATATCGTATCATTTTTTCTCATGTACTAAAACTGGGGCAAAAGCCACGTTGACACTTGGGCATGGGTCGGTTCTTATAACTCCCATTTTCCCTCTGCAGGGCAATACGTGACAAGCTTAACTCGCTTGGTTCGGGGGTAGAGAAATAGCGATGAGAGAAATGGTGTAAAAGAGAGAAAACTCATTACTTATTAGAGAATTCGGAATATAATCCATCGGTTTTACAACGATCAAAATGTTGTTAATACGAATTTATTTTCAGAGCTGGATGATCGATCGATTACGATTACACGCCCACCGCCGTATTATGTTCGGGGTCCTATTATTCTCGCTATTTGAAATGTGCGTGAAAATTTTTTTTTAGTTTTATTTATTTATTTTTTTTTACTTTTTCCAGTGAAAATCACAGAGGTCTTTTGATATATCAAAATAAAAAAGCAACGCTAAAAGCACTTTACTTTACTTTACAGCATCGTTCATAAGGTGGTATGCGAAGAAAGCGAGAGTGAGAGAGAGAGATAAAGAGGAGAAAAAAAAAAAGAAGAGAAAAGAAGCAATACAACAAGTTCCATCTGCACAGCCATTTCTTATTTCGATGAGCACTCGAAAGTTCCAGGCAGTAACTTAAAAGGAAACAGCCCTGTGCAGAAGAGGGCAAAGGAATACAACACAATAGGGTTCCCACAAATACCTACAACCACGAGTGAAGTGGGCACACTCAAATCCACACAACTAAAAAAAAAAAATAAAAAATCCAGTCTGTATGGGGTACTACTGCCTATATATGCCCGTTCAACTAGCCTTTCGTGCAGAGATCTGTACAGAGGATATCTCGATACAACGATATAACATATATAGCTATAGAGGGGCCATGTGTTCAGTACACTATCGCAGAACCAACAGCCAAGGTCTACTGGCACTGGGCACAATGCCAAACCAGTTCACTTAATATTCTAACCACTTTTGGTGATTTTAGAATCTGGAGAAACTATTGGTTGGCTATAAAAATGAAGAGTTAGGTGCATATAGTCGTTCATCCATGCACTACATGTGAATTAAACTACACCGCAAACGACAGAGAGAAATTTGTCATCTATGATAATCCGAGCTAGAAAATTGGGCGTTATTTTTTTTTTTCTGTTTGAAAATTTTATTCGATAATGATAATTTATTTGAACGTCAATATTACCTGAATCAGCAAAGAATTTCCCTGATCCTAATCCTAAAAATCTTCTGATTGTCTTTGGTTTTTTCTTTTATTTTTTTCTTCTTCCTTCTCCTTTTTTTCAAATAAACCTAATCATCTCTTAGTAGTGTACGTAAAATACAAATTATACGAGAGTTATAAAATGGCTTGTTTCAGGTATCTAGTAGATACCTAAAATATGCATAGGTATTCCAAACCAATGCGAGAGACCATACGTCTACCTACATACGTTTACGTTCAATCTCTTGCTGCTGCAGGGCCAGTTCAGCCTGCAAGTGACTAATGGAGGAGTGGGTTGAATGACCCGATGTATAAGCAAGCAGCGTGCATGCGTTATTATAAATAACGCTGTTCCTTGTCACTTCGGACTATTTTGAAACGTTAATTTTGTCAAAATCTCAATCGAACCCACCCACAGTCCACAGTCCACATACATACCATATATATCTCGAAAACCCGATTCCTCGAGTATATTACACACGATGTAGAGTTCGAATATTAATTACAATATCCCAGGAATAGATACACACTCAAATGTTCAAATAATACGTTTAACGTTCGATTATTGTCCGATTTATTAATCAGCTTGATCGATCGTTCGATTTATCCTATTGTTCAATAGCCTGAATGCACAGCGATCAGTAGTCGAGATAAACATGTTATTACCTCGGGTATACGAATACTCGTACATACAACGCCTAATAGTTCGATAAGTCTATTTACGGTTTAATGTTAGGTAGGTAGGTATACCCAGACTTTTAGCCAAATGAATCTTTCACGTGTATGAATAGCTTCTTTCTTATTTTTTCTTTATTTTATTTTTTTATTTTTTTCTTCTTTTATTGAACATTCGCGTGAATCATGTACTGAAATCATTAGGCTATCTGAAAAGTTAGAAATTGCAAACGATACCCTACCACCCTAAGCCCCGTAGTGGTGCAGGTAACGAGTTGCTGGTATACTATTATTTCTACTTTTGATTAAAAGACGCGATTCCATCAACCAACTAGGGTTGTTTAATCAACGAATTCACTGCTATAGAGCATTGAGTAAGTTTCTATATATATGCCTACGTATATAACTGACGGGCTTCTTTTCGCTTTTCCTTTTGCCTTTGCTCTGTATAGTTTACTTCGACAAGTGTATATAATTTCTTCACTTTTGTGACGCTTCCTAATTTCTTACAATTTGTGCGATTTAAATTTTCCCCGTAATTAATTCATTATATATAAACATATTTACGTGTGTATAATATGTGCGAAACACATCAACGAGACTAAGAATTTCTCTAAACTTTTGAAATCATTTTCCTCGACATATAGTTATCTCAATAATATGAGTATATAGGTATGTAATAACGGAAGCCAGGGACGTTATCATGTCACGTAAAACCTCGTATAGACTTGATACAAGAAAAAGAAAGAAAGAAAATTAATTTATATCGCGTGCAATTCTCTCTATACACCTGCGGTAATAAGAAGCGCTTCGCAAATATAGGGCAGATTAAACTCGCGTGCCAAACCCTAGGAATTGAGATTAAGCTTTTTTGAACGAAATTCCAACTCGGTGCAGTCCAAAGCGTGTGACATATCCAGTAAGAGAGATTACACATACGTACCCACACGTAGAGAAAAAGAGGGATTATTATTCTGCGTTTAAAAGTGTGTGTGTGCGTGTGTGTGTGTAACTATCTACCAGAATTTTATGCATTTCATGCATTCTGTATGCATCTGCTATATTAAAGAGACTATCTATCCACTTTTTTCCAGAATATTTATCTACCATTAAAACAGCCCTGCGATGCGCTTCCCTAAAGCTCACTATGGCACATATATGTATATATGTATATAATGGAACTGGATGATGACTAAGCTATTGATTTTTCATTCCATAATTTACCATATCTGCATATTATATATTCTATATATGTATATATATATATATATTTAAGGAAAAAAAATTTACCCCAAATATTGGCCGACGTTAGGCAACGTCACGTTATACCTAGCCCACCCACTTTGTGAAAGCCTGGAGAGAGAAGAGGAGACGTTTGATCAATAAATATGGGTATAAGTATACCTAGGTGTGAATATTAAAGGGCCGTTTCTAGTCTGATTGATACTTTTTATACCTACCGACAACCTCGAGTTATTAATTTTTATTTCAGTTAGGTATACAGGTATACGAAATTCTTAAACTACGAATGAAATATGTGTTTATAGTTTCTTACTATGAGGAAGTTCGTTATACAATTTCAAAGTATGTTTTACTCTAGTTTTCGTTTATTTTTCATTATTCTCTCCTAACTTCTGATGTAAAAGTGAATAGAAATTCTGTCTCTCTCTCTCTCTTTCCTTCTATTTTTATGTGAATAAAACTCGTTTCTATATAGAGGGCACTGTAGCTTTATTCATAGCTCTTGAATAAATTTAAACAGCTGTCAATCTGTCGAGGAATAAAAATTAGGTCAATAGATGCACGGATTTACGAGATAGATCTATGCATGCCCATGTATGTTATACCCAGTAGTAAGATTTTTATTCAGGGAATAAACGTGAGAGTCTATAGAGTAATTTTCACAACCCTTGAAATTCGTCAAGGGTGCGTGTTGGAATACTAGGTATATAATACATACTTTATAGTAGCTGTAAAGGTGTACACGCGAAGAAGATAAATCCTTGAATGATTTAGAACGCGGAAAGGATTATCCCTCGATACCTTGTGCCAGGGGATAAAAAAATCCGCGGTTTGTTAGATATTCAACCAATCAAATTGAAAAATAGTGAAAATTATCATCTCAAATCAGAGCTACAGTCCGTCTCGGATGTAGAGTAATTATTTTATCGAATTATCATTGACGATAAAGTGAGATCTGTCATGCTACAATAAATTACCTATATATAGTTTGATAATTTTTTTTTTTCTTATTCTACAAAATTTCTATCAAAAAATTTATAACGATGTGAAAATAAATTTTTATGAATGAATTTCGTTCACACTGCACTTACTCAGCTCTTCGATCTTCTGTTGACCATAACTAGTTGCCTGTATTTATTACGACGAAGATTTGAGATCCCGGAGATCTTGAGTCGAGGATTTTTAAATGAAAATATAAATTTCACCAGGATTTCGCTTGGCGAAATCTCTCTCTCTCTCTCTTTTTCTCTATTTTTGACATTCATATCTACTAGTATGTAGTACGTACCTAAATAACTAGATAAACGTCCAGCGACCTATACATACCTAGCTACGACCTCGGCGACCTGGATGACCGTATCGTTCCGAACGAACCAGGTCGACGACGAAAAGAACCTGGGACTTGCAACCGGTTTGACCACATGTTTGACCGCGGTATACGGCAAGGAATCGGTCTGAAGGGACCATGAGGGAATGATCGGAGGCTGGAGGAGTCTTTCTTCTTCCTCCTTGGTAGACCGGCTCCTTATAGCCTTTAGGGTATTCTCAAGAAATGCGAATATATGTAGGTAGACATATACATATAAAATCGCATTGGATTTACAACGACGGAGTTTTTTTCTTCATTTTTAGAGAAATAGAGAAAGAAATATATATATAAGTGAATTCTTTAGAAAGAATTCGCAAAAATTTTCAAGCTATTTTCTTTTGACTGAAAGAAAGATCGAAAAAGTTTTCGGTAAGTATATATATATATATATATAGAAAACCGGGAATATACCCAAAGAATTTCTAAACTTCGTAGGTACATCACGGATTTCATGCCCTTGAGATTAATCAATGTTATCACACTTTTCTGCACATCGATGACTGCAGAAATTCGCACAGATATTCTTACAGGTACTACACTACGTACGGACAGGGTAGAGCATCGGAGGGGGCAGGTTTAAATTCCGAATTTTAAAAGTCCCAAATGTAAAAAATTGCGAATTTAAATACTACCGATCTCACAGTTTTGAGATTCGGAAAACTCTCAAACGAATAACACCAATGGTTCAAATTCGGAAAGCTGAAAGATTCGGAGGCCAAATCTCCGAAATCTGAAATTCACGCATGTATTAATTCAGTGTTTAATAACTCGGGCTGTATTGATCGCATCGGAACCAATCTTACGATAATTATTATCAAATTAATTGTCTTCAGATTTACTTTTGGGAAAGAAAAGTTTCAAAATTCCATCAATTATTTATGGCATTTAATTTATCGTTTCACAGTTATTATACTGGTAGGTAAGTACGTACCTACACAATTTATCTTTGTGAACAGTTATCAATACGATACGTGTACAGAAAACGGTGAACGTACTGATACGTCTACATATGCGTTTATCAGCTATTGCAGATAATCCTCTGCCAGTGCAATTGCAACTGGAAATGTAAAATGATAATAAAAACTAAAAACATTATGTAGTATATGGAACGATATAATATGAAAGATTATCTATACCTGTACGCTAAGCTAGCTGAAACTTTTATTATACTTTCAATAATTATAATATCGATTGAAATACTGCAGCAAATATCGGAGCTTTTCTTTTATATTTTCATAATATAGCAATATAACATTTTCATTTAGTTAGGTATAGAGTATACCTCTTATTTTTTTACAGGACTGACTATGACTATGACTATGACTGATTGATTGATTGATTGATCGGCGAAATCGATATCCGTAGCTTCTATAATGGTATGATAAGGGGTTCAATTAAATAATTACCATACACATCGCATAGAATGATGAAAACTGTTGTAAAATTGTATATTTCCTCGTTTCATATTTAGAAAAATGAAAAACGACGAATATTATTTTTTTTTTTTTTTTCTTGCGATTTCTATATCCGTACGTAACTGATATATACATTTATATATATATGCCAATGATCTGTGCCAAGGGAAACATACATCAAATGAGAAAAATAGTAAATGCGACTGGTATAGGGATTTGTCGCGAACTGCCAACTCTCTGACGGTATAGAGGTACAGCAAAGCTCGAATTAGATCGCGCTCAGTTTCTTAATACACTATACTGACTTTAGTATATACGAGTATGTTGTACCGGTGTATATTTCTTCGGAGAATACGCGTAGGCACTGTCGGCTATAGACTGGCAGCTGCCATTCGACACAAATCTAACAAACTGACGTTTTTGTTGAATTTATGTTTAGTCGTGATGGGTTTGAGTTTCTCTCCATTTCTCTGTGTTCATATTATTTTTTTTCCTTTTTTTTTTTTTTTTACCCTTTTCCCGTGGTCCCCTTTTCACGAACGAGTCTATAAGTGCTTGTCGAAAGTCACTCTACTCGAGAATAGAGAGACAAATATGAGTATATAGAGGATCGACTGACGACGTTGCATAAATTTATCGAGTTATTTTTTACACGGACCTAATGCCATATAATGATTCCGATTTTTTGTATTTTGGGATCACATTGCGAGGTCATAGATGTTGGAAAAATTCCTGAAGGCCTCTTACTTTTGTTTTCCTTTTTTTTTTTTTTTTTTTTTTTTCTTTTCTTGTTTATTCTCCTTATTCTCTCCAGCATTTGAAAAACTTCTGAATTCAAGTAACGAACACGCGTTGTCTGATATCAATTTTTTTTTTTTTTTTTTCTTTTTTTTTTTTCACATGTTAGACTCGTCAGCCTCCAGCAAGAAAATCAGCGAGAAAGCTATAACGATACGAGTGCAGGAAATTGGAGTAAACCCTTATCAAACAATTAGGGAGGATAAAGTAAAATAATAACTTGCAAGTTTTCTTTCTTTTTTTACCTCTTCATAATCCAGGAAATTTGATAAAACCTAATATTTATATATAAGTCCTATACACTATACATACTTTATCTAGTATTTTTTTTTTTTTTTTACTTCTTTTTCTTTATAAAATCAATACAGATATGAATCGCTGGTGACGTTTAGCACGACTTAAGCGACTCTAGACTCTTATAACCCTCGGATGGTCACAGTGTATACCATATAGGTGTATATGTATGAAGGTAAATAAGATTAACACATATACGAAATGAATGAGTAAATAAAATCATAAATTTGGATTAGAAAGAAAAAAAAAAAACATTTTGCGAATTGAAAAAGTAGATCGTTGTTTGGTTTTTTTTTTTTTTTTTCGTTATACATATATATTGTAATTGCGAGTTACTGACCTGATAAAACGATATCAATAATTAATATCGAGGAAAAATACGATTTCCTAAATAATTCTTGGAGTCCATTATAATTTGGTTTTCATAATTAACAGCGGATAACAAATCACCTGGTATACCCTAATGAGTATACCAATTATTTATTTACCGCACGCACTGATCACAATTATATATTATTTATTATAAACTGATCGAAGTATAATGAACGAATGATTAAAAACACTCCGAATGAATATTCATCCATATATACATATATGGTAATTATTTTATAACACGTATACCGATAAACATTCCGCGGTGTGTGTAATTAATTTTTTATCAATAAAATTGATTCTTAATTTAATTACACTGGCTTAGAAACAATCGTGTAGGACCGGGACCGGGGGGAAATTTATATTTCTGACGGGGATGAGATTCACCTGCGAGAAACGAAAAAAGAAAACATCAACAAACCGACCCGCACTCTCACACGCCGAGACAGATACTTGCTTCGGCGGCTGTCGACTGACGACTGTCTACCTAACCGGCGCTCGGTCGACGCTGTCAACGTCTACATGCCGCACGCAATACGCGCACCCCCGCAAGCCCGCTAGTAATGCACATGCGCACATTTTACTCTGTCTTCGTCTTCTTATTATTATTATCATTATTATCGTTGTTCTCTCTCTCTCTATTCTTCCTCCTTGCTCTTTCCAACGAGACTTCTAGCTCGACTGATATGCGAGGTAATCGACGCTGAAGCTCGCGATGTATAGCATATAGTATATATTATATAAGATTTTATTTTCTTTTTTTTTTTTTGCTTCTATCGATTTGAAATTTTGACAAATTTTTCTTACGTCGTTTGATCGCGGAATATCGTTTCTTTCGAGAGGCTATATTCATTACGATATCGTCAATACTTATTAATGATTTCAACTGGAATCGATTTTCTTTACCGATTTTGAACGATTTCAGATTTCGATGACTGCAGATTTTGATTTCCAAAGATTTCATCGATTTCATATGAGCAAATATAACTCCTCTCTGTTTATTACGATCATTTTCTTCATTAGCTCGAGAGAATTTTTATTACGTATCTAAATCCTGATACTGAAAATATACACTTATGTTAAATATGACTTTTGAATAGCTGGCACTAGCTTCATAAATTTATATCGACATATAGTATACTGTGAGGTAATTTCGTTAGTTTATATTTACGAGAAAACTCAAGTCGCGGTAATGGGTATTTCTTCTCTCTCTTTCTCTCATCCCTATATTATATTGCATATTATTATACCTATGTAGATACAAGTGAATGGCAAAGATGACGCAATTAAAATTTTACAACGATGACCACTAAGCGGGTTATAATTCTGAATCATCTCTACCGCAGCATCAGTATGGGTATTAGGTATTCTCTTTCTACAATGTATATATCTACTTTATATATATAATATGTATAATGTATATACTGTATATAATCGGTATTATAACTCATTCGTGAAAAAAAAATCGACTCAATATATAATATATTTAATTATACATGGAAAAATGTGTTTTTCTTCTCTTTCATTTTTTCCGAAAAAGTGAGAAAAATAAAAAATATGTAGACATATATATATATATATAAATATATATCCGCAATCACTACGAAAGAAATTGAGCCATTACGCTCGATGGCCTCGCAGATTTGAATTCTCGTTTAGGGAACGCGAGTAGGGCGAGGATGAGGAGCGGGCAAGTTCACAGCGAGGAACTAATGTCCTTGCGGTAACCAGATCAGCCCCGGTGAAACGGTAAACCCCCGAAGGAATTTGTAAATTCGACGTGGGGAACTTTTAATCGCCAATCTAGAGAATTAAAAAACAAAGATAAAAAAGAAAAAAAAAAAAATAGAAAAAAGAAAAAAGGGAACAAAAAGAAACTTCAAAAAGAAGAAAATTTCACGGAAGCCAAGTTTTCGCCTCGTAATAATTCTCTTTTTTCCCTACGGAGATGATGCCACTGCTACTGCTGCTGCTACTACCTACCTACTACTGCAGCTTGAAACTAAGGAAGAAAAAATAAGAAGAGAAGAAAAAAAAACAGAATAAGAATCCTCCGAGGTCGTGAGAAAAAAGGAAACTTTTAATGAACGGATTCACACCGAACTCTTAAAAAATATATAAACTCCGCGTTAAGTTTAGCTATGTATATGAGGTATTCTCACCCAATATTTTTGATAATTTTTTTTTTTTTTGTTATCTGCAACCCAAAAGGAACCTAGGTGAATTATTTCGAATTTTTCTTCCAAATACTTTTTGAGTTGGAAATTTTTATTTTTTTCTGATAAAATAATTTTCAATTAATTATAACTCGGCCGGGGTTGGTCGAATCAGAAAAAACCAAAGGCATGAAAATGACTCTCAGAAATTTTACTTTTCGGATAAAATATCATTGAAATTTCATGACGTATCGTTCATCATTATTTCTAGGTTGAAATGAAAAAGCTTGATTTTTGCCAAGTATGCCACTTTTGATTTTTTTTAAGAAATTCTCAATTCATTTTTTTTTTTTTTTTGAGCCGACCCTATCATGATCGCATATAGGCTCTGCAATTAGTCAATTAAAACCTTCCGTAACTAGGAAAATATCGGTTCCTCGAATTTATGGCGAAGGACGTTTAGTCTCAAATTCCCATGGGGAATTCACCCACGAATCTGTGTCACCGGTAATTTTTAATCACCCTGTATATGTATATATATATATAATATATATGGAAGACCGGCTATTAATTTCACAATCACGGTGTCATCCGTCGAAAACGAAGGTTGCGATTAATTCGTAAACTCATTTCTATACAGGCGTATAAATCGACATACGTGTGATGTTCTCACTTTTTTTTCCTTACACATGTAAAGGCTGTTTTTTGCATCCGCTGTTGCGTTGCGATCTGATGCAAAGTTCGCTCAGCCGTTAACATATTATATATATATATATATATACATATATGTATATAGCTTTAGATATTGTACATGCGTGTGTTTAGTGCAACGTGTTACATCGGCAGATGATTACAACCGCCTATGCTGTACGTATCTAGGTAACTATCGGTATCTCGTTTCCCTTTTCTATTCACTCCTTCTATATATTCGCTTATCTACAGATTCATAAATTCTATATAATTCGAATATATATGTATGTGTAGATGTATGTTTCTACGTTGAAATTTTCAACACATATACCCACTGATACTAATTGTGGTAAATTACGATATGCCTGTATACCTACGAATTATGTAGACAGCTCAACAGGCATAGAAACCTAAATATCATGCATCGAAAAGTTCGCACAAAGAATTATATACGTATATACTGTACATATTGACACACATAACTATACGCACGTATACATCGATGATGAAAAAAATTAAAATAAAAAAAATTGAAAGCTGCAAGTAGTAGGTAATAATGGAAATTTCATATCAATTAAATTATCCGTATACACGTGTGTGACATATTCGTCTTCGAATTATATTTCACATAATATTATACACATTTTATTTATATATATATATATATAGAGAGAGAGAGAGAAATTTTCAACGTAGGTACTCTGCGTATATACAAATAAAAGGAAACTCAGTAAAAATGCATTACATGTCTTTCTCAATATAGAGGAAAATATAAGGAGTGACAAAGATGAGAGAAATTTGCAACCGGGCCACGAATGCATACTTATGTATACTTATATAACTATATATTACAGATGCCTAGGTCCATGTGTATACCTGCAGACCTACGTAGGTATGATCTGTCTGCTGCAAACGGTAGTCGGACCGATATGGGTATCAGCTATATCCTCATCTCGCAAATATATTACAGAGAACAATGGCGGCAAGATAATTGGTGCGGAATGTGTGCTTTTTTCTTCATTTTTCAATTTTCCATTCATTCTACTGCTGCAGCATGTATTAACTTGACAGCAGACTCTCCGTAGTGCAGCATTGTAGCGATTCGCCTTCCGAAGAGTTTCACCCGCTTGCAGCTTATCGCCCAGATGTATTATTTTACACAAAAAACTGTGCAGTACAAAAATTTTTAAATAACTAAAGAAATAAAGGAGGAAAGAGAAAAAAAAAAAAAAATGACGGGAACAATTTTTCTTTCCCACGTTGAAATTTCGGGAATTTCATACGGTCGAATTATCTTGCAGATGGGTTCTAGCAACTCTCATTGCCTTCGCTGCAGCATATCACGCTGCAGCAGTACGCCTGATTCTACAAGCCACTAATTTCTAGCCGTAAAAAGAAAGAAAAAAGAAAAGAACTATACATACACATACCCTTGAATCCATATATTCGTTAGGTACATATTCCACTTTTATATAGGCTTATAAAAAATTCGCACTTTTTTTTCTACCATACTCAAAGAGAATTTTAATTAAAATCCTATACCTATGTATGAGGGTATGTACCTACAGAGAAGCGATTATCTGATACGAAAAATGAATTCTCTCTTACGGTATTAACGTATATGTGTGTATGTATGTACCTTCTTCCTTCCTTTCGAGACTTTATCAACTTCGCGGACTTGAAAATTGAACAGGCTAATTAGAGCCGACGTCAAGCCAACGTAGACTACTAATTGTAAATTTCTTCTAATTTTCTCTGTATTTATCGTCTTTTCTTATATCGCTGTTCTTTCTCTCTATAGGAATATATAAACGAAAATCGCGGTTCATGTATAATAGGTGAATTCGATTTCTTCCCCATAAACGAAAAATGAGAAAAGTGAGAATGTTACACCGTCTGCAGTTCTCATTTTTCTTTATTATTGTATTTAGGTACATATATATAATATTATATATATATGTATGTGGAAAATTCATTATTCGCCATGTATTCACGCGTGTTCACGATCGCGAAGGGTCAAAGTGTACCGGGTGTTCAAGGTCCCAAAAAAATATCTTCGAGGGTTCAGAAACAAGGACAAATTTTCGTACTCCACAAATTGCCGTGCGTGGGTCAAACTTTTTACTACTCTGTATGTACCTACGGGGCTACGAACCTTTTCATTAAAGCAGCTAACACACCAGTTAAAGCCTCATCTCATGTCTTCTATTAAATTACCTATATAAGGAAAATTCTTGTGGAAATTAGAAACAAGACTATTATATTATTATACTTTACGGTGTTTCGCTATAACTTCAAGAAATCTTTACATTTCCGAGCCTCTAGTATCCGATAAATAGATCGAAAGAAGATCTGCCCGGAAAAGCTAGCCGAATGATGACAGAAACTACGGGATAAGAATATTTGAAATTTACACGATTTTAAATTCAAATAATGGGCGTTGAAAATTTTCACATCTATCGTTGGGCTTGAACGTTCGTATCTGCCAAAAAAAAAAATTTCTACCTTCAATTTTTTGACCGATGATCTAGATTCTGTCTTCTTCTGAATAAAGCATCACGTTTTCCCTAGTAGGAAACGGTAATATTCAGTAGGTTTTCAGTCAACGAATATTTTTCATCAGTTCTTCAAATTTATGAATCCAAATTTCACACCCAGATTATGGGCACGAAAAAATTCCATATCACGTTCGTTTCTAACTTTTACAATGAGAGAAAAAAAAGACGACGAGACGATTGGAAGGACAATCTATATTCTCGACATACTTGATAGCTTTTTTGATTCTTTATTTTTATTTTGTCGTGATTACACGATTTCCAAAGATAAGGGTATAGAGTACATAGAATGATACCATCTCTATTTTATTTTCAATAGATATTTTTTTTCTTCATTTCGAGTACATTCATCTATTATACTCGATTATTTATTTCTTATTTCAATCTGACAAGTGTGAATACCGAACATGGACTCCCTCTGCTTCAGGAGACTCCAGGATCCTTGAATAATTAGTCCGAGGGATTTGTGTATGGCTATAACGTAAACATGTTATCTTAAACGTAAAAATATTTATCAGTATAAAAAATCCTCCGCATATACACATGGGTATATTATATACGTATGTTATGTATATCCCATAGGAAATCATGATTCGTTAAACGATAAGGAGAATCGTATTTCGTCCATCGTCGCCTTATAGACGCGGTGCACTACCACCTACCCCTACCCCATAGAATTTTGGGCCTCATTGCCAGTATCGGCAAAGTTGTCACAGGAAACGGACCGTTCGTTGAGTTAAGTGGAATTTTTAAATTTTGCCCATTTCTTTCTCGGTTTAAAAATAAATTTTTAGTTATTTCGGTTCACCTTTTACACGCTATTATATATCGTGGATATAACAGTGTGTGAATGCATTGACTGAGTTCGAACGATGGAATCTACAGAGCAGAATGAATGGTAAGTGCAGATCGATTCATGTCCTTAAAAATTTTTTTTTTTTTTTTTTTCATTTTGAATCCGATATAACTGATCAGATAATTTTCTAAACACTAAAAAATTCAAAGAGTCTCTACACGTTCGATCGGCAATAGGAGAAACAAATAATGCCGCTCGAAGGACAAGCACAAAGAAAACTAGTTATTGAGGCTATAACATCTCTGTCTTTGATACCTTTGATATACGCCGCCCGAGCAACTCCGTAACGCATTTCCAATAGTTTATCAACGTTGTTCTTAATTTACTGTAGTAACCTAGGCTAGCTTAGATTGTTAATATAGAATTTATTTTCTCCTGGGGTAAAATTTAGCTGCTACCCTCAAAAACTGTCGAAATTTTTGAAAACTATTGTATCCTTGATATAGAAAGTCCCGGAAAATACTCCGTTTATCTATGCTTCGAAAATAAAAAGATAAAAATTCTCCACGAAGATCTTTAGCTACATACCTATATCGAAATAGGTTTATGGTGTAGTTGCAGCATCCGTAATCATAGTCGATTAGTTACTGACTCTAATTCGTATTGTTAGTTTTATTGCGAGACTAGAGCATATATTAAAATTATTGGTTTATTTTTTCTCGATTTATAGTCGCCGCAGTAGGAGCACTGCAGTTAGAGGATCGGCAAAAATGAAGTGGAAAAGGATGGAGGGAAATACCTACTGTACGGATTGTGGTTTTAAAAGTAAACGCGCATTTAACGTCATCAGACACTATGAGCGAATACACGAGCCTGCGAAAAGGGTTCTGAGATGTTGCGGTGAGAAATCTCTTTTTTATTTAATTCCTTTTTTTTTCATTAATACAATAATTCGTCTTTTTTTTTCTTCTTCTTTTCTCTGGTAGTTTTAAACTATGATTGAAATTTTCTAATGTCATCATTTATAATTACAGGTAAAAATTTCTTAAATAAATGTCAATTTTATCAACATTGCGTCGATGTGCATCCCGAGTCGCGAAGATCATCGATTGTGTCGTTGACCAAGTACCAAATAACAACTAATGCGATACGGAAAGGCAAGACGGTCAGAAAAAGGTCCTTGAGGAACGTGACGAAATCGCAAAAGGAAGAAATCAAGCGGAAATTTGACTTCGACGAAGATACGCCGTTGATTCATTACGTTAATAATGAAAAATTGATCAAAAATAAAGAGGAACAGAATGTAAAATTAAAAGACAATTGCAAAAAACTCGACGTAGGGGATTGTATTGAAATATTTTTCAAGGGGGATACGATGTCACCATTGCACGCTAAAATCCAAAAAGAATTTCTCCGAAATATTGACTTCGATAATTTCAAAATTATATAATATCAAACTGAGAAAGTAAAAAAAAAAAAAAAAAATTACGAAGAAAGGATTTTTCGCTATATACGCTCTTTATGTGATTCGTTAATTATTTCTACTTAAAGATAATTGAAAAGTTAAACAATTTGGAATTAGCCTTTACAACACAAATTTCTTTCTTTTACCTTGTTTTACAATATTTAAAACATTTTTTTTTTTTTTTGACCATCACAATGAAATAATTCAATAGTATAACCAATCAACTTATTAATATATATGAATCAGTTTTTAAACTTACAAACTATTTACCGTTGCCAAAAATAATGTCGATAATAATATTAGACAAAAAAAAAAGAGCATAATTACTTATATTTAAATATTTATGTACTAATGTGTCTGTGACACAAATCTATCTTTATATATATATATATATATTTTCTTATATTATATTTTAAAATAGTAAGAAATATATTTTATAACTATATATAATTTGAACTCGTACTACCTCTGAAAAGAGTTGGAAAAACAACGAAATTTACATCGAGGTACATAGGTATGACTAAAAAAATTTCAGGCCATATCGATCGATTCAAAAACTCATGGAACAGGGTAAAACTCGCGATTTACACAAGTCGTAGAATCCTACGGTCTCAGGGTTTGGGATTGCTACACTAACGGAATGGTGCTTTTGACCCAAACCATTAAATCCCATGACTTGTATCCTGTCGCGAAGGGAGGCAGGGTTATATTGTGCCTTATAAATTCGGATCTGCAAATATTTTGCGGAATAAAGGAAAAAAAAAAGGAAGAAAAAAAAATACGAATTAAATTTTGTGATAGCAAAGGAGCTTTTATCCTTTTTCGAATATTATAGTCCTACGATAGACGATAATTATTATGAACCATGATATTTAGTGAAATGAAAAGCTAGTCGCAGTTTTTAATAAAGCAATCGCGTAACTAGAATAGTCACAGATTTTTGAAATTTAAACATAGATATTATTCAGTTCGCGTTACTAGCCATATCGTCCGTGCTAGGTATGTACACCCCCGCACGTATACACTCCTCTGTTCACTATTCGGGTTAGCACTTGGTGAAAATTTTGCTAGTAAAGTTTTCCAACAGCTGTTTATTGCAGTCTACAAGCTCTTGCTGAGTAGATTCTCTGCGGCATTGGGGCGTTTCTGGCTTGTCTGTATCACGTAGCTACATACCTCCCTAGCTTTTCGCTTAAAACTTTATCGCCATGTACCTTACGATGTAATATAAACTAACAAAAATAACAAAATTTAGAAAAAAGGTAAAAATTAAGCTACAATAATGCGGATTCGCTATTCGTTGTTCCTATTAAACGTTAAGACATACAATTTATACCTGAAACTATTTTGTACCTTTACACTCGTTATAGTCACTAGATTTTGTAACGATACATATTACAGAATTACTTCAAGTACTATTATAGTCTATAAAAACCCGGTGATAAAAATATTGAATATTGATAATAAAATTGGAGAAATTATTTCTCGCTTTACCTCACTTATTTTTTTCCTGTCTATTCGTTTTTGGAATAATATAATTGGAACGGTGTCACGTTCGATCCTCAATCAACGTGAATAATGAAAAATAGTTTGAGCTGTAATCCGGAGTAAAAATTCTCTCCAATGACCAATTCAAGTTTTTACCAATTATCAAAGTTATTTGTCGAGCCGGGTTTGAGTTACGAATTTCAATATCACCGATCCACAGTTTTTGGAAAAGGTTATTCCCCGAAGTCTACATACCCGATTTAAAAAAAAACTTTCAAACGATTAACATCGAAGGTTCATAATTCCGAAACCTCCGAAGCTTGATATTCACGTCTTGATTGTCATCAGTTGTCTTGAGATTTAATTTTTTTAAATAAAAGTATCAAAATTCTATCAATTACTCATGACTTGATGAAGTTATCGATTGAAGTAGATAAAACGTATTCCCGTAAAAAGTGTCTCGATGTCTTACAACAGAAGTAGTTTATTTTCTCGTAGCCTGCGGACGTCGTGCGGGACGTACAGCCCCTTTTATATCGTAGGATGAAGTAATTTTCCGATCGTTGATAAAAAAGAGAAAGTCGTATAAGATCGTTTAGCTCGGTCAATTATTCCGAAATAAATCAAACGAACTGTTCTTTCGTAACGGGAATTGACTGCGGATAAGGTGGTGGTTTAGGGTCTCTAGAGTCGAAGGCTCCGTAAGTATGTCTCATTCTTGATATAGGGGTTTGTTTCGGGGGTAAAACTGGCTACTGGAATGAGAATATAGAATAATGGAATGGGTGTTCAAGGTACAGAGCTTGAAATAGATATGAATTACTTCCCGTGAGTATTGTACTGCGGCATGCAAAATGTATAAAGCGTATACCTAAATATTCATTAACAGTGTAATGTACGGGGCTAGTTTTGAACATTTTGGCAAAGTTCATTTTAATTAACAACGTTCTCCAATTTGCTACATGGGTACTGGGGTACCGGCCGTCGCGACGCTCGACTTCTTCTCACGTATACTTACCTACATCCTACGTATACCACGCAGATTTTAATTTTCCCTTCAGTCTCGAAAAGTTTTTTCTTTTTCTTTTTCTTGTTCTCCCAACACCGGATTCAAAAATCGGTCCTAAAACAGTTTTTTCTTCACGAATTTCGAGAAAACGAAAAAACCAATGTACGAGATATGATTTATTAACATTTTTTTTCCCTCTGTTCAATCAACTTTTTATCTTCAATTAATCCCCAAGGTTTATTACTCAGTCACTCTGTATTTTTCAGTGTTTGATTTTTTTTTTCTTTACATACTCTGTTCACAGAGAATCAAATTTCCCTGTTTAGAAAAAAAAAAAAAAAAAATTCTTTTTTATGTAAACAAGGCCTTTGCCTTTCTGCCTCTATACCAACCCCTGTTTTTTCTTATTTTTCTTTTTCTTTTTTCTTTTCTTTACATAAATCTGCATATTCCGGATCAAAGCAACTCATTTAGCCTCGCGTATAACGGTGCTCGAAATTTTCTTAACACTTCGAGAAGCTAAACAGACTCGTAAGGCTCGTGAGTCGATCATAATTCCACAAAAATCCTAAAATCCTAAAGAAAAAATAAAAAAACAATTCTTAACATTAATGACACTATAATGATAATAACTAAATTCACACATTTATCATCCCTATTGTATAAACTCTGAATCGTTGACACAGGACCGCTATCATTCATTTCCCTTAGTCTATATTTATATATATATATATGGAAACATTAGCTACCTACCCGAAATTTCTAAACTGATAGATAAGAATTAGATAGTATATGTTGCGGTATATAAATTTGAGTATAATAAATCGTCCCTTTGTTTAGTGGTAAGAAAATGAGAGAGAGGGGGTATTCATTAACGTTATTAATCTTTACCGTCGTAGTCGTAGTCGTCGTTGTCGTTGTCGTTGTAGTTTCTCGTTTCTTGACGTTCGTTGTTCTGAGGTGGAAATTTTATCAGGAGGGTTGAAGCTCGCTATCCCGCAGGAAGATGGAAAACGTTAAATAATTCAGATCTCGTTTCCATTCGAACTTTGAGACGGTAACTCGATCGGTTTCGTCTTTCACTTCGAATAAATTTTTCCTCTCTCTTTATCTGACTGGCAGCAGCCAGAGCATAAGGAGCCTAGGCTTAATAAATCGATTTCCCTCTTCCTCTTTCCTATACCCCTCGTTCACTCATCGGCAGACTTTCAACAATCCGGGTTTGAAAAACGAAAAAAAAAAAGAAAAAAATCCAAAGGCTGAAATTGAGCTGGGGCTCGTCGGTTTCAACAGCGAGTTAATTATCTCACACCATACCAAACGTAAAAGGCTTTTATAATTAACCTCTTGATCAGACAGAATTTAAAACTCGATTCAAAAAATCCTCCGTGCCTACGTAGCGTTACATCTTACTTGACAAATTGTATATCTCTAATTCTTAGGTGTTTCATTTGAAATCTTTCCAGGCGTTGAATCTTGAATGTATTATGATATCGTATATCAATTATATTGAACGTGGGTGTGTATGACCGAGACCATTAGATAAAGACAATATGCACATTGCTCCACCCCTAATCGTGTTTCTAACTGGGAAACACATCAACCAGGCTTTCCCTAATCTCTGAAACAATGGATATACCTACTACACTGTACACATGCTCACATATTGCGTAGGAGGATAGGGTACAGATATCACGTCGGCACTGACGATGTGCATCGGATTGATATCGTTCGATGTGTTGGTTTAATATACGGTGTATACAGTATAGTGTATGGGATCGACTACACACATACATAACATACACCATGCATAGACCCGCGGATAGGAGAGGTACATGTACACCTATAACACAACAGAGAGACTGGACCCTAGGGGAAATGCGAAGGAGCCTCTGAACAATACAATACAACCAGATCAGATATATACAATGCATGTTTGACCGGTGTATGTTGTTCGACAGTGTATATTCCACGGTAGATTCCTGACTTTGGTTCACTTCACTGACCACTATCTAGTGACCAGTGTAGGGTGTCGGGTTATAGAAGGAATCCGAACTGACTAACACCGGATATAGATTTATAGTATCAATTCTTTCCCGGAATCTATCCGCCACTACAGTCTTGTTCATTTTTCGATTTCATTTTACCGAAAAAGGTCGTCATCCAGATATATAATTTTTTCTTTTTCTTTTTTCACAGAATCGGGGAATCGGTGAATCGAACAGTCCAGTCTGCTCGGTGTCGTAAAACTCGAGTTATTATAGACCATTAAGGACGTATTTTGATTTTAATTTCGTTTTACGTCATCCGTTCGTCCATGCAGATTGGGTGACAGGTATTATTGACTATTTAAACAACGTTGTACTCGGTACGTTATCAGGTTTCAATAAAATCTTTATAATTATTTGATACGATATAGAAACCGGCGCCGTATACCTATATCTACTTAACCGACCTTTTATTACGTATAATATTTCTGTGCATATTAAACTGTGCCAAAAATCATCTATACCTTAACAATTCGCAGCCTAGTTATGAATTTTCAAATTCAATTCAATTGTATGTATGTATATGTATTATACGTATACCTATCTACATCGCGTTTATACAGTTGCGTGTTATACGATTTAACAAGATATTAGCTCCGTATACAATATCAAGTTATAAGATATTTTTATAACCTTCGACCTTACTACTCGTCTCGCGTGTCACCATTCTGTAATAAAATCAAGTACCAACTTTTACCTTAGATTTTTTTTTTATTTTTTTCAATATTTAGATTTCAACCGACTCAGGTATACATTAGCGTCGGTGTTAATGTCTCTTGTAATTCTCTACCTTAACTTAAATTACTTTTTCGATACCAATTTTGTTTTTTTTTTTTCTTTTCTTTTCTTTTCTTTTATTTTCTGATTCGTTTCGTCTTTTCACGGAAAATTTTTGTCCAATTTTTTTATTACTATTTTGAATCTATGATGAAAGTAAATCATTCAGGAAATCCTGGAACAATAACTAACCGCGGAATATGGAGTGCGTAATATCAATTTCCTAGATCACGGTACAGCGGGTCTACTACGTTTGTCTTCAGTTTCCCAAATGTAGCTTCACTGTCCGTTTCCCCTGTCTCCACTGATACGATGGTCATACAACAAGATGAACTACATACCACTTGTTGTTTTTGCCTCGCGCTGTACACCGTCCACAGTCTCTCCCACTGTTAAACAGTTCTATAAATCATAGCTTGAGTCCCAAGAGCAAATTGTATATTTTTAAAGACAAATCGAAGTGGTAACTGATCGGTTAAAAGTTATAATTTGCAAGAAACGGCGAACCATTGGAAAAAGAAATGGACAAAAAAAAACAAAAAAACAAAAAAAGGGGAAAATTCGCGAGGTGCAGGGAATTAGGTTTTTCTTTTTTCTAAATTTCGGCATTTGGGACTAATTTTTTGTTTGTTTTTTTTTTTTTTTTTTTTTTTTTGCCAAAAGATTTAGGAACGCTACTTTCCACAAGTTTTCTCATTTTCTTTGCTGCCGGTTCCAGATGATTAGTCACTGACTAACGGCGGGAAAGTTTTCATTCGTTAAAAGTAGCTTATATATAGGCTACAAGCGACGAAGTTATTCACGAGGATTAGCACATTTTTGCGGGGTAAGCACATCCTGTCGTTGCTTCCTTGCCATATCTCTCTCTCTCTCTCTCCCCCCTTTTTCTCTTTTACCCATATTTTCTTCATTTTCCTCTAATTCTCAGTGTCACTTATTCCTTTCGGGATTTCACCAATCCGTTAAGTACCTACACACTCCCATATACACATGTCATGAAAAAGAGGAATACGTATAATGATATTGCGTGACTGATGCCATACGGTCGTAAGCGCAAAAAAAAAAAAAAAAAATACCTCTTTTTTGGTGGAAAAATCTTTTTCATGCAATATAACATCTTTTGGGCATATCCGCAAAAAAAATTTTTTTTTGGCGCTTACGATCTTATGACATTAATCACGCGATATGTCATATGTGTATAAAAACGGTATTTAATATCTATCTTTCAATTTGTTCGAAATTTCCGCTGTAATCATTTTGTTGATAAAAAATGAAAATTCCCGGTATTATAAATTTTTGCTGAAAAATTATACAGTGCTATTTTTAATCTTGTTTTTTGATTTATATAGAGTTGAAAATAATGTCGAAAAATAAAATAAAAAATACTAATTTCATCGTCAGCCTCGTTAGCCGATCGTTTGGTTTAACGAGTAACTAGCCTCTGTGCCAATCTAGGAATTAATGTTTGTCTCATTCTGCAGTAGCGAAGCGTCTACGGATCAAAGGGTGGTAGAGGGATGACTGCTTTGGCCGGGCACGTTTATGGCTAGTTCTCGTTAATTCTAGGGTGGTGAGTGGGGGGATGGATACAAGTTATAATTAATTTGCTAACATCATTCAGTTAGCAGAACCTGCAGCTACTGTATAGATGGTTTAATGCCAGGAAGGACTGAGGAACTCGAGGTACGCGCTCAGAGGCGACTAATCAAATCGTTTGCTGTTTACACGACCCGAATTATAATTCAACGTTAATTAATTCCCAAGACGCGTAGCGTAGCGTCGCGTCGCGTCGCGCCGTTGGAGGTGGGCCATATATATACCTATATATCCACCCTCGAAAATTTCAAAGTTTCGAAACGTAATGCCACTCTGAATAATATCCAAGTATTTTAAAGAATGGGGGAGAATTTAAAAAAAATTAAAAAACGGCACGAAAAAAGAGAGAGAAAAAAAAATGAAACACCCACAGAAAATTTATCAAGAACCATGCATATAGGTATACCTACGCTCATTATTCGCGTTAGCGTGACGTGATGCAGAATTGTTATACACTCGATATTAAAAAGCGAAAGAGCATATGAATGTGTTTCCTGCGAGAACAGGGTTCATCAATTATATCAACCCCTCATTCAGATTGTGGATCATTTATTATATTTTATGATCAGTTTTTACTGCTTTTTTATTAGTATACAAAAATTTCAAGGTACCGATGGGATGATTTTTTTTTCGTTTTTCATGATTCTTCTTCTTCTTGAAAAAAAAATAGATGAATAAAGATCGGTTGGATTTATTCTATTCGTAGCTAAATGAATTTCAAGAGGTATACGAAAAACTGAGTTTCTTGATTTAGTTTCGAAATTTGTGATCAAAAATCCGAAAAATTTATGACACATTTGAATTTTTGAGATATCGATTTATTTGGAAAGCGATACGTATGTCTCGTTGAAAAGAATCGCTATGAGTGGTAGATTATTTAGTATAAAATCTGGGAGGAGAAGTCCACCACCCCGGAGCTAAATTTACCTCTAAATTATCTATAAAAATATTTTGGATCGAGTAGACGACACTAGATAGACGCCGTGCTCGGATGGACCGGCGTCAGAAAGGCGGGCCGATATTGGCGAGCGTCGTGACGCAGGCGCACCCCGGTATCATTTGGCTCTTAGAAGTCTGGAACGAAATTTTGGAATGTTGACAACAAAAGCTGTGTCCGCATCCATACGCTCTCTATACCAGGGTTAAAAATTTGCGTTGTACGATTTGACCGGTAGCTATTAAAACTAACGGGTCATTATATAAAATACCCAAAAAAACGTAGAAATCATTTGATTCCAGTGTCTGTAAAGCCGGTAAATCGTCGCCCGGAAGTAAAAGTCACGTGGATATTAGATCGCAATAATTTTAACAATAATACGTAAAATTATTGTTCAAGTACCGATATGATGGACCAGGGCGATTCGACCGGACAGACGAGCGTCTCGAATTTAAAAATTCTCCTGGATCATCCTCAAGGAGTATTTTATCCCGGTAGTCAAGTTGGGGGAAAGATCTCTTTCGATGTGGACGAAACGAGCCAGTTTTCAGGTGAGTTTTAAAATCGGCAAAAAATATGTACAGAAAAATAGATTTGCATATTATTCCTGTCACGTACACGTATTCTAACTGACGTATAGCTAGTCTCTGCGAATTGATACTAGAATCCACACAGCTAGAAATGCATGGCTAATAAATTTTCTGCAATTAGAGGTGTAATTAGTATTGACTTTGCGCTATCGCTCAGCTTTACGCTTCCATCTGTCGAGTTTCCTCATCGATCGTCGCGTCGGTGAAACTCTCTGTAATCGTATACGTTTTCTACACACATATGCCTAGTATAGACATATATATACATGCATGCATACATCCGACAACTAGTTGTCACGTAGTAGGTATCTCGCTGTACTTGGATATGTGCCTAATTTAACGTGCAAAGTACTCGCAGTATTCCCGCTCCAATTACAAATTTGGGTTTTGAAATTAGACTTGGATGAAATGTCTATTGAAATATGAACATTTTTCAGGATTGAGATTATCATGCCACGGTGAAGGGTTGGTTTTTTTCACTGATCGATCGGCAGGGTTTCGTAGAAAATTTACAAACGATCAGTCCTACCTCTGCGAGGAGTTGTATCTCTTTGGTGGTCAGTTTCAGATAAAATCTTAAATTGTGTAGGTATATGAAAAAAAGACAAATTCACCGAATCCTTGATACCTTTTTTCTTTTTCCCCTCTACTATGGCGCAGACGGAAATACAGAGGTCACGATTCCGGTTGGTGAAAATGTATTTCCATTTTCCGTATCGTTGCCTGAAAATATACCATGCAGTTTTGAGGGACGCTACGGAAGAGTGAGATATTCGATATCAGCATCATTGGAACGAACCAAACTCTCATGCATCACGGAAACCGTGCCATTCACGGTGGCTCCTGTTCTAGACCTGAATCAAGATTCTCTCGCTCCGGTAGGTGCGTTGCTCTCCTACCCTGCTTTACTTATAATTGAAAGCTGTGGGCCGCGGAAAGGCGAGAGATCGCTAAAACGTTTTCTATCGTAAACTTGATGTAAAAAAAAATAAAAAAAAAAAATAAAAAAAAAAAAAAGAAGAAAACATAATTCACAATTTATTTGAAACTTTTGATAAATCAATTTTCGTAACGATTTCGGAATAATTAATAAATAGTAAGATTAGTTGTTTAGGATTATCGTTGGTGCTATTTTTGAATACTATTCGCAATTCTTGAATTAATTACCCCTCTCGTACAGCTTCCAATCAGCGAGGACAACTCCAAGGTAATAGTTGGTCAGAATGAGCCTCTTGACATGCTGGTCACTCTACCAGTTCGTGGTTTTGTACCTGGCCAGACGATACCGGTTAAAATAGTATTGGAGAATTTGAGCAGCATTGAAATAAGAAAACTTCGAGTTGTATTCAAGAAGGTATTTTCTTATGTATATTCTGTCAAAATGATCATTAATTTTAAGACGAAACTTATTATTTTTTTTTTTTTTTTATGGGATTCGAGCATCGATAACCAAACGAGGATGTAAAAAAGACAAAATAAAAATAAAAACCTTGAAAATTTAGAAGAAGAAAAATAAGTAGCTCACCTTCGGACTTATGGACCGAGTTTTAACGCCGAACAGGTTTTTGAACTTGACTGCTACTACTGCTTCACAGAAAATAAAGAAAATCGTATTTTAGAAGCTAAGTGGGAAGAGGAGAAACGCAGCTCTGGCGAAACCTCGAGCTCGCGTAGAACTTTGATGTCATATTCTTGACAAAGTTAGTTACGAGCTTTAATCAAATTGTTCCACCCTGGACCCGGCACGAACCTGGTCTATACGTATATCATACTTGCTTTATACCTAGTGGCCGCAATTACATTAGTTTATAATATATATTACATGCCGTATTATATAATATGGATAATTATTATAGCTACACGACGTGTTAAATCATAGTTTTTTTTAATTTTTTCATTATTTTTTTGTAATACAAGAAATTGAAACTAGGAATGAAATCGTTACTAATTAATTGATCAATTTTTTCACATTTTTTTTTTTTTTTTTTCTTCTTCTTTTAAAGGTAATTACGTATCATACCGATCGCAAGTCTCGAAGGCACAAGGAGATCATAGTAGAGATTGAAATCCCGGTGACCAAGGAGTCGAGTGTGTATGAAACCGGTGTTGATGTGCCTGCAGTTCCTCCAACAGGAATGTCGTTTTGCAGTATCATCGACGTCTGGTATACCCTGAAGGTTGAAGCCTGCATTGAGGTGAACGAATGGTACCTCAAGATTCTGAAAAAGAATTTAAAAACCAGAATGAGAATAGTCGTCGGTACAGTACCCTTGAATAATTACGAAACTCCCGAAGAAGAAGGTCCCAAAATTGATTTTGAAACTACAGCCTCGATGTCTACATCAGGGAAAAATCAGGATTTAACAAGGGCGGAATTAAGTGAGACTGAAAATTCAAGTTCGAAAGATTCCTGCAGTGAGTTAACCTTCACAATTTTTGATAAATACGCTACGAATACCGATGTAAAATCGATGCTTTCTCCTTCATTTATTTCAGACATGGATTTTTACGTCGAAAGTAAAATCTATCCATCTTCAAAACCGAATCGCGATGATCCAACCGGCGATGATGAGGAGGATAATGGATCTTTGAAATCTTACGCTCCGCTATATCGGGTTTACACCTTCAATAACGAGAAGAAAAGATCTTCAAAATCACGTCGTTGAAACGATTTTCATTTTCTTCGTAGACTCGCGCTTCATAGATATCATTTTCCTTCGCTCTCTCTCTTTCTCTTCTAGAAAAATCGCTTGTAATTAAATCATACATGTACGCAGTATCGATACGCTTAAATACTATTATCCAACTTTGCGTGCAGAGGTAAAAGGAAAAAAAAAAAAGAAAAAAATTGTGTGGGCCATGTAAAATAGTATCCCGATTAGATAATTTAAATAAAAAAACTCGAAACGTCGTCAAGAAAAAAGAGCGCAGACCAGCGTCGCGGTCGTATTATTTAATGAGACGATTTTCCAGCTTTTCTGGAAAAAAAAAACAAAATAAGACCGTAGGGTGGCGTAATATTTGGTTAAAAATGTCTAAATTAAAATAAATTTAAAAGGCTATTAATTAGCCGCACGCTGCTTAATATTTACGATTAACCGGGTCGCTGCGGTCCTTTCATTACTGATTTTTATTATACTTTATATTCTTCGTTCTTTGAGGAGAGAGAAAGGAAAAAAAAAACTTGTAAAACGTAGCTAAATAAAACAATTTTCTTCTCCTCAGATACGAAAAACATTTTGCCAACTTTCGCGTTTCCCCACGTTACCCTAATTAGTTCCACAGCAATTTCTATCAACTACGCTAACAACTACGTATTCTCGAATTTGTGCTTCAAGGGATCGTTCTTGTTCACATAAGGACGATCACGATCCCACACCGAGACGGCTGTCCGGTCTTTATTGGGTTAAGTCACGTCAGTGGATTCCTGTTGCGTGTTTCCTACCCCGGAGAGACCTAGACGTAGCCGCAGGGGCTGTAGGGATAGGAACTCATCGCCAGATTCACGAGCTCGTTAATTCCCCCGAATCCTCCATCAGAACTAAACGCAAAAATTTGATAATTCAAGCGGGCACCAGTTGTTAACATCTATAACGTGTTAAACAAACGTGGAATAACGTTTATTACACAAAATGGGAATATCTAATTACCTAATTATGCGCATGGCGGGTAGTACATGCGGGCATTAATTTCACCGAATTGGAACTAATTAATAATCAGCATACTATACTGCACTTTCCTCGATTTACATCCATATGCGAATTTACATGGCAAAACTTTCCACTGCAATAATATGCGCAATATTTAGTTGACAATCGTCCGACAAAACGAGTCCATCCACGTACTATATGCTATGAGATCATTTTTTGTTTTTTAATTGCTTCTATAATTGAACAAATCTACGGATATATTATATATAGAGAGATTCAATCGTGGCGATTTATTTCCGGACGGTGGAACGAGACGTGTGATTTGGACAATGAAAATTTAATAATCTGAATTTATTTGAAAATTGATTCTTCAATCGAGAACCGTCATATCCATTTGGCCATATCCTCGTATATAATCCGAATGAAAAATGGGTGAATTGTATAATTGAATTCATAATTCATCTTGTTATCAATAAATACATTTATTATCGATTGGCTATTATATCCAGATTGTGAAAAAGTGCGGTTTTTGTAGCTTTATTAATGAAAACGTGACTTTGGTGATAAATAAATAGTGAATCATCGAGTGATAATACGTTGTATACATCGATTATGTGATCAGACTGCAGGTTTATATAACTTGCTTTGATTAAATTAGCTCTCACTGAAGATAATCCTCGGAGTAAGAGCGAGGAGAAATGTAGATACGAAATACTACGGGCAGGCCTACTCTCCACCATCAGACTAAACTACTAATCACGATTTAACGCCGCCTTAGCTGTCCTAATTATATGATATCAACTAATTCAATCACCGAGGTTGAACGTCTTGACGCTTTACGCTATGTAGGTGGAGGATTTATAAAGGGGTCGTAATTCCTCTAGAGAGAATAAATTACCGATTCACATCATCAAACGCTTGTCATAAAAATAAGAGGTTCGCTGATATAAAAGCACAAAGCTCATTCCTCGAGGGTTAATTTTGTTTTTAATATCGAAAACGGGATATTCAGGTTCAGTAGAAAATCGCTTTTACTTTTTTTCCCTTTTACAACAGTCTGGCTCTTCACCTATAACCGTATTGCATATATATAGGTATATACTATGTAAGAGCTGTTTGAAAGCTGTAAAATTTCAATTGAAATTGCAATTTTCCATTTTTCCAATCTCCCCGTTTTTCAAACGCCGCATTCAATTTCAACAAGCATTTTCTACTCGGGCCTTAGCTGCACCTAGTCCTCCAAAGAATAACAAGAAAATGATTCGGTTGTTAGCCCAAAAATAACGACATCCTTACGCCGACTGTTTTCCTTCCATATCTTTCCATCACCTCGAAAAATTCTATACCAACGTATGTATGTATGAACCTATATATTGTTATATATATAGAAAGCAATTTCAACTCAACAAGAGAAAAATGAAAAATCTGAGGCTCCTCCTATACCCAGTAAAGAAATTCGTCGTTATTCCTGTTTTTCGTAACAATAAAAAAAAAAAGAAGAAAAAAATAATGAGAAGACAATTTATTTAAATGATTAATGAATGAAATAATTAATTAATCTCCCTTTTAGGCGTCTTTAACACTTTCGTAAATCACGTGTTACATCGGCGTGAGTTGATGGTATACCGAAGGATTACGTGTTTTCGCACGCTACAGTAAGGTGCAGAGGCAAGAGGGTAGGAAAGTACATACACATCTGCGATAGCTGAGGAAAACTTTTGAAATTGGTTTCTGGAGTCTTACTCAGGATTATCAGGATTGGATCGAGCTATGTCAAATTCGGAAATGAAGGATATAAACAAGCTGTGTGGTTTTACCGAACCTTGAAACCGAAGCGAGAATAATAATAGACGTGATGAAAAATCGTGCGCTGAAATCCTCCCCGCATTTTCCCAATTCTTAATAATTTTAAAGTCAAGATTACACTGGTACTTTGAACTTGTTGCCATAATTATCTAGCGAACGAATTTTTGTCTCAGAATGTGGGACGAGTTCGAAGCATGTGAGATAGACCCGTATGACAGGGTTTGAAGGGGTAAAATAGCGTATTCAAATCTTTGAATCTCATTCGAAAGTTTAAAGTCATTCAAAAAGTTAATATCTTCAAATTTATTCAGAACTTAAAAGCTCGCAACTCCTGCTATATAATATATATATATAAAATTTTATTTTTTGTACCAATTACCAGCTAGAATAAAATACGAATAGGACGTTTACTTCTGTTATATACCTGTACTCATCTCTCACCACGAACCCACAAGAGATGCATGCATACATACCCTCTCGCCTTTAATCTTATCCAAAAGTTTGTCACTGTGGGAAGAGCTGCTGAGTTATGCCAAGCTTGAGAGCTGGTGAATTGCCACGTTAAGAACGTACGGATGAGATATGAGATCGTAGAGAATAAGAGAGTAGAGATAGAGAATACACGACTAGGTATGTCCTACGTACATACTACATACATCCTGTTATAGTAGTACATGCATCCTAGATAGCCAGGTAATGCACCTACTTTGATATACCTCGATGTTACCTAATCAGTTTCGATGACAGGCTGGTACCATGGAGATAGCTATTCAAAATTGACCGCGTCATAGATACCGGAGAAATTCGCATCCCTCGAGGCTGGCCATAAGCCCGAGAGCTTAAGTCATTATTAATCAAGAAATTAATCAACGTTTAAAGATGTTATATCTACTAATGTGAATTTTAATGAGAGTTAAGTTTGCGCTGAGATATAATAATATACATCGATCCTTCAAAGAGAGTCCTTCGTATCTTCGTGTTGAAAGTCTAATGTACATAGGTATGTGTATACCTATGTACTTATGTTAGGGAGAAAATCTTTCTTTTGAAATTTTCAAAATGCGTTGGTATACCGTAACTTCTTTATGCCTGTATACTATTTACCTTAGTTAAAGGGAAATATAGAGACAGAGAGAGGGAGGAATTAAAATATATGTATATTCTTCGTCTCTCATTCAGAGAGTTGCAGAAAGGCAAGGCGAGGGGATAATGAAGGTGAGGTTGAATATATATATATTATATTTTTTTTTTTCCTTTTTTTTTTCCTTCACTCCGTCCGCTTAACTCCGCGTAAAAACAGGCCGCCGGATAATGTCGGTCGACAAAGGAGCCAGCTTAGAGAAAATTACGGTCGCAATTACAAGCCGGTAATTATTATTATTCTCATTCCACGTTCTTACGGAATTGCTCAGAGCTTCCACTATACCCACCGCGAATGCGATGCTATGTGAATCTAGAACTCATAATTTGCGCCTTTTCAGAAGCCGTGAATTATCTCTTCCTAATTAACTTCGATTTATACCTAATACTTAACGATTGATTGATTGATTGATTCTATTCGTTAATTAGTTTATCAATGTTATTCCATTAAGCTTCTGAAGAAACTCTCATACCAACGGATATTTCGAGTTTAACCGTACCTAACGATAATGTGCACTAATATCGAGGGAATCAGAGAACGGGTGAATAGAGAATAGGAATTTCTAACTATTAGCAACCCTCATCCGGGTGGCTAATAATATTACCTACTCCTGCCCGAAAGACCAGATGGGATGATAAAGTTTCTCCCCAATTTCCCGTCCACGATTCACGCGGATAGGTACACAGGACTTTGGTATAGGACAAGTTTCACCGGAGCGGTTTCATTCAATTAAACTTGGCGTGTATAAAGATTTAACGCCACCGAAACTTTCGGCGATTTGTCCTCGTCACTTTTAACGATCACCCGTAACCTACGCTCCTAGCAGACCCCCCGCATATCTTTCTTTTCGACGTCGCGTCGACGAAGGTGTCGCCATGTCACCGAGTACGTAGGTATGTTACATGCATACATACATACATACATACATACATATATACGTCTCTCCGTTTTCTAAATCACGGCATTTACCCAAAATCAATTTTCGAACAATCATCAGATAAGAGCAGATACGCGTAACAATGCCTTAGGCGAAAGTTATTCGCCTACATCCTGGGTTACGGACCCGCATATTTACTCATTCATTACCTATTTTGGTAACTCAATTTCATCCACTAGTAAATTATCGGCTTCCTAACTGTCGGCATGTCCAGTCTACAGATTCATTAGGTATTGAAATGGTCCAGCGTCGCTCCAACTCGTGCAGATATTAAATGCGCGATAAATTGCTGATGCTACAATCATGTAGTCTAACTGTAAACCTCGACGCGTCCATCTAGTCACCGACGAATCTGTCACCCTGGAGTTAGATGGTCGGTTTGTATAGCTTAGCCCATGAATCTTCAGTTACTAATGAAACTAAACTGTACATCAATGCGCACGATAGAGGATGATTCATAGTTTGGCGAGTACCTATATAGTATCACATCTTCAACGGCGATTCCCAATTAATAATCGTATCAAATCTATGTAAGAAGGGGGTTTGATATATAATTACAATTTACACGGTTTGAACGAACGATCGTTAAGCAGTCAGGTGGCTAACCAGCTAACCAGCAAACCGTGGAATGGTCCCTATGAACACTAATTCTGTTATCGGTCCAGGGCGCACATTCATAGGCTTACCTTGGATTATCTCTTTGGTCTGGATTACCGTGTGTGTGTGGCTCAAGTGCTTTATCAAACGATTTCAGTTTCACTTTGACGTAAGCTAATAACACGACCACACGGAACGAAACGAGGTACGTACCTTATACCATGTAACAAAAACTCCCATATACTATATGATAATTCAATTTCCTTTTCGCTGCATGTACGAAACTAGTTTCGACTAATCAGTATCGATTATTTATCATACAGATATTCAATTAACAAATCCGACCAGCTCTCTTTGAAGTAGGCATCCCCATCTGTTATATGCATACGTGGATCCGAGGTGATCACGATAACTACAATATTCATGCTCGCGTGCTTCCCTGTGTAAGGGTCTGGCTATTCAACAACCTCCCTATGTCAGTAATACAGACATCTACCTATATGTAACCCCGCGTGTACCATTCAACGTTATCGCAACCTGCCGGCTACAGATAACGACATGTTAGACCTAATTATCTGGGACGATCAAGTTCTGCGTGAACCTTACATTAGTCGTCCTACATTCCTACCATGGCTTGCGTAATTCAGCAGATCATCATTGTAACGCTTCATTGAATCGCCAGATATTCATACTCGCGATATTCTACTATATGTACATATGAGTACAAAGATCAGGGAAATTCTCATTCTGATGGCGAAAAAAGTGGATAGCTATATATTTTCTGTATTAAATTATGTACAACTGTAATAGATAGGCATATACATGGGAGAATGAGAGAGGAAGACAAAGCGAGAGTAAACTGAACGGGCAGATGTCGAGTTTAATAATTCTTGAATACTGGAAGTCACTAGCAATGAGTGAGCGAGCTACCTTCACTCCACCCGTCATTTAGAATATTCCAGGAGGCAACGGCGGTGGAATTATTTGAAACAATTAATATTATATAATTTTAGTCGCCCTTGATTCTCGCGATGAAAACGAAGGAATCGCTCAATAATACGCAGCTGTTTGCTGGGGCCAAACGACCGGAATATGGGTTTAACTTGAAGTTCAAACAACGACGATTTCCTCTCCGTTTTTTTATGGAATATAACGAGCGGAAGAGAACAATGGAGAAGAATGGAGCGAAAAAACGACAGAATTAACTCTCCAAGAAGTTATATTGTCTGCTTCTCTATGCAGTCGACGTTATCAGACTGGACAAGTTGACTACGTCTCCTCATCGCAGGCATGTCTCTTTGTACAAATATAATTCTAATATGGTATATTATTATATCCCCTCATAACTGAGCTACTTTTCTTCTCTAAAGATTTTCAGCTGAATTTAAAGCATAATGACATCTCCGATTAGGAACTACAGACTTTTAATTCCGCGCTATAAGAATTGAAAATATTGAATTGATTCCACGATGAATCGTGATCTACCATAACAATGATCAATCGAGAGACGGGTGCGATTCTGTAACTTTTGCGCTATCTTATCACACGTGCTGACTTTTTTTCCTGATTCGTACTTTTGTTCGTACTTTTTAAATACGTGTGGCGCGTTCTACGCTAAATTGTCCATGGTGGTAGACATACTACCTCTGGAACAATCTCATGGTTTTGATGGGATGGTTTTTGAATAATTGTTGCGTTATACATATTTTTTATTCGAATATCCTTTCGGTACGTGCATATATCGCGCAACTACACGGAGAGATATTTTGGCGTATTTTACGTTGATCGAAATTGACACAAAATATGCCGAATGCTACTCAAGGTATTCTAAGTCATAGATTGGGGTGTTATGAGTCAATAATCGGTGTAAAAGAGCTCGAAGGCTCGATGACAAATGACAAGACAAAGATTGGCTTGGAACAAGTCGATGAACGATGTATATCGTGCCGGCCGAGCGTCGAGGCGCTACGAGTCCAACTTTGGTGTGTATTACCTCGTCAGAACGGCGAAAAACACGGCGTTCGGCCGAGAAGCGCTAGCTGCTGGAAGAACAGGCTTCTAGTAGCTAGAAGTCAGGAGCTTCTAGTAGCTAGAAAAATTATTCGGAGCCTACTTTTTCCAAGCTACTAGAAGGGGCGAGAAACAAGAAGTAAGAAGCAAGAAGCAGGAGCAGAAGCAGAATAAAAAGCAGAAGCAAGGAGCAAGTAGCAGGAGCAGAAGCGGAAGCAGGAGCAGAAGCAAGATGCAAGACGCAAGAAGCAAGAAGCAAGAAGCAGAAGCAGGAGCAGAAGCACGAGCAGAAGCAGGAGCAGAAGGAGAAGCAGAAGCGGAAGCAGAAGCACCAAGAAGCAAAAAGCAAGAAGCAGAGGCAGAAGCAGAAGCAATTAGAAGCAAGAAGAAAGAAGCCAGTAGCTTTTAGTAGCTATTGCCTCTTTGCCTGTACCCGGATTCTGTAACTTTTCGTCAACGAAATGACCGGATCGGCTCGTTTTGTCTTGTTTTCTATTGGGTAGGATTGTCTTTCCTGAAACCTTATTGGTCGCTGATGTTGTTGTGTTAGCTAACGACAGCGATAATTCTCGATAACGAGTTACAGAATCCGGGTACTGTGAGAGTGTCGTTACGGCAGGTGATACAAATTCCTTAGGATAGCACTCGATCGCGAGAGCTTCATCATAGAACCGGGTTTCCCTTGGTTTCAATTGTTGATTCTCGCGCAGTTGCATAGTGACCTCAGCTTGTTGACACCCGAAAACCCAACATATTGACGCTACCCCTGGCGAACGGTTGCCAGCGGGGAAGCACATTGGCGTAGAATCAGGGAAAAAAGTTAGACGTGTGATAAGTTAGCGCAAAAGTTACAGAATCGCACTCCATCACATGTGAAGTGATAAAATTTATTCCTAGATCATCCGAAAATTTATTTACTTCGATCTAGTACCCCTCGTATGTCTCTTAGAGAAAAAAATGATCTTCGGGTCCTGCGGTGCATTATAAATTGTTCAATATCCATGCAAATTAATATTAATTATTTGTCAGGAATAGATAATGCATTTATAAACGTGAATAATTCATAGTGATTCTCGCCCACTGTTAGCGAGAAAAGGAGTTGGTCAATTCACTATCAAGATAGCAGAGACGCCACCTCCTGGACTATATTGTGGCGTCATTTGTTCGATCAAATGGAAAGCATAATATTAGCACACAGCCTGCCAAATAGCATTTACGAACTACTTTTGCGGTGGCATCAGTGCGCCTTATCATATGCAATCTTAAGTCTGAAATTACAACAATGGGATGCGGGTTATGAACAACAAGGCGCACCGATCTTTGCGGCAAATATAGTTCGGCAATACAACCGCGAGATGGCGATACGATTTGAATCCCCGTCAGCGTGAATAACCAGGCAAGGAACACTGACCTGGGATATAGGCATTTGTCATAGCATCGTAGGTTCAGTGGCCCTCGTGGCGTCAAAGAGTACGTGTGAGGGTTATGTCAACGAGAAAAATACTCCGAGTGCAGAGAAGTGGTCATAAATGGACGAACTTATGCAGTGACAAAAAAAGATTCTTCTTGTCTAGTTGTTGAGTAATATATTGAAAAATAGTCATATTATAACAATGTCCTTCTGCTACAGTTGGATAAACTTCCATTCGAGTCCGACCACATCCGTTCCGGAAGGCATCTGTTCCAATTGCGACGCACGAGTGCAGTATACATTGAACTCAGTCTTTGTCAAATTGGTTATGGAATACGTTAGGCTCAGTATAGTATATATGATTTTGATACGAATGTAATTTATATTATGATATTGTGTATACGTCAGGGCGCAAGTAAAGGGACTAGATCAATTGTGATGAGTACATATTTATTTTCAAGAATTAATTACAAATTGCACATAACTTTGACAATGAGTAATATTGTATCAATGCTGCAGCAATAAATTTCCAAGTATACCAATAATCAATTACCTCGTTATTTTCCACTTTCCTCTCCCGGTAACTTCTCAATTGAAATAAGCGTTAGGTGAAAAGGAAGTACGATTCATAGGTGGAGTAAAAAATTAGAATGCATGTATTGTCAGCTACTTAAAAATTTAAACACACTTTCTCGAATCAGATGTCCTCCTGACTTAAAATTTTTTCTAACTCTGAAAAACGCTAATATATCTAAACGCATAGCAACATGCATGGAGACACTTATGCATGCATATATCGATACACGACTGCTCTCCCCCACCAAAAATTTTGGAACACCTCCTCGGGTCAGATGTTTTCCTGATACCAGAAGCATTTTTCGACTTAAAATTATTCTAACTCTCAAAAATGCTAGTATAGATAAGCTATATAGCGACGTGCATGAAGCAGCGTATGCCGGACAGATGATGCCTTATTTTCAGAGTAAATTTTTTGGCAGTTGAGACTTTTTTTCGGAATCATATTTCTGGCAGTTGAGACTTTTTTCGGGGGTCATATTTCTGGCAGTTGACACCTTAAACTTAACTCCAAAAAATAAGGTGTCAACTGCCAGAAATATGACCCCCGAAAAAAGTCTCAACTGCCAGAAAAATGGAGTAATGCCTGGCAGTTGAGACTTTTCTCGGAGCGATTTTTCTGGCAGTTGAGACTTTTTTCGATGGTCATGTGTCTGGCAGTTGACACCTTATTTTTAGGAGTTAATTTTGAGGTGTCAACTGCCAGGCATATGACCCCGAAAAAAGTCTCAACTGCCAGAAAATGGACTGATTTTTCTGGCAGTTGGGACTTTTTTCGATGGTCATATGTCTGGCAGTTGACACCTTATTTTTAGGAGTTAATTTTGAGGTGTCAAGTGCCAGGCATATGACCCCGAAAAAAGTCTTAACTGCCAGAAAATGGACTGATTTTTCTGGCAGTTGAGACTTTTTTCGATGGTCATATGTCTGGCAGTTGACACCTTATTTTTAGGAGTTAATTTTGAGGTGTCAACTGCCAGAAATATGGCCCCCGAAAAAAGTCTCAACTGCCAGAAAAATGGAGTAATTTTTCCGGCAGTTGGGACTTTTTTCGGGGGTCATATTTCTGGCAGTTGACACCTTATTTTTGGAGTTAAGTTTAAGGTGTCAACTGCCAGAAATATGACTCCGAAAAAGTCTCAACTGCCAGAAATACGAGTCCGAAAAAAGCCTCAACTGCCAGGCATATCACTCCGAATAAAAGTCTCAACTACCAGATTTTTCGTTACTTAAAATTATTCTAACTCCTAAAAATGCTAATATAGATAAGCTATACAGCGACGTGCATGAAGCGTGTGCATACGTCTATCGATACACTGCTCTTTTCCCCCACCAAAATTTCGGAACACCTCCTCGGATTTCATGTTTTCCTGATACCGGGAGCATTTTTCGACTTAAAATTATTCCAACTCTTAAAAATGCTAGTATGGATAAGCTATAAATTATAGCGACGTCCATGAAGCAGCGCATGCATGCCTGTATCGATACACGACTCCTTTCCGCCACCAAAAATTTTAGAACACCTCCTCGGATCAGATGTTTTCCCGATACCAAGACGATTTTCGACTCAAAATTCTTCTAACTCAAAAATTCTCCTGGTATCAGGAGAGCATCTGACCTGAGGAGGTGTGCACAAATTTTCAAATAGCTGAAAACGTATTTATTTCAATTTGCCTCCTCTATTCGTACACCGTGCTTCTGTTTCTCTTATCGTTTATCTGAATTAAACAGCTGAAGGAAGAGTAAATTGGAAAATAAAGTAATTGGTTATTGGTATAATTGGGAATTTATTTCTGCAGTATTGATACAATATTACCAATTGTTGAAATTATGTACAATTCGTAATTAATACTTAAAGATCTCAAGGATCTTTGCTGGACGGATATGTTTCGGCTCTGATACAAGTTTCTTCAACTGTAACAGAGAGATAATCATTATAATATCAGTATAATTCAGTAAATTGCTCAAAAAATTAAATAATAAAAATATTTTTCCGTTAATGAGTACGTTGTCCATTTTACAACAAGTTCTCTAAGTAGAGAGTATTTCTATTTAGTACCTGTCATAGTCATATTTCGTCGACATAATCCTAATGTAATCTCTTTGACGCTACGAAGGCCACTGAGCTTCCAACACTACACAAGTCTCTATTATACCCTACGTCAGTAGCTTCTACTTGGCCGGCTAGTCGAGCTGACGGGGTGCCAAATGGTATCGCCATCTCGCGGTCAAACTGATGAACTACTTTTGCCGCAAACATAGCTGCGCCTCATGGTATGCAACCCAAGAGCCATTCTTGTGAATTCAAGATAAGATTGCATCTAATGAGGCGTACATACAGATAAATGGCTTGAATGTTTCCTTATTCACGTTTAATAAAAGAGAACATTGTATTCTGACCAATTTTTCATTAAAATAACTTGTGAAGGTATTTTTTTGTTACTTCTTGATAAGAAATACGACTTAAAAATTTAACCAACATACCTGGAAGTAAGTATTACTCGTTCCGCACTGATAATTACTATACTAATCAGCATTATAAATGCGATTGAAGAATTGGCTGAAAATTCATTGAGTTTGTATTCTTGAACTATGGAAGCAATAAGTAAGCAAATTGTATACCTTACTGAATGATCATAAAAAAACCGAAATTAAAATAAATTTATTCAAACTGGGAAATTTAATTTATTAAAACTTAAGATAACGTACAATAAATTTATTGATTATAGTCTAAACAAAATCACCATAGATGATAAATATAAAAAAAAAAAAATCAAAAAAAAAAATAAATCCATACCATTAAGTTCAAAGTAATTGTGTTAAATCACCGTATTATATATTATTATCCCAGAATTTCGTAAAAGTTAAAAATTACCTTCATTATTATTATTATATTACTAATATTATATTATCATTATTACAATATATTTTATTATACAATCAATCATAAAGAACCAAGTTTCACCCCATAACATAAATCTGATAAAGAATTGATAGGCTGCCCAATGAAAATGAGCAATTTCAACATCAGCTATGTCAGAGGTGTGAAAATTGAATAGCCCTAGTTCCTAGAAAGTTTTATGTAGTAATATAGTATGTTTTCTTGTACGAAATAATACGGTAAGTGTATATAATATATATTCATGTATAATATTTATGTATGGATAGGATAGATGAAGACCTCTATTTCATGGATTTACTGAATGCTGTGATGCCGCCCGCCTCTTCCTCCTCAAAAACAAATTTAGTCTTTGCGTTTGCGGTTTTGTTGTTCCTAGAAATAGAAAAAAAATTTGAATCCATTAGTATAATTCAATAAAAAGTTTTGCACCTGGTTAAACTAAACGTTTGTAGTTCCTTTTTTCTCCCTGTACCTAGCCACGCGAGTCGACAAACATTGTCGTTATTGATTTGTAGTATGAATAATAAATGCATAAACGCCCCATTTTACCGTTCGTCTACATACTTTCTGAGTAAGAATAATGAGAAGTCGACGAAATACTCCGATGAAATCGATGAAAAGATCCAGAGAGTGGGCGATGAAATCCTTGCTTCCCAATCGACGCTTTTCAATTATCAGTTGTGTGTCGTAAAGAACGAAACCAGACATTACAAGCAGACCCAAATATAGATGAATTTGGTGGACAATTGGAGAGCGGAGGAATAGATTAGCCAATGATATTATTAAAATAGCATTCAACATGGTCATCAGAGTGCCTCCAAAGTATAACCAACGGCCACGTTCGGCCAGTATTGCGGATATGCTGAATGAGACGAACATCAACGTCGTACCTTTATTAATAAAAATAAGAATAACATACATAAATATCTTTTTTATTTCATCAAAATTATAATTCAAACATAATTTCTGGCATCAATATACTCACCGACTAATGCAGTAACTACAATGCTCGGATCAACTGATATAACAGCCTCCAAAAGGGGGCCCATTCCGAGTCCCGATAGGAATGCAAATCCCAGGAGATAGCCGAGACGTAATTTTTGGTTCTTGTCATTATCAGGCGTTGATATAAGCGCAAAAAGAAGACCAAGGGCTCCGATGGTAGTCAGTATTCCTGCCTCAAGAAAATCAGTGTACATATGTACGTAGGCACCAGTAGCTGCTGATACCGTTGACAAGGATAAACACCCGTATACATTTTTTAAATGTTGTCTGACCGGTGCTTCCCTGTAAAATGTAAGAAAAGAAAATAAGAAATAAGATAATTATAAGAGAAAGAAAAAAAAAAAAAGGAAAAACAGCAAGACGGCATTGAATCGAGTTTCATATTGAATTAGTTAATTGAATTATATTGCGCGTTCGATGACTGGCGATAATTTATTGTTCAAGTGATAAGAAGGAGGAGGAGGGGGAATAGATTATTTTTAAACGCAACAATTCAATAAAAAATATGAAACTTAGTTTTATTTTTTTTTGTAAACTTAATTATATAAAAAACAAATCGTTTTATAATAATAATTTGTGAAAACTGTTGACCTTCATGTCGAATATAAACGGAAAATAAAAATTGTGAAAAAAAAAAAATTAAAAAGAGATTAAGGTCGTAGCGTAACGAATCGCTCGGTAAACAATATGCATACTGTACTACGTATAATATTTTATTTTCTTTTTTTTTCCATCGTTTAATATCGCACCTGATAAAACTTCGGGAGTGAGTATAATATTATGTATATATATGTGATATATATACATTAATAAAGTAATGGCTGTATCATTGTTATCGGAAATGATTAAATGATCAAGCTGTACGTAAGTTAAGGCGATTATTATGTCACCCAATATCACGGGTTTAAACGGTGATTAAATTATGGAAATTTAGATAGTGACGATAATTTTATAGTTCCCATGAATTTCCGGAGTTCTACAATATTCTCGAAGATATTAATATCGTCGTAAACAAAGTGATTTCCTTTTTTATTATTTTTTATTTCTTTTCTATCTACTTATTTATTTATTTCTCCTTCGTATTTCAGACAAGGTGGAATTATAATCGAGGTCGAAATAATGATAACTGTTATTTTGTTACTCACAATTTGTTGTTAAATGAATTCATAAAAGACTGCAAGGTTGGAGCCATGGTGTCGTATTCTCGTTACCACGATATAAACTTCTCTATTTAACAATGAGTACTGATGATTTTATACTATTATTCAGATCAGGGAATAATCCTTGGAAACTCCGTGGAACGTTCTTTTCCAGGGGACACGTCAGTACTCGACGATGATATTACTCTACGTTAATTTCTCCCGTATAACTTCCGATTGGCTAAAGTTAGAATTGCGTTACCAAAGCCGTCACCTCTGTTCACGATAAAGATAAACTGACACAGTTCAAACGAGAGCAAAAGAGACGACGACTAAACACGACGTTAACCGAGCCGTTAAGCTTCTGCAACGACACATCGCATCGCCAAATGGCGACACTTTCACCAACATGGTAGCCAAACAAGCGGGTGATTTCAAATTTCGAGAATATGATCGATTTCTTATTTTATAATATCAAACAGCCGATATTTTTTTCAACGTAATACTATAACAGCCTGTTGATAATAAATATAATCTATGCATAAAATTGTGTTCATTTATTTTTCCATAAAAGACATTAAATAAAAATATCCCGCATATCCCCACTCCCGTCAACAATCCACGCGCAGATGAGACATAACCTAGAATTGAATTTCAACCTAACCTAAAACTCGTAGAATTCAAAGCCCCGTACCACGCGAGGGACGTAGCGCATTGACTCGAAGGAGTCGCGTGTTTTATCGATAATTTGTAAGAAATAACCGAATCGTAAATATGGGTAAAAAATCAAAGATCGGAAAGCAGAGGAAGGATAAATACTACCAGCTAGCAAAAGAGACAGGTTAGTTATCTGATTTATATAATTGATTAAAATGATAATACCGCCTTTGGGCGAACAGACTTTTGAAAAATGTTCCCTCGCCGATTAAAACCCTTCACATTAGTTGATATTAATCCATATTCGATATCACATAGGTTACAGATCGCGTGCTGCCTTCAAGTTAATCCAATTGAATCGTAAATTCGAATTCCTTCAAAAATCCCGAGTATGTATCGACCTGTGCGCAGCGCCTGGAGGCTGGATGCAAGTAGCACGCCAAAACATGCCGGTATCATCTATAGTAATCGGGATAGATTTGTTCCCGATAAAACAGATCCCAGGTTGTATCGGTATCACGGAAGACATAACATCTGATAAATGCCGTGTCGCTATAGCCCGTGAATTAAAAACCTGGAAAGCTGACGTCGTTCTTAACGACGGAGCTCCAAACGTAGGAAAGAATTGGCTACACGACGCCTATCAGCAAGCTTGTCTCACTTTATCAGCTCTCAAACTTGCCACACAATTTTTAAGACCTGGGGGATGGTTTGTCACCAAGGTATTCAGGTCTAAGGACTATCATCCTCTGGTCTGGGTGCTTAAACAGCTTTTCAAAAAGGTATAAACGGCCCTAGCAGTCCATCGTAATAATTTCATGTTCTATTTTTGCTTAAAACTCACTTTTTCATTAATATAGGTACACGCGACGAAGCCCCAAGCTTCACGTAACGAATCTGCAGAGATATTTGTAGTTTGTCAGTATTACGTAGCGCCGGATAAACTGGATCCAAAGTTTTTGGACGCTAAGTACGTCTTCTCTGAACTGGACATTGAATCTAAGAATAAATTGAACGTGTTTCACCCCGACAAACAGAAGAAAGCTAAAGCAGAAGGGTATCCAGAGAACGATCACACTCTGCACCATAAATTGTCTGTGATGGATTTTATCAGGAATGAAAGCGGCATAGAAGCGCTCCAGAATAGTTCTGAAATAGTTATTGACGACGAGAGGATAGCGGCCCATGCTAAAACTACTAAAGAAATTGTAGAGTGCTGCAAGGACATCAAAGTATTGGGGAGAAAAGAATTGCGGGCTCTTCTTGCCTGGTGGAAATTGTTGAAGGAGGAATTCTGTAAACCTGATGAGGAGGAAGCTGCCGAAGAAAAAGATGAGACGATTGAGGCACCTCCTGTTACCTTGGAAGACCAAGAGGACAAAGAAGATGCTGAGATTGAGGAGGAAATTGCAGGACTTAAGGCAGAGGAAATGAGGGATGCTAAAAGGAAGAGAAAAAAGGCAAACAAAGAAAGACAGAAGCTAAACGAACGACTGAATTTGAAAATGGTTCATAAAGGAGACGAAGGACCTAAGTTGGAAGGAGACGACATGTTCGATTTGAAGGAAATAAAAACACACCAACATTTGAACACCGTCGTTGATCAAACACCGGATGTAGTCGCTGAAAGTGAGCCGGAATCCGACGACGATAATTTCCTGCCAAAGAAAGTAAAGTATGATAAAGACTCGGGCCATTTGGATAGCTCTGGGTTATACTATAAGTCTGAAGACAGCGAGCCAGAAGATTCGGACGCTGAGGATTCGGATAGCGATAAATCCGGGCTGGGTAGATGCTCTTCTTAATAAATATTATTGATTCTACGATATTCTGGAATCAGACTCTCTAATATATTTGGTTTTCATTATAATTCCAGGGTTCAGTGACTCGGAAGAAGATAGCACTGCTCCGATCAAGGGAGTGAAGAAGAATAAGAAACAGCAGAATGGGAAAGGAGAAGCGGCTGCTAATCCATTGGTCAGAGACCTTGATGGAAGGGATAATCAGACGAAAAGAGCTCAGAAGGCAGAGCTGTGGTTTGAGAAAGATATATTCAAGAATTTGGAAAATGAAGACGACGAGGACTTCGAGCTAGATAAAATGGCAGAGGAATTGAAGAAGAAAGGAGGCAGTATAATTGGAGAATCTGCTAAGAAAACAAATAAGAAATCTACTAAGAAAGGAAAAAAGGGAGGCGAAGACAGCGATGACGATGAGGACAGCAGCGATTCAGAAAACTCTGATTATGATATGGAGGAAGTTATGGCGAAGGATAAAAAACCCAAGAAAGTTAACGGCAAAGACGGTTTTGAAATCGTTAAAAAAGACGATCGTAAGTTCGTCGGAGAAACTGGCCAAAATCAAACCTTCAATATCTATTTTAATTTTTTTTTAGACGTTATAATAATTGATTCTGTTTACAGCTATGAAGAAAAAAAGCAAGAGAAAATTATCCGACGAAGATTTGGCCCTGGGATCGCTACTGGTACAAAGCAAAAAGGCTCGTAGAGACTTGGTGGACGCGGCGTGGAATCGATACGCATTTAACGACGCTAAACTTCCTGAATGGTTCGTCCAGGACGAGGAAAAACACATGAAAAAGGAGGCACCTGTTCCCAAAGAACTTGTCGATGAGTACAAGAAGAAAGTAGAAGATCTTAACGTCAGGCCGATCAAAAAGGTCCTTGAGGCTAGAGCCAGGAAGAAAAAGAGGGCTGTGCGGAGGCTGGAGAAAGCTAAGAAGAAGGTCGAGTCATTAATGGACAACGTTGATCTTAGCGATCGGGAGAAATCTAAACAAGTCAAGGCGTAAGTATGAATGAATGATGAATGAAAATGGAATGTTTATTGAATTGATCCGTGAAATTTATCTAGTATTTTATTTTCTGGTTAAAATGAGGAAAATTTAGAATGAAATTGTAATAACAATCGTTTTATTTTCATGTTTGTAACAGATTGTACAGAAAAGCTCACAAAGAACCGAAAAAAGAAGTGACTTATGTCGTCGCGAAGAAACATTCGATGCAAAAACGAGCCATAAGACCAGCAGGGGTAAAAGGACAATACAAAGTCGTCGATCCGAGATTGAAGAAAGATTTAAGAGCTGCTAAGGCGAAATCCAAGACTAAGGGTCGCGGAAAGAAAAGTAAAGGCGGTGGTAAACCACCGAGGGGTAAGCCGAAGGCGGCTAAAGGAAAGAAGGCGAAATAATCCGATTTAGGTATACATATAGATATAGAAAACAATCAAATCAGCGAATGATTTTCATTATTGATAAAGAAAGAGAAACGAGTTTGTTGTATAAAATTGTAACAATATTTATAAATTGCAGAAATCTATCGGGAATGAGTAATGCTAGACATTGACGATCGGAAACGGAGCAAACAAGATCTGCTGAACGTTGAATTGAAAGGAAAAGCAAGAGAAAAAAAATGGAAAATATTTTTTAAACGTAATGATGTTTAATTCATTATAATATTATATTATCTGAGCCGGTATGAATGTGAAGGATGATTAATTGGTTTGAAGAGTTTTTTTCCTTCAAACGTAAATACTACGTCTTTGAATAAATATTAGTTAGTTACCTGTTTACTAAGCTTGTTATTCGTTGCTTTCATACCCAACCCTTTAGTATAAGAACTAAATTATTTTTATTTCTAATTATATAATTTTTTTACTTGGGTATTAAAAAAAAAAAAAAAAAAAATTATGAATCTTTTTCGAAATATTAATCATTAACCGAAGGTATTTCAGTCTCCTTGAACTCGTGCTTATTAAATTACAGAGGTCATTTCTATTCTACGTTTTGGCACCGATAATAATAACGACTATTTCTTATCCGTATATTTCTGCCAAGTTTTCAGTTAAAGCGTTAGAATATTTTCGGCTGTATAATTTTTTCGGAGAATTTTGTATGGTGAAAAATTTATTCGAAAAACAAATATGCTATACTATCCTTTTCATTATGATTCTTCGTTTTTATCGTATCAAGAGACTGTTAATTTATTTGTCGAAGAAAACAAATGTTTTTTACTTGAAGAAAAAAAAAAAAAACTCTTAGATAATATAGTGATATACAGGATTTTTTCCGCGTACTTTTACGAGTCGAAAATATTTGCGGAGAATCAATCGCGCTGCTTATGTATCGTAACGATACAGAATACAATTACCTACCTATATGTTATAATGAAACTTAATGACGCAATGATTATCATCGACTACTTCAATGTGTAGATAACAGATGTTTAAATAAATCGTTGAGTTAATTATTCAAGAATATACATTATATACGAATATGATGAATATACGGGTTGGGAATACCCATGATCGTGCGATAATAACGCGCGAATTGGTTTTTTTTCAAAAAGCTCAAAATTTTGATTATTCAGAAAGTGAAACAAAAAAAAAAAAATCGCAGTAAAATTTAAACTCCGTTTTATGTTATAACATAACTTCGCCAAGAAATTTTGTCAAATTTTTAAAGTAGCCACGAATAAGACGTATTCTATATGTAACTATACATGTACTATATCTACTGAGTTTGTGTCAGTATAGTATGTATATAGATATGTAATAAGCCAGACAAGCTAATACAAATATAAAGTATTACTTTTCCTTTTTTCTTTTTCAAACCCTGAGCGGATGGCCTTGAACTTTGATCTTGTCCGCATAGACGCGGGTATAGTTGAAGGTCAAAGTACGTAATATATATACATACATATACATATACACAGAAATTTTAACCGCGTAATTTTGTTTGTTCAATCGATATGTATAATACTTATATTATATACTCGTGATATGATATAAGTTATACTGTTAAGGTGGGATGGGTATAATATAGTATTAATAACGAAAACAATAAACGTAGTAAAACAAGTTATTTTTTTTAACTTTTTTTCGCGTTGAATTATTCAGACTAAAAATAATAATTATTGTTATTATCGAATTATATTTCGTTTTTGTAAAGACAATAAATTATGATTGTTCGAATATCGTATATACTATAATATACTCTCTGAATAAAAATAAAATAGTTTCTTTTAATCTTCATACTATTTTAACTTGAATTAATAACGAATAATATTTATGTCTGTAAATATATGTTTACATAAATATTTATAAGTATATTATGCTTTTCTGAGAATATATGAGTATATACATATACCTATAGTATATTATATTAGTATATATTTGCTTGAAAAAATCTTCGCAACGAATAGAATAATATTAATAATAATAATAGTAATAATTATGAAAATAATAATTCGCGAGTGGTATATGAGAGTCAAAATGGTTAGAAATATAATTTTTTTTCGCGTAAACGATACTATATAATATCTAGTTATAGATTTGTATCGGAACGCGTAGATGTAGGTATATATAAGTGTACGTAATAAATTGTTACTACTTACATCGCGCGGGCGATACTCCGCTCGGCTCGTGACCTTCGCTAAACTTGACCTTGATTTATTTCAAGCAACCCTGCAGCAGCCGCGTACGTAATATCCTTGCTATGTGTGCTCTACTCCGTGTGCTAATGCTGACTGAAGAAAAGAAAAGAAATGAAAATAGAAGTATAGAAAAGGAAACGAAAATGAGGAGAAGAAGAGGAAAAGATGGAAAATGAAAATGAAAATCCCTCGTAAATAGTCGCGTCTATGATTTCTGCGATGGTCAGTATAGAGACGATTAACGATATACTGTAATATATTATGCTGTATAATTAAAAATAAAATTATGAAATCGAAACGAGCAATAAATTGAAAATTTAGATTAAAAAATGACTACGATAGTGAACTTGACACTTTGAGCACGTTGCGATAGTCCTATAGTTGATTCACACGGGTTAACTAATTCGTGTATATCAATTTACGATAATAGTTTGTCGTCGCTACGTTATGCTAACGTTATGCTATATATATATAATATAGTATATCGGTATATAGCTATCGTACCTATACATATCTACACATTTGATTCTTGAACGCGCTCGTACACACTTGTAGACCTACATCAGCTGGTATCTAGTTAGTATATAGTTTAGATGTAGTACGTATATTGTACATATGCCGCGACGGTCAAGTGCATCATGCTAGGAAATAGCTTAGCGACACAGCATTAGCAAGCCCATGAGACTTTGAATGCCTAGTACCAGGCTACACACATGCATGTATCTACCTATACCTTATATACACACTGAGTCTTACGTATGCAAGAATCCCCACTTTTGAATTGATTTTGAAACGATATATCATCACATTTTTTTTTTGTCACTTTTTACTTTTTTTTTTAAACATACTTTTCTGCATTTTTTCTACGTGTCTATCTGCTCAGCTTCTGTTTATCAAAGTAGAGATAACGTGAACGATTATTTAATAGGCAATAGAGACGGTGGAATTTAAATGTTTAGCAATCCGTCAATCAGTGAATTGAATACCTAATTAATTTTCGCTAGAAAACAGAAAAAAAAAAAAAAAAATTACTGATATGACACAGGAAATCGTGAATATGCCTATATACCTACATGAGACAATGAAACACTGACGCCAGTGATCTCGCGTCTAATTTGCATCATCAAACTGTTTGTCATCGCAAACAAACGGTCGATTTGCCTCGTTGGTTTGTCCTTGAGAATAGTTCAGTCGCTTATGTCATTTCGAAGGTTTGCGTTAAACTATCGGCGAACTGTAGGGAGTGGGAGTTGCAGAAAATGGCCTTGCGTTTGAATTTCAAAAGAATCAAATACTCAAATATTACACAAGCATTGTGCGGCGCGTGCGCCTGATTAGAGGCAACTCGTGTTACGTCGCATCAATCTATAAGCCGTAAACAAGGCGCATGAGAGAAATTTTCGTTCAAATTGAGTTGCACGATGTTGCTGATTATTCCGAGGTAGAATAGCTAAAAATTGGTTTATTTTCGCATCATTCATCATACGTATAGAATTTGGCAAACGATTTATGTATTTCGCTAATATCATTTACGCAACAAGGTAATATACGTCAGAACATGCCTCGTAATAATAAAAGCGGCAAAAACATAACAAATTTTTAACTAACGTAAGCATGACTTTTGAGTCGTTAAAGAGAAAAAAAAAAAAAAAAAACGGTATTAAAGACCTTCAGACATGAAAATATATTTAAAAATATATTTGAAGGTAACTGAAGAACAAAAAAAAATGAGAAAAAAAAACCGTTAAAATACGACAATCAGACGCAGTTGAAAGTACTTATGAGATTGGAGAAAACAAAAAACAATATTAAACTGCAATTTGTAATCGATCGAAAGCACCTTCTCAGTTATTTTCGCAATTATAAAAATTCATTTCATGGAAACCGGAAGTGGGGTAAAAGCTAATAGACAATCGCTTTCATTTATTCTTATCTCTTGCAGCATATAATAAAAACTTTTTTTCAGTGTTACCACATTTTTAATTAATTTTTCTTATTTTTTTTAATTTACTTATTTTATTATTATTTTTTTTTTTTTTTGTCACCATTTCCTATATCTACGACTTTATTTTATCGCCGGACTCGCGACTCCACCCACCTGTCACCCGGTGCCAGCGCATCAAGCAAGTGTGATGATGCAACTGCGTAGCGTCGGGACGCTGCGGTCGATGTCAAGGCCAAGGTTGCCGCGGTCGCGTCGGTCGTACTATACGATGTTTAAAGTCCGTTGGACGTCGCGGCGACATATTCTATAATATCGACTAATGAACGGGGAGGGTCGGGATAGATACGCGGGATGAGGGAGGAAGAAAATGATTGTTTTACATCGATAATACGTCCCAGTATATCTCAACAACAACTTATACAAGTTGATGTATATCGTATGTGCATGCGGTGCAAGTATAAAGTCGAATCGAGTCTTTCATAGTTTCGACTATAAAGATAATCCGAGAACCGCGAAAAGATATATGCGAAGGGAAGTGTAATTCCAATAATGAGAAATCTCCTTTTTCGCGTATTTCATTCCCCGAAAAAATGATGTTTTCTCTTATACCGCGCGCCTTGTCATTGTCAAATTTAATATTCTCATACTGTCGCGAGTAATCAGTAGGAAAAAGCTTCCCTCGGTTACGGTTACCGCAGGACGATCCTCAAACGAGATTATCCACTTTCCCAGAGTTGGAGGAGTGAAAAGCGCGCAGAACACAAATATACTGCGTATATAGTTACGACTGAAAGGTTTATTTATGGGGTTAAATTGGTAACGATAAGGAAAGACCGGGGCCACCCATACCTCATGGTCATGGGTACAAGCCAGAGAACCAGCAGGCAGAGAAGGCGCAGGAGGCAAGGCCGGGTTTATAATCGAATTGCCCCACGCTCCTGGTTCTCCGACATTGTACAGCTCCGAGGAAACCTACTTTACCCTGGTTGACGGGGCTGATGGAAAGGGGCTGTTAAAGCCGCGGGTATATCAGGGGAGTTTAAGGTCAGGGTTGACCTAGCTACGATTTATACCTACCCATACACGCACACACACACACACACACACACACACACATATACAAAAGCAGTTTCATCGAACGATCTGCGCGCGCTTCGACGCTTGCGTCGCGACGGTTCAGCCATTGCCAAGGTCATTCTCGGTCACGGGCGCGTCGTTTTCTCATGAAATAACGCGCGGAGGTAAACGAGGGTATAAATTGCCAGAGGTTACCGAGCCTGTTTCACAGGGTGGTTAAATACTTCGATGAATTATTAATCCTAATTAGAATTTCACACATACATCGATATCTCTATATTTAAAGGAGGAATTATTTTTCAACCAATAATTACCATCACCGTGGTTTATCCTAATACATTGATCCTTCGTAACGATAAATGTTTCTCGAATAATTTCATTGAGAAAAAAAAAAAAAAAAAAAAAAACTACATCCGGAACTTCTTACCGAAGAAATTCTCGTTAAAAGTTCCCAGGGTATCAGAGGGCTAACCGGGCCTCTAGGGTGCAGACAAGTTCAAGGCCACCACGGCCAGATCGTGTCCGGGCCGCGCCCGGACGAGGCAACCTAAATGCCATTTTACCTCCTCCGAAACGCCAAATATATACTAACGATATATACTTTCAGATACATATATATATATATATATATGTGTATATGTACGCGTGGGTGGGTTTGTGGGTGTATTTATTCGTCCACTTAGGAGACCCTCTTACTAGGACTAAAGACATAACAAACTTTAAAGTGCTGTTCCAGTTTTCTGAATTTATCGTGTTCAAGGTCTGATTCAGTGATCCTCAAATCAATTTTTTTTCATTTCTATTCTTTTTTCTTTCTGCTTTAAAACCGTCAAAGGATTGAATGGTTCATCAAATCATCATGCGAGTTTTTTTTCAGGCGAATTTTCCTCGATTCGAAGAATGGGTGGGTTATGAACATGCCATATGTATTATTACCTGGAATACTCTTCAATGCTGATTAGTTTCTCGAAATTGTATAATAATAATCTATCCGAAGATTTAGACACGTTATTAAAGAATCATTCATTGTCCCTCTCTCTCTCTCTCTCTGAAAATAATCATCGTATTTATAAAATTCGCGAATCACGATCAGTATATATAGTCCACATACCATTGTATATATGCTATATTCATTTGAGAAATTATAAGTCATGCGCATTTGTTTGATCATGACTTTACTCTCTCTCTCTCACACACACACTCTTATCACTCGGCTGTATCAAGAATCGTCACATATAAATACGCACATATACCTACACATATGTTTGCATCTTACATATTAACATATAGTATAATGGATTAGTATATGTGTGTGACAAATAATCTTTCTCATGTCATCCGCTCTCCGCGGACTACGTGTTGTTGGGAAAACCGTTTCCCTCGGTTCTATTTTCCGCTGAGAGCGTGGGCGCCGCGCTATATATCGAAGCGACGACCTTGAACTTCATCTCGCCATCCGTTGACGTCACATCGCTAACCCCGGGCTCTCTGAACTTAAACTGCAACTTCGTAGATCTACTTCAAGGTCTAAATTTATGTTGCATAACGCGGATGTAGGTAGTACATATATATATACTATATATCGCGTATATTGCGACTATATAATGATCGTTAATCATCTGAATGGACTTAAAAATTAACAATTTGCACCTGATCAATTTCTTCTTTTTTTTTCTCTCTTTTTCCTCAATTATAATTCTCGACAATTAGTTACCTAGGATTCACATTTTTAGTTACAAATTAAACAGTTTTCAGATTTCAGTGTCAGCTAGACTGAAAATTAATTCGCTTTTAGAGGCAGGGGAAAGAGAAAGAGAAAGAGAAAGAGAGTGTGTGCATTACTTACAACAATATAATAATAGCCGATAAAAAGTCCTTGAATTAATTATCACGCTGTTGTGTTAGCAGCAGCAATTTGTACTTGAGTAAACTGAGCGATATGTATATAATATATTTATGCATATGTGTGCGTATGTATGTACCTACAAAGGCGATTTGTGACGTGGGTGAGATATTGTGCGTGGCAAACGAAGGACATATGAAATGAAACGAATGTAGATACTATGACATACAGATACGTGTACATACATTGACTCTCGCGACGCACTGCAAACCACATTAAAAGAAAATTTCTTGACTGATTAAACGAGCGGAAAATCACGGTGATATTTTAAAATCTATAAGTCAATTTGAAAGAGAAAGTTGAAAAAAAAAATTTCAAAAAAATGTATAATTGGAAATAATTGATAAATATTTGATAAACCGTGGAAACATGTTGTTACAGAGATTTATGAAAGAATTTTAACGCATAAATGAGACTACTGTCGGCGCAAAAAGGTTTGGCCCCTCTGTTTGAGTGATCACAACTTCTACAGAAAAATTGATAGAGCATCGAGCCTGGAAAAATTGTAGAGCGCCAAGTTTTTTGCGTCTGATGGTTATTCACAAATTTCTGTGTAAAAATCGTGGCAAACGTTATAATCTCCGGAAAGTTAAGAAACGTAGTTTTTCGGAGTCCATCGCCGTACGTCAACTCAAACTCGTCACCCTTTGTCTGGACTAAGTTTCAAAAATCTGTAAAAATTCAGAAATATTCCCTGAACATTGGCGGGCATGAAAGCATTTGGTAATTTCAAAAATATTAAACAATCTGGACGCCAGGTGTAAAAAGGTCCAATGGTGCGATTTGTGGAACGGATTGGTACCCGCGAACCTGAGCTAGCTCAAAATTTTCGTCAAAATATACACTTTTTTATTCCGTAATCAGTTTTTGGTTTACAAGAGTCAACTTCCAGTGATCGACGTCAACAGTTTGTCAAATTCGCGTGGGGCCGCGTGTGTCCAAGCTGTGATATTCGTCGCTGCATTTACATTGTTAATTGCATTAACAATTGAGTCTGTGACGGGCGCGGCAAGAGGGAAATGCAGCAACGAACAACGCGCTGGGACACGCGCGGCCCCGCTCGAATTTGAAAGACTGTTTAAGTCGAATACTGGAAGTTAACTCTTGCGAACTAAAAACTGATTACGGAATCAAAAAGTGTATACCTTGACGAAAATTTTGAGCTAGCTCAGGTTCGCCGCTACCAATCCGTTCGGCAAATCGCACCATTGGACCTTTTTACACCTGGCGTCCAGGTTTTTGAAGATTTTTGAAATGACCGAGCACTATCATGTCCGTTAATGTTCAGGAAATACTTCTGAATTTTAACAGATTTTTTGCACTCATTTCAGACAAACGGTGACGAGTTGAAGTTGACGTACAGCAATGGACTCCGGAAAAACTACGTTTTTTAAGTCTTCGGAGATCATAACGATTTTGATGATTTTTACACAGAAATTTGTGAAGAACCATCAGACGCAGAAAACTTGGCGCTTTACGATCTTTCCTGTCTCGATGCTGTATCAATTTTTCTGTGGAAGTTATGATCACTCAAACAGAGGGGCCAAACCTTTGTGCGCCGACAGTAGGATGGTCTAATTTTTTCAAAAAAATGAAAATAAATTGCCAATAAAACATTCGTACGTGTTTATCGATCGGCTAAATTTATAATATAAGCTTAGCTCTTATATAGTATATTACTGAGGAATTAGTCAATCAGGGTCATTGACGTTCCCACGCGTATAAAGTTACCTTCTGCAATGTAATGATCTTGTTTAAAATGTCCAGAATGTTTCTTTGAACTTTGAAGGTTGTACATACTGCATATGTATGTAGTACAATACCTATATAGACATTATATAGACAGTTAAATCTACCATTTAGAACCCATAAATCAATTTCAATTTGTTTCCTAAATATAGTTATTATAGTTGTTTCGAAAACATTCTCAAGTTTGTAAATCAATCTACTCTATGCCCTGACTAGATGCACGACCTTGCCAACAAATTTACCCTCCATAATATGATGTTGCGAAATTTTTGAGTGCAGTAAATCCCGATTCTTTTCCTCTCAATACCTAAACCCGTAACGGTTCTACCCTCTGTAAATCAACGAGAATAGAACCAATGTTGTACCTTCTAGTTACGGACCATAATCGACTGTGACCTAAGCCCGGAAGATAGAATCCTGAACGATTTACTAACACGTAATGAATAGAAAAAGAAGAAAAAAAAAGACAAAAAAAAAATAGGCAAAATTTTCGGTCATACCAGTCGCGTTTTATGATGAATCAACATCATTGAGGTACTTATATCATATTCAGGATATAAATAGCCTAATTTCTGACCAATTAGTTGCTATTACTCGGCTGCAGTTAATCCAATCCATTTGAATGATTTTTTTGGAAATGATCCAGACCTCGTTAGTCTTTACGTCTACGTCTGTAGAACCATGCAACAATTTCGTTTCCCTGTTGGTCTCTATACCGTTATACTATTTATCATATCAACCGCAATTCATCTCTGGGTGAGTTTGAATCTTCAAATAATCACTTATACCACTCATAGCCGGCAGGTGATGCGCGATATATCATTTCCAAGTTAACCTCGGTATTATTTTTAATTAACATAAGCCTTCGCCAACTCTTTCGTCGATTTATACACCTACATGTATATATATGTACGTTCCAGGTATAGAACGTCACTAGCTTTAGGTGCAAACAAACAGGATGATTATCATTCGACGATTCTGCTCCTCTCCCCTTACCTGCGCAATTTGTATATATACCGATAAAGTATGATCACGTATGTATTTACATTCAGGTGAATTCCATTGCCAAAACTCGTCGCATAATTAGCTGTAACTTCCCACTTGATGAAACACTGTTTATTAGCCTGTCAGAACCATAGTCATTTGATGTGGAGGGATCAGTGGAAGGTCAGACATCAGCATGTTGCACAATGGGTTATATTTGAAAATGACGAAGTACCGTTAGGCCTTAGGACATTCAAACCGACTAATACTAATCCAGAATCTCAACGGGATGTCCTTGGGCCTACAGGATCTGACAATGTGCATACTACTAGCATGTTCACCCATTATGTGCTTCGGTGTGTAAAAATTGTGCCTTGAGGCCGAGGAGCGAGGACCACCTCACTTTCAGTCCATAGCTTCACAATTCCTTCTTTATACGATACGAATAATTCACATTCGTTTAGCTACCTTTACTTCCTGGAGACGAGGCAACCGCGACCGCGACCGCGACGTTGAGGAAGGTGTCGGCTAGTATAGTCAAGGACTGTTTCTCGCTTAACTAGCTATTATTAATAGGAAGTGCTGCAGGTCACCGTTGTTTCTTTAAATGGAAGGACTCACAGCTTGAGTATGATGCGTTTGATGTAGATATATATGTACATGCGCAGAAATTTGACTGATAGAATTTTTCGCGTAATTGGGATTAGGAAATTTTTGTTTTAGCTGTAACTGGAAATCTAACTTGAATGTTAATTATTTTGAGGTGATACCTGGAAGCAGATTAACGTTTGCCTAGAATTTTCCGGGGGGATTAGTGGGGTAGGGCAACGTGTTTGCCAAATATCCACGGTTCGAAATAGACTATGAATTGCCAGTAGGAAGTCAGCTTGTTTTCTTGGTAAATCTGCCTGTCTTTGATCACGTGAATCCTACAGTTGTCATGTTTGGATTTGATTTTGAATTCTGAACGAAGAATTTTCATGATCAAAATTAAAAACATGCATCAAATGAAAACGATCAATTGGGAAGTATTTGATCTGAATTTCGACTGGTATATTACGTTGTACAAATAATTATACCGAATCAGTGTTTTCGCATTAAAATCGTCAGGGTCGTCCAGTTTAGTTCTTATCCAAATATATTTTGGAGTAATTCAATGTCAGCTAGCTTTTTCCGCACATTGAAAAAAAAAAAAAAGAAAAAAAAAATTGCATGCCTACAGATATCAAAATAGCGATTTGATAATTTTTTTTTTCCCCTTTCCTTTCTATCGCCGAACAATATAACGATGGTTGCGATATTTTGTATTCTATTCCAATTTTTTTCCCTCTCTCTCTCTCTTGTGACACCCGGAAATTACCTTGTAAATCGCTGTTTCGCGTCCGAATCGAGATTTCAAATGATTATTTTTAACGTCCGTGAGAGTTTCCGGATTCTATAGGAATTCGCAGACTATATACCGGTACATACACCTAAGCCTGCAGTGAAAGTTCACCGTTAAAGATTTACGAGATATTTAGAAAAGTTCTATATACGCATGACTAACGACGCAAAAACCAAAAGGGCGAGAAAATTTTCGAAAGGAAAACCTTGCAGGGTTTAAGTAAGTGCGAGACCAAAATTTTCACCGCACGTCTATAGATTTCGTTTTACTTTTTCTTTGAGAGATTGCGTTATGGCCACTTCAAGGCTGGTGCGGTTTTGTCCGACCCAGAAAGATCGCTGGACGATTACATGCTCCCCAGGAAGTCGGTTTCTTCAGCTCCGCAGAGAGGACAGGACCTTACTTCCAGCTGCTCAAGTTTTATAAATTTACAAGCGTTTCTAACTTTCCCTTATCGCGTCTGCAGCGATTATTTTACCAAAGATATTCGAAACCGAGAGTAAAGGCCGCATCATTACCTTTTTCCATCACGCAAAGAAGCTCGAAGATAATCTTCAGCAGTTTGGATTAAGGAAAGTCGATCTGAAAGAACGATTTCCCAACTGTCCAATCCCCAGCGTTTTAAAAACCGTAAAATAGATTGAAGAGGTAGGAAAATTTCTCTAAACAACTGACCATTTTCAAACTCAAAAATACTTTCCGAAAATTAATTTGCCTCGATATTTGAACGGAATTCCGAAAAGGCAGGAGTCCCTGAAACCGTATACGACTCTTAACGACCTATAAATTTTCACTTTCGTTTAAACAGCCGACAAAATTTGGGTCAGGAGGGCACCGGGTCGTGTTTGCCGTCCCACTCGCAATTCGAATGAAAAAATAAAAAAATACCGTATTTCTTTTCACTCCACACTAGCCTAGCTACATACATATATGTATAATGCAAAGAAATGTACTCCTACTGAAAAAATGTAGAGAAATTTGCACAAATTTAACGGGCAATGACCTCGCAGAAAAAGAAAAAAAAAAGAAAAAGAAAAACGAAAAAATCGTCGAAAGAATCACCGAGTCCCGGACAGTTTCGAAATTAATATTAATCCTCGCATATGCCTACGTATTATGACACATATCTTTAATGTACCAACCTGGTTGCCCGAGGGACTCGGTCGACTCTCCCGTGTCAACTATTCGAGGACGGCTTTCGCTTTCTCTCGTTCGCGTGACTTTCACTATAGAACACAGTCCCCATCGTCCATAATGGCCATTGGACCAACTGGGTTTCTGGGTCGATCTCTGTAACACCAAACTCTCTCTGTCTCACCGGGTGAATCTAAACGACCCAACGACCCCGTCACCTAAAAATCTACCGTCAAATTCTATGCGATCAAATGAAAGGGTCATCGCCTTGACCACTTTCCATTTCTCCTATACCAGAAATGATCTTTGTTTTTACCAAATGTACGTTTCCATATGTTACACGATGATATCTGTGAATCATCTTAACACAGATTTATTCACATATCGATAGCCGCACGGTTAGGTATAATCCATCATCCTACTTCCATGGAAGAGTAGTACCTACCCAAGTAAAAGACACTTTTTGTATCACTTAGGACTTTCCCTCGGGTAATTTCACGTCTAATTTGTCAACCGATATCTATTTACAAAGTAATCTTACAGTTTCTCTGAATTCTATAATCGCATATAAGGAAGAGAATGATAATCGTCGTAGGTATAGCTACTTCGTGCAGATGTAAAAAAAAAAAAGGAAAAAAATTTTCACACTTTATCGAAAAGTCCATGAGCATGTTACGCGTTAGTTAATAAGTCCTTGCAGATCTTCAATGTGATGATTTTGCCGAAAGAGAAAATTTAAGAGATTAGAGGTAGAAATATTGGCCAGTAAAACGTAGGTCAGTAAAATTTAGAAAAATCGAATTTCCAAAGTCGTAAGGTATATATATTTGCCCAACTTACCCGTCAATAATCGTAAATGCATAAAATCGGCACGCGATGGACACGCTCGCCGAAGAATTGGCGAAGCGGGGGATGGGATAGGCAACGTGGCGTTATTCATTCCTGAAAACCATAAATTATAATATTTATAATATTCCATATTTTTTCCTCGTCCTATGTGCGATTGCGTTCATTCTTAAATCGGACAAGCATGCGTAAGAAAGATATATAAGTATATATGGGTAGTCGTTTTATTAGCTGGTAAGAAACAATGAAGAATAAATATACATGGTAGTACAGAAGAGAGCTGGGTGGAGTAAGGGACGCGTGTCCGTCGCGTCGTAGCCCTAAACTGTGTCATGGTCGTAAACGGCGGGCTTCTAGGAGGGCGAATAAGTAGGCCATGGCCTCAAAACTCAAACATTGGGGTTCACGCGTAGTATGGTATGTAAAAGACCATCCTGGACTTAGTTACACATGGTAGAAGATATACGATATCCACGAGCCGAATGAAAAAAAAAAAAAGAAAAAAAAAAAAAACGAAACAAAAGAGCAATTTTTTTTTTTTTTTTTAATCAAAAATGAATAAGTACACAGAAATTTCATTTTAGTTTTTTGATCTTTTTGGTTCAACACTTTCTAATAAATAGACGAGAAATAAATTATCGATATGGTACATCTCCCGGTAACACCAAATTTATTCCAGGCTTGAGAAAATAATGAGAGAGAGCTAGTTATAGGTATACGTACCTAGCTGGGAATCGTATGATTGATTTATCGTGTATGTACATGTATTATTAATCACAGGCATTTAAGTTCACCTAGAGTCAGATAAAATAGTAAATAGATATATATATATATATATACATAGTATATACATGTATATAGAAATAGAGAGAGCGAAAGAAAAAGTAGTTTTGTGTCATTCTTAACTCACAAAATTTTCTACAAGCCTTTGTACATAATGAGGGCGCGATATACGACTCGGTCGAATTCGTTTCACCTCCGTATCCCTTGGGTCAATTCGTTTTTAACAATAGCAATAGTTCGTATACGTTATGTAGGTAAATAGGCCGACAAAACACCCACGCGGTAGCGACGAAGTCGCTCTCTCTTTCAGATCATCTCCGAGATAATAGAAATCCTCGGTGATGCAGTGGACAAATTTTAATGCCTCTTTCTTCCGAATAATGTTCTTATTTTATTTTTCACCCAAATTTTTATTCGTTTTTTAATATTATTTCCGCAAAAGTTATTGCCTAAAAAAATTGACGAAAATGGAAACAGATTCTGTTCATTGTTAAACTCGTGGTATGAATCATCGGTGAAAGTTTAAATCTGGGTAATTTCTATTTGAATTATCGAAACTAAACTGATTTTGAAAATACGTAAAAACTGTTCAAAATTAACGAATGATAAAGGTGATAATTTTTCAGCGTAATTAAATAAGATGCAAATAAATTGACAGAAATTGTCGGAAATGTCAGAGATGGAAAGTCCTTGCGGTTATAATATCAACGCGTTACCGGAAGTAAACGATCACAGAGCAAAGAAACGGGTGTAAAATCGCTGTGAGATTCATCAGATGAGAAAGTGTTATATTTAGCCCGGAGAGATTTATAATTCGATGAGGATTTTAGGATCTAAAATAATATAAAAAAATAATAATGATAATGTGAGGTTCTATATAAATCATTCGAAAGTATATTGACTAAGAAAATATGTATCATTTCACCGTCACGAAAGTATAATTCGTATTTTGATTTCGTTAAGGCTTTAGTGCAGCGAGAGGAATAGCAGCAGCAGCAGCAGCAGCATCACGAGATTATCATTTAGATGCTTTCACTTTCTCCTTGAGATCCTCGCCGAGTGACCTGAATCCTCCGGTCGTTCAGCGATCAAAAAAGAAAGCCACATTTCCATTGTTTGACAGCTGGGTTTATATCGTTGCCCATTTTATTTTTAGCTGTATTTCTTTTTCTTTTTTTTTTTCATTCTATTCTCGCCGTTGAATTTGGCAATTAATAATTACTGATTACCATCTGCACGCGTCGTGGGAACACGGAAATAACGAAAGTAAAAGAGGCCCGTAGGACGCGTATACGATATCGCAAGCTGTAGATAAAATAGTTTCAATTTCCTGTAGGACCGGCCTTCGACGATCACTTCTCGCACTTCTGACCCAAATGAATTATATATTAAATTTGGTAAAGGTCAAAAATGATTTCATTATTCGGCTAAGCGGAAGTGACATTAAAAATTTGCGAGTCAGAGCCCTATCAGCCATGGCTATACCAGATTTCGCGTATGAATTATAACCAAGACGTAATTATTTATCCAGGGTCTAACCGGTCGCAGAGACCTTGTTCGAATTTACTATAGGGCAAAACGCGCGGCGCACTTGCCTTACGTTAGTCAGTGCGATAGATTTCTGCGGGGGAGCGATAGACGCGCTATTAGCTAGCAGCTAGCTGTTCGCCAGGCCCATCCTGTTCGAGACAGTAAAGCTGAGTTGAGTTTAGTTTAGTTGTGGCTTAAATAAACCAAAGTCCCCTTGGACCACTCGGCCGTGACCCTATACATACGAATAACGACGAAAAAATTACCATTTACAAAACGTGGTGCGAGTCTCGCCCATCCGGTTGCCGGAAGTCCCTTGGCTCGAGCCCAGAGATCGGGGTTTCTCATTTTATAGTAGCGAAGGTGCGATGGGTGCGAACTACCTTCGGCAGTGAAATGAGCCCGTAAAACAAACGGGTATTAACAAAGTTGAAGTTATGTCGTCAAAATCTCCTCTTTAGAGCTCGGGCACAGGCCTTGGAAAATTATTTAAGTGCTTTTCGACCCACGTACAGACGTCCTGTAGCAACAATTATTACGTATCGTATAATTCATATCTGGGTTAACGATTTTCCTTTATTTCATAGAAACACGTATACCTATATATTTTAGCTTAGCAAAAGCCGCGGATTGACCAGCCTTTGTGAATTCTTTCGCACGTTTCGCTTCACTGTTAACGATTTATTTATCTACTTGCGTACGAGAGTTAAGATAATCATTAAGCCGCGTTATTTGTCCTAATAATTTCGTTGGAATATATATGTATGTATATTTTTTTCTGAATCCACGTGGAGTTTGATTATTTTTTGCAGATAAACCTAAACTGGGGTCAATTGATGGTGAATATAATTGCGGGGGCGTGGGACAGAGGAAAGAAATTCAACCTCGTATTTCCCCATTCTAAAAAGACCCGGTTATAAAAACTCGGCCTCGTTGAAGGCTGCAGATTAAGACGCAGTGTCAGATAATTGGCGAGATACCAGGATCCCGCTATTCCAGTTTCTGCAACGCGACGACGTCTTATTACGCAAGTAGGAGACATACCGTGTATGAAATAGTGATTAAATTTGTCCTCGAGCATGATAGGTCCTCGGTGGATATGATCCAGCTGAAACTCGTGTCTTATCGTAACTCGAGTCTAATTTGGAAAAAAAAAAAAAAAAAAAAATACAGAAAAGAATGAAAAAATTATTCGGAAAAAATATATCTCGCGATTCCTGTATGATAAAAATTTGAAATAACGAGGCGTAACGCCGGCTTGTCCTTGACTGCAGCTTACCTTCCTGGTGCAACCAAATATGTAATCTTTCTCTCGACCTTGTCGCCCCCCAGCTATAACCTGCCTTCGCTTCGTTCAGGCCTCGTAACTGTGAGATAGGAACGCGATGACGTATACACGTCGCAATGACGCGTATAAAGTACCGTAACATAAACCAGACTTATTTATCTACAAGGTATACCGCCCAGATCCAGCATCCTTTTCGTTTGGTCCTTGAGTCCTTGTCTATAGGACATAGGCACCGGTAAAGTACAACTCCGAAAAATGAGTCCCACGGATTAGGAGACTGACCGTTCACCGGGAGTTCAGTGCTCTGATTTTCTACCCGATGAAAAGAAATTGCGGATTCTTCCGGTCTGGTATTTTCCAGAAAAGTTTTATTGCAATTTTTTTCCACGGATGATCTGATCTGTCTTCCGGTTGAGACGAAGATGACAATTTTATCCTCTCGATTGAATAATTAAGATAATTAACTTCAGATGCACCGGAGCAGGAGCGAGATTCCACTTTCCAATTTCTTTTATTTTCCTTACGTCTGGAAGCGACGCGACGCGACGTCCACCGCAACGTCCTGCGTCCCAGAGCCAATCCGTCGCGTGTCACACGCTTCTAAAGCTCGCCAAAACCGCTACGATTTCCGGTTTTTAACATACGGGTGATGAGAATTCTGCTAACTTTCCTGCTGCTTAACTAGTAAAACGCGTATCAGCGTGTATAACTAATATACAGATGAAACCTCACGCGATATCGTATACCGTATGTACTAGTGTCTACTGATATGTATAATACTGTCTATTTATATCATGCGGCAACCGATTCCTCGTTTATCTATGCCGGAAGCACCGTTACATTTCTCAATTTTCCTTGAACGAGAAAATAGAGCGGGGGAATTTTCAAGGTAATTATACGGACCACGGAGAGAGATTAGATATCCATATAAAAGTATGTACATGTATACAAAAATTTGATAAAGAAACCAGGAAGTCTCACCTAGTTAGGAAATCGGGGGGGGGGGGGGGGGGGGGAAAAGACTAAATTTCGTTAGAACTGTAATATCGGAAAATCGCGGTGTCTTCGCGGAGTTGATAAATGCGTAGGAAACTATACCGTCGAACCTGAGTTTTTCATTCTGTAAACGCGTCGTCAAGGACACGCAGCCTCGGTTACTTCTCTATGGATACTTATGGATATGAATTGCGCGAACTAGGCTCACCTTTATTCACGGTTTGCGACTGTTTGTTCGTTGATTTGAAACGATTATAGCTATTCGTCGCGATCTTAACTGCCTACGAAGGTCGGTTAGATGGACTCAAAGGATCATCGCCATGGTATTTGATTATGCGAATAAAGAATCAAGAATATCATTTCTACGAACGATTTTAGATGAAAAATTAATTAATTTTTTATGTTGACTCCCTGTTATAACAAAATTCTGTATTTTTTTTTTTTTTTTTTTTTTTTTTTTTCTACGTACCGTTTTTCTCTCTTTCTATATCAATCGGTTCGTCATTTCTAGGTCGTGCCTCTTTCGCAAATAAATTACGTCGTCATACAGCAGATATAAGTTACCGAGGATTGTGTATTATATACAGACGTAAGAGAAAATAACTATTTACATTGTTCCGAGGAAGTTTACTCAGAATCGGCAAATAGTTTCGCCGAGTTATAAATATAGCTCGATCTGCAGAGGGTAGGTATACTCGAGAGAATGAAATTTTCCATTCGTAGAAAACGTAATGATTGTGTAAATAGCCCGCAGTTTATGTTATCTTACGATTTCGATTTGAATTGAAAAGAAGAGGAAACAAAAAAAGAGAGCTCTTCGACCGGTCACGTATCTTACATCACATTTTCGTAGCCACAACGTATATACACATACTTAACTTACCTTTAACAGCGGGCTAGATATCACAGCTTTACACACACGTGCGTAAAAATTCACGTGTCAAAAATTTTCTGTACAAACATTTTAATTCAAAATTCAAAATTCATTGATATATAGGCCTATGATATGATAAGTGAAGGTGAAATTATTCACGTTGGATATATATTTCACGAAGTATCAGGATCAGGGGTGGATTTCATGATTAGAAATTATGATTTTTTTTTTTTTCAATCTGTATCCAACGGAAAGAAAAAAAAAGGAAAAGTAAAGGCACCATTGCTTCTAGCCCTGTTCTATGTGTATAGTATATATATATATGGATACCGAGATCATTAATAATTTCTAAAAGATTTGCAAAAGAGGGTTCATCCCGTTAGGAGTTTGCGAGAAGGTCACCCCGGCGCGTGTCAAGGTCGGTAAGCTTTTCCTCGCCCCCGGTTAAATTCGACCGACTCGACCTCTGCGCCCACCACAACCACCACCACCACCACCACCACCACGACTTCGCAAAACCACCCGCTATACCCGATACAAGCGATGTGAGGGTGGAGAAAAACGTTCCGTGAATTTAGAAATTGCGTAACGTCCGTCACGACGGCTGATGTCACGAGCAAAAAAATGAAAAAATAAAGATTAAAAAAAAAAAACTTTCAAAATTTATTTATACCCGTATTATAAATGTCAATGAGAATTTTAATCCATCAAGAAACTATAAAGTTCTCCGATGTAGGCATGTGGGGGTGAATGGATTAATTCCATCAACGCCGCTTATTGTTCATCAAATTTATATCCCCCACGGAGGATGAACGTATTACCTGAACCGTGGTGAATATCGGTAACAGACAACCCTTCCGAAAGTTCATCTTACTTCTATTCTGTATAAATTAATTTCCGCTTGTTACTATCTACGAGGCAAAACTTAGAATTTCAATTAATTAATAAATATAATTATATACATATATGTATTCAGACCGATGTTACGAAATCGGTATGATTCAACCCTCAACAGAAATGAGTGATAATTACTTGTACCAAAAAGCAAAAGGAAAAAGAAAAAAAAAAAAAACTCAACCACGGCTCTATTCATTTGAAATTACTTTCTCACATGCTTTTATATATTACGAATAAAAATCGTCCGTCTGGAATATAAAGTCGTCTTCTCATTCGCGTGAATCGTTTTTTTTTTTTACTTTTTTTTACTTTTTTTTTTTTTTTTTCATAGGCGAAACTTAACTTTACTGTATCAGTCGTACACATGGGTGGCTATATGTACCGATACAATCTATAAGGACGACTCAACCTTCAGTTTTCCCAAATTGTCTTTTGAAACGACTTTTTGCCTCCTCAATTCGTCTGTCCCTTTGTCTCGTGGCCTCACTTGCACATTTCCAGCGATTTTCTGACTCCGTCAGTTCTCCTTGCCCTTTACTCCCTCGCTTTTTCTCGCGTTCACCCTCCGTGTATCTTTATCTTACTCTCTCGCCAACCCTGATGTCGATTCGTACGCGTCTTTTGCGCGCACTACGGCCACGGGTAAGGTTGGTGGCTCGCCCTTGACTAGGGGTGACCGTGACCCGGCCCGAGGCCGACGCGAACTCTCCACACCCCCAAAGCCCAGAGCTAGGCGTCGCGGCGCGTGCCGTCGAGGTCATCCCCCGGGCATCTTCCCCCGATAACGTTCGCCTCGGCTCCAGCTGTTCCTCATCTCTTCGATCCAAAGGATCGTAGGATATTATCGCAGACGCGCAATAAATTTCATTTTATAGTTTGCCAAATCCACTCAGCTTATACACGAAAATAATTCAGACTTTCGGAATCTATTCCATCGTAGATTTTTATTTTCATTTTTTTTTTTTTTTCTTACAAAATTCTCACTTCTATACATTAAGTTCGTCCATGAGTAGAAAATACTACGATATTGAAAATGACTTTTGTCTATGGGGTGAATCGGCGAATTTTCTTCATTCTCGTTCTTCTTCAATTCTCTTGTTCTTCCTTTCTTCTTTTCATTTGGAATTTTAGCCACCATATCACCCGTTTACAGCATCGAAGTTGATTAAAATTTGTTTCACGAAACAAAGAGAGTAAAACCGTGCGAAGTAACGCGGTGCCAAAAAGCTGCAGGGGGGAAGCTCTTCAGATTCAGTATATGAAAAATTGTGGGACGCAAGTAAAAAGTTCACAGTATACCTGCAGCTCGCCGGTATTCAAAAACTCCGTTTCTTTTTCTTTTTTCTTTTTTAACGATAAAAAAAATAAGAAACGGAATATTGCACGGAAATTTAAACGATCGCACTCACTCGATTCTGCTATGAATCTCTAGAAAATATTCGTTAACGCCAAAAAAGAGAATGATAAAAGAGTTCATTGCAAAATCGATCTCAATGCCATCGCAAATTTGTCTTTCTTTTTTTTCCCCCCGATGCGATTAATAACCGCGAATGATTGATTAGGTGAATTATATCAGTCCACTCAATCACTCGCCCAAATACGCCACGATTAATTATTGTAACTCAAGAATTCGGCAGGTATATACATTATACCTATATTTCGCCAAGCCAGAAAACAAAAAAACAAAAAACAAAAAAAAATTAAATGTTAATGGATGAACATTTTTACCCGTAGGTAATACCTAATCAAGTAGATAATTAATTTCTATGACGTAATATTGTTATAATTATTCTGGAATAATTATTGCAGATTGTGTAATTTTTTTTTTTTTTCTTCTATTCAAATAAAATTATACGAGTTCACTAACAATATTCGAATCCTCTATGCTTGAGGCATGTGTACCTTGTAATATACCATATTAACCTCTGACCTTAACCTTTTTTTTTTTTTTATATCATATTTTCCATGGCTTTGACGTATTCTCTAGAGAAAAACTTTTTCCATTATTATTTTTATTTTTTTCTTCTTCTTCCTCTTTTTTTTTTTTCCACCCCTTTTCATCTCCGTGGCTTTTCACTCCGCAGCTCTTTACAGTTTACGGATTTATTTGATTTGTCAGGTAAGGAGAAGGAACGCCTATCACATCGTAATATTATCAGATCTAACAGCGTAACAATTTTCACCAAATATAGTTATATTACGTAAAGCCTCTCGTTATCAGTAAATAAAAAATTGAATGAATCACGGGAATCAATTATAAGAATAAAAAGAAAATGAAAAGAAAAAAGAAAATTAAATGAAGCGAAGCATTAGTTTGTTCTCTCATTATCTGAGTTTCTATTTATTCTTCATCTCTGGTTCAACAACCCCTCGTAATTATAGGCATCGACGAAATGCGTTTGAAAGTTGATATAAATGAGGAACCCGGAAAGTATAATCATCGCATGAATCGAATCAGTATTTAAAAATATGCAGATATTCAAAAGAGCTTCCGAGAAGCTGCGTCAAGTTTAAATTACCTAGCTACTAGAGTGGACCAGTTTATTCTGAAACTTTATCACTGAACATGACGAGCGACTGAAGTGACTAGTGAGTCACGGATCCCGTTAATTATGCTGTTTTATTAATTTATGGCGAAAGATCAGAGCACGTAGAGTGCGTTGGAAAAAGTAAAAAAAAAATAAATAAATTTCGCGTTTATTTAACGTCAGTAGTCATATATTTCGTTGAAGTGAATTTTTCTTTTCGGAAGATGAAAAATACTAGCTCCGGTAGCCTACAAGTACTTGATAAAGATTCATGAATAAGTTCGCCCAGGTCTAGCTGTATGTTTTCATAAAATACGTAAAAATGATAAATCGCGATACGTACAGAGTTATAAAACTGGGGTAAAACGTCGTTACCGCAAAATGTAAGATACATTTTATCACTCGTATTGCAGGAGGATATTTATCGTATAGTGAAAACGATCCAGCGGTGTGAAAAATACCTATGAGTTTTCTCGTAAATCGGGAAAATTTCAAATACTGGGAAAAAACTACCTTGCATTATATCTAGTCCCAGACGTACTGCACGGGTACATAGGTATATCTACGCAACGAGTATAAAAGTAAAACAGGGTCAATTTTCGTTAAGAAAAAGGAAAAGAAAACAAAAAAAAAAAAAAAACGAAACTGACAACCCAGCTGCAAAATTTGGAAAAAATGGAAAATTTCTTACGAATTTAACATAAGAGTAGACTTACAGTGAATCGTACCGTATATAAGTTACGATCGGGGCCCGACCCTGGTGGCAAAAATTTTATCAGGTTAACTTGTAATTTCCTGTGTGTTATGTCGTAGAATAGTAGTGCATATACATACATACGTTCTCGTCGATTTCCTCGAGTGTTATTAATTTAGCGAAGAAGGAGCAAAAAAATAAAAAAAAATAATAATTCTCTAACTATGTCATGAGATCGTGATTCATTGAGTGGCTGTGCTCTGCGCACTCCTCCCTCGTCACATTATATCGGTGTGATTCATCTCGTATCATATTTAATTACTGTACTGAAGAGATATAGATGCCAACGCATACAAACTTCTTATCTTATACTTTGGTATAAAACACCTGTATTGGCAGCTATAAGGTACGAACTGTATCAATCAAGTATCAGTGAGCTTATACTTTGACTTTTATACTCAGAATCAGACAGAATTTCACTGATCATACCTAATCATAAATACCAATGGGATGTAGACGTGGGCGAAGTAATTAGCCTATGGAATTCCGCGATGACAATGAACTGCTTTCATATTTTTGCTGTGTTTATGTTTTTTTATATGTTTTCATGTTTCCTATTTTTTTGTTTGTTTGTTTTTTCTTGTTTTGTTTCAGATCTAATCAACCAGATGATCTCCCGCAACCAATGGTCAAGGTGACAACTAACAGGGGAAGCTGATTGCTCATACCGAGCCGACATTACGAAGACCTTGTGCTAATTATTTCAATTTTTATTTTTCACTCGGTTAGATAGTGCACTTTATATGTGGCACGCATATACTATACGTACTACCTGCATATGTCTTCGAGTTTCTGTGTATATGATATTGATATTAAAAATCATCATGCGATGAGGAAATTTTGTAATTATTCTTAGATTTTTTCGGCCTCGTTTCAAGTCCTGGGAGATAATTTAATCTATAAGAAATTGAGAATAGTAATGTGAATAAAAAAAAAAAAAAACAGAGAATTTCGAATACGTTGAATTGATTTTTTTTTTTTTCATTTTTTTGTTCATTATCCCCAATTTTGAGTACTCAGTTACTGTTATTCTTCAATTCCGCATTGTGACACCCCTTATAGAGATTCCCACTTGCGATTGGCCACTTTAGGGAACCAACGAAACCTAACTTTATCTGACCTTGTGCACAGCCGAGGGTGGTCGTTTCTACCCCCATGAAATATTGATGCTTAAGAGTTTTTTCCCCTCTCCCTCTCCCTCTCCCTCGCCACTCGGTCCCTCTCTTTTTTTCCGTGTATTTTTTGCATCCCCCTCCCTAAATGGAGAAAAGAATATTTATTTCCGGTAAAAAGATATTTCCGCAAAATTCCTTCCTCTCGATGCTGGGTTATACTTTTATTATTTTCTATGCACTCCTCCATTTCTGAAAATTACTAGCTAAAAATAATCTCGAAATCATCAACCGTAACATATTCTCTTATTTTATTTTTTCTTTCAGGGTTCCTTTTTCCCCGCCATCTAAAAATTTCGCGATAAAAAGAACGCGGGTCAATTGGTTGCGGGAAATTCACGTTCGTCTTATACATACGTGAAATTTGTTCCCTCTATCCTGAAACCCTTACCACCGCCGTACGCATTACTGCGGCCGTGAAATTTTTTTATTCTTTTTTCACCCTACACGTGCCGACCTTGGTATATATATATATATATATATATATATATCTATTTTGTCACCCTTGTCGACCTCGCGAATAAAGGGTCGCCAAGACTTGATGTTACATCGGGTTTGACCGTGCGCTCTTTATGCTGGGGCCTCGTCCGATGACCCTGACACGGGTTGACCTCCACTTGGTCGGGTGGTATGGCTCAAGGTCTAATATCCAGGGTGTGCAATTTTAATAATAAAATGCGATAACGGTCTCGGCGGATGTAGATATCACGTTTATGAACACACACCCATACTTATGTTAGACTAAATTATGTTTTTTCAAATCTTTTCGTTTGTATTTTTTCTTTCCAATTTGATTTCTATTATTCAATCTTCGTGAATTATAAGAAAAAAAAAATAATTATTCTACTTATAATGTAAAGTTTATTGACAGAGGGATTTTAATTATATGTACTGAGATAAAAAGAGAAAAATATATATACATATAAATATATCATACATAATCTAAGAAGTTTGATTATTTTCTTATCTTTGGATAATTAGTATGAATGAACTAATAAGTATTTTAGAATGGATTACGATGGACGAGTATTATCAATCCGCGTCAGGAACGTGGCAAAGCCAGCTAGTGACCTTGACATTTTATCGGAAATATTATCGTAGCTTTTGATTAGACCATAGCCATGTGAGATTTGTGTTATTTTTTTTTTTTTAGTTTTCTTCAAAATCGTTTTGAAATATATGAACAAAGGAAACGAAGTATAGTATAGTTTCAAAAATGAAGGATGCAGTGATCTCAGTTTTTACGATATTAAAATCACGGCTAAAACGAGATATCAAAAAGCAATTTTATATGGATAAAACAGCGATGAAATATCCGCGTCGAAAGAATGACGAAGGTATACACACACATGTGAAGAAATATTCTAGCAGCGAAAAAGAAATTGGGAATAAAAGAAAAATAAAAAGTAAAAACGAAAGGATTTATAAGAGGAAGTCAAGGAGTGTGAAAAATGGTGAGAAATTTAAACCGACAGATATGGGCAGAATGTGTGTTCGCCTTCTTAAATCTGTTTTTATTTAAATTTTCTCTGACGTATGATGTTAAAAATATGCTTACAGCTTTTCCCCAAAAACTGTAAACCAAAAAAAAAATCATCTTCAAATACTGCAGTTCGCCGTCTATTCCTTTCCAATTAAATTCCCGCATACTTTATTATATCATACACTACGTCATTCATTTCTCGACCTTGGTTCAAGTTTTTTTTTTTTTTTTGTTTTTAATTTAATTTGTTTTTTTGTTTTTTTGTTTTTTGTTTCTCGCGAAATTTATATACCTAGTCGGAATCCCAGTCTGCCTGCAAGGTCTACGAATTTGAATGCTGTTAAGTAACTCGGTAAAGATCTATCCCGGAAAAGATACAGAAATATTTGCGACTATGACATATACAGCTGTAGCTGTAGCTGTATGGTGTAACGCGGGTGAAGGCCAATATAGGTGAATTTTGCGAGAACGAGGAAGTGGCAGTGGCAAAAGACCTTCGGATCTAAAGCTGAACGCATCGCGTAAGCGTTTAAATTGGCAAAGAACCCATGAAGTAGGAGGAGGAGGCGCTCCTAATTATTTTAGCTCAATACTAATAACGCCTCGTACACTTGATGCGACAACTAGATGTCCTTCGGTGGTAATGGCAATCCATAACTATTAACGTCGATTCGAAACGATCGTACGTGACGAGGTGGCTCGCTGCAACGCACGTGCTCAACTAATCACACGTATAATAAAGACGTGTGCCTAATATGTGATTAAAGATCTATCCCAAGGAACTATAGAAAAGGATAACATGAAATTTGTGTTTTTTATTTCATAAATTTTTGATTATTTTCATTCGAAAAAAAATCGCGAATTTTTGTTTTTTTTTTTTCTTTTCCTTCTTTATTTCCTTCGCCATCAGGACAAAGTTATTGTCGTTTAAAATTTAGCTTGTCCTAAAAATTAGGGCGCACCTGCCCCGTCTGCGGGTTGTTCGAAGTAAAAAGACTTAACGATTTAAAACGTATAGGATAAAAACGACAGAGAGACAACCAAAAAAATAATATATGTATGTTCGACTTTTGAACGGTGGGTGATAATCAACTGTTTGATCATTGTGTGTATATGCAGGAAAAATAATTACCTCCGCAAGGATATTGTATATTTTTCAAAATTTCAGATTTTAATGATTTCGGTAGACGAAACGATGCGCGCGTAAAGATGTTCAGAAACTTTTTATCATTTATAATAGAATCGCAAATTTTTTAATAATTCTAAACTCAAATTCATACATTAATGAATTCAAATCCGCAGACTATTCCCAAATGTCAGAATAAAATTATCCTTGAGATTTCGGAAATAAAATAGCCAATCATTTCTTCATTGGGTAATTAAATATTTCGGAAATTCTTAAATCTGTAACGAGAAAGTTAGTGGTAATGATTAATCAACGATCGGAAGATAAAATTCTCCCCTCCTTTAAATTGCCTGATGAATATCTTATCGAAAAAAAACAATATGCATATGTATATATATATAACATATTTAAATGAGATCGTTAAATACGTTATTTAACACCGGAGTAGTTGGGTATATTAAATAATTAAATAAGAGAGGACTAATTAGAATTGCGAAAAAAGAACCTTGCCTCATTTAAAATAAATGAGAAAAATCGTCCATGAATCCGAGGCCAGCAGGTGGTGCCCTGGAATATCGCGGCTAAGTATTCTACAGGAACATCTGCCACGCAGTCCTTATCGGGGTCAATCATTGTTTGAGGGCTTTTCGATAATAAAAAATGCAAAAAAAAAAAAAAGAAAACGGGAAAAAAAATAACAATTTCGCACCTCGTGTGAATCGGCGAAGTAAAGGACGTCCCGATCGATCGTTACAAGTGCGGCTAAAAATCGTTTGGTTTACGACAATTACCTGTAAGAATAACGCCGTAAATATACAATACACATACGGTATGTACGTGAGTGAATATCACGAGTCACTCGCGACGTATAAAGACATGGGGAAGAGAAATAACCCGTAGATACGTAATTTTAGGGCTGGTACTTGGGGTGTCTGCCTATGCACGGTGACCTGGAAAGTAGGTGAAGCACGATTTTCTCTCTGAGCACCTGGCAGCCTTGAATGAAATGAGACAGCGATAAGTATTATAATAACGGGGTGTCAAGTCACCTGGATTATTTTTTCTCCCATTCTCCCCTCATTCCAACATACGTTAGTTTACATATGCCGATATGTGCGTATGTCTGATTGTGAATAAGAAAATTCGATAAAATTTGAAAAAAAAAAAAAAAACGACCGCGAAGCTTACATGAAGACGTTACTTCTCGATCTTAAAAAGACCACCCCGTTAGCGGATGGTAATTTAAACCGCTTCCACGGTTTCACGGATCGGATCGGATCGGACATATCCATGCTGGTACTTGGGTCGCGAATGCGCGGGTTCTTTGTACCCCGTCGAAATCTTTGTTGTCTGCTTTAACGCGCGGATGAGAATTTTCGGCAAGCGGTTAAGAGCCCTTTGGGGTATGAGATGTGAGAATGCGGTGCAAAGAGGCGATCGGTATATTTATTTCATTCCATTGAATTTGATTCGATTTTTGTTTTTTTTTTCCTTTTTTTTTTTCTTTAGCTATATTTTTCCGACGTGAGAAGCTGTTCGGGAATTATTTGTAACAATTACCTAAGTAGATCGTGTTATACTAATCCGATGATTGAATAACTAAAGGAAGATAAAGAGGTAGAGAGAATCAGAACGGTTATACATCCACAGGACATGATGAAACGTTTATAAACAATCGGTAAGGACGTGTATGTGTGTAAAGCAATGCTAATGTAAATATTTGGATACGATCGATAACCCGTTACGTCATATAGAATTACGTCACGTCTTCAAAAGCGGTGAAATTAGGATTAAACAGGAAGTGACTATTGGGACAAACAATTCCTCGGCTATATACCGTGTCTTATTTTCATTTTATTTTTATTATCGTCATTTTGAGTGGAACTGCACTTTAGTTATTTTGTCAATCTATGCACACGAGTTCAGAGGATTTCCAGATCAATGAACCTTTCGGTTCTGACCACATTTCGAGAAGAACGTTTCAAAACAAATACCAGAAGCCCAGAGCTTTCGGTTTTCTATAAAATTGTCATTGAAAATTTTCTTCGAATGAGGTAAAAAGCTAATCCGTTGAAAAAGAAAATTAGAAAAATTAAGTGAAAAACTCTGTTTTACATAGCAGGGTGCAGAATAGCAGCAAGAGAGTCATTATCGTCTAGATCAACAGGTTGGGGTGACGCAGGTCGTGGTAAAACTCCTGCTGCAACTGCAGGGGTATCGAGCTTCATACAGTGGGAATTGATAAGCAAGGTAAAATGCGGGCTGAATATAACCTCCACCTCCACCTCCACCTCCACCTACCCCTAAACTATACTCATACGTACGTATACATAGATCTACGGCATATATGGTATATGTATAAATGTACCAACGTTTCCGAGTTGCGGTTACAATACAAGGGTGTTTTCGCTGGCTCGTTTTTCCAGGGTTGAGGCTAGGTCGAGCTTTGCTTTGCTCTTGGTTCAACGGGGTTGGTGGGTGAGTTTGCTTACGTCACAGTGACGTCAGGACTACACCCCACGCGCACGTTGCCCAGGGTGTCTCTAGCCTGCGCCTGACATTGACATTGCCAGCATCGATCGGTAGCTGGTGGAGGTATGGCCACCTTCGAAGAGGGCGAAGGCTAAGGGTGAAGGTAGATCCGAGATGATGGATGAAATGAATGAAAATTGAAGAGTGAGGAGCGGGGGTGAGAAAGATTGGGGAAATTTTCAATTAGCACCTCGATTCACGTTTTAACAAATACTATATATAAAGAGGAAGAAAAAAAAAAACAGCCATATACGAACGAGTCTGATTGATAATGAAGGGGCTAATTTTATCTGGAAGTAATTCGATACCTGGTTAAATCGTGTGACGAGATATGGCGCAATACTGCACTCTAAGGATTAAATCAAAATCCACTGAGAAAGTCCTGCAGTAAATTTTCTGTATAATATAAATCATTTTATCACGGAAGTATTTAACTCTACATACCCAGCTCCGTTCAACGATCTAATCCAAAAAGATCTGCAACCATACCATACCTTACCTACCCTACCCTACCCTTTCCAACCCTCTGTATCTACCTTTGACCTTAACTTGACCTTTTTAAGGTCGGTTGGTCGGTCGAGCCACGTGCCAAGTTCACAACCCCTATAGCAAAGGCCTTCTTTACATGTATAGAGACATTTTATCCCCTGTGTGTATATGTGAGGGTGTAAATTTTGTTTGGACCCTGCGACTGCGGCTTGCTTGGTTTAATATGCTTTTCGTATGCCCAAAAACTACCCTTTAAATCGATTTTATAATCGTGTTACGTATACTGCGTTTAAATACGACGGAATCTGTGTCTTGTGCAAATTCGACGTTGATTTAAATTATTCGGGGAAATAAAGGGAGGAGATATTTTTTGACTTGACATTATTTTTTTCACATTTCGTTAAACATCGAACTGCATCTACGACGCGTTAGGTTCTTTCTACGATGTTTTACGGTGAAAACCGATCTGAATTATTTATTGGCCACATCCTCCGAGACGAACGATACGTTGACCGTTGTGATTCACCCTGCGTATATATTATTCTCGGAATATTCCATAAACGATAACTTACAGACGTCCTTAGCTGAGAGGCTAGAAAGCTGTGTGATTCCCAAAGACTAATGGCTGTATCTATAGTATAGGTATGTAAACGACGCCGATGCAGCTGCGACGATAATCTAGATTATGAAGAATAAAAATAAAAAGATTATTCACAAACTCGTATTCGTAGTATTGTAAAAGGGAATTTAAATTTCAGGTAAACTTATTGACGTCTTATTCAGTCTTCGACGAGAAGAACTGCGATGCATGTATTCAAATTTGAATAAACATTATCTGTGGCCGAAATGATTTGGACTGATTTTTTTCTACGATAATATCAGTCGGTTTAATCGTGAGAATCAAGTTTTTCATCGACGAGGAGTTTGAATTCGCGTTAATAGAGCCACCAGAATGCCGATCATTTCTTTCCACTGATCATTACGACCTGTTAATCGCCGCACTAAATCGTCGTCGTTATAGTATATTAATTTATTTATACGAACGATAAGTGCCTCTGTATGGCCTTGGCCTTGTGCGTCACGACTACTTGTAAGTATTCAGATTATTCCTCGTGAGTCACGATAAATTATTCACTCCGTTTGCTCCTGGCTATGCGTTTGTAGGAGCACGCAACTGCTAAAAATATCATTTCCGTTTCGCTCTGCGTATAATACATATGTACGCAATATATGTATATACATATACGTGTGTATAAAAAAAAATATAAAAATAAATACATACAACAAGATGTGTCATATACACGTAAAAAATATCGTCAAATTTTTCGCTTTTTATTATTTTTTGATCAAATGAAACAACGCGAATCCTGAATCCCCTTTGTGATCGACGTTTCTGTCCCTCGTTGAAATGAATCTTTTTTTTTTTTTTTTATTTCTTACTATAAACGAAAGAATCCTAACCATTTAACAAAACTAGATGTAGAAAATTTCCCCCGTGATAAAACGGAAAAATATTTCTTCGTAAATTTTCGAACTGTGAATCTGAATACGCGAATTATTTTAATTTTCGTTTTTCTTACATATACGTGTATACATTCAGCGTATTATTTTTCTCGTGGAGTTATATTCTATCAACGGATAATCTGATCAGTTATAATCCAGATTTACATCTAATGTGAGAAAGAGAGAGATAGAGAGAGAGACAGAGGTAGAGCTGAAGGGAGAGTCAAAGTATTTTCGCAAAATCATTCGGAATTCAAGATCAACAAGTATAATACGAGTACCCCAGCACCTACCCCATACACATATGCGACAAAGTGGAGAGCTGCGATTCGTTTTTACATTAAATTACTTATACGAGATGATCAGGAGATTCTCTCGGTCGTTTTGTATAATTTATTATTATAACACGTTCGTATATGCAGACAAGTTGCAAATATCCATATATTATGTATATATATATATATATACACAGACGTATGTAACATACGTACGTACATGCCTAGTTATAGCAGAAATAAATATGATTTAAACAGTTTAATTTCTTTATCTTTATTATTCCTCTCATCCTAAGCTCGTTGAATCTATATATTTCATGACATTCTATATACGAGATGGTTCAGCTTTATCTTTGGCAATTTAATTCTATGGGTATTTTGCGGTACGATAGTTGATGCAGCGTTGGCGACTGCTTATAGCAATTAGCGCGGAATATAGTGCATGAATAATGCACGCACTGTGCGTAAACTCTCACAAGGTCGTCAAGAGAGGGGAATGAAGAGGAAAGACCAAAGAGGTGACGGGGAAGAGAGGAGAGGTATTTTAAACGAATATGTGTACACATGCATATGCATATATACAAATACATAAGTGTAAAATACGTATATCGCCTCCTTCTACCACTACAACACGGTTGCAGTAACGGTTGCCTCGACATACATATCGCTGAACAAAGGGTTCGATAGAGATTCACTTTACTCGCAATATAAGATCTCTCAGTAATTATTACACACACATATATAGTGTTTATAAACATGGCTGTGAATAAAATCAATCTATAGCAAAAAGAGAGAGAAAAAAAAAAAAAATCGACAAAAAATTGTATTTCAATAAATTTTCATCAATTTTTGTGAAAAAAGGTGGGAAAATAAAATTTTTTTTTTTTTTATAACATCAAAAAATATTGGATAAAATTTTTCATATCGTTTCCGTAGTGTAGTGGTTATCACGTGTGCTTCACACGCACAAGGCCCCCGGTTCGATCCCGGGCGGAAACAGGTAATATATTATATATATTGATATATTATATATATATATATATTTTGTATGTTAATTAAAATGATTGAATATTTTAATTATTTTTTATTTCTTTTCCCGATTCTTTTCTATATAGATATTTATTATTATCTATTATTATTTTTACCATCAATAATCGTTAAAACTTATATACTCTCAGTCGTTACTTCCTGCTCTAGAAGGTAGATGTGTACATATTATATACAGTAATATGTAATGTCTGCAATAACGACCTCGCGCTGATGCGATACCTGAAGAAGGATGAGGGAATAATAATAATGATAATAATAATAATAATAATAATAATAATAATAATAATAAAATTATATTATTTATTTATCGTTTACCCAAGAGCGAAAATATTTGCCTCGTGACGTATGTATATGTATGTACATGTAATGCGTGTGTGTATGTATCTTTAAATAACTCTACTTTGACATTGTCTGCAGTCATACAGTTTATATATTGTTAAATCTTACCAAGTTATACGCAATACGCACATATATAGATTATATATATATAGCTATCTCGTATAATATCATTTTTCCTCCCTAATATAATAATCGCAAATATTACCGGTCCCAGTGACAACTGCTATTCGTTATATACGTCAATTTAAAAATGAATTATTTTTTAACTAAATATACGAAGAATATTCTCTAATATCAAGACACGAACTATTTATGTATATATATGTATATTTACAGTGGATTATATTTGACTAGCAAAAATCACTCATATAATGAAGAATTAAGAGGCACGAAGGGCTTAGAGTATATTACGGAGGAGTAAAGGGGAAAAAGAGAGAGAGAGAGGTGAGCATTATTCTCTTTCATTTTCTTTTTACTTATTTTATTTATATTATTTTTCAGTCTGCCTGTAGCTTCAGAGACTGCAGAACCCCACGACCGAGTGCGTTGCCCTACGCACGTATTCAACAACAAAGAGATAGCGGTGCAGAAGCAGAACTGCAGAACTGCAGAACTGCAGAACTGTAGAATTGCATAGCTACGTTATGTTTCGCCGAGGTCTATCTCGCCGCGCCGTAACGATGCTGCAGTTCTTTTCCCGAGTCTGCGAAGCAGTTAGTGCGCGTTGTCGTTCGCGGAAGGCTGCGAAGATAATACCAACTTGTGTATATCTCTTACAGCTGGGAATATCAATGGGGTCGCGCGGATACTAAAAAAAAAAAAAAAAAAACTTGCAAAAAAAAAAAAAAAAAACGAATTCATTCCCATATCTACACGCGATTGAATAGATTCGCGAATGTATATAAAACAGTTTTGGCAACCGTAATAATAATTTATCGATGAATGAGGGCGAACATTTATTATATATAGTGGCGTATATGGTGGAGAAAATTTCAAGCGGGGGAGTAGGGATATATGCGAAAGATATTTTTATTGGACGTCTGTAGTACCAGACTGCAGGCTACAGGCTCGCGGTTCACAGGGCGTTAACCCCCGCTGTTGGCATCATCGTGGTCTCTGCCTCGTCGTCGTCGTTGCCTCCCGATACACATGTATATATATACTATATATACCACGATATAGTCCGGATCGCGTTACTAACGTCCCTTTCCACCGCTCTAATTCCTCTACGTAGGTAATTATAATCTATCCCCTTCTTTAACGCACCCCATTATCACCGGGAATATAGGTATATACGTAGGCTAGTTAAACTGTGACAGAGAATATAATTGTAAACCGAATTCAGATTCAACCCCGTGATAATCTCTCTTAGATTTTTATTAAAATCGTTACAAAAACCTGGAGATATTTTTCTCATGTGTTAAAGTTTACAAGTTTATCAATCCGAACCCTCTTATTGATTGATATATGCGAATTTATACGCCCACGATGTTAATTTGCGAATATTAGTTTTATCCCTTATTATTAAGGTGCGGCTCATACGCAGATCTTGAGAAGTTTAGAAGTGAAGAAGTGGAGAAATGCAGCATCGTCAGTCTACGAAGTTCTAAGGAACTTCGTAGTATAACAGCTGAAGAGGGGTAAAGAGGCGAGACGAAGGAATCGCGAGGGACAGACAGGGGGATGCACCGACCTTGGTAGAGCTTGGATTTTTGCGTCTGCTACAGAACGTTAACCCCGATTCTTAGACGCTCGCGATGAAACGGTGGACAACCGACCAAAGCCCCAAGTAAAGGACGGAGAGTAGGTACGGTGACGGAGGCCCTAAGGACTCGATCGCGGATTATGTACCAAATTTGAAAAAATGAATAAAAAGTGATGAAAAATTTTACGTTTAAATATAAAACTGATATATTCGAATGAATTTTATCCCCCATATATAACCGCAACGTTCGGATTAATGATCTCCATTGTTCATCAAAGCAAATCAAGACGATGAACCCACGCGTATAGGTATATACGTAGTACATATTTATTTTTACATATTTATTTGCGACGTGTCGTCAATGAACTTGAGCTTATCGCTTAACGAACTCTTTTTTTGCCAATATATCGATATGTCTATCTTTCATATCGTCAGATAGTATGAACAAAAATTGTACATAGATTCATATATACGATTAGCTCAGCTCTTTATCGCGGCAGGTATGTACATAATCGCATAAACGCGCGTCTACGAGCTTGTAATTCTCCCTCTGATATTTCATTTCATATAAAAAGATCGTATATGATGACATGACGACGATTATGTAAATCCGCAAAAATATCACCCGGATATAAATCATCTAACGACAATTTTTCATTCATTAATAATATTAAAATTTTCTTTGTGCATCGATCAGAGTAGATATATACCTATATATATATATTATAGGTATGTATGTGGATATGGTATAAAGTGAAGCGGGGACAACGAGGCAATACGATGCCCAGTGACCGTGCTATGCCCCGGACGTAGAGAAGGAATGAGTCTCGTAGCTTGGTAAAGGACGGAATATTATTCTCAAAGAATAATAATAAAAATGATAAAAAAAGAAAAAAAAAAAAAAAATTAAGGATAAAAAAAGAAGGGAAAAGGGGTAAAAAAGAAAAATGACGCGTGTTAGACCGAGAGAATGGGAGGGCGAGTACCAGGGTAGGAGAGAACTCGACCTCGGAGGGCGCGGTCGAGTTCAGGCTAGACTGGGACTGCCCTTGTGTGTCTAACCGACCTTGAGACGAGCCTGGCTTCCCTCCTTCACTTCAGATCCCCTTGCCAAGACACAAAGAGAACTAACCGATCCACGTGCGCGGTTAGCAAAAAATTTGTAATTCGATTTTTTTTTTTTTTTTTTTTGGCGAGAGGGTTTTCGGTTTCTTTTTTTATTCTTTTCATTAAATTAAGATCTCACCTCTTATTCGCTCGCAGATTAGTGACACAGCCAATTTCAATCTGACCTCTTTCTTATCTCATTTTCCTTAGGGAACGTATATAGATAATTTTCTCGTAGTTTTTTGCTTTTATAATAAAAAATGAATTTTGAGATGTCGTTAGAGTAACCAGTGAAGATTTAATAGAAGATATCGTAAGCCTCGGCATTTTGAAATGCAAAAAATGTTTCCGCCCGGGATCGAACCGGGGACCTTGTGCGTGTGAAGCACACGTGATAACCACTACACTACGGAAACTTGAAAATGAGCTTGCAGCCCTCTACCCTAGTCCGATTATCGTACAGAAGTTTAACATATTCATGTGTTATTTTCGAAGGGACCAAATGAGCGATTATCGAATACCGACGAACTCCAGATCCGGAATAATGATCTTATTATATTTTTTTTCACCAAAATCCGCCTGTACTCACTTCAATTATCAATTGATTAATAATTTATTCATTCAGTGCATTTACTTTTGAATAATAAAAACAAAAATGTCATGAAAAACTCGAGAATTTTCAAATCTAGCTTTGCAAAATTCTGCAGTAATATATTTGTACAATAACGGGTGAAGATAACGGAAGAATTTTTCTACCAAGATCCAAGTGGTAAATTAAATAATAAAACTGACTCTAGACAGAATCTAGAGGGTTGCGAACGACGTGGTGGCAGGGTAAGGTCGTTAAAAAAAAAAAAAAAAACCGTCTAAAGCCTAAAAAGAAACGATATGAAAGGTACTTCGAAATGAATGGAAAGGCACACTCATAGAATTCACCGAAACTTATTTCACTGTATAATAATATGCGTACACTATAGAATCGATGATGGATTTGGTTTTGAATATTTTCTCACAATTTCTAAACCTCGACAGTCAATACTTGACAAAAGTCGAAAGGTATATTTTACAAAAGCCAGGGAATTCGTCACGGGACAAAGATCCATGGACTATACACACGATTTCTGGAAATGGATTCGACGTAATTCATAGCAAAGTCGATGCTTCGTTTATGGCTTAATTTTCTCCAATTATAGATACGGCGTTTTTTTTTTTTTTTTGTACCTATACCATGAAATCAAGTGAATCGATTAATTTCTGTATATCTAATTGAATTACGTAATTAAAACCAGAAGCTAATGTATAAGATATGCAGTTTTTTCTTTTCGTCCCATTTCCCTCCCTCCTTAGTTTATGATCCCTTATACGATTATAGGAGAGAATTAAGCCGCGATGTAGGTATGTATTAGGTGAATAGTAAATAGCAGCCTACCCTGCAAAGCCTGGATTTCAGTTAGTCGCGGTTCTCACGAAACAGAAACGGATTTCATCAAGGAAAGTGTACGCGATCGAAACAAGTAGTCCGTGCGAGAGATTACAAAACCGCGTTGGCAGGTATAACCGTTGCGAATTGCGACTTGTATTCACGAATAGAGAAGGCTTCTTTCATTGTATACGCATACGTGTATGATATATACTTCACCTCTATATAACATATAGACGTATACATTTGCACATGCATACATTTTTACTGCACGTATTATAGTCACGGTTAAAGGTAGTATGCAATTTTCTGCACTGGAGTTATTTGAGGTCGTTATTAAGGTCATAAACGATTTACAGAGAGGGGAGAAGAACTGCGAAAACTTTTACTTTTTCACAGGGAGAAAGTGACCCGAGTTTCTGCACTTTATACCAACACAGACGATATAAATTGTACATAACATATGATATACCTATGTATACAATTTATAAACCGCAAGTTAAATTAGACCAGGTTTCTCATCCCTCTGATAGCGTTTCTTCTTTTTTCCTTTTCATTTTTTGTAGTCTACGTGCAATTTCTAAAGCCAGTTGAATTCGCATAAAATAAAATTGTCTTGTTTACCTTGCGGATTGGAGAATTTTTCTCCCATTTTTGATATCCAATTCTGCATTTCCATCGAGTGCAATTATTTCCGTGAGTAGCTGCTGCTGCTGCAGCTAGGTGTAGTAGTCCGTGGGTTCTCGACACACTTTCGGTATAAACGCGGGAAAACGTGCAATTCACAACGCGAGTTGCTCGTTTCATTTCATTTAATTTCCTGGTTTAAGCAATATTTCATTCGCGGGCGGCCGGTCATTAGCCGCAGGAGTTCTTTGAATTGCTGTAACTGTCTCAACCGGTGCGCCCGACTAGTTGCAACTTTTCAATTTTCACTTTTCACTTTTCACTTTTCACTATTCACTATTCACTTGAAATTTTATTCTCACTTTCAGCTCCGCTATAAAACTCACTAAGATTATTCGCACTAATCGTGATAGTCGATTATAAAAATTAAAAAAAAAATAAGAAAATAAGGAAAGCTGTTTTACGGACAAAGATTTTTTTCCGATCGACGTATCTTACCATTCAATACCAAATCTATCATTTTTTTTTTGCCCTTACTTCCTGACCCAAATAAACAAACCGAATATATGGTATAGAAGTAGTGCTGCAGTCTGTGTATCAGTTACGTAAAATTGAGAAATTTTTCTTTCTTTCTCCCTCTTCGTATCAATCGGAGAAATTTTATTTTTACGATCTTTTAATAGATATGCTGATTCGTAAAAAAGAAAAGAAAAAAAAAATGCATATAAGGAGAAAATTGAGATGAAAGTGTCGTACTTTACACGAGTCTTTATCGTTTTATCTATCACATAGTGCGCATAGATGCATGTATCTATAATGCGCGTATAGTGTGACGGTGTAAAGCTATTTTATCGTAGAAAAATAACGACCTAATTATTTACAGCCGTGTATAATGGAAAGTAGAACGAATGGGACTTTCAGTTTCACTGGATATATCTTTCACTCTGTAACCTCCATTCGCCTAACCCAAGAACCGTAAGTTATCCCCTACTATTATACCCGGAGTACAGCACACTCTCCACATTCATTTCCATCCACCTTACATACATTTTACTTATTTTTTATTTATTTGAATTCAATTAGTGCATTGAATTTCAATTTTTCTATCTACTATCGACGTTGTCAGTGAAAGTTGGTATGAAAATTTGGGTAAAAATCTTTAACAGGAGGCAAAATAGAAGGAAAAAGAAAGAAAGAAGAAGAAAAAAAACAGAAAAGAAAAATTTTATGTCCAGCTGCTCGACTTTTTGCGTAATAAATTTCTGTTCGCCATAAAAAGCGTGTGTAGTTTTACTACCGCAGAGGGGCACCTGGACGTTTACTCTGACTCGATGGGTTCCATACTGGGCCAACTGCGAGTCCGTCGATTTCACAAAGCGATATTATTCTGTCGCAATTCAAGGATTACTGAAGGAGGTTCGACGTATGCAAAGCTAGCTATAGCTTACGACTTGGATCGAGTTATACCTATAACGATCTACTGCCGAAGGCGCGGATGACCCCGTGACCTGTGACCCTAACGAAGACCTACAACGACGATGATCAGATCTCAGACTCGCAGAGAGAGAGTTATCGCGCGATTTCACGGAGACTTATTTTTCACCATTGAGAAACTGTGCCGAGTAAAACGGTCCGCGGTCTTCCTGGATCGGGAACCAGCAATCAAAAATGATATTTGAACCTTTAGAAATGATATACATATTATCTATATAGCCGATCAATTTCACGTGTTCATGTTTGGATTGTCTATATAGAAGGAGAAACTTTGATACATTTGAAAAAAAAAGATGACAAAAAAATTCAGCTTTCTTATTCTGCAGTCATATTCAAGATTCGAGTTCGCGATATTTTGACCCTCGGTGATTGATAGCGCGTTCATATTATCAAGAAATAATTTTTTTTTTTTTTTTTCAGTGTTTCTTCTCTCTCTCTCTCTCTCTCTCTCTCACACTCTCTTCCCCTGCTTCATGACGACAGAGTTATACAGAAATATAATAAATGATAAAAGTATGACCTTGTCCGCTCGCGGATTTGATAAGAAAATAATTCGAATAGGTAATATCGCACTTTACACCTATGCGGTGCGTAATTATAACCTCCAGACATCAGACTTATATATTATTATAAAAAGTATATATTTATCGAATCATATTATACCGTAGATTAGATTAATTGATTAATTCATTAATTATTCAAATAATTAAAATTTTTTAAATCAACAAATTGACAACGTCGACTTTTCGCGTATTAATCACATCGAGCTGATAAATTTTCAATCAACAAATCTGTGTAATTTTTATCTTCTCTCGTTTCTTCAATCAGGAGAAAATAACTGATCAATTTGTTTTTTATTTTTTTTTTGTAATCCAACTATTATATGTATATTTAATTCGGATGTCATACACCTACCTACCCTCGTCAAAAAGTTCATTCGCCATGTGGGTCTGACCGAATAATTAAATTCGTTTTCATATACTTAGACCGATTGTCTCGGTAGAAATTAATGCGAATTAGCCACTTGGACCAATTAAACATCCCGAATTCCCCCATCTCTATGTCAATTATTTATACATTTCAGCAATTATATAAGTTACCACATATGCCTGTATTGTATATATGTAGTATAATTAAGCTTTCTTTCATTATTGTACACTACAAGTTGATAATGACGATTTTCATACATCCCATCTATCCATGAGATGAATAAATACGACCGTATATACCTGTGCCTACATTAGACGCATTGTCAGACATGAAAACCCGTTACGCCCACGATACCAGACGGTTTAACGATATTCTAAAGTGAAACTATGCCAGGGGTTACAAAGGGTACTATTCAACGAGAAAATCAGAACCGCATACGATCTATCTTTCTCGATTTTCAATTTTTTTTTTTTTTTATTTCTTCCCGTTGCACTAATAGCTCCGAAAAATCTGAAACCTGGTGCACTCGCTACCTGTAGTAGTAGGTGTTTCATAAAAATTCGACAGACTATCAACGATATAATTTTCGAAGCTACATCTCCCAAAGAAAAAAAAATTTTCATCTCCAAATTGAGACGAATAAAAGTTTTGTCGTTAAAAATCTGTGAATTTCTCCACGGATACCAGCTACTACTATAAGTAAGGAGTGTGCGGAGTTTAAGATTATTTGAAGCGACATAATGCGATGGGAAGTAAAAAGCGATTCCGAATTACCAAAAATCGTGGGTTACTTAAATGGGAAAGTTCGAAGGCTTTGGGGGGGGGGGGAACTTAGAATTGAGATAGGAACCTGGGATTTTTACTAAATTTTTTTTTTTTTTTTCATATGTTTGGAAACGCTCTGGCCCATGGAAGCATCGAAATTCAAATATGACCGCATTAAGAACCACCCTGATACGCATATATCAATCTTGGAAATATATATGTGTATAAAATTTTTCTTAGCACCTGGTGCAAATTTCGTAATAATTTATTTCATGGGACGGTGGCAGTGCGCGGGCTGTTGCAGTCGCGTGCTTGCAACATTAGGACAACAACCTACAGCCTGGTCCGCGAACTGTGACGTAATGGGTAATCAACTAACTACTCACGGCTCAGCCACTCGCATAGTTACGTGTAGGTAAATACGTGTATGTGTACGTGTATACTATACAGTAGTAAACCGTACCCACAAAGACACGTGAAAATCCATAGATACATTATACACATAAATACACAACATTGTTTCGGTGGTTGCATAACGCGACTTGTATTGCCCGCGGAGGGCAACGACACCCAAGGAAACCTCGCCATCTTGTGAAAGTGTACCCGCCTTACTACCACGTGGACGAAAGGACGCGTGGGCGTCCCCCAGAAACGACGCTACGTCGACGTTGACGTTACCGCGTCGACGTTCAAGGGTAGCGAAATGAATTGATAAACTATACCTACTTCACCTCAAAACTTATAATAAATTCTTACCTTATATCGTTCGCTTATCCGGGCTAATGTATGTATACACACATATGTGGGCTATTTTATCGAGAGAGAGAGAGAGAGGGAGAAGAATATTGAAGTGCTTTTCTATATGGAGATTATCATTACCAAATATTGTCGTTCCATTTTTTGTTAAGAATATTATTGCACAGTCACGGTTATTCCTGCCATAATCCGTTTCCCATATCAATCGAGGTCAATTCCTAATCGATTCATGTCGTATAAAACTCTTCGAAGTTATATGTACCTGATAAAGCTATCGTAGAATGGCTATGCCACCGATCTCTCACATATACCTAGTCATATGGTTATAATTTAACACCATGGTAATCGATTACCATTACATAGAACGTCGAGTATAGGTATAAACCGTTCATTATTCTCATGCTGAATATCGACACTGAAAATGTGTTACACTGACGCGGGTCATCGGTCTGAAAAATTGGACTCTTTTCGTCTTTATGAACTAGGGTACGTATTTCATATGAGAAAACGGGGATTTTAGTACGAGCTAATTAACGAGGTATTGATAAAGCCGATGATATTTTCTGGGAAATGAAATCCCAGTGAAATCGTATGTATAAGGAGCTGAAGCTTACGACAAGCTTTGAGCAATGGCAAATATCACCTGGAGGGGCCAGAAACGACTCTCGATTTCGCACGGAGAAAGATATACCTGTATGGCTACTGTGCAACTTATTTGGGGAAAGTGAAGAAATGATAGCCCCACTTCGATGCCTGGAAGAAGATGAGGCCTTTAAGAATATGAGATTCCTCTCGCTCACATTATTCGTGTCCAATTTTATACATCGATACGCTGCAGAATCGGTATTTTCTGTTTTGATATAAGACGGAAATTACGAGGTCCTCAAATCTCTTAAATTCCTTGATTTTCTCCAGCTTTGAGAGCACGGTGTACTTTTCGAATACAATTTTCAACTCAAAATTGTTGTATCTGGCGCTTGTCCAAAGTGTTATTTAGCGACGTTATAAAACGCCCCCGCATTTCACCAGGATATCAAGATCCGCAGATTCCTCGGTATAAAACGGCTGTCGAGTCCATCACTCCTCCAAAGACTTTACCGAGATACTATTTTCTTTGTCAGCGATATTCCTCCACTTCGCACTTCATCCATTCGCTCCTTAATTTTCTCACTCCAGTAATTTGGCATAAAAATTAATTTTACGACCACGGGAATCGGGGAAAAAATAATTCCCGGTTCAAAATTCTGTGTTTACTTTTGTATAAATAATTCGCGGATGAATGTATGTGTCACTTTTTTTTTTTTTTTTTTTTTTTCTTTCGTTTTTTATTCTTATTTTATTTTACACAAATAACGAGATGTGACTAAAATAATCTCGGCATCCCCGTTGCGGAAACGGATCATCGCGCAGGCATCCAGATGGGGTCGATTTTATCGCTTCATCCTTTTCTCCAAAATCGTTATTCCTAGAATTTAAGTGACTGGTTCCTGGCGAAGTGAGGGAAAAATTTGTCAATATACAGAGTGGAAGCAACCAATTCTTTGGAAGGTCGCGAGACAGGTAGCCCCTCGCGGTCCTGAAGAGCCCTAACAAGTTTTTCAAGATCACCAGACGACGGTCGATTTCGTCGCTTGTTTAAAGAGAGAGAAGGATGAAGGGGGAGTTAAAGTTTGGCACGCTGAACAAGGGCAAATCTAAAAATCGCAGAGGTGATCCTTAGCGAAGGACATTTTAAAGATCGATGCGCTACGCAGATACGAGCCGCCCGCGTTTCACTGACCAATATGTAACTGACGTGAGGTATCTCTTACTTTATCGATGAGAATACCACAAGAGAAGAATAAAAATAAGGATAATGAAAAGTAGAAGAAGGACCGTGGTATAAGGAGATTAAGTTGACCGGCGCGGGTGGCACTGGGAAATAAGGTCTCGAAAAGAAAACCGCGTCGCGTCATCGACTACGATATACGATATCTCAAAGTCTCAGTCAGTCTCGGCTTTGTCTCTGGCTCGAGGGATGGATGCGGTGTTTGACCAAAATGACTAAACCTAGATGGCCTAAGGTCACGTCGTTTCTATTTCAAGCAAAGCGACGTACAAGGCCCTCGCCGATTTCATACACTGCAATGATTAAAGAAAAAAAAAGAAAAAAATAGGAGTGAGATGAAAATGAGAAAAATAAGAAAAATTAAGGAGAATATTTGACTCAACGACGTAGGTAGACATGCGAGAGGCGAAAACAGCGAAAGAGCAAAAGGAAAATAAGAAAAAAAAGAGAGATTCATATTCAGAAGTTCTCAGGACACGTCGAATGATATATTTTCATAAATTACCGTCGTATAATGTATTTTGCAGTTAAGGAGGAATCAGTTGAATCGCCAACTGGAATCAAAAGTTTTTTTGAGTTTCCGCGATTTTAAGTAAAGTCGTACATATTTTTTTCTTCCTAAGGAATTGAAATATGCGTGAGTGACCAGAACAATTTAGTAAATAAATCAAAAATTTTTCATTCCCAAAAAGATTTTTGAATTCGAATTCCTTAAAAAGATGTCAGTGTTTTCGACAAATATATTCATCGAATGATCTCAAAAACGGCTCGGTAAAATACCTAATCAAGGGGCGACCCGCGTTGGTCGTAGTTGCCAGGCAAAAGCACAGATAAAACCAACTGCGACCACATTGATTAGACTCATTGGCCATATAGCAACCGTATGGCTGCCAGTTTAAACTCTTACCCGGGTAGGAGAAAAAGGAAAAAACATAAAAAGAAAAAAGGATTCACCTACCACCGAATCTTGAGTATTGGCAAGCACTGGGTTTCGCGACTGGGTAACCGTATCTCCGTAATCTAAACAGAGTCATTTTTCTCGCCTGTTATTTAAATCGCCAGAGATATTTGATGACCGCTGCTCCTACGTATCTAGGCTGTAAATTTTATGTGCCAAGGTCTCGTATGTAGTGTACAGACTTTGGTATTTACGTATTATTTTATTCTCTGTTTAAGAAATAAGAAAACTACGCCAAATAACTCCTCATTTCGTTCTATATATGCGAAAAATGTAAAAACAATTGCGGAAAATTATGTTCTCATTTTCCCGGATGCATTTTTTATTGAGATTTTATTTCCGCGTCCAAGTACATCGCAACTACGATTAAATTCTAGTATAAACTTACTATCGATTATCTCTTTAGTCAAGGTCCTTACAGCCGCGTGGCGGACTCCGATTCTCTCTGCCGAGGTGCGATAACGCGCGCGGTTTCATAAACCGCCACTATACGATACGAAGGACGTTCTATCGCGAAATAATTCGTGAAAAAATTTCCATCGATTTTAATATATTAGGCCATACGAACCGCGCGCCAGGCAATCCGAAATTATTCTCTTTTATAGCTGATCAGAAATAATGATTTCCATACCTGGATGATATAAGAAAAATTTTGTCAAATGAAGTAAAAGAAAAAGAAAATATAATAAAGAAGAATCGCAGTCTGAGAGCTTTCGACGAAGTATACTATATCTACTTAAATATGATTTTTTTTTTTTTTTTTTCGCGTGTTAGTTATCGGCGAATGGGCCACGTGCCTGTCGACTTTCGGTAGCGGGGGAACCCTGCACAGGCTGTTTGGGTGGGCAGAGGATTACAATTCGCGAATTGGACGACGTAGGATTTTAGGAAGGGAGAATGACCCTGGATTACGTAATCGCGGTTACCGTCAGGTGATCGCGAATATCTCCCCAAGGTCGCCCCTCGACTGACGAAAAATAAACCGCCACTAATTATATATAGACCGTCGAACCCGCAGCGATCTCGCGTGTTGGTTAAAACGGCTTTGTAATGACGTCATATACGTGATCGTACGCCATATACATGTACACGCATATATATATATATATGTATATAATTAATCGAATATATTATGCATTCAGAAAAGTTAAAATGATATTAAAAAAAAAAGTTCAAAAAATCTATAATTCCAAATTCGTTTCTATTATTTTGCCTCAATTTCTACTTTCATTATATACGACTGTACGCCTCGAGGATCAAAATTGTAAAATATATAAAACAAGTTTAACATACTGGAAAAACAGAGGTGATATTTTGTTTCTCTTTTCTCTTTAATCATCATATAATGACCATATTTTTTTCTTTTTTTCTTTTTCTTTCTTATCTCCATTCTGAAAACACGCCTCCAGCTGGTTCGGACTTTTGAACATTTGCGTAAATACTTAATATACTCGAAGGTCAAACTGACGCAGAAATCGGAGATTAGACTTCCTCGTTTAACAATTTTTACGTTAAATAACACAATTCTGTGTCGTTCATATCGAACAACTTTTAATCCCGCGGATTATATCAGCCGATTAGAAAATCTACTAAAGATTTTTCTTTCTTTCTTCACGAGTGTATTAAACTCCGATATATATCTCGTGGAAATTTCAATGCCATTGAATTTTTTTTTCATGCAACAGGTAGGTATGTGTATGTACCTAAAATCGTGCTTACCTCATTTTATAATATCGTGAATAAAATGAATAATTTTTTTATCAAATGAAAAAATTAATTAAACTACACAATATCAGGAATTCAATTAATATATATATACCGCAAGTTCAACGAGGTTTAACTGACAATAAGTATAAGCTTCTCTTTATTAGTCAAACAATTAATATACCGTTACGATTTTAATTGTATATACCTACCTGACATATTCTATAACGATAGCGTTACGATTTTTTTTTTCTTTTTTTTTCTTTTTTTTTTTTTTTAGGAATTCATCGATCGGCGTTAAAATCGCTGCGACGTTTTAGCTTCGGACTAACATAAGTAAAGCTCTCACACGCGCGGTTTAGCAAACTAAGTAACCTTGTCGAGTTCGCAGCGCGAATCTTATGACACGTGTGATTCTTTTTCCTAGTATTTTTCTACGTCAAATTATATGATTCAGCAAAGTTTTATTGTATGGGTAATACGTATGTGTATAATATATGGGAATATAGGGAGATGGAACGATTTTTTTTTTTTTTTTTTTTTTCTTATATGTAGACATAAATATGTGAATGTGAATGTATATTTCGTTTCTCGTTGATTGGGATTATTATAATGTCGGTTATTTGATTAAATCGTCATTCCGAATGATATATGTATATGTATTTAATTTTATACAGTGTCATCTCTCGGGGTGCGACACATATGAACTATTAATCCGATCAACAATATTATAATCACGATTTATCAAAAAAATTCATAATCACTGATCACAATGTATCTTCCTCTAATTCTCACACAACTAAAAAATTCCAAATTATCCAAAATATAAAAAATCAATAAATCAGAATTTCCCGAAGGTCATTAGATGATCCCGAGGCCTCGGAGATTCCCTCAGTCTTATTATTTTTTATTGTTTATTTTTGGTATTAAACATTTTTTTTGGTCCGTCTAATACGCAAATTTCGCTAATAATTTCAAGGGTATTAAGGATTAAAAGGTTAACGAGCTCGACCCTGGCCTTTCCGGAAGTTAGATCGATACGGACATATCAGAGCGAGAGGAAGAGAGGGAGGGAGAGCCCGAAGGAAATTTATCGCGTTTGACACTGGTATCTAACTCGGTAATGAGACTGCGAAGATTCTGCTTTTAATGAAGGTAGACTACTTCCGGTATTCCCCGAATTTCATATATACCTTATCACATATATATGTGGCATGAAAATATAAACACATCGCGGATCTAAGAATCATACGTTCGATGGAACGTAAGAGATCCAAGGCGAAGGTATACCCACATATATATATACGTATCTTATATACTACGTATGTATATATATATATATATATATATCTTATACATACCCATACCTTATACACGGTGTTATATGGTCCGTCGACACATGTCAACCTTGAACGAATAGAGACAACATCTCTTGTTCACAGGGGGGATAGAGACGAGGTTTCCGTCTGCAGAGTGACACGTTGCATAATCCTATATACGTATACGTAGCTGTATGGATCTTTGGAAAATATAAGAACAAACGAGTTAAAGATCTGCCATAATACATATCGTTTTGTCTGTTACCTTTATAAACTATTACATTATATGCGCAATCGAATTATAAGTAAAATAAGCCTTTATTAACTTTTGAATAGATAAATTGAAAAGATGAAAAAAAAAAAAACAAAAAGACTAATCATCGTTTTTACCTTGAATTATTATTATTCCTTTTTTTTTCACATATATATCTTCCTTTTTGCTTTTATACAATTCTGACTATCACCGTTTCGAAATTATCCAAATACCTTTAGAAAAAAAAAAAAAGAAAATCAGAAATCGATTTTTAATTAGCTATTATTTTCAGAAAGAAGTGAACTCTTCAAATTCTTCAGACGATATTTCTTATATCGTATATATTGTTTTTATATAAATGTACATACCTATTATGTATATATATATATATATATATATATATATGTATATAGAATTTCAAAAATTATTCATAACGAAGTGTAGAACATAATTAGTTAATTAACCTAACTACTTGTTACGAACATAATTATAATATATATCATAATAGGAACGTAGACTAACGACGTAACTATGCATTTAATAGTACATAAAAATAATGATATATGTATATGTATATATAATTCTCTCTCATCATCCTTGATCTCTGGTGGATCTTGTAACGCTTAGTAGCTATCGGTCAAAGCGAAGGTCGACTACGCAGTTCACTTATGGCCTCAGGTTCGCCATATAATATATATAGATATATGCATATACGTACATATAAATATATAATTATAATAACAATTTTTGACCGCAATTTACAATTAATTATTACACCTACATATTCCCTACCTGTTTCCTATATATATATACTTAAAATTTCATCAATTTTATACATACATGTATGTAATAGTGTGATGGATAACACAATAGATTATATACCTCCATCTATATGGCGAGAATATTGAAATTTCTATTCATTTGCGAAAATCTCTTATACATATATATATATATATATACATAGCCGGTGCGGCTAACGTACATAGATACATAAATATGTATTTTATTCGAAGGTGAGATGCGATAAAGTCGCGTCGGGTCGTCCGAGTAGTAGATATAGGTAGATAAATACATACGTATATACATATACGTACGTCACGGTCGCGAACAAAGTCGCGCGTACAAGGACAAGGTCGCGTGGTCACGGGCGTCGCGACGCCGATGGCCGCGCAATTGTTAAATCCGTTCGACAATTCTTTTTCTTTTTTTTTTTCTTCCTACTCTCTGTGATGTGTATTATATATACCATAGGTATATATATATATATATATATATATACACACCTCTGTATGTATGAACTTTAAACATTACATTACGTTACGTATAGTTGTGTAACTATTTTCATTGATTATAATAATTATAGTTAATAGTATCTCGGTGGTATTTCATAATCGCTAATCAATGTTTCACGGTCTTGTTTTCAGCGTAACAGATGATAACGAGAATATATATACGTATACATATGCCCATATATTCGAATATATATATATACATGTATCAGTCGATCGAATTTGCGGAAATCTTATGACAGAGGGGGATATATATGTACATCAAATATTTAGGCGGGGTTATTCAGCGATAAGAGCAAGCTAAACGCGCTCGTCATAGCTTTAGCGTATGGGTATATACGTATATAGATATAAAAGTCTGTATCAACGTTTCGAATTTCAGCGAAAAAGAGGAAAAAATAATCCGACGTTGGCCTTGTCCTTGTCCTTGCGGAAGTTTTAGACCGTTCGTTTATAGCGTCGCTGAATGGCACGAGGCAGTTTTAGCAGTAGCAGGCGTCCGCTAAATGGTCGATTAATTGTTTTAGTATTATATACACATATACCCAATGGACATTTGTGTAGGTTTTTTATATAAAGTCATATACAATACGTGGAAGAAGAACCGCTTCGCCCACCCCCGGACCAAAAATCAAATAAACTTTTAACTCGTTTGGAGTCAAAACCAGGAAGTAGTAATTCTAAAAACAATTATTAACAGATTACGTCGAATTAAAATAGAGACAACCATTTTTATTTTTTCATTTTCATTTTTTATTGTAAGACCCAATATGTATAATATGACGCAAGATTTCTTCAGAATTACCTCTTGCGATACAATTGCGTTACGATGATTGCAAATTGTGATTCGTGATCGATTTATATGTAAATTCAAAACTCTGATATACATATCTATATCCCTAAGTATTATATAATTATTTTCATCATTCTCGTTCTGTACTTTAATATATAGGGTATAATATATATATATGCATATATACACGTATAGTTGTTACAAAATGAACGATGTTTCGCGCCGGTTGATAGCGAGAGATTATTTTCTCAAGGACAAGGTCAATACCGACGAGTATAAAATATATAGGTGTATACACTAGGCCTAGTATATACATGCACAGAGAGCTATATACAATCGTTCTACCACGAGACCAACTTAGGATGATTATATTCAAGATTACAAGTTCGCGATTTAATTCGCACATACGTAAAAATAAAATTAAAAAAAGAGGAAAAAAAAAACTCCAAAAGCAAGAATTTTCGATCGATTTATTACACGAGGTTTATCAGAAAATCATCTGACATTAATAATCTGTACATGAATAATAAACGAAACAACAAGAGGACTAAAAAAAAAATAAAAAAAATAACGGTGTGCAATATTATCGCTTCTTTCCTTTGGCAAGAAATTAATTAACATATATATAGTATGCATATGTTAAAACACAGTAAAGATAGTTTTTTTATTATCCCAAATTTTTTCAATTTTTTCAATTTTTTTTTTTTTTTTTGTTTCATATATTTTTAATGATATCCCTAATTTCTCGGTGTTGAAAGGTCAGTTTAATTTTGACCTCTAATCCCCTCTTGATGCTTAGGAGAGCGGATATTGCGGGAACTCTCTTCTCGAGGTCGATCCGTATACGGTATACGGTATACGCTCGAAGTACGCGTACATACGTATATCCGAGTACGTCAAGGTCTCCCAAATATCTAGCCCTAACCATAGCCTATAGGCTCTACGACTCCTGCCTAGTAAAAACCAATTAACTTCTATCTATTCGTAAACGTGTCGGTTGGGTTTATGTCGCCTTGCGCGTGGACCGCCAACGGTGGACCGCGTATTGGTACACGCTACTTAATGCTGCTACAGTAGATACATGAATGATGTGGTCGGGCACGCGCGCAACAATTATTACACACATGTATATGTGTGATGTACATGTACAAATTTGTGTAGGTGTATATATGCACGTATGTACGTAATGAGGAAAATAAAATGATGGGATATTACTTGATAATGATTCATATACCTATATGCGGTGTAATATGAGGATATAATATCATTTCCTCGAAATATATTATATCTATTTACTTGAAATCTTACGCAAACTCTTCATTATATATATATATATATAGAAACTATTATGCTTGTGATGAATAAAAATTACGAATTTCTACGACGATTACATGACAGAGTCATAATCTGTCAATTGATTAAATAATTATAAGCCATTCTCATTTTCGCAATACACATTGCGGGTTCTGATATAGGTATGTATATCCGAAAAATTTTATATAATGTCGTTAAATAAAATTTCGGAATCGTCAAGGGGGTTAAGTATATCATACCAACGATTACCAGAATCAATTCAGCCATATGTGTAATATATATATATGTATATATTGATGCATTCGCGAAAACCGATTAAATTAAGTGTTGAATGAATCGATTTTTCTTTTTCTTTTTTTTTCTTTTTTTTTTTGCCCGATAAAGATAAGGAAATTGTAGGAAATATATATTATACGAATTTGTCTCGATAAATAACCGATAGTAACAATAAAGTGTTATACCGTTAAGAATCAGCGAGCTGTTACATTGCAAAGTGCAGTTGCAATGCAATGCAATGGAATGAAATGCAATGCAATGCAACGCAATGTCTAACTGTAAAGTACTGTAGGTAGGTAATAGGAAGAGTGACCTGTAAAACGGCGTTAATAATACCGGTGAGAATTTTGTCGACTGTATTGTAGATATATTTGTAAAAAAAGAGATAATTGGGGTATAATTTCGTTACATGTAAGATACCGAATAATTGAAGAAACTTTTAGCAAAATGAGTATAATAATATGTCCTACGTATATAATGAAACGATGAATAATTCGTTCATTAATATGGCAATTAAATGTGATATACTAAATAAATATATAATTGTATAAAAATGATGAGAAAATTAATTAATCGAGTCGTGAAATATATTCGTGTCATATATTTATTTATAACGAGGTAGGTGATAATATCGATCGATCGATTGACGAAGCGTAAGAAATTGGATTACGTTTTATGATATCATGTAAAATAGAGTCTCTGATTCCATATCGCCGTGTCTAGTTCGTGTCAAGCCGTGTCAGCTCCGGGTAAAATGATTATATATATATACGTATATTATACAGGTATATGTAAGTATTAAAGCGGAGCGTCAAGTGTGACAACGCGGAGGAAATCAGACACCTTCTATATAGGTATATATAGGTATTCGTCAAGACGAATGAATACGGTTTATTGAATACGTGTATGCGATGGTATATTATATATACATACATATGTAAGTATGTGAAGACGACGAAGAATGAAAAACAAAAAGGGAAAAAAAAGGGGGAAAAAGGTATCTTGTTTGATAACGGAACGAGTCAGGATTAATTGTATCGCAACGTGTTACCTTACGCATCCGTTGTTTTAAAAATTCCACTCTATAACGTGTATAGTTGACTGAATTTTGTACGTTGTAGTTACATGGCCTATTATACCTTGCCATATAGAATCACTCTTTGAGACGTGAACACGATGCGATGTAAACCCGTTGTTTAATTTCTCCATTTTTTTTCTCCTTTTCTCTTTCTTGTTTTAGTTTTTTTTTTTCTTTTTTTTTTTTTTTCTACAATAAAAATTAGACTAGATACGAAAAAATGACATCAATTATCCCATTGGTTTAGCCATATGTAACTAACGGTGAAAATTTATTATACCTACCGTAATTTTGACTAATTATAACATAATGAAACACAAATTTCTTCTTCTTTTTTTTTTTTTTTTATTATTCCAACAGTTTTCTGTTTCCAACGACAATAACTGAGAAGGTGAAAAAATTCTCGTCGATCTAAAATGTGAATTTGGTAACTTTCAATTGGTTGATTATCGTTTTTGATACCACGGAAGTAATACCCGACATATATAATAATATGTAGTATATAATATCTAAGAATCGTATCTGAGAGCTTCGGACTGAGCTACAGGTCAAATGTCAACGGCCTGGCGGATCGCCGCGGCATGGTATGGCATGGCATGGCATGGCATGCGATGTACTATAGAGTAGTAAGTACGTATACGGGGCGGCGCCGGGCGTTGGGGCGTCGGGGCGCCCAAGCCACCCGCTACATAGTCAACTATATGACGGAGGTCGTTGCCTGCACGACACTTTATATACACAAAGTTAACAATAAGATTGAATTGCCTTAATATTTCACGTTATTATACATACATAGGTATATAAAGTTATACATGTATGTACGTATAGTATATCCGTTGATTGAAACATGATTACAGAAAAAAAAGAAAAAAAAAAATTTTAATTTAATGTAGGTATGGGATATTCCCTGTCAAATCTGTGCGATTGTTTTTTTTCTCATTCTTACGGCTATATACGTATAGAATAATTGAAAAAATTATCGCGTTTTATTTCGCACGGAATGAACCATACATGGTTTATTTTAATAAACGATCTGGTGACAGTACATGAAGTATGCGCAATAAACTGTACCTAGTTTAACGTGGGGCGACGAGGGGGGAAGGGGACGGGACACAAAATAGACGGTAAATTTAGTTGCCGAGAGCGCAAGTGTGCGTTGGCGGTCGCAAACGTCACTGATCCCTGCGCGCAAGTGTGACCCAATACGGGGGCAGCCACCTCAAGCCTCGCGAGCCCCCATTACCGCTTTAAATTCTATGCAATGCCGCGGATCTTACGCGATGTTTGCTGCTGTTGTATAAATATACGAAAGTATTATTAATAAATATATACATTATATAATGTATTATCTATTATAGAAGTGATCGATAAATCGATAATTAAATATCGTTTGAATATTAAGTTATATATGTATCCTCGATTATTTTCTATAAAATTTAATATTTTTTAATTATCAACTTTCTGAATCGGAAGATGTTATATAATCTTACGTAGGTAGGTACTTTCTTGATGATTTGCGAATAAACGAAATGATTTTTTATTTCTTTTTTTTGTTTCATGACAAATTTTCTTCAATTTTATTATATAATCACTTTGAAAATGTTTGCGAGAAATGAGATATAAAAATAATAACGAAAAGAAGTAAAAAAAAAAAAAAAAACGAAGCAGTGAAGGGAAAAAAACCATTTTTCTTTTTTTTTTTTTTTTTTTTTTTGAATCAAAGAAATATCAGATTTTACATCGTTATACCCTGTAGGGTGAAATTAGTAACGGTATTATCAATCTTCTTATCTAATCTCGAAATGGGAGAATCATAGATGTATAGGTAGGTATATCCCCATTGACTGAATCGAGTTGAATGAAAACCGATTAAGCCCCGCAGTCTCATCGCAGGTTGTAGTTATGCGAATTCACTGAGAGTCTATAGAAACACGATGTCAATAAAATATAGGTATATATCTAAGATCTTGTTTATATATTATGTATGACTGGTTCTTTGATTTCCACGTTTCAAATCGCGTCATCGGTATAAGCTGTGCTCATTCGCCGCGGGGAAACCCCGTCAAAGAATGATAACAATAATAATAATAATAATAATTATTATTATTATTATTATCACGAAGATAATAAGAGAATTTGCGAAACCCAGTAATGCTATGACGACATGAAGCAGGGTCAACGAACTGAGAAAGCCTTTCGACGCGTATAACCCGACGCATCAGGATAAAAAAGATATAACGGCTTCGGCTATGCGGACGATGAACGAACCCGCGAGTAAGTCGCGAGAAGTCCGCACTTTCCGCGAAGTCCTAGATTCGTTTATCATATATTTATCGTTGAATAAAGGTGATTTGATAAAACTTTTAGCGGGAATTTAACCCGCGCGAATTATATACAACACGAAAGAGGAATACGATAAATCCTAATCGAAATAATATTATACCGATGAAAACTATTTCTCAATATATATTTATGACTCGGTGTGATATAAAGAGACGGAGAGTGACCGAGTGAGCTAGCTATCGTTCCGAAGCAATAGTAACAGCAATAGCAGTAGTAGTGGCAGTGGAAACAAGACGTATACGAGCGGTCATTGACCGTTAGTCTATCCTGCCTTACGGTTTAAACTTTGAAAGCCTTTGCCCAAGTTTGGATCCGTTGTAGAGCATCGTACATCGGCGTACATACACATCCATAGATCTATACACCGAGCATAAGCTGGTCGACAAGTATATGTATGAAGCAAGAAAACAGCTCATTGTCTTAGTTCGTTCGTATAACGTAACGGGGTAACGGGGATAGGGGAACAACTCGATACGAAGAGATACTCGTCAGCTCAGTACCGGAAGAGAGGGAATGTGGAATGATGATGACGTGTAGGTTGTTTTACCTAGTAGTAGATAAACAGTGGATTATTCGTTTACACTGTACATAAAAATATGTATATTAGGGTAGTCCTCGTTTAGGGCTGAAACGAATTTTTCAGCAGGCACCCCCCCAAGTCGGCTCCAATTTGTAACTGCGAGATTTTAGTGGGCATTGGTGCTACTATCTTATAAAAAAATTCACATCATCATATCCATGGGTATAAAATTGGAAATAAAACCCGTAGGGATGATAATTGCAATTCTTATGTATTAATCTATATTTGTTAGTATTACTAGAAATAAACGAAAGCTAGGCAATTAAATTCTAATAGAAAAATATCGTATCGCAATCACTCGGTAGGTATATAATAAATTTATCTATTATGCAAACTGGACTGTATAAACCGCTATGCCGAATTAAACTGAATGGTATTCCGCTCAGGTTGGCCAATGAGGTACCCCACGCCGGTACGCGGAGACGGGTTCTATCTTCGCGAGACTATTTCGAGAGAATATTGACAAACTGGCTTTTAGAGTCAATGACCGGCACAGATTTCGTACCGGTCGCCCGCGCAGCTCAATAGTAAATGAATGTTGAACCGATTTCTGAATTGAGGAGTTAAAGAGAAGAAGAAAAAAAAAAACAAAGATAAAAAAAATGGAATTTTAAGGTAGCCGACGTGTATATAGAGCAGCTACTTGGTACAGTGGATCATTTAAATGCCAGCTGGTTGTTAGACGGAAGAGAGCATTGAACTCCCGCAAGAAAAACCGACGAGGCCTTAGCGTTTTTTAAAACTGGAACACTCGTGTAGTATTTAGGTGTAATATGTACACATAAATTGTTCTGTTATTAGCGAATAGAGTAAATAAATAAAACAGCTGATCAAATTTCTGATTCGGTTTAATTAAGAAAGAAAAATGAGAGAAAAAAACATAAAAAAATTTAAAAAAAAAAACATAATTCAGGCCATTAGACTTGACATAAGTGAAACTATATTAACGGTTAATGAAAAATTTCTAAATTTTCGATTTAGCGAATCTTTTTTCTTTCCTTATTATCATTTTCAATTTTTTTAAATTTTGATATTGACAAATATTCTGTCGTATTATGGGTAAAACCTCGTGTGGTTAACTGTTCAATATGACGTTTACTACGAATTATATTGCACCAACAATCGTATATAGGTATTTATATAGGAATTTTTTCAACGTGCAAAAGGAACCGCGACGTTCCGTGGTTCACGGTAAACATGACCCAGAAATTAGGATCTTTTCAATTGCTAAACGGAAGACGGGACTCTTTTGGAGTGAAAAATAAAACAAAAAAAATTAAAATTAATAATAATCCTACTCTCAAAAATTGACCAAAATATATTCTATACCTACGCGTTCTATTTTACTCAAGACAAATAATGAATCGGCTTATCGGACTCTCAGATCATTTATGAAATTTAATAATAAAATGAATTTCGTTATTATAAAGGTGATGAAAATGGGATAAGAAGTGAAATTACGCTATAGTTGATACATTCGCATAATTTATTTTTACGTGAATCATAAAATTCGGAGAGAATTTTATTCCTCAACATCGTCGCCCGAGATGCAAGGTTACGGGTTCCTGTCGACCCTCAAACTTTCCGAGATACATATCATGAATTATTCCACATGACGTGAAAGACTATCCGCTATAAAATAATTTTTCCGAAGTTTAATCAGTTCGAGTGATAAAACTACATAAATGCCCGGGAATAATAGGAGAAAATTTATTATTGATAGAATTTCCAAAATGCAAGAAAAAAAAAAATATATATTTGTAACGCTGACTGAATAGCGCTTAGCCCATATAATAGGCATACATCTAACCTGCAGGAACGATATCAAATTTAATGATGTGAAAATAATTCAAACTGCACGAAGAGGTAGAAGGTCTACTGCACTGCACCAGTCACGAGCCGTATGAATATAATTAGTTTAGGAGTCGGAGATAGGAGGGTCATCGCACTGTTTTGCATTCGATTTAGATCAAGTATAAAAGGCGGTGGTACGGCAGACAGTCTGGATCTAAAAACCGATAAATGGGTAGCGATATAGTGTGAGGGTTTTGTCGGTAAGTAAAATCGATGGAAGAATAATTAATGAGAAGCTAATATTCGACGCATAACGATGGGTCAAGGGACGGTTTGAAATTCTCGTCGAGAAAAAAAAAAAGAAGAAAAAAATAAAGAAAGAAGAAGAAGACGAAAAAAAAAGAGAGAGGAAATGGGAATGAAAAAATAAAGAACTACGAAAATTGAACTGCAGAAGAGAAATCTTGAGAATAAAAGGACAACGAACTCTTGCACCCATATACCTATACCTAGGCATATATATATATTCGTCTACGTGCATCCTACGTCATGCATATATGCATAGGACTGAATATGTGCCTAAAAATGAGTTTAGGAAACAGGAGGTGATCGGGTCATCCGCAACGTTTTGCATGAGATTAAAATCTGAAATCCCAATCGGTTAACGAGAATTCGAGAATTTTCATTACTCCTATAATCGGACATTTAGTCCCTCGCTCCTAATTTACCTAGGAATAATTCGATATCGTGTGTTTTGGTTATACCTACTTACCTCTCTTTCCTCGGAGTCAATGAACTCCTAATGCGATCGAGTACATTATACTTGCGAACGTTCGAGAATAAATATCACTCTAAAATTTGAACAGCTGGCTCAGAGCTGGAAATTAGATTCTGCAGCGATCCACACACACACACACACACTTTACGATTGGTTCACAAAATATTTTGTCCAAGAAAATAAATGTATACTACTTTCATTTTTAATCGCCATTATTTCTGGTTATGAAGAAAAAAGAAAAAAATTTAACTCTCCGCCTATACCTTATACCCGATCGATTTTTTCAAAAATTCTTTATCGGGGCATATTTTGCTGATACAACCGCTAAAGCGATGTTTTTTTTTCGTCTCTCTACGGCCAGACCGCATCGTAATAATAATTTGAAAAGCGGTACCGCAGATCCGAAGGTCGTATGGCGACCGAAGATATATTTGGCACAGGAAACACGAGGCGAATCTCGCGAGGCTGTTATGCCACCGTTTTGTATTTCGCCTAGCCATGACCTTGCGGACTTGACACTGCCAGTCTTGTTATATTGATAGCATTTGCTCACGAGCAAAATATACGGCAAAATTCTTCCTCGCGCCTCGCCTCGCCTCGCCTCGCCTCGCCTCGCCTCTTCTCTTCTCTTCTCATTTCATCAGCTAAACTATTCATCTATATAGATATTACATGGACCGGACGTCAGAACGAGGCGTTAAAAATGTCAAATATAAACCATGACAGCACCAGGGGTTTACCAAAATGATCAAATATTGCAAATTTCAATAAGAAGTATCCCCGAAGTGAAAAGGGCTCTTAAACTATTTTATTATCAGTTTAAAATATCCAAAGCTGGATCGACACGATGAATATTTTTGCTATTACACGAGTGCGAATTGCTTATCAAATACGAACAAAATAAATAAAAAATAAGAAATATATTTTCAACTCGGTCGAGGTGCGGTTAACTTAATTCAGGCCAGTTATTCGGAGGTTTGTTTAGTAATTTGACTCGGTTCAAAGAACTACGTTATTATGTGGGCTGATTTTTATTTTATTTTGTTTATTCTAATAAACTCGGTCGAAGATACAAGAAAAAAAAAAAAGAAAAATTTATCAAAGATATACCGAAATAGCGATTGGAATGATACTATCGATTTTTCAACTATTAACTATCGCTTGGTATAGCATCTAGAATCCAGCTTCAAGTAGCCTTAAGAATTCATCTTTATCTGTATAAGATTATAACGGTCAGTCCAACGGTCAATGAACTACTGATCAATTTCCACTTTCCTATCGCTCGCGACCTGATATTAAAACTAGAACTATGAAAACGATATAAGATCCGACAACTTTAATAAATTTTCTCAAATTTCAAACTGCTCTTTTTTCTTTTTTTTTTTTTTTTTGATTTTGTATTTTATATTTTTAATAAGAAAAAATGAAGTAAAATCTCCAAAAGCCTTGAGAGTAGTTTTCTTATGGCTTTTAACCAGCCATGGTTGGCCTCGCGGAACAAGTCGAGTTCAACGAACCCAACGGCTAGCACTTTCTGAAGGGTCAAGAGGAAGCCTTTCGCTCGATCTCACCGGGAGTCCCGATTCCTTTAAGACCCTAATTAAGCCCCTTTTATCACAGCCAATCCCCCCCTCATGCCGTGGTTTAGGTCTCGGTCCGTTATTATTTCTGAAAGAAACGATCGACCGACCCGATTATTATTATTATTATTATTATACATAGAGAAAATCCATAGATGTAATACGAAGCTACTTGTATAGAGTAAAATGCAACGGTGCTTGGGGTTCGTTTATGTCAAAGGGCGTGGCTCCAATTATCTTTTCTTTCTCGCTTTTTCTGTTTTTTTAATTTTTTTTTTTTTGTTTTTTTTTTTCAGAGAAAAAAAAAATAAAAGAGATAAAATATGTCCTAAATAAAATGGCTCGTTTTATCATACAGGTGATAATAGCCGGAGAATTAATCTTAACAAACGTTTTGCGAACTCTATATAGTATACCCAATGGAGTAGGACGTTCACCCGACGCTCTTGAACCGTCAGGGTCAACACACACGCGCTCATCGTCAATCCACGACACCAGTTCAACTGATACGTTTATCTTATATATATATATATATATATATATATATATATATATATAAAATACACACACATATGTATGTAGAAAGCATTCTTATTTTTTTATTTTATTTTATTTTTTTTATCTAATAATAAAAGTTAGCCGTGATATCCCCTGCTCTAATATATCAATCCTTTGTTCGAAAGCGAAAATATCGTAAACTCGTCAGTTTTTTCAATTTATTTATTTCTTTTTTTTTTTTCGAGTAAACAATAAAATTGATCGTGGTCTCATTTATTTTTTTTTTCTTCTATATTTCTCTCCTATCTTACGGTAGCGAACGGTTAAATTCCTTATTAGGATAGTTTGAAAAGAGAGAGAGAGAGAGAGAAATAAAAAAAGGTGTAAAATATCTCAAGTCACGGTATAGTATGTTTCTAGTCGCCGTTTTCTGTCCTTGAAATAAACTGCAGGGTTCGTGAACCCGCGTTCTCAGGTTGGCGCGGTATAAGCGCGAGGAGGAACGGCTTATATTACAATTAACTCGCGATAGACGTCGTGGCTTGGTTATATATAATATACAGTTAGGCCTGCTCGCCCGGTCCTCACAGTAATATGTATAAACGAACCATACTCATATGTAGTAGTTCGCCATCTTAACTCCCGCACTCTTATATACATAGTACATAGTACATTATATACATAGACACACATGTATATCTCTATATAATATATACCTACATATGTATGTGTGTGTGTGTATGTATCTACATACGTAACGTTGCGTTGCGTTGCGTTGCGTCGCGTCGCGTCGCCCGGGCCAGAGAGGAAATACCGTATGACCACCTCACGCGGCACTTTGCTAGCCAGCAGGAAATCGCAGGTTCGATGACCCCGCGTCTCTTTAATACGATCGTCTCGGGCGGACAGTCCCGTGGTCCCCAACTTCCCTCTCTTACATCTTTCCTTTTTTTCTCTTTCCTCTTTCCTTTTCCCTCGTTCCTCTTTCCTCTTTCATCGTAGGTAAGTAAGTGGGTCGTTGATTCAGAGTATGCGAGTTGGTGTAAGGCCCTGGCTGACTGGCTGCCTGCCCGCGGGTCTGTGTGTACCGGCCCGCGCCTTCCGTCGATGTAACGGTATCGTGAGTAATTGACGACGCTGTAATCCCCGCATCACGTATATGTACCCATGTATATATATATATATAAATGTATACTATTACATATATATATATCTACGTATAAATGGTAAGAGGTGAGTTTAAAAGTTGGAATCGAAGAAGCCGATGACACTTGGGTGATTCCGAGGTGAGAATCATGCCTTTCATTCGTTATACGCGGGGGCATTGAACTCTTTTTTCTCGTTACGTCATAGCCCCCCTACTCAGGGAATCACCCTAGAGCTTTACAGTTCGTCCTACGACTATCCAGGTCAGGTCGTTCACCTTTAAATTCGTGGGACTTGGTACAGTTTAAAAAACCATTTTCACAAATTAACAAAAAAACCAAAAAAACAAGGGAGACAACGAATTCTGATATTTCTTCCTTTTTCCATTTCTTTCATTTTCTCTAATTGAGAAAATTCGCAAATTTACACTTTTGCTATACGTACCTACATGTTCACTTATTCATTGATCTTTTTTATTTCTAATTTCGCAATGTGGATATCAACAAGTGTAAAATTAATACGCGACTTACTCTCTCATCAGAAAATCCCCGTAATGGGGACTCAGGTGTAGCATTACCTGAATAATCGATACGGAAAGTGAACCTGGATACTTTATATCCGATGTATGTATATAGGTATATGAAATGTGCGATTGGATCGATGTACAGTTATTTATTTTTCTCTTTTCTTCCACTGATCTGATATTTTAACAAGGAATTTCATTTTTCCGTATATCTGTCTGTCATCTAAGTCTGTAGGAAATTTTATGAATATCTATATTTGTATAATCGGATGCAAACGTCTGAATGCGGAAAGTACATTCCCCGAAGCTATGAGGCAGTCATATAGTAATGCGTGGGACTCGAATCAGGGTCAAACTGACGAATCAATTGACTAACTTGTTGGACTTCGTCATAAATGAGTCATGGGACTCGTAGACGATTCGTCAATTTTTTTATTTTTTTTTTTTCTATAGTATTCAAAAGTCAAATTCTAGGGGTTAGAAATTTTGAGTATAAATATTAGCGAAGGTAAAAATGATGGAAACCGTTTTTGATGAATTCTCAAACCGATTCAGAAGAAAGTTTGCTCTGCTTTGGCAGTACTACTTATAGGTACAATTAGTACAAAATTACAAAGCGCGTATATTTATAAGGTTAATGACTCCTTTCTTACAAGAAATTATAAAGACTTTCAACTAATTGGTTTGCGGGTTCTCGGCTCTTACGTATTTGGTGAAATTTTTCTACCACCTATACGTATAGAACTGTGTGAAGCAATTACGAATTACATTCGCAAGTAGTACCATAGTAAGCGTTATTCGCATTACGTATATATATATATATATAATAGCGAACCGGCCGCGCTGCTGCAGAGAACACAATCGCGTTTAATCTCGAAACTCTGAAGAGTGAAAGCTAACAATAATTATAAGAGGGAAAACTAGTCCATAGAATTTGTTTCAAATTTGTATAGTTATACAGTTTTATCGGATCCACGTATATTATATCATTCCGCGAAAACAATTGGACTCTAAAATTTATTTTTTATAACTGTATATTTGAATCGGGCCTTAATCTTTAACAACGAATTACATCCGGGCTAGTTAGTGCATTAAATATCTGCGATCTTTTCTACGCGGTTATATTATACTCTACAGCTACTCCGGTTTGACAGATCGTTAATTGGTTTTCGTTGTCGATCGTTGAAACGGACATAAGATAGAGTGGAAAGATAATAGGCAAAAAATAAAGGAGCGTATAGTTCCTTGAGAATAGTCAGCGTGAAAAAATGATATCGGTACCGTAGCCTGGCCTGATATAGATCGAAGAAATGTTTCGAAATTTCGTACTATTCCGCGGAAATATAAGTGCGATCTTAGACGATTTTATTATCGCATTTATACGTTAGAAACGAACTTGAAACCGTACGTATATGATCACCGGGGGAACCAACGCTCATTACAACCTTGTACACATTGACCCGGTCGAGGCGTACTGTACTTACACTCTCATACCATTTGCTACGCGATAACCTTATCTCCGTGTCCACAACGTGGCTGCAAATAACGCAAAAACATTCCATATCCCGTCCACGTGACATCAGAATTTTTCACAGATGACGTTTTCACGGACTCGCCGATCAGATCAACGGAAAAAAGAAAAAAACAAAAATCGAACGAACGATCACCGCACATCGATAAGTTCTGAAACTTATCTTTTTTTTTTTTCTTTTTTTTCGGGGATTAGGAGAAAAATAAATAAAAAATTGATTGTGAGATCATTCTTTCGGTTTGTTTGGTTTTTTTTTTTTTTTTTGTTAGTTTTTGTTATTTCAACTCCTATCCATGTATATAATGTGATTGTATTATTCTCAAAGTCTTGTTATGTTATGTTATATATATGTATTATAATAATGTTATTATTGTAAGTACGTATATAGTGTATGGTATATATATACGGAAAGAGAGTATATAAACACATTATAAATACCAAAACGAAGACAACTACCGCACGTATACATATTATATACCTATGTATGTATAGATTGACATTGAAATTATTATAGGTGTATATACATCGGTTTAGAAATAATATTTTATCGTATATACCTATATACAGGGACTCGTTACTGTTCTGTTTGTCCGAACTTTTGTCCGCCAAATATAGTGTGTATATTGTCAATAGAATCCATGGAGTGACTTTAGTTTTATTTCACCAAAAATATATCACCTACACATTGAAGATTCTTCATGTTTTCTCTGTACTTTTATTTTCTCTTATTTTCCCTTCCATCTTCTACGTATGCCTCGTCGATTTTTCGGCTAGTCAAATATCCCGTGAATATATGTAAGGAAAAATAGAATATTTCTTGGATCGGTTTAAGTTTGACATTCACATTGCTCGTGACGACTGATAATAATGAACGTATATACTGTTTGCTCTTTGTTGGCTCAAGGTCCTCTACGTGCTAGCCTCGCGTTGCAACCAATAGCAATGATACTCGGTTTGCTACAGCAACCGAACGTTAAACGCAAATATTGTTCTTTGCTTTTATTGTTTGACCAGTGATGATAGGTCACGGTAGAATTTGTTGAGACGGGTCGATGCAGAAACATCAGCTGCCTCGACTTAAATTCTACGTGCATTTATATCGCTATGATCTTATCGTATATTATAATGCGTTTACGCCTCTTCGTTATACCTACATCTATATGTATTTCGGTAGTCCTTAATTCGGTCATATTCGAACTTCGATGCTCCCATGGGCCGATTTATTCGTCACAATTTGAAGATAAGAAATCTTTTTCTTTTTTATAAGATGTAAGATGTAAGATGTTCGGAGCCATTACTGCAGTGGGAAGAAACAGAAATTAACAGCGAAATGTCAGAAATCGTGTTTTGGAAGCATTGAAATTCAAAAATGATATATACATATATATGTGTGTGCACAAAAAATACTAGTGGATTTCTGCTTATAACGTACGGCGTACTTGAACGCGGTATGAACCAGGAAACTCAAACATGATGTGTGCTAAAGGCTGTGTATATTACATACAGGCATAGTCTCAGCTAATACAGCGAATTGGCGAACGTTGAGACATTGAATTTTGGTTTTTTTTTTTCATTTTTTCCCCGGATTACGTTGTTAGACTTTAATTATAACATTGATCAAAATTTGTCAGTAGTGTATGTGCGTATACATGCTATTAGGAAGCGTACAATACGATATTACAGATCAATATAGACTGCGGTATACAAACGAGATAACAGATATTGATTTATACGTTGACCTTGTTTTCAATGATCAAAAAAATCTACGTAATAATCCACACGACGACGGTATCACATGACTTACTAAACCGAATTTTCTTCCATTACCAAATCGAACTATGCGTCTATACAAATAATTAGTCAGATAAAAGCTGATTTGTCGCGGATAAATAAATCCACGTTCTCATTTTCTCCTATTTTACTTCAGATTCAAATAATTATATTTATGATTAAAATTCGGAGGGACGATCTTATCGTACGAATATACATATATACGACACGTATCTACTTTAATCCCGGTTATATTTACACCTGTTACACATACATACATATATATTATAAATATATTTTCACTGATCGTCTTTCACCTCTGTCCGTCTTGTTATAAGAATAAGGAGAAGCTTGTACGTGTATATATAGGTATAATAGCGAATATATATATATATATATATATATATATATATATATATATATATATTTATATATATTTGTTTGGTTCAAGGTGATATGGACCTTGAATTTCTTCTTTTTTCTCCTGCCGTCAGCATTTGTAGCAGAGGAGAAACCGAAAGAGATAGAGAGCGAGAAATACAGTGCGTAAACATGTCTCGTCTGGGTTGAAATCGGTTGGTTAGCTACAGCAATTCTCTGTCTCGGTATTAAGCCGTCATTTTATTACATGTACACATACATGTGGGTAGATGTGCATGAATCGAGTGACTGCATCGCAAAAGAAACTATAATATCGTACGAATTATATACCTACACATACGATATACAGGATGCGACGTATGCATCGGGGAGGATAGATATACCCAAGCCCCTCTAGGTGTAGCAGTAGGTATTAAACAACTCATATTAGGGTGGACCTGGCCTATGACTATGCAAACGTTTGTGTGCAGGACTCGTGTCCGGCAAACATATAGTCCCGAGGTTTTCATCAAGGTCTTTCACAACCGAGCTACGACTGACTGACTGACTGACTGACTGACTGACCTAGGGCAATACGATGCAGCGTAACCCTCACGACGAGAACATTTCTGGCTCGGTCGTAGTTTATACACATATATGCCGCGGAGTAAACTATTATTCTGCAACGGACTGCAGTATGCAATAATTAGCTATAGGCAGACAGACAGACAGACAGATGTATTTTTTTCGTTTCTTTTTTCTCTTTCAAAATATGAAGAAAAAAAAAAAAACCATTTTATCCTACGTAGTTGAATAAATGTAGTTTATTTTATTCAACAGGTGATTCATATGTAGGTATAGGTGGGATATTATAGCTTGAATCTAGATGAATGTAAATTTTATCATGCGAAAAATTTGATTAAGAAAAGAGAGAAATAAGGAATTACGTAAAACCTCAACGTGACCAATCTTGAAGAAATTGTGTAAATGATAATGAATAACTTCCGTATGATAATGGTTTCTCGGAATATATATACCTAATATGTATATGTATTATCGGTGTCACGTTCAAACGTCGATAATATTAGTTTACAAAGTTTTCGGAATGAAAAATAAAAGTTCGTCGAAAGTTTGATCAGCTATTATTTCCGGTTCTATATATATATATATATATATGCATGTACGTTTTGTCCTTCAGCCGTTTGGCACGCGAACTATAGAGTAAAATTCTCTCTTTCTCTTTTCATTTCGATTTCTTACTATTTTCGATACAGCTTTGTATTTATATGTATTCCGAAATTAGTGTACATTCATTTATACGTGTATTGAATAAAAACTGATAAATATAATACCTGAACTTTGAACTATAGTCTATAACTACCTACCCATGTATTGACGTTTACATACCTGATAGTATACCTACGTCTCGGAAAAGAACATTGAATAACGCTTATTGTTTTTCTCCTAATTATTCCGCTATACGTCGACTTGATTGCACCGCTCATTAATGAGCTTCTTATCAGCCACTAAACAATGTTTTTCAATTCCAATACGAGCCTGTGTTTTACAAGGTCGTTTATAATCCCGAGGCACGGAATGGCGAAATGATAAAATTTGAAAATTAACAAATTATGGGAATGAAAAACAGGGATCTAAATTTAATCTGCGTAAAATATGGTGCCCCGTTTTTTTATCAGTTTTTTTTTTTTCTCTTTTTTTCTTTTATTTTCATTCCTTTTTTATCCCCCACTCCGTTCTTTCGGTGTCAACGACTCGCTATACCTTATCTTCTTATATCGTTACGCGATGAGGTCATTCTCACATTTTCGCAAGGCAGTAAAAGTAAGTAAAGTCGTGTACGTGCTTGTGCGGTTTCCGATCGGGATAACCGCGCGTATGTGACATCCTTTTAAAGTATTTATAATTATTGCAAAATTAGTCACTTTTGAAGCGGGTAAAATCGCTCGGAAAGAGTCAGAGCTCGAGGACTATACAAGAGAAAGATACGCTCCTTGGAACTTGATTACACCGGATTTGAATGGCTATTAAAAAAACACCTGTGAATGCCTCTTAATAAACGGTAAATCATCTTCCGCTCACATCACGGTCGTACATTGTATTACGCATAATGATAACAGCGGCGAATTAAGCGGAAGTATTTCAGACCAAGGCTAAAAGCGTTGATACTAAACCATAGAGTGGATCTCACGTCGCATAAAATCGACTTTATAGGTATATATGGAGCGATCTTGATTCTAGGGTTGAGGCAGCCGAGGGTTAGGTTGAAGGACCCAAGCCGATTGGGAGAAGCGAAGGCCGTTCTGCTCGTAAATTTCATTCCCATTGGGGAGACCCGTGCCTGGGGATCTTCTCGCGGTTCGGTGGAATGAGTTCGAGTAGTTTTAGGGAAGGGAGTGAAACTGTGACCTTGCCACGTGGAGGGCGCGACTGGGTGGAGTTTCTGGACTCGATATATGTATACTATAATAAGGGGCAAGGACTCAGTTTCCCGAATTCTGTACATATATATAGGGCCGAGGGGAAAAACATATTCCTGCCTTCTCAGAAATCCCAAATTTTGATTTATTCATTGTACGGAAATAGAAAACCGAGCTAAACCTCGTCATTCTGTTTTTGGGGCAAAAATCAAAACCAAACGAAAAAAACCATTGATATAAAAAATGACCGGCAAATTTTTGAGAACATTTCTTCACCGTATATCTACTCCTAGACATCGGAATTTCTAATCGATCGATATGATGTGTAGCTAACAATAAGTAGGTATCTCTTGGGGTGCCAAGGGCGCCGCCGAAAGTCACCTAGTTTCGGTGAGGTCAAGGATGATATCTGAATCAGCTAATTTGAGGAAAGAAAAGAAATGAGAATAAGCGAAGCGAAGCTGAACTGGAATAGAATAAAATAAAATCGTATTAAATGAAATGGAATGAAATGAAATAAGGTTTAAGATCTCGCTCGAATCCTCGTCACCGAATTGAATATTTCTTGAAAAACAAGCCACCGACTATAACAATAAGTGACGCAGAGGTCACTTTAGCCAGTGAAACCCATACAAACGACCTGCATAATCAGGACTGGTACCGTAAATGGAACGTAGATACATTAGTAGCCTCATGAATTTATATGCTGATCACCAACCTTCGAACACAGGTTTCGTTATTTCCATCGTTCACATATTATTATCGATCCCACCCACCCTTCGAAATGATGTCCTTTGTGTAATTCAGATCGGCCTCACATCATATGATCTCGTCTCGCCCAGCCTCCTTGCTCCTTGCTCCTTGCTCCTTGCTCCTCCGCATAAATGAAATCTTAGATAAAATAAGAGAGAATATAAAAAAAAATGTCGTCTATGGAAATAAGTCCGCGACTGTTTGAAAAAATTATAAGAAATATGGTTATTATAGCGAGTCCGTAAGACCGATTCGATTCATCTTGACCATTCATTTAAAATTCTCCTCCCAATCAGTATAGGCGATTTCTCGTATGGGGAGAGGAAGGTGCCGGATGCTTCGCTGACCCCTCTTTGACATTGGGGACGTTGCCACTTAACGCGGCGAGCACGGGCGTCTACGTCGTCGACGGACGAACGAACGTCGTAGAAGACGAGAAGAGGAGTTCAGTCTGGGAATTTGCTTGCAAAGGGCAAAGCTCGGAAATTTATGATGTGTGTTTCTGCTTAGAGTTAGACGACGAGAAGAATTTCGGAATTTGATATATAAAAGCTGATTTAAGTTACTCGTCCATAGAGTCCTCACCTTTTCAGGAATTTAGCTAACTGATTATGAGAGCGGGGAAGATCGTCACTCGGCTTATCTCGAACCTTGGTGTCAGTTTTCTTGAGCTCTTGGCAAGTAGTTCGCGCATATATGTAATCCCACGGTACTGATACTCCGTAGTCAACAGCCTTGAGTTAGTCTAGCCGTGACAATACGAGGCGAAATTTTCTACCTGAAATAAATCTGCTATGTGGTCTCCGGGAATTTCGAGACGGTGGAAAAATCGCGGCGAAATTGGATTACGGAAAAGTAATACAGGGCCGAAGATACACGTGTGTAGATACTCACAGTTCTGATAAAACCGCCAGCGAATCTTTATTACTTATTCGGTAAATCCAATTTTCTAACTCGTCGCGTCATCGATATTCACTCTTTATTCCGACTCCTCGCGATACTCCCTAGAGAGTTGAAAAATCAGGAAAGCCAGAGAGGTCAAGTATGAGAAAAGTCGGGTATGACATTTCCCGCGAAACTCTGTTAAAACTGTGGATTTCGTTATTAGATTTCTCAAGAGTATATAGCTATGTATCGTATAATTTTCAGGATCTCTTGCTCACCACGCGTAGTGTGAATCATTTTCTCAGCTCTGAGGCTTATTTAGTCCATTGAGGAAAGTGTTTGAAAATATAATTAAATCCACATATGTATATATGTCTATAATATGTGAGTACCGAGAAGAAATAACGCGGGCATTGTCTCCGAATGTAGACAGCACGTCGCGTCGCGACGACCGCAAATGCGGTTTAAAAAAAGGACGTTGATACGTGTATCTTGTATTCATATATATATATCGGTGCATAAAACGGATGAGTGAGAGCCTTTGATTGTCTTTAATTAAATATTTAGATTAAATATATTCCTGGGTATAATAAATGCGGAGTGAATTTTCCCAGCTAGTAAGAAATTGGTTCCAGTTAACCACGTCGGGACTCGGTGAGGTTGGTATAAACCCTACTTGTTAGTGCTGTGTAAATAAACCTACCCGCTACCCCGCACGATTTTCTCTCTTACCAAGAATGAACGTCACTCGTAACGCAGGGAAATTTAGCGACAAGTTATTAACACGTGTTTATTGCGTTCGTGATATAAATGGTAGTGAGAAATATACAGATGTTTCACAGATATAGATACGAAGGAAAGTAGGTATAGCTTCCTATCCCGAAATTTATATACATGTTATTATGTGTATGTGGCTGCTCCACATGCTGCAGTATTTTAAGTAAAGAGCCGCGTAACGAGCTCCACGTGCTGCAGTCTCGTCAATGGAAACTTATGAATGAACCTGTTTCGGTTTTTTCATTTTATAGTGATGCTTGTTAACGCTATTAATCGCACGTCACCACTCGCGCGAATGCATATAACTACAACTCTTCTTGGCTACCAGCTCGCATCTCTAGATCTTTAACACGAGCGAGCTCATATCTCAATAGCCAAGGTTAACGTAAAGAGAATTTTCAGTACCTAGTGAACAGTCGAGGAGATGATGGTTAGGAATCTGAATTTCCGTTCGAATTCAGAGGGACAAAGAAATGATTATCTTAGTAGGTACCCTTATTTTTTTATTTTTATAATTTATTAACCGTGATGATAATAATTCCAGAAACAATACCGATACTCCAGCTGGGCCTTATCGCGACTTCTGGTTGCGTATCGTAATAGATTTGAAACGCAAATAATTGGCTTATCAATTAGTTTCGAAGAATTTTTTTGTCATTTATCTTCTACTCTCCCTCCTTCCTACGCGTAGAATCGATAAACTCTCTATATGTACGCGGAATGATTGCGATTGAGGTAGACACACGAATGAGGACGATGATAAATTTCGGAGAATATTAATAACATACGTATATTATGATGACGATATTTGAAATTGGAATAGTTTCGTTCAATCAAAAGTGCGATAAATGATATATATTTTTATTAATTATGTATAAATATGAATATATATATATATATATATAAATATATGACTTTAGGTACAGCTACGTATAGTTATTAAATTTCATACTTTCCTTGGTACGTTTTGTATCCCAATTTCATCGAAGATCGACAAGAGAGTCCGAGAACTGTGTACGATGAAAAATAAACGACGAGAATTCTAATCCATCAATATACATACGGTATGGACATACATTCGTTAGCAAAGGAGCACAGAAGTCTTGTTTCATTGTTTAAGAACAAGAGTCTAGTCATTAAAATACGTAAAGTATGATCAATACGTGAGTCATACATCGCGAGACAATCTCATTCGCGAATTAAAGCGACGTGACTATGGGCTTATCGTTCGTCGAACCGATATCCCCGATAAGTTATTCGAGTTGAAAAAATTCCAACTGTTCGTCGACGTCCAAAATTTCTTTGAATTTAAATAATAAAATATAGGATATAGGATATAAAAATGTGTTGAGTAGTTTTTTATGATTTTGTAATCTTCTTCTCATCTGCTCTAATATATTATTGATAAAAATGTAAAATTTTAAGTAATAGGATACGAAAATGGGATTATTGGGATATTGTTTCGAGAAAATATATAACACTTGTTTATAATTCACCAGACAATGTTTATTCAGACGACCTCACAACTCCCAAGCGTACAAAATGACGTGCTCACTGGGCATATGCGGGGGCGGGGAGAAAAATTATTATTATTTATTATTTTTCTTGTTTTTTTTTTTTTCTTTCTATTCTTCTCTCTATGTATTTTTTTTATTGTAATTGTATTTGTATTTTTATTAACCGTATGAGAGAAAAAGACAAAACAGAAAGACAACAAAATGAAAAAAGAAGAAAATAAAAAAATAAATAAAAAGTTAAAAACCATTATAGATATTTCTTTTCTGATCTTATATACGGATGTCAAGAAATATACCATGTACGTTCTACTACAATATAATCATTACGTGTTACGGTAGTGTTTATGGATATAATAACATTACGCACAAATATGAAAAACGCTAACATTTCTTGTTTCCTTTTTTATTCTTTTTTATATTTTGTTTCTTCCTTCTTTCGGACTGTTGGAATGGGAATTCTCTACGCAATTTCATGGAAACATGAGATTTTTTTTCGTATACCATCACTGATGCTAATTTGGGATTCGGCACGTCACACTTCGAGCATTTTTTATTTTTATTCTTCATTTTTTATTTCTTTCCTCTCTCTCTCTCCCTCTCTCTTTTATAGATATACAATAAATACACAAGGGATAAAATACCGTACGATACAATGCGTGACAAAATGATCCTATATAAGATGATTTTTTTACAAGAGAATGCGAATGATGATATTAGTGCATAATTGATTCTTTCCGATTTTTGTAATTTTTCTTGTTCTTGTTCTTGCATGTATTTTTTTTTTTTTTTTTTTCTCATCATTATCTTTTTTTCTTCTCTTTCTCAATTAACTAATTCTTCTCATTTATTTAATCAATTTTTATGCTGGGGGTTGATAACGTGGGGGTTGTGGGAGGGAAGGGGGGCGGGCGTCTCAACAACACGTCGGCGGCGGCCCGCCGCGTTACTCGTTCGCTCGCGATTTTCAACAAATTAATTATTATTTCTTAATTTTTTAATTTTTTATTTATTCACTCGTCCTAAAAACTAAGGGGCCTTAAAAACCTACTATTTACAACGATCATTGATTTCTCCTACGTACGTCTATCATCTCTTTGTTTTCTTAGATACGAAATTTTCATCATTCCTCTCTTTCACTCTTTCACTCTTTCACTCTTTCTCACTTTCTTTATTTAGTTCTATTTCCAATACTCAAAACGTAAGATCCGAATTGAAAAAAAAAAAAAAAAAAAAAAAAATTAAAAAAGAAAAAAACAGAAAACTCGAATATTCTACTGATCCCTATTATAATATAATTTACTTGCCCTATAACTTGAATCTGCGAAATTACTTCGAGCAAATTTTTTTTTTTTTTTTACTTTTCACATTATAGTGTTGTATATGAATGTATATAATAACAAATTTGCAAGACTGTACGATGAGGACACGTGGCATAATATAGGTAAGGGGGTTAAAATAATTGCAAACTGGTGACCAACGACAGGCCGTTCAGTCTCATATACAATATTATATCCCGGGAAAGAAAAAAAATAATTTTATCTCACTTTTTTTTTTTCTCAATCCTATTTCGTATTGTTTTCCTCATTTCGCTCTAAACACAACACGACTTTTCTCGATATAAATATCGAAGAAAAAAAGAAAAAAGAAAAAAAAGAAAACTTGCCCCCCGCGCAAGGTCCGAGCTCAGTTACTTTCTCTCTCTCTCACACACACACACACTCACTCACTCTTTTTCTCTTCTCACTCACTCAATCACACGATTTCACATTTGATCTCACACACACACGCATACGAGATGATAATTTTATTACGATTAACTTATACCATTATAATTATATCATACTTATTAATTATCCCTAATCTTATCGTTATTATTATTATTATTAATAATAATAATAATAAAAATAATAGTACTAATAATAATAATAATATTTATTACTGTTTTTTTTTTCTTTTTTTTTCTTTCACTTTTCCTCTAAACGTTAATTTATAATTAATATTGTGTATACATATATATTTATATATGTATATATATATATATATATAGGAATATATATGTAATTATATATAATATTATATATATATATGTAATAATATATAGTAGAGTGTAAGATGATTTTTGATGAATGAAGGTGGATATTTTTTTTTTTTTTTCTCTTCTTCTGTACAATATGCGCGATTTTCCATGATTATCACATGTAATAGATTCTTAATAATTATATAATTAATTAATTATTTATTTATATATTTACCTCTGCGACATCTGCGTTATAACATGTTTATTGAGAAACAGTATCTATATGTGTTCTTTTTTTTTTTTTATATTTTTATTTTTTCTTCCATTCGGCTGTATAAATCACACCGTATATTTCATACCGCCTTGCAGAGATTTCTATCAAATTGAAAAATAACGTGAGCCCCCCCCCCCCCCCCCAATATTATATAACACGCATATTTTTGACGTATGTGAAGTTACGTTGTTTTTTTTGTTTATTTTATTTATTCTTTTTTTTTTTTTCTCTTCACCCTCCACAAAAACGTTTAATAAATATACAATATCATTTCTTTTTATACCATACCCCGCGGTTCCCACCCTATCTTCTCCGTATCATCGCAAAGCCTAAGAAAGTGGCCTAACACCCACACTCCTCCTTTCCTATTATCCATAATTATTATAATAATAATAATTATTATTATTATTACTACTATTATTATTATTATTATTAATTATATTGATATTATTATTATTAATATTATTATACGACATCGATTATTATCAAATTGTTCATAATTCGCTGTCGTATATTTCTTTCACGTATAATATTATATTATATTATATTATATTATATTATATTATATTATATTATATGCTATTCTATGCAATGCAATGCAATGCAATGTAACAAACAAACAAACGAACAAACAAACACGGCACTATTATATTTATACACCGTTTATATCTCATTCTTGCTGCTCCTCCTCTTCATTATTATTATTATTATTATCATTATTATTATTAATTATATTGATATTATTATTAATATTATTATTGATGATATTATTATTATTATTATTATTTATATCTCAAACTGTATCAATGTCAAATTTTGTGATTCGAAGAATGATGATGTTCTTTTCTTTATTTATTCAAATTTCAAATTATCATTATCATTATCATTATTATTATTATTATTATTTTTATTATTATTAATGATTATTTTTTTATTATTATTTTTATTTTATTTTATTTTTTTTTTGTTTTTTTCTTTTCTTGCTTTTTCTTTCTTTCTTACAACTTTTCTCTGTTAAATATTTTTCTTGAATTTTTTATTTTTTCATTTTTTTCTCTTCTGTTTTTCTTCTGATAAAACAACACACATCGATGCGTAGCAGTAACGGTAGTAGTAATAGTAGTAGTAATAGTAGTAGTAGTAGTAGTAGTAGTAGTAGTAGTAGTAGTAGGAGTAGTAATAGTAGGTAGATAGATATATAATCATCAAAACAGCATCAATATCTAAACACAACGTATTATCATCTTCTTCTTCTTCTTCTTCTTCTTCTTCTTCTCCTTTTTCTTTTTATTATTATTATTAATTTTCATAATAATCATTATTATATAAATCATGATATTATTTATTTAAATAATAAATTATTTGGTTAGTCACGCGCTACGGGCGTAGCGTCCTGGCACTTTCACAGCATAAATCGTAGAAAATCGGGGAGGGGGGTGGTCCGTAGTAAAGTCTTCACGAAAGAACGAAAGAAAGAAGGAAAGAAAATCAATCAATCGATAAAATGGAAATTTTAAGAAAAAAAAAAAATATTCAAATTTATTTTTCTTCTTATTCTTCTTCCACAAAGATAAAACACATCAAAACTGGCCCCCGAATCGACGAAAGGTGGGTGTACTCGTTTTTTTTTTTTTTTTTTTTTTTTTTTTTTTTTTTTTTTTTTTTTTTTTTTTCTCGATATATAAAACATCAACGATGACGATGAAGATTCGATTAATAATAATTAAAAATAAAAATAAGAAATGAAAAAAAAATAAAATAAAAGTTGGAATAAAATAAAAAAAAATAAAATAAAAATAAAAAAATTTGAATAATAATAACAATAATAACCACCGCGTAATTAAATTAATATGTCTCTATTGTTGTACACTACTACGCCTCTAACGAAAGCGCTTTATTATTACACGGTCCGCCAACCGACTGTAAAGGCCTTGGCGATGGAGACGGTGATTTTTTCGATAAATTTAACGGCTGTTGACTATCGGCAATATCAACCTGTAACTCCATCATATTACTTGGACAACCGGACAGTACCAAAGTCGTTGCCGATGCTGTGCTTGAACTTGGTCTCGGACTTGTACTACTACAACTTGTCGTCGTTGCTGCCGATGAATTACTGATATTATAACGTGACGATGTACCATTCCCAACTATTTGATGCACTCCGTTGTAATCCCCTTGTTGCTGTTGCTGTAGCTGCTGCTGCTGCTGGTGCTGTTGATGATGTTGTTGTTGTTGTTGTTGATGTTGATGCTGTTGCTGTTGCTGCATCTGTTGTTGAATAACTTGCTGCTGTCTTGCGCCAGTAGTTGTTGTAATAACTGAAGTTGGTGCTGGCCATCTTCCTCCCGAACTTGAATACCCGGAACTAGCACATTGAAGAAGCCCACCGTTCGATCTTGGACCGGCAGTGGTGGTAGAAGCGCATTGTTCGGCCGGTGATGGAGAATTGTTAGGCGATCTCGGACTTGCTTCACCGCGCATAATGTAATTGTGTATAATGTCGGTGCGTTTCATTTGTTCGGCGGTCATCTTAGGACCTTCCATAAGACTTTTAGCCAACGTTGAATGCGTCGAACTTAAAAGACTCGCTGCTTTGTGAGGACACTGAGATGAGAGGGATACTTGATGGTGCTGTTGACTTTGTATCGAATTCGAGGAAGATGACGATGACGAAGAAGATGATGAGGAGGACGAAGACGAAGACGATGACGACGACGACGACGATGACGACGACGACGACGACGACGAAGACGAAGATGAAGACGAGGTTAAATGAAGATGTAATTGCGACTGTTGAGCTACCGCTGGCTCCGCCTCAGCACTGTCCTTCTGTCTAAGTGCCCGGAACTTTTTATGAGGCTTGTAAGCTTCGTCCATCAACGAATTAGTATCGTACAAAGGTGGGGCCTGGAGAACTCTCTTCAGTACTGGCATATCCTCGACTTCTTTATCCTCGGATCTTGGGCTCGAACAGACCGAGGTAGGAGCGCTAGAAGCTGAGCTGGTGCTTGCCGGTTTGTCCGTCTTTTCAGTGCCGGATTCTATCCCGCTGTCACTCGGAGAGTCGAGTTTTCTGAACCTTGGACACTGGGAACTCAGAGGTTGAGGTGTCTTGGCCATAGAGCCACGGTGCAGTTCGTCATCGCCTGAGCTAGTCGATCCAGAATTGGCCCGTCTTCTGTGCGGACAAAGTCCACCGGCTAAAGTCGCCGCCAAAAGTGGAGCACTGGACGCGTGATGACCCCCAGTGCTAGGTGCGCCGTGATTATGATTGTGGTATTCCGTAAGGGAGGCCACTTCGCCGCTGCAGGTACTTTCCGTGCTAGATACGCTTCCCAACGGACTTTTCACAGCCTCGTCTAAAGTAACGTCCGACGCAGATCCCCAGGATACCGTAGGCTCCTCGTCCATCGGCCACGAAACGTGTTGTTGTTGTTGTTGCTGTTGTTGTTGAGCCTGAAGCTGTTGTTGTTGTTCGGTCATTTTGAAGGCGAGTAATTTTTCAGAATGAAGTGTGTTCAGGGTTCTCAAATCTGGTATCTTTTTAAGGAGTTCCCTCAGTATGTCGGGATGCTGGGGGTGGTTTTGTGCCAGTACAGTTTGAAGCGCGTTACGAAGCTTGTTGTGCATCCTCTCGATCAGGTCCGTATTTCTAAGTCCTGGTCTATCGGAGGCGATTACTACCACCGAACAAAATAGACCCAATTCAGCGTCTGATAATCTCAATGAATTAACACGTTCGGCAAAATCGAACATAGAGTCCATTAGGAAACGGGCGTTGCTACTGTTGTGGATTGACTCGCGTTTCAGTACTTGGCCGTTCAAACATATCATACTGTTTGTTTGGGCGTCGAACATGCAGGCTAGTCGCACCAGGAGTACTTCGAAAACTCCGGCTTTTAATAGCGTCACCTGGTCGTCCTGTGCCAGCAGGCTGAAGCCAGGTATACGTTTAGCAAATTCAACTACACCGCGAATGGCTGGTGAAAATCTTTTGGAAAAATCTTGTAGCAATTCTTGCTGGCCAGTCAATGGCTGTGGGTTTGGATTCAACGGACAAGCCTGTAACAAATGAAATGAAGAAAAAAATCGATAAGACTTTTGAATCGTGATGAGAAAAAAAAGTAAAAAAAAAAAAAAGGAGAGAATTTTTTTTTTTTTTTTTTTCTATACCGGAAATAAACTTTTCCTACAACGACGACCTCGGGATTAATTGTTGCTTCCTACTTATCACTTCTTTGCCAGAGGCGTCGAAGGTCGAAATTAGTCGCGGGGTCGTCGGAAATTTGATTCCGGTATAAATGTATACATATGCGATATTGAGATGGTAACGTATGGTAAGAAATTATACTAACCAAGGTTGGTGGACAGGCCGTATAATTTGGAGTTTCTCTTGCCCTGGCTAAAACCGGGGCAACTTTTTCTCTTGTAAAATCACAGGTGTCAAGATGTGCTCTAACGACAGTAGCTAGGAGACGTTGTTCGTCTTCGAGTTCAGCTGCAACAGCCTTTTCCTGTGAACGACTGTGGGAACTTTGCTGCATGGCAGCCAGTATCCTAGCCTTTTCACGTTTTGGTACACGACCGAATCGAACGGCTGTAATCAAAGAATAGGGAGGAAGAATTTCCTTTAGTAAAATTTATTTATTCATACGTAAGGGTAACAAAAAATAAGAAAAAGTAAAAATCACGCCCCGAGAAAATCGTAGTTTAAATATATTTTACTAATTGCCACGGACGAGATGGGGCAGGGGGGGGGGGGGGGGGGGGGAAAGGGTGAACTATAGCAACTTATGAGAACGATCGCGAGCGCGGAAGGGAAAGCGGTCGTATTACTTTCTCGCAACTGTGATGGAAAGTGCCGACTGTTAAACGCACGGTAGCGAGAAGTAAGGAGATAGATAGATATACCTCTATACGAATCAGCGTCCGCGATACGGTAATAGAAAGTGCAGCTTTAGCTTGGCGACACACGCGAACTCGGGTAAGTAAGTAAGTAAGTAAGTAAGTGAGTAAGTAAGTTGATATCAAATTCACGAATTATTCACGATGTTGACGACCCCATGCAAGGCTGAGGTGGGATGAATAGAGGAAAGAAGGAGTGGGGAGTGGTACCTAGTTGGAAAAACGGGAATTCACGTAGAAGAAAGCGTGGCGATAGAGGAGCGCGAAAAAAAGATCGAAAGTGATAATATAGACGCGAATTAAATAAAAAATCAGGTATACAAGGATGGCGAATGTACCTACGTGCATTGTGATAATTTACAACCCCGTTCAGGATACCCTTAAGTATCGGTAGTTCGTCTCCCATGACGAAGAAGAATTTTGAATATTTATTAAGAGATATCCAAAGGAATGAAATTTGTCTTTGTCTTTTTTGTTTTGTTATTTTTTTTTTTTAGATAAAATAAAACTCGAGCCCCACTTTATTGAAAAACTCTGTTCACACTGTTTTTTCTAATTTTTTAATTTTTTGTTTGTACTTTCCTTCGTTTTATGTGAATAATAATAATAACAATATAATTTTATTCACGAAACACTGAAACAACCACCCTTCTTTACAATTGTTTAATTTATTGTGAATCATTAGGCGCGACGTATTTTTCTTTTCTTTCTTTTTTTTTAATTAAAAAAAATATATGTATATATATATTTTATCAACGAATTAATAAACGTATGTGTGTATAGTTAAATAAGGAACTAACAAAAAAAATGTTGCCTTGTTATAATAGCCGGCTGACTTTTCTTTGGTTTATTATAAATAAAAATGAAAAGTCACTCCTCGATACTCGCGATATAAATATATACGAGGGTAGGGTATTGTGGTATTAATTATTGTTATTATATTATAAATAAAAATGCACTTTATTATAATATTATTATTGTCGAAATATGACAAGAAGCTGCTGCAGTAAGACACGTGCATACGGTAGACAGCATCATCGCCGACTGCGTGACTCTGAGCGGGCCGCGTTCAACAGCCCCCCACTTATTCACCCATGAACGACCCCCACCACCAACGATCCGTGGCCTTTGCTAAGCCTTTGGCCTTGAACTTCGTTTCAGCCACAGCCGCGCGCGGCGTGTCAACCTATGTATATCTACCCCCGAGCGAATCACCCCACTCTCTACTATACTATACTATACTCCATTCCACTCCACTCCACTCCACTTCACCCCGTCTGACTCAAACCTTCTTACTCTACCCTATAGGTAATACATCGCGGGACTGAGATATATGAATATATATAAGGCGCAGAATCCAAGGGATGAAAATAACAAGACGACAACCCCCTCCCGTCTCAGAAGAAGAAAATATCTTTTTGGTTTTTTTTTTTTTTTTTTTATAAAATCGTTAAAGAGGAAAAAGAAGAATAATAAAGAAGAAAAGGAAATCGGAGATTTTTTATTGACTAGATTGATAAGAAATGTATATTTTCTTCAAACATACACATCCATGGAATCAGAGTATTACGTATGGAGGTATAGGTTCGCGATTTGTCCGTTCGACTTTTGAGCGCCGCCACGCGACGGGTAATAGGTTGGGGGTATGTAGGTGGAGGTGGAGGTGGATGTGATGTGGATAGAGAGAGAAGAGTGGTGGGGATATAACTCTGTGAGTTGCGCGTCACAACGGTGGAGGGTTTTAGGTGAGAGAAAAAGAAGGAGTAAAAAGGTAATGAGGAGGAGGGAGGAGGAGGAGGTGGTGGTGGAGGAGGAGGAAAGGAGGAGGAGGAGGAGGAGGAGGAGGAGGAAGAAGAAGGAGTATCATGGTAGTGGGGGTAGGTAACTAACCGCGTATAGCGGCATGTTGTAGCGGTACTCTTTCGATACGGGGAACTAAAGCGAAGTTGCAAGGCGAGCAACACCGATCGTTGACCCCGTACGACGTCGTCGTCGTTATAGGTCCGCGCGCGCTAGTATAGAGTCCCGCGCGGTTAGCAATACACCGCGGCAAAAATTCTACACTATATGGAAGTACATATAGGTACATCGCAATGTTTTGCAGCACCAGGCGTAACACCATGCGTTCTCGATGTTGCACCAGTAATTCGACGCGTATAAGGATATAGTATGTATAGCGAAATAGGAAAGTAGTTGATTGAATAATTCCGCGATTCAAATTTAGATAACGATTATACTTTCGTCTACATAGAAACTATTTTTTTCTTTTTTCTTTCTTTCTTTCTTTCTGTTACCAATCGAATTATAATTAATTTTCTTTCTTTTTTTTTTAATTTCAATTTTTTCGTACAAGGCCTTTTCACCCCACCTATATAACTCAATGGAAAACGATCGAAGTTTTGCAATACCGCAGTCCACGGCGCCACGCCACGCCACGTCCCGCGTTCTTTCAGGTTGCGATATAAATTCCCCCGTTACCCCTTTACCCCCACCCCGAGCCCCTGTCTTGACGCCTGATTCCAGTGTTACTATTTTCAGTATGATCCACTTTCGAATTGAGGCGAGCGCGCGAACGGGTCGCAGACCTGACTTGACCTCGACTTAGATCCCTGCAGCGCGCAAGTTTGCGCTTACTAAATGGCAAAGATAAAAAAAGGATAAAAACTAAAAAAAGAAGTATGAAGAAAAAATAAAAACAAAAAATAAAACCGAAATACAGAACGAGGTTACGTATATATATATATATATATATCTGAAAAAATAATCTGGGATAGACCAAGAAAAAAAAATCATTCTCTCAAAATATACCTAATACTCCGCAACTGTTGCGAAAAACAATTTTTTTTTTTCTATTTTTCCCTTCTCTCTTCCTTCTTGTCGTACCGCGAAAAATTAATTTATTATCATTATTATTAATAATATACGAGTGAGTCGTACCAGTGGATTTCAAATATACGACAAAATAATGAAAAATAAAAATGTGTAACGGGTATATATATATATATATATATATATATATATATAAATATAAAAAATTGAATAATCCTCACCATCTCTGCTCATTCCAACGGCTATGCATTTCTTTAGACGACAGTACTGGCATCGATTTCTGTTGATACGAAGTATACTGCACTGTTGGTTTTTCGTGCATGGTCTGTACTGTATCTTCTGTTGTATACTGCGCCGAAAGAATCCCTGTGAATCACCAGAAAAACCTTCGTCAGTTTGTCCATCACTATCTGACGAGGACGACGATGAAGAAGATGAGGAGGATGTAGAAGACCCGGAAGATAATATTATACGAGGAGAGTTTACGATAACATTTCCCGATATTTCAATGTCCAAACTATTATCATCACATTCGCACAAACACTCCATGATTCAAACAATCCTCTTATTATTATTTTTATTATTATAATAATTCTTTGTCTTTTCCTTTTTCTTCTTTAAGTTTTATTAAAGGGAAAAAATCCGTAGAAATTTCCAATCAACCATATATTATATTATTATAATAAATTGGCGGGAATAATTCCGCCGCACATAAAATTCAGCTACTATATATAGGTATGTCTCCAAATCACTTGACGCAATGAATAAACAAATATAATTCACATCGGGTGATGAATAAAAAAATAAATAAAATAACAATAATAATCACGACAATTTTTACGTGCCTTTGGTCTTATTTTTATTTATTTTTTTTGTCTTTTTATACAGGCATGACGATTGAGAGTATTCTCGGTCCAATAATACCACAACCGACTATACAGGTAGATGAATATATTTATATATTTATTTAAATATATATTATATATATGCACACATGAGTGTGCGGTTTTAGTTAGGTTATGTATATGTATATATATATGTGGTTGTAAATACGCGTATAGTATATATATATATATGTGTGTATATATATATATAAAGAAGAGGACTTAATTTGGAAAGCGACCGTATGTACCGAGGTTTGACTGCGGACTGGCTCTCTCTATCACGTAGAGTATAGACGCTCTCGGCGCATTGGCCGAGAGTACCCCAGGGTGGGGAACAAGTGGGGGCCCTCTGACCCAATTCCCGGGCGTTCACCCGCGGTTCACCGCGCGAAAGTGAGAGTTCCCATGTCCCCTCTCTATCGCTCTCTATCCATCTATCTCTCTTTAGTTCTTTCTCGAAACCTCCACCTCCTCTTTCAACTCACTCCTCACTCCTCAATTTATATATCTATCTATCTATCTCTCTCTCTCTCTTTCTCTCTTTCTTTCTCTCTACCGTTCCCACTCGCTAAGAACAGTTCTACTAACGGATTCCGGCCCCTATAGTAAGTTCTACACCCCGCTAGTCCGGACCGCGCACACCCACAAATAACGCAAATAACTATACCCGACAAGCGTGTAAGCGTAGACCTTTAACAGGTATCTATCTCGTTCCTCAATATTTCCACATATACATATATATATATTTGGATATATAGATATATAGATTCATAGATATAGATATAGATATAGATATAGATATAGATATGAAAAGATCGCGGGCGGATGTGTACCCCGAAATTATATATTATGTTCGTTACACCTATAGATTATAATGACGATATAGATGTTCTCGTATCGGTCACCGACCTCGTTGAGGGTAGAAAAAAGAGGCGGCGGTGGGGGGGATTTCGACTGAGTTACGTAACGCCGTTTAGGTATACGTAGGTAGGTCCATTATAGCTATACGTATACGTATAGCCCGAACCAACCATCTATCGTCTATTTCGCATGCGCATCTGAGACACGAACGAACGAACGAACGAACGAACGAACGAACTGAACTGAACGTACTCCAACTAGCTATCTATAACTAACTAAAGAACTATAAACCGCGCGCGCATGCAGAGCTAGCGCCTCTATCCAACGCCTGGGGGGCGCGAGAACGACGCGTGACGTCAAACCGACCTCGCCTACCTCAACGCGCGCGCGTATGGTCCCGTTGCCTAAGGCGCGACCGATCATTTCGGGGAAGAGAAAAAGAGAGAAAGAGAGAGAGAGAGAGAGAGAGAGAGAGAGAGAGAGAGAGAGAGAGAGAGAGAGAGAAAAAGAGAAAGAGAAGGGTGGGAGATATAGCGAGGACGCCAACCCCGGATCGGCTGGAGGGTCGGTTGCGGAAAAGCGGAGGGCATCGATCCTCGAAGTCTTGTATATATAGTTTGTTTCTTTTTTGGTGTTCTAACCCAATTATTGTATTTTTTTTTTTTATTCATTTTTTGTTATAAATAAGTGTATGTAATTACCCGATACACGTGACTTTGGAAACTTCATCTTTTAAAGCCCAATGTAATTGATAATTGATTGATTTCTTTATTTATTTATTTATTTATTTACTTCCTTACTTCCTTCCTTCCTTATTTCCCGCTCGATAACCCTAGCGGGTTGAACGACCCGAGGCTCTCGCGATCCCCGAGTAGGGAAGGGTTTGGTTGGGTTAGGTCGGTGGGTTGAGGGAAGAGCGGTAGTAGGGAGGCCGGCGTAACGGTGACCAGAGTAAGGCACGCGTATGCGCGGCTCGCTCAACGTATAGTCACCGTCAGTTCGCCCGGGGGCATTAACCGGGCGCATGCATCGCGCTGAGGTTTCAGATAAGAGAAGGAGTAAGAGAAATAGGAGGAGGAGGAGGAGGAGGAGGAGGAGGAGGAGGAGGAGGAAGAGGAGGCGAAGGAGAAGTAGAAGGAGGAGGAGGAGTAGGAGGAGTAGGAGGAGGAGAAGGAGGAAGAGAAAAATAGTGAAAATAAAAGAAAAAGAAAAAGAAAATAAAAGAACAGAAGAGGACGCGTTAGTAACTCGCGGGGTATCCGTATCTCGTGCTTATACAGATAAAGAACACTCTTTCCTTTTCGGCCCCTTTAGAGATCGTAGACGTTATAATCTGGAGCAATGGCTCGCCGCGTCCTCGTATACTTTACTCATACTCATACTCATACTCATTTCTCTATAATTCTCGATCTCTCGCATATAGCGAGCTATATTATCTCGGTGCGAATAATAACTGTTGCTTTTATAGATCAAATGTATAGATTTTTCTTCATTGACGTATTGTTTTTTTTTTGATATTCTGATTATTTTTTTTTTTTCTTTTCTTTTTCTTGTGTTTTCTACATCATTATTATCATTACTAATATAATAATTATTGTTATAGGCTAAAGTCTCGCGGTGAAAATTCACCTACCGCAATATAATAAACTGACGACCTAATTCCCCAAATTAGATTCACCGGGTCGTTGACCTCCCCACCGGACAAAAATATCATTTGCAATTAAACGAAAATTGGATCACCGCACGCTATATGCTATATATATTTGTGTGTGTGTGTGTGTATGTGTATCACATACATACGTGTATGCATTCGGTACACACATGTGTGTCTCTCTGGAGTGTATGCGAGTATTACGATATGAAAACCATACCCCGCGGGCGTGACGTAAGTCGTACCAGGGTTCGTCGACCCTGGGGTTAACGCACCCCGAACCTCAATCTTCTCTTATTCTCCGCATAATATTTTATTATAACAGCGAATAGTTTAGTATAAAAATAATCAATACATGATAAAAGTAATAAGATAGAAAAATACCGTAGAAGAAGAAGAAGAAGAAGAAGAAGAAAAAAAAAAATAAAAGAAAAGAAAATAAAATCACAAAAAATTTCACCGAATACTTTCTCATAATTATATATATATATATATATACCTTAATACGTATAATAAACTCATATGTGTTATGAAATATGCGGAAATAGAGAAAATAAAGAGGAAAAAGAAATGAAGAAAAAAGAAAAAAAGAAAAAAAAAAAAAACACACACACACACAGTGAGACAGGTGCGTGAAGAGTATTACATATTTATATAGGTGAAGGTATAATGCAATAGATTCTTAGGATTTCAAAAGCTCAGGCTAGATTTCTCTGTATAGGTTTTATATATTTTATGTAATACTTTGCAGGTACAGGTGATGGAAATATTTTATACCTATACATAGTGGGGAAATAGTAACACGACCGAACACGACCCAGTCGCATTTACTACTACTACTTTTACTACTATAGTTAGAAGCCTATACTGCCCCGATGCTTCTGCTTACACACCCTATTATCCCCCATTCAATCGCAGCGCGGCGTGGTTAGGTAGGTCATAGGTATATCTATAGCTATTATAGTATATCCAGGTCCTACCGGCTGTTCGACCACCTTTTTTTTTTTTTTTTTTTTTTTCTTCTTCCTTTTCTTTTCTTCTTCTATTCTATTTTTCTTCTCTACGGTGATCGCCAGTTACTGACCTAGTCCAACGATCAAGCGTAAGTATAAGTATATACATAGGTACTATACAACACGTCGTCCTTCTTTGAGAATACTATCACATCTCCGCACTAATTATTAACTTAATATTTCATTTTTATTTCTAACCAATTCATTAGTTTTAGTATTTTTCATTTATTTATTTATATATATATTTTTCTTCTTCTTCTTCTTCTTCTTCTTCTTTTCTTTTTCCGATTTTTACTTTAACCAAGAATCTAATTCCTCTGTATAATCAGATTTTTCTGTAAATTATGAAATTTTTATGAATTATAAAATTCATGTTCTATGCATGCGAAAAAATAAAAAAAAAAAAAACGTTTAAACAAGAAAAAAAGAAACGTATCTTTTGATCGCTTCATAGTAAATAATATCGAAAGGAACGACAGCACCTACGTCGATCCGTGTTCCTCGACAGTTCTGCGAGGAATGCCGTGTCTGCTGTTATCGAGTGTAGGTCTGCCACCTGGCAAAGAGAACCTCTACCTACCTATACGTACCTACCTACCTACCTACTTGGTTTCGAGTGAAGAAGAGGTGGAAGTACGGTTGAGTAAAAGGTGGGGAGTATTGCCACTTCCTAAAGCGATTCGGCGGACAGTGGCCCCCTTGGTTTACACAGATTATTATGTGGGGCCGTTGACACTTTGGCCTTCAACTCTTGCACTCGCGAATAATATTCCAACCGTTCTGTTTTAACTTTGATCAAGTGGTTTCGTAAGATCAATATTTGATCGATTGCATAACACCACGGTTCGTTCATTCCCCTTCCACGATAAATAACTAGCTAAGTATGTAGGTATAGGTACACGTATGTAATTCGCATTAGTTTATATTACGCGCGAGAAAAAGACAATTTATTCCCAAAGCATCTACTGCGAAGTGACAGGGGGAACAAAGAAGAAACAAAAAAAAAAAAATAGAATAAATTAAGACACTAAGAATTTTGATTTTTATTATTATTATTATTGTGGTTTTTAAGTAATCAGGTATAATATATATATATATATATATATTTCTATATACGTATGAATTTCTAAGAATTAGGATTTAATATCAAATCACCTCGTTACTCGTATTCATCAAACTATCGCAATTTTCTAGTCATTTTATTTTTTCTATCAAAAGAAATTCTTGAGCTTATTATATACTAAATGTATATATTCTCGAGTTTCGCAATGCTTGCAATTCTGTATATGTCGCGTACTAGTCTCGTTTCTACATAACTATAAGAATAATCTACACACATAATATAAAACTACGTCTCATACGTATATATATACAATCACGTGTTATATATGTACTATGTAGATTGTAGAGGAGGCATGTATCTATCATCCATCCATGTATGTGTACATGTTAATGGTTATAAGGCAACTAATTTTAATCATCCATATAGAAAAACACGCGTCATTATTTCTATCATCATTATTTTTTTTCTACTTTTAAAATGAAGTAAAGAGAAGAGAAGAGAAGAGAAGAGAAGAGAAGGAGAAGAGTGCCACGAGGCTATACCTAGAACCATCAATGTGGTAACTGGTATAACACGCTGATCGTTAAAGCGACGTCAAGGTTTCGCGCGAGTCCCTATGCCAAAGTCGCTTCCGCGTGACCAAGGCCAATTTGCTATCCGCGACAGAGAGAGAAAAAGAGAAAGATAGAGAGATAGAAAGAGAGAGAAAGAGAGAGAGAGAGAGACCGGTCAGTAACATTTCGACCAGCCTTGAACAGTTTCATTCCTTCCTAAGACACATATACTATAACGTTCACACTTTTACATTGAAAAATTTCACACACATAATACGAAACGCAATAACGCCTCCGTTCACTCAATCCACATGTATACGACACACGACCTTCCGAGTCTTCCTGGTCCTCTGTGATATTATTTAATATATATATATTTAATTTTATCAAAATTTTCTTACCTTGCATCCTTCGCAGGAATGAACACCGTAATGAAAACCAGATGCTTTATCACCACATACACGACATAGGACAGTAGTACCGTCAAATTCTGTAACAAAATAATAATAAAAAAATATATAAATATTTAATATCATAATTATTTATGGGAAAATTATTTTTATCAGGATTAATTGTATACTGCAAAAAAAAAAAGTAGAAAAAAAAAAAAAGAAAGAATAATTTTTTTGTTTACTCTCCTCGTAAGGAAGAAAACAACGACACGTCTCAATCTAGTACACGTATACATTTATACGACTCCAAAGGTATAAATATCGCTGTAGCTATACTAGCTAGCTTATTAGCTAGTACGGAGAAAGGTCTCGAGAGAAAGAGGAACACTTTCACCAGGTCGGTGCAGAGCTCGAGCGCCCGCGCCACTCGCTGTTACAGCATCGCGCGGTGTTACAGCTTTCAGCTGCTTTCACTTACTGAGCTGCTCTGCCCCCGTCTCTAGCGATAAATAAACTAGGTTCGAAGAGATATATAAATACGAAATACGAAATACGAAATACCTGTGTATTCCAATATCAGATGCTCATTAGATGGAATGAAAATAAATTTGGGGATGTGTAATTATCGCGAAGAAATGTATGTATGGAACTAGAGTTTCCCATGTGTCTCCCCCATCGTGTGTAGATATATATATATATATTTATGCATGTGTAGGTACCTATGTTTAATTCTGGCTCTGGTCTAGCGGACGATACGGTAGAATCCATAGTCGGCATATGCGACGATATGTGATAAGCCGATCCTTGGTGAGAATGCGCAACAAGTCCTGTAGCACCGACACGATTTGTACAAACGGAAATAGGGGACTGCGACGAAGTAGCGGAAGGCGCGACAACCAAGCCCTGTACGCTACTATCAGGTGATAGTACCATCTTAACGATTATGATTATTGTACGCTTGCAAAGATATTTACTGAAGAAGAAAAACGAAAACGATAAAAAAAAAAAAAAAAAAGATTTTATTTTCTCAAATTTTAGAAAAACCTTCAATAATTCACTAAATTTCACCGTCACACTCAACAAGCCGTGATAATAGGCAATATCTGGGGGCCATGCCTGTATATGGGTTCACTTTTATCACACTTTATATAAATAACACTGTTTTTATATTACGCTTATTGGATATCAACATCTTCTTCACTTATGTTGATAAATAACAGGTGAAAATTGTATATATATATGTATATACTATATCGATCTTGTAAAGTTATATATGAAAACTATAAGATTCACTAAAATCGAACGATTTCTTGTTGAGTGTATATATACGTATATACCGTGTATAAATACATACGGTAGATAGATATACAGAAAACGACACGCACTTTACGTATAACAAAACTCACAGTCGCGAGAGTGTTGGAGAGTGAAAGTAAGTGCGAGCTGGAGGGCGGTTCGACATCGTCTGAGGCGAGTTTGGATCGGACGACTGTTGGTTACCTGGCCAGCCGGGGCCCGCAGCCCTTACCAAAGACTAAGGTAGTGGTGGGGAGGGTGTATGTGACTGTCTACCGAGCAGGCAACCAAGCGGGCAACCAGGCAGCCGGTTGCCCGTCTCTACAACGTCTACACGCCCCGCGATACGATGAATACACGCTAACCGCTCGCCATGGTATAGAGAAACAGAGAGAGAAAGAGAGAGACGGAGAGAAAAATATCGAGAGAGATAGAGAGAGGAAGAGAGAGGTAGAGGGAGAGAGAGGCGAGGTTCGTCGTCGTCGTTGTCGGGTTCACGGTGGTATTTTCAATGTTGGAGGTCACTGACAACCGAGCGCGGTCCCGCGGCAGCACAATGCCGATCCAACTACGTCCAATGAGAAAGCGGTTCGGTTAGCTCAGCTCATCTCTTATTGGTCTATAAACATCCCCACTACAATACCACGGCTCCTTCCTCCGTGCCGAAGGAAGTTCATCGCCCGAAACCTTGACTGAATTACCCCGCAGCATCGGCCAAGGCCATACTTCTCTCTCTCTCTATTCCGCTCGCCGACGTCTCCCACCGTCTCGCTAAGCCTTGCTATGCCTTGCCTCGAACACCGGAGTTAAATATCCTCCCTCTCTCTCTCTCTCTCTCTCTCTCTCTCTTTCTCGTTCTCGTTCTCTATAGATCTATCTCTTTCTATTCTTCTCTCCCACTTCGATGCTAACTAACTTATATACCTATCCCTACTATCGAGCAGCGAACTGACTCGTATCGCTGTATTGCTGTATTGCTGACGCCTGAACGGATGGTTGCAGACTCCCTGGAATAGCCACCTAATACTACGATCGCGGCGCAACAAGCGATCGCGCTACATCTAACTAAAGACCGTTTGGTAGGTACATATGCTTGTACCTACCACCTTACCTAATACCAGCGTTAGTATACGTATGTACACACGTCCCTTTCACTCGGTCCTCGGGCAAACCGACCCACGCTCGCCGCGACGCCGGCGCCTACGTGAATATGTGTACCGATCTTTTTCCCTTTTTTTTTTTATTTTTTTTTTTTTTTTGTTTTTTTCTCCAATATTATATATAGGTGAGGCTTTTCTCATTTTGACACATTATATTGTAGAAAAATTGAACGTCTTCTGACTTGGGGGGTATGATAAATGCTTGTTGAGATGGAGGCGAGTAGAAGGGAGACCGGAGACTGGGGACCGGGGATATTCGCCTTTCGCGATCAACAGAGATCAAGGTCGTTCGCGAATCGATGATCGTACTGATCAGATCTTAGATTAAATAATTTTATCATGTGATGTTCATACGTGTGGGTAATAGATCGTAACTCGATATTTTTTAGTATTTTTACCTATAGGAAGGGAGAAGCGCGGACCGGATGTGTAGCCAAGAAAAGATGAGCCGATTTTTCTACGAAATTTGGAAAAATCCTTTCCGACCCTTTGAGGGAGGCTCTTTCAACGTCGGAGTATACGCAAACCTTGTATGGGTCTATATACCTAGAATGGGTTGAAAAGGGGAAAAAATCAACAGAAATCTGATATATATGTATATATATATATATACCATTTTTAAATTTATTTTTACATTCCTATTCCTATATCTTCCCTCATTTTTACCCTGACCGTATTTTAAAAAAAGGAACGATTTCTACCTGCGAAAGATTCTCGTTTATTGTCCTGTGCGGAGGGGCTGGACTACAACCCTTCTCGCGCAAGTCCCAACCCTTTCCGGTCCTCAATAAACCCTATTTACTATACATAGGGTCCATAAAGGCATAACCATAAATGGTGATCGCGATCACCAGCTGATCATGTATAAACTTTCTCTTCCTCTTCTTCACCTTTATTCTTTCTTTCGTTTTTCTTTCTTCAAATTTCAAGGGCGCACGATCCACCAAACCATTACGAAGCCAGTTTAGGAGTCAACTATATAACTGAGCCCCCCCCCCCCCCCCCCCCCCCAATTATGGTAGAGATAATTTTATTACGGTTTAATAAACACGTTTGTCAAACGCTTATTGTTACTTTATTACGTGCCCATACCTAGACTCTCAGGTACCTTAAGTGAGGGAAATATATCTATAAGCTAAAATTTTGTCTTCAAAGTCACAACTCGGCTTGACCCTGACGTTGTTTCAGCCCGAACCCTCCTCCTCGCCTCTTCTTCTTTTCCTCTGTTCTACAATATTTATTCTCCATTATAATAATCTCCCACCTTGAAACAACGACGGGGAATTAGTTTCCTTGAGATCGGGCAAAGACCTATACGAGGTCGCATTTATATGTAACAGATACGCGCGTATGTGCCATGTGCGAACTTTTTGACGCGTGTCAGGGACATAGGTACGACGTATATTTTTTACTTTACCTATCCTATGCCTACACGCACGTATATTCATACGAACGATCTTGCATGGTTTCTCCGCGTAATATATACATACCTATATATATATATATATATATACTCTTCAAATCTAACGTCGTTAGATTTTATTTCATCGTCGTATAAAACGAGGCGTTTTTCTTCGCGATAATTTGCGTTAATATACAAATGGCAAAAAGTTTCACGGCCGTATCGAATATTTGAAAGACAATTTTTCAATACCTGCATGTTGCAATTCGGAAGAAAAATTAAAAGGAATACATATATAAGGATCATTTTTGGCGAATTTCAGCATTAAATTTCGCCTGATGTTAGAAGAAAAGACAAAAACAGGAGACACGGATTCAATGGCGAATTAACGACAGTTGATGCGTAGATTAGTCGCCGGAGATTATCGCGAATCTAACAAAAATTTGCGAGTGAAAGAAAAATTGTGATCGTGTGAAAAAAAAATTGATCCATCAAAGAAATTTTTCGATAAATGTTATATTGATCGAGAAAATATAATCTAGTATAATTGAACGAGGGACGATGATCGGCTATTCCGCACGTTCTTTAATCTCACCTCAAGTCTTATTTAATTTTATTTTACTTTTTATTTTACTTTTTATTCATTTTTCTATCGTTGAGTACGTATAGAATTACCGTAACAGCTGATTCTTGGCCAAGGCTAGCGTGACTAATAACAGAAACAACAACATGTTTTGATAAATCCCTCGTGTTACTTACGTTACGTTAGATGTATCCGAGCGCGATAGATAGATACGATACGATACGATACGATGCGATACAACACGATACAGCGTCGCATCGCGTCGGTGACGTTGGCGGTGGTGTTGGCGATCATTTACTACGTAGCAAATTCAGCCCATGGCAATGACTTGCGATAGAGTTCGACAAACCTGGTGAATTGGAGTGGAATAATAGAGCCAAAGTTTGGTTCCTCTGAACCCTATATATACCAATCTATACAAGCTTCATCTTCGTCCTCTGACTCCTTTTCCAAATGAAATTAATCCATAGATAGGCATTTTTTCAATTTCATATAATTCTTTATCAATTCTGATAAAAATCTATACCTACCCTACCCTACCCTAACTTTTCTAGAATTCGTCAATTTCTCGGTATAATATTCTGTACTAAGTAAGATTCCTACGAGGCTATTCAACCTCGTAGTAGCGGATAAATTTCGTCGAAATTTTGATCTTTCAAATCTCCGAGAAGATCTTTTGCTGACTATGCGTAATGATTCTATTGAAATTCTGTGCGTCAACGGTGAATGAACTCGTAATGGGAAATAAGAGGGAGGCCCAGATTCGAAATTTTGTCATCATATGCGGGTATATTCGTCAAGATTCGATATATAGCAATATAGTAAATAATGGAATATTTCAAGTTATTAGTTTTTATATATTCCATAAAAATGTTCAATCTACATATGTATGTACATGTACATATTACGTTGCTTTGTCGTGGATAACTGTACTCTTTCGAGCACAGTGTGAGTCTATATATAGCAGAAAGAGCAAAACTGAGTAAAGAAGAAGAAGAAAAAAAAAAAAAAGTAGGAGAAACAATCAAGGTATAAAATGAGCTATTCACAAAATGTATTTAAAATTTGCGAATTCATACTTATATGAGAGAGAGAGGTCGCATAGGTAAGTATTACGCTATGTGCAAATACCCCGAAAAAATAAATCTGTAATTTCATTTAAATAAATGCTAAATATTATATCGTCATTTAGACATAGACATCATGTGTCAATGACCTTTTCGAAAAATAATGAAAAAGTACAAAAAACATACATATATATATATATGTACGTAACTTTTGGATAAATCGCAATTCATTTATGTATATATATATATATATATATATATATATATATATATATATATGAACGTTGAACAAAAAACGGTACATAATAGCATTCGAAAATTTATTATTATCAATAGGTAAATAAAATTCTGTGAAAAAAGTTGTATGTAACCCACGAGGATATTTCCTCCTGCGATGATATATATATATATATCTATACCTATATGTAGGTATACGCGCGGTTTAACCGACGTCGCTGATCGTGAACGTAAGATTCCACAAAGAGAAGATAAGAGAAGCGAAGAAAAGAGAAGAGAAGAGAAGAGAGAGAAGGCGCGAGAAGAATCGCTCGCGAGTGAATCCTCGCGAGTCCTTGGCACTGGTCGACCGGTCGGCGACCCTCGTGCGACAGAGCGACTGCGCCATATCGTTGGTTGGATATAGCTTCCTGGTGCCCATTGGCGACTAGGTAACCGGAGTATCAACCTCCATCGTTGACCCGTCCGCGAGTATATACGGCTCGTAAAATAATTATTATCGCATCTCGCAAAGTGTATTTAATAATATTACATATATACCTATATAAATTCTTCTTTTTTTTTTTTACTCTTCCTCTTCTGTCTTTTTCTCTGACATGTGTAATAAAACTTATTAGTAGGTAGGTATTATACATATGCATTCTACTGTTGAGTAAAAGAGATAAAAATAAAAAAGAAGTCTTTGGTTTTTGATTTTTTTTTTTTTTAGTCTTTCCCGAATCCGTTTGGGTATATGCAATTCTATATAAATGAATCTGCACCTATATCTAGGTAATACGTAATACATAATATTATAAGATCGTGTTTACCATGTTCCCATATACCATATGTATATATTTATGTACACGTATGTATACCTGTAGGTAGATAGCTGTAAGTTGGTATAGAGGTACGATACATAACATAAACTTCCGTAGTGGGTGCTCTACGCGTATAACGGTGGGTACGGGTCGTCACGTGCATGCGTATCGGTGCGTGTGACGTGTGATGTCACTGAACCTGCACCACCAGCGTGGCAAAATTACCGCGAAAATTCTTCTCCTACGTTATACGAACCTACGTTCCTCTTCCTATATATATATAATTTATAAATTTATATATTATACGCACGTGAGCGATACTTCAAACTATATACTTATAAGCATTCATTATATTATTACGCGAGTAACGTATCAATCGTATAAATTATTCTCCAATATTATATAATATACATATATATATATATATATATGTTTAGTTTTTTATTATTAATTTTTACATTTTTTTTATTTATCTTTCATTGTTTTATTTTCTCTCTTCTATTTCACGACGCGAATTTTTCTGATCGTGTTTATTCGTTGCATAATAATTACATGTGTAGGTATATACATATAATGTATTCAATGTAGGTATAAATAAATAAATAAATATATAATATATCGTCGTTTTCAATTTCACTGTATAAAAATCGAGGGTATGTCTTTGAGACGGTCGTGTGGGGCCGGTGATCCGCGATACCTAATATATATATATATATATATATATATGTGTATAGCTGTGCGAAATGAAAACTGTATATATATATATATATATATTTGTGTGTGTTGGAAAAAGTCATTTCCCTGAAGTAGGTATAAGGTATAACGCTCTGAGTGCAAGGAGGTCGATCAAGAGCGCGTTCACCTCTTTGCCTCCTTGCCTCTTTCCCTCTTTCCCTCTTTGCCTCTTTGCCTCTTTCCCGCTTTGCCTTTTCCCCTGGTGGCCTCCTCCGGATTACCTCCTTGAGAGTACAGTTGCATTCTCTGCCTTGAACGCGGCCATACCACGATCGGAGGAAGCTAAGGAGAAACTACAGCCACCGGACGGGGACCACAAGTCGTCATTACGTACACGTATATACCGATATTATAAACTTTTGTAACGAAAAGAAAAAAAAGAAAAAAAAAATTAGAAAATAAAAATGAGTAAAAACTCTAAATTCACATCATTTGAAACTATCAAACGTAATAGAAATAACGAAAATCACCAAAAATTTGTCTACTTATAGGATTAAGGATTATAAGGTCTAAGCATTACTTAGATATGGTAAGACTTCGCTATGAAGGATAATCCTCGAGAAATTAGTAGAACTAGTAGGAATTAGTACCTTTGACTGCAGGGTAAATTTCCATAAAGATATGTCTGGGAATCCTAAAGTTAAAGTTAAAGTTAAAGTTAAAGTTAAAGTCAAAGTTAAAGTTGCAGTTGCAGTTGCAGTTACCTATACCTGCACCCCGTTTCGCTCTTAATCGTTGAACAATACAAGTCTCGTTAGACTGCGGTGCAACCCCGCAGTGAATATTAGAAATTGCCAAATTGGTATTTCATGGTGTGTACGTGGGCGGAGCAGCCGACGCTGAACGACGTCGAAAGCGTTATGAGAGAGAAAAAGGAGGATCTTAGACTGATTTACAATCTTTAACCCCGTAATTCTTTCCGCGTATATAAATACGTCCGAAGTATATAGCAATAGTAGAAATTCGTCGTGCGGTTTTGCGGTTGTATAAATTCATCAAATTTTTAAATAAGCGATTAAGATTTTCGTTACTTTTATTTATTTCCTATTTATTTTCAATTATGAACATCATAGACTTGCGAATCGGACGAATCGGCAATAAATCGGTGCGATATAGTAGCGTATCTATAAGCGAGGATTTCCGCGAAGTTTACGGGACTCAGCTGTGCATAATTCGAGCGTGGGTAAGCGTGGGAGTAAACGAAGCGCTTCGAAAGTGCAGCAGCATACGAGCTTGAATCTATACGTAAGTAGATACATATATATATGCATGGATAAGGATATGTATATATGTAGGTATTACGAACGCGCGAACAGAAGCTAAACCGCGATGATCTGGGAGTGTAGCGACCCTCACCGATCGTGTGCTCGGTCATTGAACTCGAAAACTCATGCAGAAGAAGAACGCGGGATGGCATGAGAGGGAAAGAAGAGGAAAGAGGTATGCGCACGCGCTCGACTACAATGTGCACGTTCCCTCTGATCGGTGCGAAGCGCGTACCGTTCAGAAATTGTTATTATTGTTGTTATTTCGGTTTTTAAAAAAGGGGAATAAAAATTTCTTCTTTTTTTCTCTTTCTCTTTCTCTTTCTCATCATTTCATTTTACTCGTAAATGGTAATAATGTATTTCGTGGGATAAAACGAGGGATCGTATATGATATATGAGTGAGGATTATTTCCCATGTAGTAGTAGAATTGGATTAAAATATACTGTTCATCATTTCGTGATAATTTTTCAAATCCTATTATAAGATTGTTAAACACTTCTAAATATTTTGTATTTACGAGACCCACCGGTGCGATGAGGATTTTGTAAAATCTTTTCCAAAATCCCAACCTGCGCGTAAGGTAGGTATAGACTATGGGTATAGGTGTATTCGTCACGAGTATTAGCCTCGGTATATAGTGAGAATCGTCAGGCCCTAAATAACAGCGTTAAGGTATAGTAGTAGCTAAAACCAATGTATTCATAGATAATAGAGAATTGTGTGTATATAATTGTAAGTACATAACCGTTTACGGGGAATTTCATTATTTGTTTACCAGGCCTAAACCCCTTGTGCACTTAACGTGCATTGTTAATAATTGGATTAACTCGAGTAGTTAAGTGTCGACAACCGAGACGAGCTCGACAAAACCGACCTATATTATAATCTCGTTCAGTTTATATCCATAAGTAGGTACCTACATGACACCCTAGATATGTTTCGGTTGACGTATTTCATCCTAATTGAAAAATCCGCGAATTTTCCCGAAAACTGCGATTGAATATATTCAGAATAAGACAATATAAGAAGAAAGAAAAAAAAAAAAAACAAAGGATGGGATTCGATTCTCTGATGTCTATCCCTTTTTCTTTATTTTAAGTAAATTAGTTCGTTGTGAAGGTAGCTTTATATAATACGTTGTCGTAAGAGGAGGCTTCGACGATGAAGAGGTCCCGGGTAGTAGGGGGGGGACGCATCTTCGGGGCCGTCCTAACGGTAGGGCGGGTCACTGGACGCTGACTGCGCTGTGCACAACTCCTTCCACGGGTTTCCCGCCGCGATCCAAGAACGCAATACGAACGCGGGCGCGAACTAAAAGACCGGACCCCCCAACATGTACGTACTACGTACCTACGTACCTACGTACCTACGTATATATAATATATATATAGGTATAGGTATACACATATCGTAAGTAAGTGAGTAAGTAAGTAAGTAAGTATCCTACGTACGACGTTCGGTTGCAGCAGCACGTTTCTGCGCTCGCTTGCCCCAGCGCTCTGGTGCAATGCCCTACTACCTATACTTCGCGTAACGTTGCTCACTGCCCTTATATCGCAATACTATACTAACTGACGTGGACGTGGACGTGAATGTGGATGTGGATGTAGATATAGATGTGTACGTGCCGAGCGGCGAGCAGTTCTTCCTTTTACCTTTATATACCATCTCTAATTTTATTTTCATTTATTTTCATTTAATACGCCAGTCCCGCAGTCCTTGAACTCCGATTCTCAAGTTCTTTGGCTATCTCGTTCTCTCTTCGTTGGCTTCGATTCGATTACCACCTACTTCTAGTATTGTTAGCCACTCTCTTGGTACATATACCTCTTTATTATTTCATTTCATTTTTTGTTTTATCTCTGAAGATATTTTTCACTAGGTAAATATATATATATAAATAAGTAGCGGGCGGTGATCCGTATTCGATTCTATCCGCAGATACACGAAATTTTCGCAACTCTATATCACCTTACGGCTTGCATACATCGAGCTACTCTTTCATTTCATTTCATTTCATTTCCAACTTATGGCTCATATTATTTATCGCAAAAACACAGGTAGCATGTTAATTTCTGGTGTCAACATTTCGGGTACGAGTGTATAAGGAGAAACAGGAGGAAACGTGGAAGGTAAAAAATAGAGAAAAAAAAAAAAATTGTCCGTGAACCCGAGAAGTCAATAACCGGCGCGTTTTTGTGGTTAATAAACCGTTTTAAAAAATGCAAATTATCATAATTTTTCTTCACTTTTTTTTTTTTTTTTTTTTTTTTTTTTCACAATTATTTAGGTGTACAAGAACGAAGGAAAAAAAAAAAAAGAGAAGAAAAATTATATGAATGAATGAATGAATAAATAAAGAAATCCGCAAGTTGGTTTTAATCAGGTTGAACGGGACGACCTTTAACCCTGAACGGGATTTCCCTATACGAACGGAATAATCCCTCTGACGCAAATTTTAAATTGGATGAAAACAAATGAAATTAAAAAAAAAATAAAAAAAATAAAAAAAGAGTAAAATGAATATATGAGAAAGAATAGTTCGTTGACCTGTATATGCATATGTATGTATATATGGAATGTATACATAGCTGAGATCGTAAACTATTGAATTATCCGGGGAAAGAATAGTACCTAGCCATATGGAAGAAAATTCGTGTGTATATATGTATAGCTAGTGTTTTGTATAAAATCGCGGTACCTACTAATACAGAATGTTAGCTTACGATTAGTTAGTCAGGACGATGAACCCAGAGGGGATCCGGGCGTGCGTAAGAGATGACTGTGCACGGTTAGTAGTTCTGTACTGTTTAAAAAAGTATTCATTTGAAAACTGGAAACGCCGTTGAACTGATGACGACCACTGCAGAGTCCTACTCTAGTATATATGTTAGAACGGAACGGAACGAAACGGAACAGAACAGTACAGAACGGAACGGTATCCAGCTAACTTGATGCTAGCTGGTAGGTATCTCCAAGCCCTGGACTATTTTAAAACGTGACGACCAAGACACGAAGACGGAGACGAATACGAATACGAAGACGAAGGAGAACGGGGATGATGATGAGGCGAGTAGTGAAACGAGCGAGTTTATTGAGGCCAATTCACTAGGTTTATAGAGAGAAGTCTTTTTCAAATAATAACAATAAGAAAAAGAAGAGTAAGAAGAAGAAGAAGACATTTTTTTGTTTCTTTTCAAAATTTCATTACTTGATTTAATTCGTTTTTTTTTTTCCTCGCAATTTTAATACCGCTACAGCGAGATAAACGCGGATTAAGGTAATCTCGTTGTGATAATGAGATGACATTTTCTTTGAGATATAAATGAGCGTTGGGTGAAATTTACTTACATATTATATTATTGATCATCTAGTAGCCAGAACTATGTTTCATATAGTCTAAGAAGTATAGAGGTGGTTGCACTCTGAATGACGCATGGTTCATCGGCTAACGTTTTACGGTGTTCCCGCCAAGAGAGACGTGTAACTGTACACCTACACCCATTATAGATAAAGAAATACTACGTAATATGTATAGTAGGCATATAGTATATGTATACGAGGAGAGAAAGAAAAGAGAATAAAAATAAAAAATAAAGAAAGAGAGGAAAAAAAAGAAATGTTATCAAATTTGATTACAATGAAGAAAAAATATTAATGTAACAGAAGAGAAAAAAAAGAGAAAAAAAAAAATTAAATCACCTGCAGTTTTCAAATTTTAATAATTAAATTCCATGTATAGCAGATCGATGGACAAAAAATTAATTATTTGACTTTAAAAGATGGAGGGAAAGACAGAGCAGAAAAAAAATAATAATATGAAGGGAACTTACGAAAATTGTACCGCGGAATTCGAGTCAATTTCAAAACTATTCCAACACATTCGGTTTACCGTTATATTCCCTAGCCTGCAGCAGCAGCAGCAGCAGCAGCAGCAGCAAGAGCTCGACGTCGCGTTTCTACCTAGATATTTCACTATATGCCAATTTTATATATGATATCTGCCCTTATTTTATTTTTTTTTTGATTCGTAACTCATGTCAGTGTGTTAAAAATGATTTTCGGATATGATAAGAAGTAGGCAAAAAAATGAATATGTAAATAATTTGTAATCTCAATCGTTTAGTTTACCTAGTTGATGTTTACAGGTATATATATATCCATACGCGGTATATAACAGTAGTTAGAGAATGAATAAGGTGTTTTTTCCAGATCTCGAGACCTCGGTGTATATATTTGCATATATTTGTATAAGAAAAATTCGTCAATTCGAAAGAGAGTAACGTCACGTTTTAAACAAACTTAAACGTAAATTAGTACCGAGATCTTAGCATGCGGTAAATTTAAAGTTAAACTTAAAGTTGAAATTAAAGTTAAAGTTAAAGTTAAAGTTAAAGTTAAAGCTAAAGCCAAAGCCAAAGCTCGGATGCCCGGTTCTTCGTCTCGTTGGCTAACTGTACTTTCACACTTCTACGCTCTACGTAGCTGCTGCTCTGATGCTAAGACTAGGTAGTTTAATACCCTACGTAAGCGCATGAATGACATAACGCGCGGTATGGGCGTCGTGTAGCGTCCGCGTCGGGGCGTCGACCCCCGCGTTGCAATAATAGATCGAAATGTTTGAAAATTATATTGATAATAATAATAAAAATTAAAATAATAAAAATTTGTATAAAAATTAAATAAATAAGAAACAACCATTATTCAAAATTCAAGCGTAGTGAAAAAAAAAAAAAAAAACGATACGTAATGATAACTCGTAATAATTCATTATACCTGGAATTATACATATGTACGGTGTATAATTTATATATTTCTGACCTACATAATCACGCAAAAGTTCATTGGCTTCTTGCTCCATTCTTTGTGTACTACAATTTACTAGGTAGGTAGGTAGGTAGGTAGGTAGGTTGGCTGGTTCAACTCTCTCGAGCATCGCATATATAAGATCGTTGTGAGATTCGCCCGCGCGATAAAAACGTGCCAGAGAGCGCTTGTGACCCTAGAGGAAAATTTTCGGAACTGTTCTGAGAAGCTTTAACACGACTCGCGCGACAGGAAGTTACCCAGATTCTAACCGCGCTATGAAACAACGAAGATATTACAACGATGTAACCAAATGTACGATTTAATTCTACCCACACCATAAAAGAAAAGAGAAGCAAAAAAAATAAAAAATAAAAATACCATAGAACGTGAAGGAACATACCTTCCTTGCATAAATTTGCAGAAACGATTTCTGACCAAAAAATCGCGATTTTGAATAATTAAGAAAAAGAAGAAAAATAGTTCAAGACTTACAACCGAGATTTGAAATAAAATTTATACTATATCGGTCAAATTCGTTGCGGAACTATTTTTTTTTTTTTTTTTTATAATAGTCTCGTCTTTACCGCGGAGCGTTTTTTTTCTTTTACGATAACGTCGCTAGAATCAAGTTCGTTGATTGACATTAGTCGTTGTATGTGTCATATGTTTTTTGGGGATACTTGAAAATGGGCTAATCGCAGTCCCATACCCGCGCATTGCAGGCATAGGCTGATGTGAATGAACTCATATTTTTTAAGCCACGTACTTACCGAGCCACGGCATTTATACCATAGTATATACTATATATATATATACCTGGTTACTGACCCACGTTCCTTGGAATCAAAAGCAAACTGTTTATTTGCTCAAATTCTCGGATAAACGCCAGCACGGCCGCGTATCCTCCTTCTCGATTCCTCATTTTTTTTTTTTTTTTTTTTTTCCCATAAGATCACGCAACTGATCTATCAATACTATGCACGCATGAACCCGGATACAAATATAATAGAACCTATATCTATCTGTAACGTTTTACGTGCAAACACATAGAATTGAAATTGCAAAAGAAAAAAGAAAAAAAAAAAACCGAAATCTTTGATTCAATTTCAGTCATTAGTTAAATTTAATTTGATTAGAAGGAAAAAAGAAAGAAAAAAAAAAAACGTTAAATGAAAAAAATGCGAGTTGCTTAAGGAAAGAGAGAGGCGTTCGTTTGGCGAAGTAAAGTGAGCGCGGTAAGAACTGGGAGGGATAATCGTTGTACAGCACGTTGACGGCCGTGTGTGGGTTACCTGGTTAGTGACCGGCGTACGTCGGGCCACTAGAGTTCAGTGCCATCGGTTACCTCGGAGCACTGGCTAATCTCATGGCGATTATCGAGTTCTACTCGCCGCTATGTCTACATGTGTGTGTATATATATATATATACATAAGTATATATAATAGGCGGGGGCGAGGGAACGAACGAACTATATCAATATCAATTACTCCGTTATTAGCACCGATAAAAAATGACAAAAATTAATAGGCCTCAATCACCGAAGTTAGATTTTTCGAAGGTAATGAGAAAAGCAAAAAAAAATAAAAATTTTTAAAAATAAAGTAAAATCAGCAATATCGAAAAACAAGAGAGAAAAAGAAACGAGAAAACGTCTTTACGATGCAAAAAAAAAAGCAAGGAAAAAAAAAAAGAAAAATTGATTTCACTTGATATTCGAAGAAAATAAAAAGATGGATTCAATAATGACGATAATTTGTATAAATTGTAAATTAGAACGTAGAACGAAAAACGCGAGCGTAGGCAATAACAAGGCCTAGTTCCTCCCGGAGGTGTTGGGTTTTTGAACGATCGTTGCGTCGAGGCCGTTGCCCCCTGGTATCTCGTAAACAGAGTGCTTATAAGAAGGTTCCGGAGGCCTAGGCAGGACGCGGACCGCTATTTAATACCGCTGAGTTGGCCCTGCCATGCAATGCCATGCCATGCCATGCCATGCCATGCCCGGGTATTCACGTACATCGAGAGTTCCGTAAGCCGCGAATGAACGAACGTCGACGCCGACGCCGACGTCAAGTCGCTTTGGGTTGCGTTGCGTTGCGTCGAAGCGACGCGAGGTTCGGTGCAGAGCACGACCCGAAACGGTAAGATATTAAATACATATACCTACGTCGTTCGAATCAGACGTTGTGTAGAATAATGGTAGAGTAGTGGGAAAACGGGGAATTACAATTCGCCGTTGCGTCACGTCGGACATATTTCGTCATCGATGAATTAGCTGACTAACAAAGCTACACCTTCCCTTCCTCTCGCTGTCTCTCTCTCTCTCTTTCTCTCCGTCATAATTGGGATTTCCGGAAGATTGATAACTTTCAAAAAACCCAGAAGATTTATTTTTTTGACAATTCGAACACCGCATGTACTTCAAAAATATAAATAAAAAATAAAACTAAAATAAGCGAAGTGACATCGATGTATATAAGTATATAGGTAGTACCAGAACCTGTACCGTAATACCTATGTTTTGTATTCATTATGTTATTTTAATTGAAAAATGAATAACGTCTTTTGAATTCGCCGAGTGAAATGATTAGTTTCGTGCGAGTATGTGTGATTAATCTGTGCGCTGATCTACAGATCGATCACATACTGTAATATATATGTATAGATGGAGGCATTTATTGGTGAAAAGGTTGTTGGTCCAGGTTGAATATATATATATACATACATACATATAAAATATAAAGGACCATGAACCGTCCTCTTCTAAGAAGTCAAGTTTTTGCAACTAGTCCTTGAATCTTTCACAGCCCACGGAGATTAATCATCTCCGGAACGAACGATCGAAGCCACCACCTCGACCGGGCACATTGACCGATGAAAAAAAAAAAAAAATCGCCAAGGACGTGTTAAAATGCCATAAGGGACTGAGAGAGATGAGATCGCGTGTATATGCAAAATATTCAATCGATTATAGAACGAATTTGAAAAACGAATAAAAGGAAGAAAAAAGACAACAAAAAATACGAGGAGATTTATTTCCTCTTTCCATATATAGAAAATATGTTGAATATCAGAGGACCGCCTTCTCCGTGACCGCGTGAGGGGTTGTGGCGTCGACCGATCAAAGACTCGACTTCGTGGTTTGAATAACGATAGGCGTAACCGTCCACGACGACGCTGGGCCACTGACCGCTTCGATTCAACCGACAGAATCGAGTCTCGTCCATTGTCCTCGGTCGGTTTCTCATACTTTGCCCACCGATCAACCCAGGCTCAAATATTTCATAATTTTCCTTAGGGATACGAGGGATTTAATATACCGTCAAATTTCAACACACATAGGTTATACCTTGGGACAATACGAGATCTGAATAAATTCATAAAAATCTTTTTTATTCATTCGATTTTAGGGTTGGTTTGACCCTGGCCCCCTGGGGAAGAAGCTAATTTCTGTATAGTGAATTTATAATTAAATTCTGATACACCGACCGCTTTAGGGTGTTGTAAATATTCTCGATTTTTTTTTATTTTATTTTACTTTACTTTGCTTTATTTTATCTTTTATTTTTTTTTTTTTCTTTCTTGTAATTCAAATCACATTTATTCGTATCGAATTTCTTCCCGATCGCATACCTTTCCCTCGCTTTGTGTATTGCCCATGAATTGTTGAGGGACGATGTATACGAGTTCTGTTGGGTAGCACGTGGTGGTTGGCTAGACGCCAGAAAAGAGCGGCAAAAGTAGATCGACGAGGGTACGAGAATAATAATAATAATAATAATAGGAGAAAATAAAAAGACAAAAAGAAAAAAAAAACTGTGAAATAAAATTAATGAAAGTTCAAATAAATTGGAATTTAGCTAAATATATACATGAAAGCATATTTCCGTCTCGTTTTTTTTTACATTTTTATTATATTATTTATTGATCCCGGATAGAACGAAGCTAACTATATTATAAAATAGATGAAAAAGAAATGGTTATGAAAATAAATAGATAAAAAATTATAGAAAAAGAAAGAAAAAAGAAAGCGACGAAAATTCATGCACTTTTCTGTAATATATATATTATATATAATATAAGAGACAAAACCACTTTCGATTAATTCGAGTGAATGCAGTCAGCTTTCTCTCCGATCTATCGAGTTACCGCGGTACAGAATTAAGTCTTGAGATACTCGCCGCGTGCGTATCTTTCTGTCTTTCGATTGGCGAAAATCTAGCCTCTATACATACGTGTGTATATATATATTTTTATTTTTATTTTTATCTTTATTTTATTCTCTATTCTCTTTCTTCTTCTAATGATAAACTCGACTTTTTTTTCCGCCATGAGAAGGCGTCGATGGGAATGAAGCCGAACGATACCTAATAAGTTTGTTATAATCCTAGAATATTTTTTTGCGCCCATTTAATCGTCATGCTTTAATGGATGAATAAGAAATCGATTACTGGTTATAGGTATATAACAGCGCCTTTATATACCTTTAATAGAAGAGAAGGAAAAAAAATAAAAATTATACGTAGAAAAATCTAATTTGATAAACTGATTCGTATAGTAGGTAAAGGTAGGTAGGTAGGTAGGTATCTGTGAATATACATGAAGCTGCAAAATTCAGCTAAAGTAAAGTAAAGTGAAGTAAAAAGAAGAAGAAGAAGAAGAAGAAGAAGGCTACAGCAGGGCAGTGAACGGAGGTAAAGTTCTCGGTTCGGTCACTAACCTGAGTGCATATTACTTCACATCTGAGGTAAGGCGCGAAGAAAAAATGAAGAATAAATAAGAAAGTTATATATGGTAGAAAAAATGTCGATTTCGAAAACGCGTTAATTAAATATAGTGGGAGAGAAAAACGGAACGTAAAAAAACAAAGAAAAAAAAATTGAATAAAATATTAAACGCACTTCAAAATATACCTATCTACCAATTAATTTTATGAACACCTTAAAATTCGTTTCTCTTTTATTTTTTCTTTTTTTCCTACTTTCTCAATATATTAACTCACGAAATTCGAATATTTCGACACCCTGTATGCATGCGTTTGAACGGATAGTAAAAGTTCAATGAACGGTGGCTACCCGCTATCAATGCTAATGCCAGTTGGTTGGTTGGTAGGTAGGTAGGTAATAGGTAATAGATATATACATTAGATATATATATATATATATGGATATACATACATGTGTGACTGATAGAAACAACGCGTTGGCACTATGAGTTCTATTCTGTTCTTATACGATCATGCGGTGCAACGACCCTACCCCGTTGGTTACTGCAGATCTTATTCCGCGAGTATGCACGTCCCAGGGTCAGTATATAGATATACACTATCCTAACGATTGCATTAGGTATAACCACATCGTCGCAGCACGACGTGGGTGCAAATTTCAAATGAACCGTAAGTAAGATTTTTTCAGGAATTTATTACGGTCTCTATACTCGTAGGTACGATTTTCTAACGATATAGTTGCAATCGCGATTAATATGATAATCTATGAAACTTTTTTCTTATTTTTTTTCTTTCTTATCTTTGTGTTTCGATGAATCGGTTTTGCCAGGAAAAAAATTCGAAAATTTTGATAAAAAATAAAAATAAAGAGTAGTAAAATGGTGACAGATCTCTTCGCTTTGAATTCGACAATGATTGATCAATAGATTATCGACTTGAGCTTAACGAGGAGGTTTAAAATTTGATAAAAGTCAAAGAGCTAGGTGGCGACGTAGCGTAACTCTGCACGAGCGTGATACTCGTCGTCGTCGTACCCGATCGTCCCTGTAGAAGTGAAAGTACAGTTATTTGATCTAAATTCGTAACAATAAAGTCATAGATTGGTTGCCGCGAGTCAACGGCCCATTTTCATCACGGTTTAATTTTATAACTGTGCTATAGTCGCGTACATATATACATGTATATAGATCGAGGTGTGAATAAAATTCAATCACACAGGATGCTGTATCGAGTTTTTGAGAATCTGATTTTGATCTTTTTTTTTTTTCATTTTTTCGTATCGTTGAAAATAAAACTGTTGCAAAAATGATATCCGAATGCGCCAGTCATTTTTAGATGTGATAAAAAAAAAGCGTAAAAAATGACAAAAGAAAAATATAAATTAGAAAAAAAAAAATAGAAAAAGTTTAGCTAATTATAGGAATTGAAAAAAGAATAGATACAATTGAGTGGGCGGATGTTGAATAACCTGTTGAAAAAAAATCACGAAACTCTGGGGCACGAATCTCGCGGGAAGAGCTAAGAGTCGAGTCAGTCGTTTCATCTGCCAGTGTGTGTTAGTAGAACGCAGGCGATTCGAAACCGAGCGTATTGGAGACAAGTGGCCGGCGAGGTATGGCGGCCGCATTCTTAACCTCGTTTTGCACCGTGTCTTTAGATTTATCGAGGCTTTTCGATCGGGTTTTTGGGGTCGGTAGAATGCCTCCCTCCATATGCGCGAACTCTCGTTTCTCTATACATGGTCTGAAAAGTTTGTGATTCTCTATAGAAATTACCGATAATAAAGAAAAGAGAAGGAAAAAAAGAAAAAAAAAAAAAAAAAAAGGGAACGGAATAATTTTCGCTCCCCTTTTTCAGATTGCGAATTAATAATTACCTCGATAGTAATTAAACGCTATTTAGACTTTCGCGGCGAAGTTGAAGTTGTTCCGGTTCACCTGACCCTGCAGGGTCCGGCCTTCCCTTGGATAGCGATCTCGCGGGATGATCTGATCGCGGATCTTGTAACGCGGAAGGGCGATTAGGCTAGGGTGGTAAAGGTCGGGGCCGATATTTGTGTTTTAAATTTATTTGCACTTCCGCATATCCCCCCTTGTATATCCGCAAGATATTAGCCAATATGTATAGCGATTAAGCTTCCGGTGAATTTATACCCATAAATGATTATTCGATTTGCCAATTTAGTTCGTATTATATATATGAAAACAATTTTAGAGGCCGATTTTTATACAGACGATATTTATTATTTTTATTTTTATTTCGTACATGTACACTGAATCCCAAGGTATGATGTCTCGCGAATTATACTAAGTATGTACCTGTATACGTATCCGTATTTATACACGTGAAATAATACAAACGAACAAAGTTTTGGCCTTGTTGGGTCAGTGGCTCGGGCCACAGGTTCTGAAACCTGGTGAAAAAAAAAAAAATAAAAAAATATATATGTATATATATATACCTATGATATATTTATGTATATATGTATGTAAGTATATGTGGGTACAATAATGATGAGTGTAATGGCAGGTAGCTGCGTAGCTATATTAATCGCGACACGATCGTTCATCGTTGTTACAGACCTTGACTTTACTTCACGAGTCTCATTGCGTTCTTTTATAATCATCAATACGTTAATTATCTAATTTTCGATTATTTTTTTCTTCTTCTATTCGGAAAATTAGTTTTTCATTTTTTTGATTATTTTTTTTTTTTCTCCTTTTTGACAATGATTTAGGGGAATTGCCAAATTGTGGACAAAAACCGTGTGCCCTGGTATCAAAGGTGTCACTGACTTCAACGTAGGTGATCGACCTCCATATAGCTTCCCACCACCACCACCACCACCACCACCACCACCACCATACCATCAGAAGTTGCGAGGAGTATAAACTCGCGGGTGATTTCTCCCACCATTTCGAACTCGCGGTCCCCTTTCCCCTTGGTTGTGTCTTTTTTTCTTATTTTTGTTTTTATTCTTTTTCTTTCAATCCCCGCTCTTTCCCCTTTTCTCATTCTTCCTCGCTCTCTTTCTCTCTCTCTCTCCCTTTCGGTCTTCACCTCTCATTCCCTCACCGCTTTGAACGCCATTCCACCACTCCCGCACTTGTGCAAACGCGAGGATGATGACGAGGAGAAGAAGGAGGAAGAGGAGGCGTCGCGGCGGACTTGTGTGACGTAACGTCGGTTATTCAACCTGGTCGCGATGCCTTGCAGTGACGAAATGCCAAGACTCGTACGGTAGACTCTGCCAAAGTTCTATTACATACATACCAATATATACATAGGTAAATTAATATCGTATATATTAATTTTCTCCTATACTCGCGGCCTTGAGAAAATCATTATATACACATATTATACGTATATACAGATAATTATATAATGAATATATAAAAATGCGAAAAAATAAATATCAAATACATTTATATGAGAGAAAATAAAAGGTAATCTACTATATGTGTATACCTACTACCGCAAACGTGGTTATATACCATATGTGTGTATATACATGTATAATATATATATATATATTTATATATAGAGTCAGACACGTAGATAGTTACTCATCGAAGTATAATCGCGGATCTATATGCTATGATCTAACGTGAATCAAAGATATTTATAAATATATAAAGAGCGATGTATGTGAGAGAGGAGAAGTCTTTGCATTATATAGTTTGGAGTGGGAGGTCAAGATTTGGCGTATTAGGTTTTAATAGTAACCGAAAGTGTTTCACGTTTACCCAGTTGAAAATAAACCGCAAATTTCAGCTCCCCCGCATTAGCGTTAGGTTTCCTTTTTTTTTTTCTCACCCCTTTTGAATCTTTTTTTTTTTTTCTTTTTCCGAAATCTTTAATGCAAATACGTGTCATATACAGGTAGCTAATTTAAACCTGTGTGTATACATATATGGAACTATTATATACCTACTTGAATCAGCGAAGATCGAGGTGGGGCAAATAGCGTCGCGACGCAACAGTATATAGGTAGGTTCGCGCGGGTCAGTCAACCCCAGGGTAAAGTGGCTTTTGCCGCACGTGATATGGTTCACTCGGTTCATACTTCGGCCGTGTTTCGTGTATTCGAGAGTCTAAAGGATTTAACAGGTAACGGAATAGGTACACATATATATACCACCGTTCACCCAGAAACTCAAAAAAAGAGAAAAAAAAAAAAGTAAATATCATTATTTTATCATTACTCTTTTGTACTTTATTAGCAGATTTGAATCTCAACGTTTACCTCAATCTCGTTAGATCTAAACAAATTTGGAGGTATGTAACTTTTTAAAGACCATACCTCCTCGTGGTATACATCCTGGATAGCGCTAAAATAGTCAAAAAAATAAAAAAAAAAATTATATTCTGACCTAAAGTTGTTAGTTTCGACTCGACAAATTCTTTAATGAAAAAGTAAAGTCACGTTTCCATTTAACAAAAAAAAAAAAAAAACGTCACCATTCTGAATTTTGGATCAAAAACATATTTTTTTGTTTTTTGACTTACCCTTCCGAATCATATAACTTTCATCCCACTCAATATTTAATCGAAGCAGTATTTTTCGACACAAATCAGATGTAACATTGAAATGGGACACCCTGTATGTGTGTGTGTGTGTGTGTGTGTGTGCATGTAGGTAGAGGAGGGGTAAGGGAAAGAGAGAGAGAAAAGAAGGAGAGACAAGGCGCGTCGAGTGAGTGAAATGGGTCGGGGGCAATGACCAGCCAGTTTCGAACTAATATTTAAATTTTTGTTCGCGGGTCACTTTGATCAGATTAGTTTGCCCAATCCCACCAGCAAATACGAGCTCCGAGTAATTGATGCAATTTTTTATTTCATTCTCTTTCTCTCTCTCTCTTATATATGTATATATATATATGTATATATATATATATAGGAGATAATGAAAAAACAAGATAACAAAAAAAAGACAAAAAAAAAAAACCACGAAAAAGTGGAGAAAAGAAAAATAGAGAAAGAAAGAACTGTCATAAATCAAAATGAAGATTAATATTACAAGGTGTAAACAAAAAATGAATAAAATATTCTACAATTTCTTCCTTGATTTTGATTTTTCGTTTTGACTGATATTTTATTTTTCTTTACTTTTATTTTGTATAATTTTCTGTCCAATCATTTAAATTCTCACATATAGTCTCGGTCTGCAGATAATAGCTACTTCCTTCTAAGGAAGCGATGACCTTTGTCCCCCCTCAACGTTGAACTGTTTTTTTTATTTATTTTTTTCTTTTTTTTGTGTGTGTGTGTGTGTGTCATTTACGAAGGATTCAAAAACTCGTATGTATTTACACACACACACACACACACACACACACACACACACACACACACACACACACACACACACACACACACACAGTGACACAAATGATTTTATTAATTTTAGTCATTATATATTACATGGTTCTCAGAACTTTGCGGTTGACATTCACAATTAAAATTTGGTATCGTGAGGAGGAGGCGGAGGAAGAAGATGAGGTCAATCATGAACTCTGACATTCCTACTACAGCAGCACACGGCAACCCCCTTACGTCAAGACCCGGTCCATGGGGATAAATTAAATTTTATTATAATTCATTAAGCAAATAATTACACCCATATAAAAACCCCATCGTACGCCCATACAGCATATATATATATATATATATATATATATATATATATATATATATATGTAGATATAAACGTTATACTAGTAAGTATCATCGTCTGGGAGACAATCCGAACTAGTTAAGAGAGAAAGAGAAAGAGAGAGAGAGCGAGAGAGAGACCGGAAATGATCCTTTAACGGCATAAATATTTCAGCCGATATAATAACCGTTATAATATTCTATATAAAATCCTATGTATAAGATAAGTGAACGAAAAACATGATTAATAATGGAAGAAGGGAGGAAAGATAGAAAAAAAAAAAAAAAAGTAAGAAAGGGATCAATTCGCGATTATATGCGAATTTAAAGAAAGAAAAAAAAAAAAAAGGAAAAAAAAAAATCGGTTCAAAATCTTTCTTTTTCCGTTCTATTTCTGTTAATTTTTAATAAACGTTGCATACCTATCATCGGTGTATAAATTGTACAGAATTATAGTTGAAAGAGTTTCATTCCGAGGTTGAGTCTTATGGTCACCTTAATTCGAGTTACCTAATTATTTGAAACATTCGAATATGAAAAAAAAAAAAAAAAAAAATATCGAAGGTTCGTTCAATACACTATATGTATAATGTAATAAGCAGTAGGTTAGTTAATAACGAAACAATTAAGTGGGTCATCGCTCATCAGTGAAGTATGATATATATATATATATATATATATATATATTTATATATAACCTAATAGTATATGAATATATACGTATACTATATACCTACATATATAGGAATAATAAAATGTGACGAAATATAATTAAGGCCAAATCGTTATATACAGCGTCCGCCTTAAACGTATATTATCTATAAAATAATACATAGCATATGTTGTGTAATAAAAGAAAAAATAAATAAATAAAAAAAGATAATAATTCTATGGGTTCATACATCGTTTTGTTTTTTTTTTCAATCATCTTTAGCAATTATGTAACAGGTTTATCATATTATTATAAATTCTCTATATATACATGCCTTGAATTATAGAATATATAATTTAGCTTTATTCAAATCGCAAATTCGCTTCGTTTCCCCCCCACCGTTAAAAAAAAAAAAATAAATAAAAACAAAAATTCAATGCAATGTCTATGTACATAATATAAAATTGGCACATAACTATGATGTGATATATACTAGGGAGGTAAAGTACCTGCGAAATGAACGGGCGCGCACCGTGCGCGCGTTCTCTGATCGGAGAATTAATTCGAGCGATGATTTTGCAAGGTGTCTCGGTCCACAGCGCACGGCAAGGCCAACGGGTCGTAGACACGACCTGGTTGCTGGGTTTATTGTTCCACGCAGGTACAAAGCCTGACGCTCACAGATATCTACATTCCGTAATATACGAGACCCCGCGATATTTTTGCGAATTAGATTTATAAAAAAAATTAAAAAAAAAAAGAATCAACAAAAACTGAACAAGTGAATTGAAAAAAAAGGAAACAGATATTTTGTCAGTTTTCCTTTTTTTTTTCTTTTCTCTCTCTCTGTCTCTCGATTATTTTATGTATTATATAAAAGTATATATTACGCTTTTTTATGTATGTACGTAATACATATTAAATATAAGTGAAGAATATATACTTATTTTTTCTTCATTTTATTTTCTAACTCTAATATTATATAATATAATAGGTAGTAGGTACGTATCGTATATAAATATTGATATAGAATTTTTTTTTCTAATACGTAAGTAAGTAGTGCGTGAGAGCAACTTGCATACCACGTGAAAGTAAGAGCCCGTTTGAATCGGCCTTGAATCTGGCGACGGGGTTAGCGGCCGACATCCAGGACGATCGCGGGCCTCGCGCGATGACGGTTAGGCAACCGTTCTCGGACACGTAAGTAAGTAAGTAAGTAAGTAAGTAAGTAAGTGACTGCAGAGTAGATAAGTAAAGCTGGCCCGATCTACCTAACGAAATATGCCACACGGCAACGAGAACATAAATAAGGTGGTGCATACAGCGCAAGCAGCAGACGACAACTTCCATAATCGAACAAGAAGAATGTAGAAGAAAAATAAAATTTGAAAAAAGAAAGAAAGAAAGAAAGAAAGAAAGAAAAAGAAAAAAATTCTCTCGCTATAGGTAAATTATTATGATTATTTTTCATTTTTTTTTCTGTAAACTTGATTTTTCATTTAATTCCATCATTTACATTCTGTTCCGAATTTATACATGAATAAATAAATTGTGTAGAGAAAAGGACAAAAAAAACGAAAATGAAAAAAAATAAATAAATAAAACGGAGCCGGTAAACAAAAAAAAAAAAAAATTCAATTTACTTATCATTGTTATTATTGTTGAAAATTAAAATCCGCGGTGTATAGGAGCATAAGGAAAGAGAGAATGATGTCACATCGTGGTAGCCTTGGTCTTAAAGGTCTCATCCTGTTGTTCTATTAATATTACACTACGTATCTAGTCGTCGTGCGAGATACTTGTATATAAGAACTTACATGTATATAATATATAGGTGTATAAGAACCTAAGTATCGCTATAAGAATCGCGAAGATGAATAAAAATAAGAATGAGAATAAGGCCTCGCTTTTTCTACACCTTTTCTCTCACTCACTCACTCACTTACTCACTCACTCACTCACTCTCTCTCCCTCTCTCTCTCGCTCGCGATCTCATAGAAATACTATGTAGGAACCTATGTGTATTAAGATCAGTCCAAAGATATACACACACAGGTATATATAGGTATATGAGAAGATGTGATAATGGTGGGCAGAGTCACGGGGTCCCGTGCCCTCGTGGGGGTCAGTAAAGCTTTCTCTGGCGTTGAGAGTAAAAGCCGTCGTCGTCGTCGTCGTCGTCGTCGTTGTCGTCGCGAGACGGAGAGCGGGAGAAAGAGAAAGAGAAAGAAGGAGAAATGCGGTGAAAGCACTTTCATCGTCGATGGTAGCGTCTATATTTACACCTGGAGAGTAAAGATACGAAGAGGCGGCGTTTTTGTGTGAAAAATGAAATGAGGAAAGGCGATCAGAAATCGATAATACGAGATGAATCTTTTTTCTTTTTTTTTTTATATAATACGTAACCTATTTTCGATGTTTTCGATTCGCAATTTAGTTCTCATTTTTTTCCCCAATTTCCTAAATCTACTCCGTTTATTTATTTATTTTTTATCCATCTTTCGCAAATATTTTATATTAAATGATCCCTGGAGTAGCAGGTAGGATATAGCTATATCGTCCCTGAGGCCCCGATAGCGGACGTAGACCCCGTTCAGAGTGGTGTCACACCGTGAAGCAGTGAGTGGCCATGAGACCCGGAGCGGTAAATTGTTGCAACACGTACCTACGTTGGTTGAGTGTACGCAGGAGCGGGGTTCCACCACCAATATACAGGCCTCAGAACCGCCTATGTATACATACGTATATCTAAATATATTCGGTGAGAATATTAAATATATATATATCTATTTTGTTCATTTCAAACAATTTTTGAACATTTTTCATTTTTTTAACATCCAGGAACGAATTGGAACTTCGATATTGCAGGGTCAGCGAGTAGGTAGTTGAGTAAGCTACGAGGTCCCATACCCGCCACATATTATATCCCGAAGGTTACTTCCTTCGGAAGTAATTTATTTCGTATAACAAATAACAATTTTAGCGAGTTTTTTTTTTTCTTTCTTTTATTCTACATTTTGGAATATTTATATTGAAAACTATACGTCATGATATTCTATACCTACTGTATAAGGCTTTTCGAGAATGCCGAGCTGGCAACGTAAATATAATATATACATTACGCATTACGTAATTATAATATAAGATACACGGTGTACTAGAATCGCGAACAACCAGCAATGAGGCTTGAGCTGAATTTACTATTGAGAAACGTTTTATTCTTACGTATTGCTCAAAATGAGTATCTGGGCCATCGGCACATCTACGTATACGCAATTCATTTTCAAAAACAACGAAAAAAAAAAAAAAAAAAAAAACAAGGCCAAAAAATAACGTAATAAAATAAAGAAAATATTTATCCATGTATTCATATTGATAGAAAAAAAAAAAAAAAGTGAAAGAAATTCTGACCGTTTCAAGTTTAGATACGATGATTATATGACACATATACTCACTATATGTGTATACCTACACAGTTTTAATTAGTTTAAAGGGTAAATAGAAATATATATATATGTATATATATATTCCGATTATAACGGTAAATACCTGTGTATATATAAGTCTGCGAATTATTTTTCTTCTTTTCTCTCTCTCTCTCTCTCTCTCTCTCAAAGGATTAATAATATTATTATCATTATTATTATTATTATCATAATGATTTTTGTTATTGTGACGTGAAATTGGCGAATAGATAGGGCGCGATCTATCGGGAAACCAGGGAACACTGTACTCGCGAATATACGCGAATTCGGGCCGAATATCTACTCCACAGCAGCGCGGTTTACTTCGTCACGACGTTATACCTACCTACCTACCTACCTACTCCCCTCGACTCTCCTAGCCTACATCAACGAACGAACGAACGGGCAATGTCAATGCCAAACCAGAGCACGTGAGCACGGCCCCGGAAATCGATAACGCTGAACCAGTTTTCAGTGTCAAACAAATCCTGAGGGAGGCTGTAGCAAAATCATATACCTATTACAATATACCAATACTTACAATATACATGTATGTACCTACCTATATATGAAATCAATTCTTTTCAAATCCAAACCAGTCTCTCTCTCTCTCTTTTGCTAAAAATATATTATATACCTATATAAAAATTCGACAAGCTAATATGTGGTTCGCGAATATTATCCGCGTATTTTTTCTCTGTCGGCAAAAATTCCCCGGAAAAAAACAAAAAAAAAAAAAAATCATTTCGTTTACATACATACAGGAAACTGTCTCATGTGCGAAAAAAAAAGAAAGAAAAAAAAAAGTCAAAAGAAGGAAACGAAAAAAAATAACCTCAACCGATATGATAATTTATTTAAATATATATTATATGTGTCTGGTAGATCTTGCAGACCGGAACCATAAAAAGAACTAACCTCTGCCATTTTTGGCGGATTTTGTTATTATACCTCCGGCCGGTTTCTCGTTCTCTGGAAGTTTAACGGATGAGATAGTAACCTCGCAAACTTCTACGGGGTCAATTGCCGACGTGATGATTATGGGGGTTTCGTTGAGGTTACCAGTACTGCTATAGCCACTATGAATCGTCCTATTTCCTTCGTCTGATTTACTCTCTGATTTTTCAATGATTTTATTCTCGACGACGATTCCACTGATCTCGCTTTTTATCAGTCTAGACTTTTTCATCTCAGTCGCTGTACCAGCGCCCGTTGATTATTATTATTATTATTATTATTATTATTATTATTATTATGATTGTAATAATAATGATTATTATTATTATTTGATTAAATCGAATTGCGATTATGAGAAACTTGCCAAGGCAGTTTCACGGATAACACTGGTACGGGAGAAGAAGACAGGGTCGTGCCACGATTCATATATAGCAAGGGGCAGAGAGAATCTCCCTTTTGCGCCGACGCGAAATTGCCCACGCGCCAAGGGATACATTTTCCCTCTCTCCCTATTTCGCGATTTATCTTTACCCCCGTTATTCATGAAAACCCCTATATCTTGCGATTAGGCGGATTATTCGGTCTAACGTCATCACAGTCATTACTCATTTCTTGCTTATAAAGTGGGCGGAAAAAGACACTGCCCGGATAAAAGAAATGAAACAAAAGAAAATTTCTTTCTTTCTTTTCATTTTTTGTTTGTCTGTTAGTTTTATCCTTTTTTTTTTAGGGGATTGGCTACAGAATTGCAAGATTGGAACGCTTGACATTCGCCGGGGTGATCGGTAGGTGTAAAAGTAGACGTGAACGTGGGTAGCTTGCTGGGTGCCAGAATCGCTTATGCATATACCCGTATACATATATATCGTACAGTTAGGTATAGGATACGAGGTCGGATAAGGTATTTATAATACATGGGGCAAACGACCCTTGAGTAATAATATTGGCCCCCGGAATCGGAAGTAATTTACATATCTGATATCAGGGTCTATATTCGGTCTATATACATTTTTTCGAATTTTTAATGATATAATTTTTTAATTTAATTTTTTTTGTTTTCTTATTACTCACTCGTGTAGTTCTACGTGTATATATTCCAATATATCATACATCGGGTGGATATAATTTCCCTCGAACTTACCTGTAAAATAGAAAATAGAAAAAAAAAATCAATCATGAAATCAATTTGTCCTGAAATTATATATATATTAAATGAAATGAAATTTGAGGAGGAATAAAAATCGATGCATTCGAAATATTACATATATATATATATATATATATTTTTTTTTTAACACGTATATATCGCACATATATATTGCATATGCGGTGTTATACCTATTCTCGAAAGCTATAAAATAGCGATTATAAAATGTATTTTAGTGAGCGAAAATCAGGTCTCTACCATTATCATCATATCGCGTTAAAACCAGCAGTACGCGCGTTTTAATCGCGATACGAAACGGTGGGGTTTTACCGCTAGTAATCTATGATACCGACTCTGCGTCCGCACCTGTTTTTACGCGGTAATACTCTCTGCTGTACCGACGAGCGAGACGAACGAGACGAGTTGAGCTTAGCTTAGCTGTACTGTGCTGTGCTGTGCTGTGCTGAGCTGAGCGAGTCGCGAGTACAACGAGGTAGCACGTATACGTAATCAAACCTCGCGAATTTGCGAATGAATCCTGGCGCCGCTAGCGGACAATTCATGAACCGCAAAGATACAGTACATAAAATGATCGGCAATTCTCGCTAGCGACTCGAACTCGTATCGCGTTCTGGGTTCTGGGTTCTGGGTTCTGGGCTGTGGGTTGGGGGCCACCTTGGGCTCTAGCTCGTTCGCAGCTTGTTCGCTCGTTCGCTCGTTTGCTCGTAGTCGTTCTCTCACCCACTTGGCAGAGCCGGTCGTTGACCGCGGTACGTTGAAAGTAGGACAAACAGCGAACTCAAACAGCTCAGCTAATGCCTCGGCAAGGCCTTGAGAATTACTGACGCATGCGTCCCCTCCCCACCATCGCCCCCGCAACCTCCCTACCGACTATCTATTTCATTCCCTATACATTTAAATACGGGGTGACGGTTTATTCGTCATTTTAATAACAGGGAAAACCAATTGGCTTTTTTCTATGTATAAATATAAGTTTATGAAATGAATCGAAAAATATCAAAACCTGATTGAAAAAAGAAAAGAGACGAAAAGAAACACCGAAATCACGTCAGTTTATATAAATTCTAAAAACCATGCGAAAATTATGGGATAAACTGGGTTTCAACGAAAAGTTTTGAGGTGGGCTAAGGAGCAGAAGAAAAAAACAAAGAGAAAACGAAATTTTTTTGATTTATCGATTTCGCAGCGACCACCCTTTACTTCACCGACTATACGCGATATTTCGCGTAACTCGTGAACAGTAGGCAAGGTATTGCACGTGACACGCTCTGTTTACCTGCGTCACCATGAACTGAGAATTACGAAGGAGCATTCTCTCCTTCGCCCTTCGCACCTTTTGATTTTTTTTCTCTTTTCTGTGTATGTATAACATGGGTTCGGTTCGATAATAGTATATGATAATTTGGTCTTAATTTTGGTCTAAGATGTGCAGCGACGAGGAAATAAGCGTATTTCTAATCTACAGACGAGAAATTCGAGAAAAAAAAAACCGAGATTTATCTACAGGAATAATTTCAATACCTAAATTACCGTTACGATTCGTTTCCAGTTATATATATAGGCAGATATGTACATACGTGTATATATATATATACATGTGTGTGTATTAAATCCTTGAAGCGTAAAAGTATTATTCGTTAACTGAGCGTATGGGTTATTTGTCGAGGCGCGATCCTAACCTGTGATTTGAAATTCGGTTGGGAAACAGACCCGCAGGAGAACCATCGGTGAACGAACGCGCTTGCCCGATGTTGAAATATTGCCTCGATGAAAACGCGTGTGCGTATGTGTCTATAAATTTTTATGTAATCTTTTTCTTTTTTCTTTCTTTCCTTCTTTTTCGACTTATTTTAAAGCTCGACATATACGCGTATTTTCCTACCCTTTAAACGGACTAGCTACGTGCTTAAAGAAGGGAAGAGAAGAAGGAGAAATGAAAAAAAATCAAAAATGACCAATTTTCTCAACCATCCAGATTCCGAATAGGAGAAAATGAAAAGATGTTGAATGAATAGATGCGAGGCTGCAGATGAAGTTCGGTGGAAAAAAAAAAAAAAAAACAAATTAGAAGACTATCTCTATAATAGGTTCAATTTTAATATCTTAGGGATGAAAATTTTCCAGCATAATATTTCCTAAGGCTATGGTATTATATGGTTACATATATGGATGTAATAACAGAAATTTAAAGAGTGAAAGGAAAGGCGGTTTGTATGAATTTATTGCCGAACTCGGTCTTTGACTGTTTAGTAAGAGAAGAGGTGGTATACCGATTAGATGGAAAGTTAGTGAAAGTTTGCAAGGTGCAAGCCGTGCATTATAAATTGCGTAATATAACAGCAACGGATCTGTATAGTTACATAGGTACCTAGTACATATTTCATTTTTATAAACAGTTGTAATTTTACGTTTGAAAAGAAAATTTCATCCGCATTATATACCACGAACAGCAGCAGCAACTATAGAAGACAAAACTTTCATTTTTTGTATTTCTTTCCTTATTTCTGTTTTTGTTTCTCTCTTTTTCTTGTTGTAACGCCAAGAGCTGCAACAAGTGTCGTATATAACTTCGCCGGTTGTGAAGAGTATCAGTACGAATTCCTACCTACACTAACGTGAGAAGAAGAAGAAGAAATCGCGCGAAAAGTCATACCGCATAATATATATACATGTATATAATATACCACGATACATACAATTATGTGTTCACTCAATGCGCTCAACTTTCGATGCCGATTTATGCGGCGACCCATATTATACACACCAGGCCGTGTTGTAATTCGAAAAAGAAAAAAAAAGAAAAGAGAAAAAAAAGACAAATTTTACGATCGTAAATCCCTAAAACTGGTATATCGCGCGGTATCGTGTAAAAATTGGCCAACTACGATTATTATCCCCAGAATTCTTCCCCCGAGGAATAAATCATTCAAAATTTTATCGAATTTTCAAATTACAGGATATCTTCGTTCGATAAAATTATACTTAATTTATTTTGTCTCAAATTGCAGAGAATAAAAAAAAAAAAAACGTTTTTCAAAGTTTACAGAGGGTAAAAATCTGACTCGTTTCCGTTATATCTCGTCGGTATGACGGATTAAAAAATGAGACCGGAAGTATACAGATTATATGGCAACAGCTCTAAACTTTGCAGTATATACAGAAAGCTGGTGCTGGTGGTGCTGCTGTACCACCTGGGGATCAGTAAACAGAAATAGGTTGTCCCGAGGTACCTACGTAGTAGTTGGCCGGGTTAAGGGTCACTTGGGTGAGTTCGACGAACTCGCGACCCGCGACTGTTCGGGTATATAGCTTAGGGTGGGTGGGCTGACGCCACCCAGGAGTATATATTCGTAATGTTGGAGCTCGACTTTCCCGGGGATGAAAAAGTATTTTTATAAGAAGGATCATTTCACAGGGGATGAAGAAATTTTTGTCAAAATACAAATATAGGCGTTTTTGATGAAATTTAAAGGATCTTTTAATTCCTGTTTTAATCATTTTCTTTTTTTATTTTTACTTTTTTTCTTCTCTCCAACTAATCTACCTATTCGACTATACATATACAGTTGGGTTATAAAATGAAACTAACGATATAGATGTATATATAGGTATAGGTATAGGTACCTACGTTGAAATAGTTGAGCAAGCGGTTGATTTGCCTGGGGTATAATACACCGGAGGATATACATACTGCATACCTACCTATATAGTCAGTTCGAAATCCACTGGGTGTTTTAAAAGTTAAAAGAATAAGAATAAGAATAAGAGCAAGAAAGAAAGAAAGAGAGAGAGAAAGAAAGAAAAAATCGTGAAGTAAAACTTGACGACTTTTTTTTTAATCTTTTTTCTTTTGAAAAACGTAAGTTGAATAATAGAAAGTAGCATTGTCAATCTACGTGTGAATGAAACCAGTGAAAGTATAGTGTATAATTATATGTAATTCGCGAATATCGCTACGAGATATTTTTGCGGTCATTTATACCCTTAATGGTTTAATCGAGAGCAGACATCCTGGTAGATATGCTGGATTTGTCTCTCTCTCTCTTTCTCTCTCTCTATATATTATATGTAGATACAGGATCTGGCCAGAAGCGAATGAGTCAAACTTAATGTGTGAAACTAAGAATTACAGATCGCGACTCGAGAGCACCACTGCTTTCGCAATCGAGTCTCGTGGAATCGTGAGGCAATCTCTCAGAGCGGCAGTCAAGGAGGCCCAATTTTCTTAAACTCAGGGTCAATGACACGGTGTGGACAGCGAACGCGCGCACAAGCAGCAGCAGCAGCAGCCACAACGTGAAAGGCCCACATACATATCTACGATATACTTTCGTAAGAGCTTTTATACGGCGAAAACATAAGCGTCAAGTTGCACACTCACGATGTGCGTTACGCAGCTGATCTCCGATAGCAGGGGCGGAAATATTTATTTTACTATAATTGAAAAATAAGAAAAAAAAAAAAAAAAATAATAAGAAAATATGTAGAATACATCGGCGAATTATTGACAAAATATTTTCAGCGGTAGGGTTTCTGATTTACGAGAAACAAAAAAAAAAAAAATAAGAAGGTTTTTGGTATTTGATTGATTTATGTACCGATGGCAGTAATTGTTGTCTAAGAAACGGTAAAAAAAAATAAAATAAATAATTTTTTCCCAGACTAAAAGTAATAAACGCAAAAATGTCGTGCGGTCATTTCTTTTCGTCAATTATTATTGCCAGTCCTTTAACCCTTAACTGTATTTATACTCGGTTAAAAATACGGTGAGAAAAGGGGTTTTTTTTTTTTTTTTTTTTTTCTCGGTGCAGGTAGTAAAGAGATATATATATAAAGGAAGGGTAAGTCAAAAAGTTAACGAAAGGATTCTCGGATGTATTTTTAAAGATTAAAAACGCGCCAGTCAATTGCAGGGGCGAAGCAGTCCCATCGTAAAAAGGGGTAAACCGTAAAGGACTAAAGGATTAGACTTAAAGGATTATGGAAAATATTTCTAAGACGTTTTTTCTATCAATATAAACAAATATATAAAAGAAAAGAAAAGAACGACTTCTGACCGTAGTGCAGAACTCGACTTTTGGGGGAGTAGAGAAAAAAAAAAAAAACGGTAAAAATATTTCACTCTTTCGCTGTTTCTACCCCATGGGACAGCCTGCAATTACCCTTTCAGCACTATTCCTCGAACTAGGTATCCATAAAGTCATTTTAAAGTCACTGGAACATTGAACGAAAAAAAATTCCATGGAAGTCGGTGGTTTCCTCGTGATTTTTTTTTCGTCTTTTCTTTTACGATCGGTCTCTTTTTTTTTCTTTTGGGAATTCGCCAGTTTCTTGTTGTCGCTATTTCTCACCTTTTTTTTCTCGCGTTGCTGAAGGAATAAAAAAAAAGAAAGAAAAACCGAAAAAACATCTACACCGAGAAGGACGAAGTCTGTAACTCCTTCCTTTGATTCTATATATACCTACCTATAGGTGGGTTTAAAAATGATTACTTGCGATATCATTGGTCGGCGGAAATCGCCACTCAAGAGTACGTGCATCATAAGCCGTGTTTGATAAGAATCAAAAAGCGACCTTATCGCTAACCGGCTCATTTATTATTATCTCAATATTTTTCTACCGCGATTTCATATCTGATGATAATATCGTAATTTCATATAAAATGTGTTGTACATTCAATTTGCATGTGAATTTTTCAACCGAAAAATAATTTTTTTTAAAATAGCGAATAAAAAAGGAATGAAGAATCTCAGATCATTCGCTTCACCGTCCTAATAGTTTCAATCGATCGGCAGAATATTAAAGCCTGAAATCGTTGGGCATATATATGTTAAATACACTTTGGGGAAGATAAATAATATAGATTGGGGAGAATACGGATGAGGGAAAAGCTCGTAGCGCTGCACCTAATTAGGGCGCAAAACGTAGGGAGACCCGCGATGGTATAAAGAGGGGAAACTGGGAAATGGGAAAACTGTGAAACGGGGAGACGGGAGAGCCTATCTCGGGGTTGTCGGCCGACGTCGAGCGCCTGCGTCAGGGGTTGCGAGGTCGTTAACCCCGGGAGGCTGCCACTCGCGCTAACGAGGTCAGCTCGAATTCCCCCGCGGGCCGCTACACGGTTTCCCCCCTAGCTATTTTCGCGGCCCGTCTAAATACGCAAGAGATCGTATTATTGAGGCGTAGAGGCGTATGTGTATACCTACGTATATATTTCTAATTATGTTTATGCCTATTTATATGTATACCTATTCACATACCCGAGTGACGATATTATTATAACAAATTATTTACTGCACATAAATAATGATGAATAAATAAATAATATGGTTGATGTTAAGCATATGGAAAACGAAAGGGAAAAAGAAGAACCTGCAGTAATATAAAACGTGAGAATCATATAATATATATGATTTGAGAAAATTGGAATATAAAAAATAAAAAAAGACGGTATACTTGGATCCGGGAATCGACGTAGTCGGTGGGTCAGAGTTCGATGACCTCGGTTTTCCGCCTCCGGTTCGCAACGCAACCCAACCCAACCCCTAAGTCTACAATAATCTCCCCTAATCTCCCCGGTGAGAGACACGCGCTAGCGCCCCAGTTTCCCGCGAATTATTTTCCCGTAGCTGTTATACTATCGAATATTTTATCTCGTTGATTATTGGATTCATTAATGTTGAGGAAACGAGAAAATAAAATATTAAATGAAAAGAAGGCTTCAAAACCGTGATCCAATATAATTCAAAAGAAAATTTTTCGATATTAATATTTGGCTACGCATGTATCATATTTAGAAATTTTCGTTTTTCTTATTTTCGTTGATCAATTTTTTTTTTCTTTTTCTTTTTCTTAAGCAAAAGTTTCTTCCGAGAATTTCGCACCGTTTCTCTTCATAATATGTATTCTCCGCGTTGATCGTCGTCGCGTTACGTAGGTAGGTTATAGTTGTTTAAGTAGTAATCTACCGTAGCCAGTCAGCCAGTGAGCCAGTAAGCCAGCCGGTTGAACCAGCCCTACCCGCGAGAGGGAAAGTCGATGTTAACGAAACGCGCGTCGGTCTCGTCGCGTCGTTGTACCGATGAGAGAGTAAAGAGCGATGCAAAGAAAGATTGGGTCCGCTCTCCTCCTTCCTAGGCGGGTCGAAGGGTTTCGCTTTCGTTGGCATCCGGTCCAGAAGGGAACCACTTTTACTTTCGATTGATAGTCCCGCAACCGCGTGACTCACGATTATGTGAAATGTCTTTCTTTTCAGACAAATCTTTTTAGGTATAGGTTTTTTCATTTTTTTTTTATTACAAGAAGGGGTTACATATACAATATTATAATATATATGTATATAGAAATTGACGAGTCATCGATCATTAGGTTAAATATTTTTCGCATATAATAATAATGTCAACAACAACAACAACAACAACAACAACAAGAATAAAAATGATCGCGTATTCAATATTTGAAAAAACAAAAAATAACTTTAATAAATAAGCTGATAATGTATGAATGTATTTGTTTGATAACCGCGACTTACTGCGATATGAGGCGTCGACCTCGGACGAGGTTATTCACCTTGGCGAAAAATACTCTGTTACATACATACGTATATATACATACATACACATAAATACGTGTATATATATATAATAATCGCAACGTTATCAACGAGCTCAATATCATCACTATAGATTGAAATGAGGGAAGGGATACGTACATACGTACGTATACGTACGACCCTCGAGAGAGTCGACGAACTAGCCTCGCGTCGGGTTGTCTGAGTTAGTTTCGTCAAACACACAACGCGTACGTACGTCTGTATAATATGTGAATCAGGTATAGGTGTACGTGTACATATATATATATATATATATATATATGATATATACGTATATGTATATATATATCTATAAGCGAGTCAACGCGCTCGTAGATATTGGAGGGAGAAGCGAAGGATCGAGGTCACGCGGTACCCGTTATGAGGCTAGGGCATTGCCCGCTCCTCGGTTTTGAGGTTAGCGTTAGTCTTCGGCGTCGGCGTCACGCAATTAGAAAATACCCGACGACGATTTCGACACGCGGACTTTTGAGACCCGCGCGCTTCTAGCTAGCTAGCTAACGAACGAACGAACGAACGACGGCTACTATATCTGTGCTGCAGCTATACTTCACCTCCTCTTCTACTACTCACACGATCAAATATGTATAGGTATATACCTACTCAAGAACGGTGCTTCACAGAAATACGTGACGTAACGTCCCTCCATAAGCTCAACGTGTTGAACACACGCAATCGATTTCGCCTTAATTTCTTTTTTTTTTTTTTTTATTTTCACCAAAGTAATACGAAAGTATAATTAAAATTTGGTAAATAGATAACGAAATTGGAAAATAGATTTTCTTCAATTTCGCATAACACGAAGTATGGGTATAACATCGCTGATTCACCGCTCGCATTATATCAAACTTTGCGATACAAGAGGAAAAAATAAAAAATCATAAATATGTATCGCGATTCTTTCGAATAGAAAATCACAGCCGTGAAAAATACATTTTATTTTTCAAAGCGATGAGTGAGACAGGTAAGAAGCTGGGGGACATGAGGTAAGTAAAGAAAGGGGCAGGTCAGTTCTCTAGAACGAGCATCATCATCGCAGCAGCAGCAAGCAACAGCAGCTTAGGATATACGATGACGTTAGTTCCCATTACAAACTTACCTAGCTACCTAGATATACGGAGAAAGTATCGAAGAGAGTTTATAGTAAATCCCCTCCCTTCTCCATTCGAGAGTAGCGAAGTGTTACAAAGTGATAGCGCGCGTCTGGTTATACGAACCGCATAAGAAATAAGAAAAAAAAAAAAATAGAAAAAAAAGTTGCGGCTGGTGAGAGTGATCGCGGGTGACACCTACTTTCCCCGTTTTGCGAATATCTTTACGTAATGAACGACTAAGATCTATGTATATACACATATATATAATATGGAGACAATAACAGATCTGGATATACATAACGATGTTTTTGAAAATTCAATAAATTACCGGATTTCGGTTTTTCTCTATAATTTTATCCTGTGACTGTTATCATGTAATTAAATAATGAAAGATCATCGTATGGTTGAATAATAACGCTCCGTATATTAGGTACGTAAAATACATATAAAAAACAAAAAGGAAAATGAAAAAATAGAAAAAAAAAGAGTCATACAGTATACGGAGAATAAGAAATATACCAATACAGCATTAATAAAGTCTCGTAATATAGGATGTCGCGGTAACAATTCCTACGTATATACATATTCAGTTGGATGACACGATGTATATACGTGTGTGGGTATGCAAGTATAAATGTATGAATGTACGAATGCATGTATGTTTGTATAATACAAGTTTGCGTTAGTAATAGTTGACCTTCGGAGTATCGCGGAGTGTTCAAGTGGTCGGTAGGGGTAGGGGAGATAAGCGGGGCTCCGACCTGGTTCGGGTTTGTTGAACCTCGTCGTCGCTGTCCCCGCGAGTATTGGCCGAGTAGCGCGCGCGCCGCTTTTGCACGGACGGAGTAGGTATATAGCGAAGAGGGGAAAGGTGGGGTTTGGGGTCGGTGGATACGGAGGTAGACGGCGGGGAGCAGGGAACGGAAAGAGGGAAGGAAGGGCGACGAGGAGGAGGAAGAAGAGGGTGGAGGGGGGAGGGGACCTCGGTTAATTTCATCTTGCCCCAGTTACGGGACAGGCAGGGTGAACGAACTAGCCTCGCGTCAAGGCCCTCCCCTCCCCGACCCACTTTGTGTCGCGAGCTAGAGGATTGTGGTAAGGGGGCGCGAGGGGTCGAGGGGGAAACGCGCGTATACAGAGGACCAATAGCGGTGCGTATATATCTCGCATAGATTGTCATAAGGGATTTTTGTTGCATTTTTCGTTTTTTTTTTTTTTCGTTTCTTTCATAGAGGGGACTAATCCTGGCGAGAGACTAGACTATCCTTTATATCTGCATAGGTTTAGGTGTAGGTACAATATAAGAGCGAAACGACCGACCCGCTGTGGTAAAATCAAAAGTATAGAATGATAAAGGAATAGACGGAAATAGAAAGGAAAAAAAAATGTTGAAATAAATGGAAGAAATTTTAGAAAAAAAGGAAAAAGATTTAAAATGAAAATCAGAGAAGCTTGGGGTAGGTATATGAAGAGCGTTCAATACATAGGTATATACTATATAAAGGAAAAAATAAAGAAATAACAATTACCAACGCCGCGCCGTGGAAGGCCGTGAGGGCAATGTACTAGCCTCGCGGCGGGCTTTACGACCTACATTTCTACCGTTGGAAAGTGAAACTATGCGACTATGGAGGGGGACACCGGGGGTAAGATCGTATACCTGGCGAGAGGCTAAACTACGCGTAGGTCCGGGGCTGGGTCGTTGGTCGAGAAACGGTTTTAATTAAATTCTACATTTTTATTGATAAAATATGAAGAAAAAAAAATAAATAAAAATATTTAAGTAATTTTTGGGACAATGATGTTGTTTTTTTTTTTTTTGTTTTTGTTTTTGTTTTGTTATCTTACCGGCTAAAACTCTTCCAAGAAGATTTTCGCTGTCTTGAACAGAGGCGGAGGATCCGGTGTTTCCGTAACCGATACGAGGCTCCTTTTCATTGTCTAATACCTCGTCAGGTGGAGGCGATAGAATGTCGTTTTTAGGCTGTTGTTCCTCAACGGTACCACGGGACTTGAAATCCTGGACCGTCATGACATCAGTTTTTTTATTTTGACACCACTTGTCGACGCGGCCCTCTATCATAGCACCTATACCTCACCAATTATTGAACCTTATATTATAATAATTAATATATTCCCGGTTAATTTATAAACCCCGGGTCCTATCTCTCAGCAACACTCTGTACTTTTCTTATTTATTACTATTATTATTATTACGCTTATTTTTAGTTCTTTTATTATTATTACTCGGCACCGATTTACGTACTTGCAATTTTGCATAGCACAATTTACTTTACTTTCTTCTACCCTTCTCACTGTCACCCCGCGGCCGTATATTACCTCCTTTGCTTATACATACATATATATGTATACATATACATATACGATTATTTTTTTTTTCTTTTTTTTTAAGAAATATTCACTTGGGTTTTTAAATAATCTTCGGCTACTCTTTCGTTTTTCCAAAATTTCAATATTTTTTTTTTTTTTTTTTTTGAGTAGGTTATGGCACGTCTCAATGTCTCTTCAATTTTTATTCATTCATTTATTTATTTATTTATTTACTTAATCGTAATGTCGAGGTATAAACTCGAGGCAAAAGTCTGCTTTATAATGTTATGTCGATATGTATTATAAAATGGCACGCTTCAAGATCAGTATATATTACGATTTGAAAAATGATTTATTCAAGCCAAGAGAGCCTGGCCTAGGCCACGATGCAACGCGGTTACGAGCGAGCAAGAAACTACTATACTATTAGAAGAAACTAGTCAAGTATTGTGTTGTGTACAAGGGGGACACACCACCACTCGCGGGTAACGCGTGGTGGTCTTTTATTCCAACGATTTATCAAACAACAAAAGAGAGTTACCCCGCACCCGTTAAGCGGTATAGCTCTCCTATTCGTACCTAATCGTACTAGTACTCGTACTCTTACTCCTCGTTAATAATTGTGTGTGTATGGCGTGCAGTTCGTGGCGCGAGTGGGATCTCGCACGCTCGTACCATATCGGCAGTCGAGCGCCTGCGCTGTTAGACTCAAATTGCGAACTGTCTGCGCCGCACGCGGCGAGCTTGCGGCTACTCGCAGCTTCGCTTTTCACTCTTCACTCTTCCCTCTTACCTCTTACCTCTCTTACCTCTTCTTAACTCTTCCACGATTCACAATTCGCGATTCACGATTCGCGATTTACGATTTACGATTTACGATTCCCTCGCACCTCTCTCGATACATCGTAAAGGTACATACGTATGCATATGTATATATATATATGTGTGTGTGTGTATCTTCCCTCGCTTGCTTGTCCCGTTGCTCGTCGTCGTCGCCGCGTCACTGCACTCGCTCACTAATACCTGGAGAGTGAAAGTCGCTTCGTAGGTTGGGGTACACATAGGTAGGTATAAAGGTATATAGTATACCGAAAGATGAACGGCGGCGCGGCCACGCGACGTAGAGTAAATAACGGGGGTTATACACACGCGTACATATTATACGTTCAAACGAATTAATAGTACGAAATTTTTCAGGGTTACTATCAATGGGATAAGGCGATGAGTTTTCATCAACTTCGAGTGATTTTATGTCCGATGCAAATTAAAAACTCCAATTTATTTTCATACCATATAGATTCGAAATATTATCGATTTTATTAAACTACTAAACTATTATACCGCATCTTAACGCATTTGCGTATTTGGAGGAAAAAAAAAAAAAAAATTAAATATCAAGTCTACAGCGAATCGCATACCTATGTGTGTATATTTCATATATATTATATATATGCGTATAGTGAAAACGAAAAAGAGAAACACTTTCGCGCGTTGTGCCACATGTCGAGTTACAAGTAAATTTATTATACATATTTTATAATTCGCCTATATACAGTTGTATAATTTCTTATATTTAGAAATGAATTATGACAATAAATGACATCGAATGTTTGACCTTATTAATTAATTTTAAATAAAATTATAAACCGATTGTCTTACCTGAGTAATCATGTACATCTCTATTATGAAGAAAATGAACGTGTGTGGACGGATACAGAGAGCTCGTTGCTCAACGTGTATGTATATGAGCGTTAAAGTTTGTTAAACTAGCAGAGCGAATCGCGGTAAACGTCAGACCGAAAGAAAGGCAAGCAAGTAAGCAATTCTTGCCGATCGGACACATTCCTTTTGAGAAGGGTTGGGCAACCCGGGTGCAGCTCTTATACGAACCCATACGTACCTATCTACCTACCATGTGGAACACCTCTTTAATCTACTCCTGTATGCATTATCCTACCTACTTTACTTTTACCTATACACGCGGCTATTAACACCTGGGACAGTCTAGCTGCAGCCTAAACGCCTATACGTCACATATATAGGTGTACGTTGTTATATAGTATTGTTTTTTGTATGTATGTATAATAAAAATGAAAATTATGTGACTTATATACTCGCGAATATATTTTTTATTTATAAAATCATGTAGCTTATGTTTTATTCACAAATTTCGTAATAAAAAATGATTCGTGAATTTTCATTCCGTTTTATTTATATATTTATATTTATATTTATATTTATATTGTTATACTGATATATGTTTTATTATTTGTTCAAATTTCTCGGGTTCCTCAATCTGACCCATTAACACAATTCCAATGTTATTATAATTTCTCAAATATTTATCTACGGAAAATAACGAACGACGCTCTAATTGTTAACGATCAATTAATTACAAAGCAGTTCGAGGCTCGGCTCGGCTCGATTCGACTTGATTCGATTCGACGCGTGGCTTCTGGCCTTGTTTAACAAAAATTTTCCAAATCGATTGGAAAAAGAAAAACACTGAAAATATTTAATCTTCCCTGTTCTAAAATCAACTCGTCAACTAACCAACAGCACTGTCCTAAAGTCTAAATACTTTGTCTAGGAGTAGGTAGGTAGGACGGCGAGACGCTGTGCAGCAGGTAATTTCGTAATGCGAATTGCGAAACTAAGTCTCTAAATCGAGTCGAAGTAACTTTACTAGCTAACCAACTAACTAACCGTTCGTTATTCGCCCTGCAGTGAAGAAAGCGTGAGATGTTTGACGAAATTTTCAAACTAAGGGTGGAAACACCCCTAAGAATTTTTCATCTTTTTTTTTTTTTTTTTTTTTTTTTTTTTTTTATCGACATTTAAATACGCTTACTGAACTAATTCGCGTTAAAAATTACGTATTTATAGGTGGATATGGAGCAGGTCAAAGTTTCAAAGAATGAAAAATAATCGAAGGAAAAATAAATTTGCAAAAAATTGTCTTTCGCTTTTAGTTGTGAAAAGAATTATATATTCGACTGAACAAAAAAATCGTATAATACGGAGTCAAAAACCTCATTATCTCTTCACAATCGTAGCTAAGCTATATACGTTGAATACTGTGGGCTATAGAATTGCTAAATAATATAATTTCCATAAACAAATATATTCTGTAAAATATGAATTTACGGAAGCGGCAAGTAGGTAGTTACATAGGTAGTTATACTACACGCACTAGCAATAGTACTACCACCTAGCTAGCCAGTGAAAGTCATCAATTTAAAATTCAATTGGACCTGATTTGGGTTCGTGAACCTTTCGCGATTTATCGCAGTTCTATATTTCGTGATAATACCACCGTGATTTATACCTAATTCGGGTTTTTTCACCCAGGAAAAACGTTCTCCTCAAATTACGCGAGTGAATTATATACCTAAAATATCCGGGTTTCCAAAAAGTTGATAAAAAAATATACAATTTTCAATTTATTAAATTATTTCTATTTTACAATATAAAATAATAATTTTCATCGTGATCTGAAAAAAAAAACCGTCATTTATTTTACACATTATAAAATTTTTTAAGTTTTTTTTCAAGGTGATCAAACCGAAGAAAAAACATATTTACACCTGCTACCTGTAATACCAATTATCTACATATTATATACACGTATATTGTAAAACACGGATAAAGTTTACGGAACGAATCGTGTCCCCGTTTTGATTTTCTACTTGTATATACCTACATCGCCTAATGGATTCTAATATATCGTGATTACGGTTGTGGCAGAGCTTATCTGGAACGTAACCTCATAGTCAGTGGAAATAATTTAGCTTGCAGAGGAGAGCCGATGCTTCTCGCATACCTACCTACATAGGTACCAGTTAAATATATATATATATATATATATATATATATACGTGTAAAGCTCTGAACTCTAAAACATTGAGAATAAGACTCGCTGGCGTTGATCTAGGTATATATATATAGATATATACATGTATAATCTCGGTAGAGTTCCATACACCGAAAGCCTTCGAGACCGTTCGACTCTCGCGACTCTCGACTAGCATCGCAGAGTACCAGCTACTAGCTAGCAAGCTACTCACTCGCTCGTTCTCTTGCTCCCTCACTCGCGTGGCCTCGGCCCCGGGTTAATGCCCGCTCACTGGGACAGGCGGGCGCTGGTGTTCGCTGTTGCCTGTGTCCAACGACGTGTATGACGTAAATTCGTCATACGAAATATTATCGCGGTAAACAAGTTAAGGAGAAAAATGACGAATGGTAGTCACTCCTTAATACCCCCAACCCAACGTTTTCATTTTTTTTCTTCAATCCCAAGATATAAGCGAGGAATAGAACGGCTGTCTGTACGTCAGCTAAAAATTGTTCGATGTATATAAAAAAGAAGAGAAAAAGAAAATAAAAAGACGAAAAAGTAAAAATGTTGTTAGAAATTCGTCAGAAATAAAAGAAATGTAAAAAACCAAATCTAAAATTGCGAGAAATTAATTTTCATTTTAAATAAATCAGCACGTCGAGGACGAAAATATATTAAAGACCCTGGGTCGTATTATAATTGAAGGTCAGAAACAATGAAGCGGTCTAGTTTATTATAGGATTCTCAAGAGAGTTGCCAGATATTTCTGTAATAACGACTAGACTACATTGGTATATATTTATGGCGTAGATTTTTAGTCAAATTTTCAACAAGTCGTTAAAATATTTATATACATTTTTCTAAGAAGAAAAATAAAAACTATTCCGAGTCTTTTTGTATTTTTCATATACATCTAAGGGATGTTAATAACGCCGGCTTCGAGCCTTGGTCTAGATTTATACATAATACAAATTACGTATCAAATAATATATATTATAATTAATTGGCAAGTGGTATAATGTGGTATCAAGTGATAAGGTTGATCCTAGCTGCTTCGTTTAGTTGTAGCAATTCAATAAGGAACAAAAAAGAAAAATAAATAAATAATAAAAGAAATGAAAAATATGTTCATCGATGCTGAGATCTGTTAAAATAATAATTATTAAAATTATAAACTATAACATTAGAGATAATAATCTTTCTTGCTCTAGCAGCCCATATACTGCGATGCTGCGTTGATCGCGTTGGGCTGCAGCTGACTCGAGTTACTACACAAGGCGTCGCGTCGTCGTCTACGAACGACTACGATTAGTTTTCGAGCGCGTGGGATGCGCCGAGATCCTGACCTGCATCACGGAACGGACTGCAACGGCGCTCTGACTCGCCATACATATATACATATATAGGACTCGCGATAGAATAGAAGAATAAAAAGAAAAAGAAAAAGAAGATGAAGGAGGCGGAGGAGGAGGAGGAGGATAGATCTTGGCTTGCGGTTCAAGAAATTCCCGCTCATTCGTGAGCACCAGGTACTATCTATACGAGTATATATCAATGTGATAAATAATTTGACCTAAAGATTGAATAAAAATGTTTGTTCATCGATCGGCAGAATTTTTATGAGAAATAACCCAACGATTTATATTTTTTAAATTAAGTATTTATGATGATTCATCTATACAGCTATAGGTATATATGATACATAGGTTGAAAATTAAAGTATATATAAGAAGAAGGAGAAGGTGGTCGTAACCTAGGCAGCAATTTATCGTCATAAGTATCATTTAATATCCCGATTGTAATTGTAACCTCATCTCAAGGTTGTAGATCTAATTACACAAGTGTAAGTGAGAGTCTGTGTACGTCTATGATAGTATTATCTGGGGGTACGTAGGTTGTGACTTAATTTACGTATGTTAGTTCGAGGAGCCACTTATATTATGACAAATAGTTAAAGAGACGCTAGTCAACGCAGGCTTTGTGTAACGAGTGTATATATGTATATCTAGTAGATTGAAGTAAATGGGACATGTCCATGCAGTTATATACAAAGGGACTATACATCAGTGTGTGAAAAAATTGTAATTTCAAACGGTGCGAAAGGAGTTAAAAATTTTTTTTTAGAAAGAAAGATGAATTTTTTCACACCGTTATAAAAGAAGGGAAAAAAAATTTATTTTCTAATATAAATTAAGAATTTGGCAAAGAACATTTTCAAGATCGTAATTTCCGTCTTTCTCGTCTCTAACGGTTGTATAAAATTGGCGAACTTCTAGTACCTACGATGCAACAGAGTCCAGTATAAGCGTTATAAAAAAATAAACTGCGGAATATAATCGTTAGCGGTTCATTTTATTTTCACTATCGCATGCCGCGCTTCGCTCGTTTACCTCGATAGAAGTAAAAAGGGAGGAAAACGAAAAAGAAAAAGGAAAAAAAAAAAAAAAGATCCTCCGGAGTACGATTCGCCGTTTTATATGGGACAGAAGGTAAAAGACCCACGAGGTTGTTAAAGAACGTATAAAAAAAAAAAAAGTATATGTATCCTTTTGCGTCTTATGATCTGCAAAATGCGAAAAAAAAAAAAAAGAAAAAAGAAAAAATGAAATAAAAAAAAAAAGTGAAACATGTTTCGAGCAGTCGACGACAACTTCTTCTTCTCTTAGATACCAGCGTGGCTGAGGTATGTAATACAAGACTTTCACCCGTCTATACCAGGACCTGAAAAGTAAGTGGCTCGTTGATAAATTGAAAGTGAAAGAGAGAGAGAGAGAGAGAGAGAAGGAAGGATGAAAAAAGAAAAAAAGAGAAAAAAGAGAAAAAATAACGTTTGATCTCGCGTGGGTAGTGTTTGACGTTTTAGAACAATGAGGATTATTATTCGCCCTCGATGAATAGGCAGGCAGGCAGGTAGGTAGGTAGGTGGATGAAAAGTACTTATAAGTATACGTGGTGCGAGGTACGTGGTGAACAAGTTTAAAGTAAGATAAAAGTAAAATATTGCATATACGCGATAGATGTATATATGTAGAACATATTATGCTCAATAAGCTTGAGACTTGACGGTTAATATGCTACGATGTTGGCAAATATCGAAAGTAGCGCAGGTGCAGCCGCAGCGATATCAATAAACGGAACTACGAACTGAGGGTATTGTATACAAGGTAGAATTAGATACAAGTCAAAGATTATAAGCCAGCTAATCGACGATTGGTTATTATTTTACCGTACTACCTCTGTTCTATGGACTAGCTAGATCTATCCTAAGGTACTATGTGCTATACGCTCTAACTATATGGCATTGGTTCAATTTTTTTTATGGAATAGGATATATGAGAACTTAATCGAGGGTTACTTCACCGATGCGACGCAATAAGGGAACGCTGCACTTCGCGGTATATACGCGATTGTTCATTCCGATCGCTCGAATCTTACTTTTTTTTTTTTTTTTCCATTTCATTTCTTTTTCTTTTCTTTCTGTCTTTCTTTCTTTCAGAAAAATAATAACCAATTAATCTGTCAGATAATTTATAACAAATTGTGAAACGGGTTGATGTGGTTTTGTTTTTTTTTTTTTTTTTTTCCTTCTCTTTCAATTAAATAAAAATGAAAAGAGACAAATTGCAGAACCTGGGAAAAATCTAGGCGGCCAGAGAGCCTGGAGTGAAATTTGCAAGCTTGCGAGAGCGTGGTATATAGAAGGCGAGGGCTGACCTCGGCAGGCCGTCGGCCCCGCGCGAGCTGACCTCCCTCGATCTAGGGCGCTTCAACCGTCCTCTGACGTCACACGCGAACTCAGTTACTCGCTACGACCGACAACCAGCTCGATGGGTTTTAGTGACAGTGTAAAGTCGCGAAAATAAAAAAAAATAAATAAAAAAAAAAAAAGGAAAATTAATGTAAAAAAAAATTCAAATTGTAAAAAATTGGAATTTATACACGACTTAATGACTAGTAAAACCTTAGAGAGGGTTGATTGCTTACTAAATTTACAATCTGCGAAAGAAAAAAGAAAAGAAAGCAATAATTTTTGCAATTTTCTTTTCTTATTCTCGAATAAACAGAGATGACCGTAGTTTTTGAAAATCATTGTGATTTTGATTATAGATAGATGTATACGTGTGCGGTGATTACCCGCAACCCTATTCATAGAATATGTCCTAAATTTATGCGGAGTAAAGCTGTGGTATCACGTCTGCGCGATTCAAACCCTCGCAATCGCTTGTCACGGTCGCAATAAGTCGCACCAACACCGGCTCCCATGAATTATGATAAAGAGTTTGATAGGTCGATAGGAGCCGGCCCAGATACGGAGACTTACACCGGGCCAATGAACTTTGGAGGACAAATTTTACCTATACTTATTTAGTTAGGTACAGGTATGTGTGTACATACACATGTCTAATTGTACGATACGTGATGAAAACGAGACGCTTTCGTGTTGTTTAACTAATCTTGATCATAAATATATCTTCTATACCCTATCCTATACCAGGCTTGCGCGATTTTGTTATTCATTTCTGGGGAAAAAAAAACAACAAAAAATGTTATTTTGGAATGTAGAATAATTGTAAAAAATGTATTTAATAAAAAACCAAAAATTTTCAATCCTAGAATCGATTATAAAATTTTTACTATTTATTTATTTTATTTTATTCTACTTTTTTTTCTCGTAAGATAAGAATGGCGATATATTATAGCTACCTGTGATATACCCGATGCTATATTCAACATGGGCAAATATCGATGATAAAAAAAAAAAAAAAAAAAAAAATTAAAAATAAAATTGTATAAAAATGAATGATAAATTCTGCGAACGGATGTAGACGTAAAGTATAGGTAGGTACCTAGATATGTAGAACATTTTCTAAAAATATTATCTCACGCCGTGAGTCCAGGCGACGCCAAGGTTATTCAATATTGATATTTAATCTCGAGATTGCCAGCTAAGATATACCTTTGCAAGGTATAGGCGTTATAATTATAAATAAAATTTTGCCAATTCAAACCGAAGAATAACGTTGAAAAAGAATAATATACGCCGATTTAAAATAGATCTTAAATTAACAGGTAGATGAATCATACAAGTGACACAATTAACATTTTTTTTTTCTTCGCTTTTATATTAGAATTCGAAATCCAAAAAAGACAGACGACTAAGTTTGGAAAAAAAAAAACAAAAAAAAACGACTGTGATACATCCTCCGATCTATTATATACATTCAATTCCTCACCCTCTCCGTAATCCTGAATAAAATTCTATTCCCCAATTTTCAAAATGAGTAAACAAAATTGTTAGTAATATCGAAAAGTAGAGGTACGCATAAATACATTGCATTTTAAACGTTCACATATTAACATTTACAAAGAAAGAAATAATTTCTGATCGCGGTACTAAAAGCTCGTTCGATCGCTAGGTCAAAGGTCACGGTGTTATTTCCAGGAGTTCGTCGTCCGCTCGCGCACACACACACACACACACCTAGTTCTTATCACATATACTATATACTATATATATCTATATCATATCGGGGAGGTTGATTCTTGAGGAAAAACGAAAAAAACAGAAAACGATGATAACATATGGTAAGCGTGAATGGAAAAAAAAAAAAATCTGAAATTTTTTTTTTTCGTGAAATTTATTCTATTTTAATGAAATAAAAACGCAACGCGTTCCTCAAAGATATATATATATATATTAGGGTGCTTTTTTTGGATCGACTATTTTTTTTTTTCAACTCCCCATTAAAAATCTTGTAGTAGACATCGAAAAAGGAATCCTGTCCAATTTTTAGCTCTTAATTACAATTCTAAGTACTCGCCCTCGTCTTTTTAAGTTTTCCCATGCTAAAAGCATGGAAACATTACGGCTTTTTCTTTAGCCGCGCACAACTCAGCTGCATTTCAATGGATCGTTCTCATCCAAGACTCATTTGACAGAGAATTTAATGTTCTTCAAAAGCACTCATGATAGTTTGATTGATTTGAAAATATTGAACTTGACATTTTGTTAGAATTTTATATTTAAAAAAATCAAAGTCCTTATATCTTTTGAAATACTGGTCTGAGCGACTTTACTTATTGGACTTCTTTGTAGAGAAATAAATTTCCTACAAAATTGTCATTAAGTTTTTTTATCCAAGTCCAACTGTTTATTCGCCCACGGTGAGAAAGAAGAATTATGCATAGAATCGACTTTGAAGGCTCACACAGGTGCAGCGGTTGAAACCACAGCCAAACTACCTCAAGCACTTTTGAAGAACACTAAATTCCCTGTAAAATGATGTTTAGATGAGGACAATCCATCGAAATGCGGCTGAGTTGTGCGCGGCCAAAGAAAAAGTCGTAATGTTTACATGCTTTTAGCATGGGAAAACTTAAAAAGACGAAGGCGAGTACTTAGAATTGGAATTAAGAGCTAAAAATTGGACAGGATTCCTTTTTCGACGTCTACTACAAGATTTTCAATGGGGAGTTGGAAAAAAAAAATATTCGTTCAAAACGAATCGCCCTAATATATATATATACGCATATTTGATGAATAATTGATTTAAAATACGAGATTTGCGCAAACACCGTAACGTTTTATAATAACATATGTATAGGAAGGGCGAATACGAAGCGAACCACTGTTAAAACGACCTCGAGTTAAGGCCTTCGGAGCTTGAGCCAAGTGATTGTTGAACAAGAATGCAGTATTTCGCTATCTTCTAAGTTATAACGCAACGTAACGCTCCGTTAACTTTCCTACTGCCACGTATAATATACTACTATGTGGTTAAAATTAAACTTTCGTCATTCTAGTTATAGTTACATACTAGTTTCTCAGACTGATGCTGGATATAGGTTTGTAGGATGAATATAAATTAGAAATTTCTATTTGTAAATGAAAAAAAGCCTCGCTCAACCCTTCGAATAATTATAAAAAAAATACGACATATATTTCAACCCCATATAGATCGTATACAGATTTCACTCTGAAGCCCTTGATTACAGACGGCCGTTGCGCGCGACCTTTTTCTCAATATATAATACATACATGTAGGTATATGATCTGTCGATCGTAGGATAACGATAATAATTATCCCATAATATGTTGGTAGGAAATAACAAACTGAGAGGGCTTGGTAGCCGAGTTTGCGCAGTCTAATGAGTATAGCAACACGTAGTTGAATAGTAGGTACAGATAGATATCAGGAACGAGGCTATAGTATACTGCTACACTATTTAAGTTATATCGAAATAATAAAATGATACCTACGTACTAGGACTGATTGTAGGTAAAGGTACCTATGCCAATGCTGACTGGGCTTTGAGTTAGATCGGTGCCCAGTGAACCAGGATAATCCAGGATCATATTTTTATCGGTGTTATACCAGCTGCTGTCCGTATCAAGGTATATACCTATGTAGGTATATACCCGTTCGCCTATATAAGATAAGATATAGAACTAGTAGGTACGTTGCGAACTATTTGCAATCCGCGGTCTTCTGCAGTGGGCGGGGAAAGCTTCGGTATATGATAATTTTTTCAAATATATATTCGAAGACTTGGGAGAATCTTCGTACAGCTATTTTAGGGTATAGAGAAACTGATCTGAGATTCTTATTCAACATTCTGAAGTAGTGGAACAAGAGTTGTTTTTTTTTTTTTTTTTTTTGTTTTTTCTTTAGAAAGCTCGTCATCGTTGGAATAATGCGATTCGTATTACGAGAAGAAGAGATCGTTGTCGAGGAGTTAAAAAAAGAAATGATTTTTTTCGCTAAGGTAAAGGCATAATATGTTCTAATTTTTATTTTAACGATGAGATAAGACGGATATAGGTGCGTATTTGCCAGAGTCTTGATAACCGTGTGTGTATAATGCCTATTATGAAATCGAGAATGAGAATGAGAATGAACCACGAGTATGTGTAACGGTGAGCTTGTACGTTAGTTAAGAGACGCCGGGCAACGCCGGGCGTCGAACCCGGCTTCGTTCGCGTTACGAAATGAGGAACTTTCGAATCGGAAATTACATTTGCCGTGTACTATACAGCGCGGACCAAAGAGATTCTAACGAACAATTTTCTCTAGAAAAAAAAAATAAAGATTTTTAATTTTTTTTTTTTAATTTTTTTTTTTTTTTTTTTTTTTCCGTCAATTTTATTTTTCTTCATTATATTATATGTATAGGTATGTAACTATTGAACGAATTCAATTATAGACACAAATCGTTGCAATACTAGTTATACAGTATTTAATTTATCTTTTTTTTTTTCGTCAACTATTTATTTCCTTTCCATTTTTTTTTTTTTTTTTCCTTCACTTAATTACTTACTGATACAAGTTTCTATGCAATCGATCGTAGGCAGGTATATACATATCCTAAGTGCACAGTAGTATAATCTTGCGAAAGTCATTTAGTTCGAGATCCATATGCGATATAGAACTGCGGCAACGAATTGCGATAAATAATTGTGCACATAGTTCGAAATAGCGTTAAGATTATAAAATTCTTATAATTTACTCTACAGCTTCGTATATATATATATATATATATATATAATATATATATATATATAATATATATATAATATCGTACGTAGATAGATATAAAGCGAGAAGGAATGAATGAATAAAAAATGAATACAAAAAAAAAAAAAAAAAAAGAGAGTAGAAAACGAGAAAAAAAAAAGAAATGTAAAATGTGTAAGGATTACAGCAGCTCGCTGTGATTATGGAACTTATTGCACAATGCATGTATAGTATGTATAGGTACGTGTGAGCAGTGCTGCACCGCTCGAGTTGCTGAAGTCCACTGAACCCTCTCGATCTTTTTAATTGAGCGGTAAGCTCGAGGGCATCGAACACTTATATCTTATATCTACATGCTATATACCTATGTATGTGCTACATAGACAAGCGTGGATTCCCGTTAGAGAAGAGATTAATCAAAGCAATGTAATTAAAGCTCTGTATATGCGGTGTCCTCACCTTCAATGAAAAGGTGTATGAGATGAGAAGCGTGATTTTATTAGAGCTTTTCGTCATTAAATTTAAGCTAGGTAATGATTGAAAAGTTTGAATCACATTCGTAGTTATTAAATCGGTTTTCCATGATTGAATCTTTGACCTCGATAAACGGAAAACTATACGAACGTTGATATCGTTACACGAAGAGGAGTGGGATCAGGACGATAAAATCTCGAGGAATTATAGGCCCGTAGTCAATACTGCGGGGATTCCCAGACTCGAGTGATAATAAAAAGCGAAAGACGTGAGAGAAAAAAAAAAAAAAAAGGGAAAAGGAAAAGGAAAAAAACAGACTTTTACCAGTGGGACGACCAGTACACTTTCGGACTAACAATCCCTGTTCAGTTTAGTCACTGATTCGCATAAACTAACTCCCTCGCCTGAACGATGCTCTGACGAACTCAAGGCGTATGTAGCATAAGTACTAAAGCGGGTCGAAAGACACTTTCGTTTTCCGATGTCCCCGATCGCCACTCGAGACCTGTAAGCATCGTTTCGTCCATCACAAGCGATAAGGATGCGAATAAATAGGACTATCATTCCGTTATTACGTTTAATAATTTTTGTTAATTTTCGTTGAAGTATAAAGATTTCAAGTAAAAAATAGGCACCTCAAGTTTGAATTCGGTATACGAATTATTTTTTATTTTATTTTATTTTTTGTACGAGGAACGATAATTATAGCATGAATTCAAAACCTTCCGTTCCGGAAAGTAAGGACATTCCATTTTTCATCCCCTCCGAGGTTTCTACGGATACCGAGAGATTGGGGTGACGAGAAATTCCTAAAAAGCAACTTCCAAGACTGCGCGACCCTCGCCGGTTGCTTTATGTGCGAGGGCATCGAACCCGGGTCACCCGGACGCACCACCCCACAACCCAGGGCCCGCCCCCAAGGCTTCGAAGCGCTTAGTTAACCCGAAAAAATTGGGGATGAAAAAAAACGAAATAAAAACTGTAAATAAAAAAAAGATAAAGGAAGAATTTTTATTTTTGACTTCGATGTGAAAGACTGAATGAATAAGACAAAACCAAAAGGGAAAGAGAAAAAGAAGAAGAAGAAGAAGAATAAAAGGACGTGACATGCAATTGAAAATGAATATTAAATTCTGGTTTACATATAACAAAATGACACGAAACATCTATATGTACACCTCTATATCTACTACCCATGATCCTAAAATAGCACGATGCAATGCATACGATGGAAATCAATGAGAGTGGTACCGTTGGTATCCGCTGGTATCTGCGATACAGAGACAGGCGCGTTGGTGTCGAACCGGGAGGCCAGTGATTGTCGGATTGTTTGTCGGTGTTAATATTAGTATTCGTATCGGTGCGCATTCGTATATAACATATGTATAAAAGAGTCTCACTCTTGGCTGTTATAATAAAGCGCGAGCGTTTATACCGCGTATATATATATATGTATATATATATATATAAATATAAAAATATATATGTATATGCATATGTGAATAATACGTGTGGCATCGCGGGTTCATACAACAGTGTGCGTGTCTTACGTGTGTCGCGCACGACGCCCCAGATTCGCTTGGGTTCAACACTCTCTATCGAGGTGACTGCTGCTTGCCGCTTGCTTGCTTGCTGCTTGCCCGTTGCACAACAACAACCGTCCAAGTCCCTGCACAGCCTGATATGTCTTACTCATACATCCGCACCACCTCGACCTCCTCCTTCTCCTTCTCCTCATTGAAAATAAATTGGGACCCAAAAATTTTGGCAAAAGAAAAATCAAGAGACAATCCTTTTTTTTTTTTGTTTTTTTCACTTTTTGCAAAAGAGCGATATAAAAATCACGAGAAAGTATTTTCTGGGAATCAGCTGCGTCTCGATAAACCTACTTGACATTTTTATCAATATCGGTGCGAAAAAATTTGTATTGATTTTTTTTTTTTTTTTCATTTTTTTTCCATATAATACAAAAATTTGATCGAAATTATAATATAAGGGATAGAATAATAATAATAATAATGATAATAATAATAATAATAATATATTTATCTAACGATGAGCACCGCTGAGGTTGGTTCAGTGTGTAATAGTTTCGATTGAAAGGAGGTTACGAAGTGATTGAACTTTGCGTTAAATGTGTGCGAGAGAGCGAGGATCGCAGGCGCATGAATTTATGCCCCAGCTCCCTTGTTGCTGCTAGTACTGTATATATATATGTATACATATATAGTATATATATATATAGATATATATCGCATATATGCACCTCGTACATCTCTGTTAGCTGCACATTAGCTAGATCACAATAACGATCTCTGCTCAGCTCGGCTCGGCTCAGCTTCTAGAGATTTTGTCATTATATATCTATCTAGGTACAGATTTGTCGTTGTGTAAAAAAGAAAAAAGAATTGAAAAAAAAAAAGAAAAAATCTGATACAGGTACTATAAATGTGACGCAATATCGCATAGGTAGATATAGTTAGGTACATAACTATAAATAATACTATTAGACTAAAGGTGGAAAACACCGCTAGTTCAACGTAAAATCCGGCTTGGAAATAAACATTGAATTAGGACTATCATCGGTGTACCCAATATTAGTCTTCTAAATTACCCATTATGCAAGTTTTGGGTCAATTCATCAGACCGGACTGAACTGAACCGAACCGAACCTCGCCACGTGTAGTCAAAAAAACATATTTGAAACAGAAAAAAAAAAAAACAGGAAAAACAGGAAAAACAGAAAAACAGAAAATAAAAGGAAAGAAAAACGACGGGAATTAAGGAAATAACAGAATGAACTAATCTCTTATACCTCATGACACACTTCTTCGAAATGAATAAATAAATAAATGAATGAATGAATGAATGAATGAATGAATAAAGGAAATTTGAATTTGTGTAAATAGTGAAAAGTGCAGCAACGCTTATCATAATTATATAAAAAAAAAAAAAAAACTTTCACGGTAACACGCGAGTAAGTCAGTCAGTCAGTCAGTCACTCAGTCAGTGAGTCAGTCAGTCAGTCACCAACACGTCCAGCTGATTGTAGACTTGTTTAGCTTATACACTGACAGTCGTCTATGAGCAGAGGCAGCGTGGTAGATAGAGATTGTAAAGTGTAGAGTATAGAGTTATAGAGTGTAGAGTGTAGAGTGTAGAATGTATAATGTATAATGTGTAGTCGGTTAAAGAAAGCGAAATCACTGCAGGCAGCTTATACCAGAGGTAGTGTTATAATACAGCTGAGAGAAGCAAGTTGCCTAACGAGAAATTACACAATCCATACACAACACGTTGGTTTACTCAAGTTTTACCAAACTTGATGTATGTACCTACGTAATTACTGCATTGTAGTATGTATGTTATAGGCGTAGGTATAACCCCACCAAGAGAGTTATGCATAGATTACATATATATACATATATATGAAACACGGTCACTGATTAATGGGAAAAACAGTTCGAATCACTGTCATTGCATAGCTACCAATATAGGTATACGGACTTCGGTTATACTGTTACAAAACTAAAAATTTTAACCTATTACTCATACATATAGCTTTCATTTCATCCGTTATTGCCTTAAACTTCTCTAATTGATTCTTTAATGAGGAAAAAACCGAAAAGTCGAAGAAAAGACAAGGTTATCTATTCGTTTCTATGTAATTAGAAAACGCTATAGAATCGAAATAGTATAATTAAAATTAAAAAAAAATAATAATAAGAATAAGAATAGTGATGGAAAGTGAAAAAAAAAAATGTAAAACAGAATTTGCGCGAATCGATTCAACAGCGGCTTTATCGTCTGCTACTACTACTGAAAGGTAGCTGAGAAACGAATCATCTCGATCGCAGTAGGTAAGCCTCGTACGAAACGGGCGAGTAGGTATAAGTAGTAAACGGGCGTTGTTGGTCAGACAGTATCACGCGAAAAGAACGAAGTAGTGTAGGCCGGTACCGTAACGGCGCCACAACCCAGGGCGTTATTACGACTTTGAAACCCACCACCATGGCATCTGGCGTCGAGTATATGAACCACGTTGTCAATATACGTTATACTACGAAACCCACGTGGCTCACGGACCACGTGGCGAGAAGATTGGCTAGATATACCACACACATGTGTATCCGTTCTTCGAGTCGATTTTAAACATTTTTCTTTTCTTTTTTATTTCACACTTCAATTCATATAAGAACTCGGCGAAAAAATTGAGCGATATTATTTATGCGGAAGTTTGTTTATCCCGCAAATTTATGTATACACTTAGAGAGTAATAAATATCCAGGATTTATCTAATTCCAATAATCTGTGAATAGAAAATACGTTAGAAAAAATGAAAATCAAAATTAAAGAAAAATTAGCGAGCAATCGAAAGAACGAAAATTATTTGATTGTTCTTTTTTTTTTTGCAAGTATCGAATCAATTAGCGGACTGTAGTTAGGGCAGTAGAAAAAAAAGGGTGTGAATCAGGACTGGTCATATCGTTTTCTCTCTCCCTCCCCCACGTTCTCAAACCCTGCAGTATTTGACCCTAAAAAAAAATATACTAGATTTAAGCGATTGAATTTATCGAAAAGGGTCAAATTTCCGATATGCGTGAGTTGACTGACGCGTGGTTGACACCGTTTGACCTTTTCGACATCAGGGAAGGCAGGAGCAGCAGGAGCAGGAGCAACAGCGGCAGCAGCCTTCGCAACCTTTGAAATCTTCGCAGCCTTGACCCCGACCCCGTGCCCGGGACCATCCGAGCTCGATTCAAGCTACAGGCTGTTCAGCCTAGCAACCGGTCAACTGTTAGCTAACTAACTCACTTCCTCCTGTCTCGGTCATCAAATGATGATAAAACAAAGTTCATTACTGTCCGAGTATTGTACATAAAATTTTGAAGATCATTTTTCGCAAAAATTGGTGTATCGATGATTTCATTAATCCCGAAAATATACAGAGGATAAGTTTCACTTTGACTGCATTAAGTATATAATTGAAACCCGATTTGATTGAACTTTGGCGAAATTCTATCTATAATAGGGACGGACCGGGGACAGTTTCTTAAAAAATAAACTACCCTGTTTTATTATGAATGAAGAAATAAATGGGATCCGAAATGAAGTGGTTTGTAATGTGTCTAATTTGTCGTAGACCTAATAAAGCTCGTGTCAAAATTAAGTATAGATTGTATAAATTTTGACACAAGTATTTATAACGACGTTGGAAAACCAGGAAGCGTAAAGCCGCACGGATCTGGCCATTTACCAAAGTTGTACATAACCGAGTTTGTGGGACGGGGAATGGGGGCTGGAACGATGGTATATACATACATACATACGTCGACGTATATAATGCATATATACGTCTATACCCACGCATATAGGTATACGGCTCAGAATCTCCCACTCTGGGTTCTCTCAGCGCGAGGAGAGACCTTCACCTTGTTTAGCCTTCACCCTGCGTTTGCTAGCGTTCCAGAACACGATGCGACTGTATTTAACACACGGACACAAACACATGTAAGTTTGTAGCTGCGTAGGTATATTTATGTATTAATCTCTTCTACAACACACATATACGCTTATACACCTATAAATGTCAGAGATGCTCACATCGGTAGATAGAACGACCCACGCAAAGATCGTAGCTGAAGGGATGATGGAGCGGCTAGGATATACATGGTAGATGAATTTTTTCCCAAGCTGTACATTACATAAACGATGGTGAATTTTTCTTTGTTTTTCAACCTTCTTTCGAGAAAATATATTATGAAATAATGAAATTTATTGAAAATTCTATACTTTCCGAGAAAACATCGATTTCCCATTTTCCTTATTCGACATATTTGTTACCGTAGGAAAATATATGGGGTATATAGAGGGAGAGAGGGAAAAGTAAAGACTAAACTCTGGGTCTGTGCTTGGGGAGATAGTTCAGGGTCAGGGCCGTGGCCGTGGCAGTCACCTTCCTTCCTCCCTCGAATCCCCGGTCTGGTCCAGAACTCCGGGACTCTGGGACTCCGGGATTTGGTGGTACCTGCGGGATTGGTAGGCACGATGAGGCGAGCTGAGGCGAGGAGGTGAGGAACCGAACCACGTGCCGCTCTCGGTAGTCATGACAACGACGACCTTGTCCCGCGCAACCAGCCCCAGAATCCCTTTTCCTCTCCACCCTCGCGGGGATACACAATGACTTCCGGGCTGTAGGCGAAATCCTCCTCTCTACCACGTGGCGTCAAGGCAGCTGTCCGCGTTAAGGAATAGAATTGCCATGACAATGAGATCGCGGGATATATACGCAGACGTGTCCTCCTAGGTATGAATTTAATAAAGGACAGAATTCAAATCCTGTTTTCGAAGCACCCAGAATATTAGACTATAAGGGGTAGTTTTTTACAATTCTAAACTCTGTATTCCAGTAGCTGAATTATTGTTTCTAAATCATATGTCGGATTGAAAATTCGAACATAAGGATACTTTCACGAGAATATTCATCCCTTAAATGTATCGTTTTCAGCGGAAGATTGATCCCCTGAAAATCTTGGTAAGATGAAAAATGTCTTGAAGGTAACTCAAATGACACGTGAAACGAGCTACTTCGTTTTCCAAGATAGATGTACATAACTTTGGTGAGAAAAAAAATCGACCAAGATATAGACTAGTATTGGGGTTGAAAAAAAAAAAACGAAGAACAATCTAGGCTGCAATGAAAATACTTCGAACTTTTTTGCATATCTTTCTGAACATTATATACCTGCGTAGATAAGGTAAGAAATTAACTAAACAAAGAAAGGGAGGAAGAAGGCTCGGGGCTATTTTTATTGGTTCTCATGAGTCTGGGTCTTTGGGGGTTGCGTGACTACACACTACCAAGTCACCCCAATAGTAATCTGCTATATTCCTCTATACGTTCATGGGGCAGACGGTCGACGCTCGACGCTGAACGTTGAACAACGACGCAAAAGTCCTGGTATCCCGTCTCTCTTAGTCCCTAGAGTATAAGTGGGTGGGAATAAACGAAGGGGTAGGTATATGTGCAGACTTCCATAGGGGACGGATAGGTAAATTCAGTATCAACAACGTGATGCAATTCAGAACAAAGACTGCAATAAAATTAGTCAGTCAGTATTCTGTGATGATCTTTCTCGTCATTTGTTGTGCAGAATTTAACAAGCCAAGGCACGTGCTTCTTCTTAGTTTATATTCAGTTTATCATTGACATTGTTTCACACCCTTTTGTTGCATAACGCAATACCTATATCTGGGAGACGGGATATGGGTATAATTATCAGCGATACTACCTCCCGTATCTTTGTTGTCTGTTTAAGACCTGCGGTTTAGGGGAATTGTTGAATAAGAAAATAATGAATTTCACGGATTTGGAATGAAAAAAAATGTCTAAAATCTCGCGAAGAAAAAAAAAAATAGTAAAACTGAATTTATAAAGTCGTAAAAATGTTCGGTTATTATAGTACGCGTGCGTATCGGGGATGAAATAACGACTTTGCAGGAAAATCGCACGCCCATCGAGTCGAGGACAAGGACGACGAAAAAGAAGCCTCCCTCTGACTCTACTTCTCTCTTTCTCTCTCTCTCTCTCTCTCTCTGTCTTCCTCAGGATCAAGGTCCCGGGACGAACGATTCAGCGGTCCTTGTCCCGCCGAAGGAAGGAAGGAACAGAACGAATGAAAGGTCCGACATACGACGGGGGTGCATCGTAAAACCACTACAAAGGACTAGGCTGCAAGTTGGGGCGCCGCCGCGTGGCGTGGCCATAGCAACCGGGAGCAGCAGCTCCACGGTACAATCAATAAAATGCAACATTCAGACGTTACTAGAGTTCTGAATAAAATGAAACTCTCTGTATAGGTATATTCAAACGAGGAAGAAATTCAAAAAGAAAAGAAACAAAAAAAAAAAAATCGTCAGGAAAATAAAATAAGTAAATAAATGAATCAATCAATCAATCAATCAATAAATTGACTAATTATCGTTCGGTGATGTTAGAAATTTTTCATTATTTGCAAAAATGATATTTTTATTGTAATAATAATTTTTCTGCATCTGTAGTTTGATCCATATATAATTATGTGGTAAATTTCTGTAACGAAATGCTATATATATTGTAGCATATATAGTATATTAGTCGTAAATCTACTTAAAACCGTAGCACCGATAATCGTATAGGAATGAATAAGGTTCGCCGGACTTTCGTCCCCAGTTTGTCCTTGCCTTCGTTCAAGGTCCTCGGAATTCATCCCCCATCGGTGCACCCAGCTACGTAGTCTATCGGTGTTTCCATGACGACCGCCGCAAACTACCCTTGCAACGTCCTACGAACTGCGTCTAACCTATGGTACCTCTACCTATACTTATACCTACGACTTGCGGGTTTAACGTTTTACGCTGTTGCAGAAAATTCATGAAACGTAGTACCAGGGGATGAAGTGAAATAATATACGACCGCGTATATTTATTGAGGCCTTTTACCTCTTCTATTCAGCCCCTTGTCATATAATTTACGCCGCATGATTAGGTATGTATGTATTTTCTGTGAGATAAAAATAGATTTTATTCCAAATTTTCAGTCGCGTTTTTTATACCCGAAATCTGTCGCCGCAATATTTAGATTAGTATATAGCCGATAGTTCGATAAACTGTATGACCAAAAACCAAACTAAGGTTTTTCTTTTTCTTTTTTGTTTCTCCTTTTCGTCCCTGGAAACGAGTCTGTTGGGAAATTAAACGGATTGCCTTCCAACCCTGATGATACACATAGGTATAGGATGTGCCTCGCCCTTTTACGTACCTATGAGCGAGGATAGAAGACGCTTCTGTGCAGCGTTCATAGTTTTATGTTAGACGCAGGTCACGCAATGTTCGACTGTCTTATTGGCTAACTAATACAAGCTGAAGACTCATCTTGCATAATAATCTCGAGTTTTATCAATATTGGATTACACACGGGTATTCTGACTCGGTACAGGAATAAAGAACCGTGAATATACTCTCGAAAAATATGTTGGAATATGGCTTTAAAACCTTGCGAACTGGAAGGGTGTAAAATAAAAAGCCGTGAAATTCTACAGTTTTTATTATTTTCAGCTTGGGTGTCGGTTTATTTTTATATGTACCTACCTATGTATGCGTATGTAAGTACAATTCCGAGCATCGACCCTTTGGAAAGAACTAGCGTCGTCGCGACGTCGCTTACGTCCCACGATCAGATTGTCGCACGTTCTAGGCTGAAACGCAAATATTTGTTCATCCCCCTCCTAGTCCGTGCACCCCCGTTTCTACTGGAGTCGAATAACTTTACCGAGGTTCTTAAGGTCGACGAAAATGACGCCGTCACCTTGACGTTAAATTGAGATAGGGTGGTGGGTGGTTACGCGGTTTACGATTTAATCCCCGTACTTATGAAAAGGAGAAGAGAGAAAGGAAAGGAAAAAAAAAAAAAAGAAAGAAGAGAAAAAGAAAGTAAATAAAAACGTTAAGATGAAGGTTTCAGAAATTCAGCATAATGTTGCGAAGAAAAAGTAAGAATAGATTAGCCCCCTTATTCATCATCATGAAATAAATTCATCAGTGTTGAATCTTAGCAGTAAATTGACTAAACAATTATTATTGAAATATAAAATCGATATAACAAATGAAAGTACCGATCTAAAATGAAGTCGACTTCATATAGTGATGAGAAGTTTTCTCATATGTAGAGTATTCGGTTATTTCTTTTCGCCATCATCGCGGTCGCCGACATTTGAGTGCAGTAGCCACACGGAGTAGGTTACCCCAGGACCTTCACCGCTTCCTTTGGGGTCGGCGTCCGCGTCCAGTGGGTTAAAGCGGGTCGGCTACCTCGCGATGAGAAAGAGAGAGAAAGAGAGTGAGAGGCCTACAGCTTATGTTAGACTCGAACTTTTTCGCCATTCCAATATACATGTACATATATACAATACATATATATACAGTGTAGTGCAGTGCAATTCAGCCTCACGTTCCGCGGATTCGTTTTCGATCTAATGGACCGTTGAAAAAGTAAAAAAAAAAATAAAATAAGAGCCATGTCTGAAATTTTTTTTCTTTAGCTCGAAATTATAGTAGCTAAATTGAGAGAGGGTACTAACTAATCTTTCTTATATATGATGCATGAATTATAAAGCGATAATATATGCATGTAGCAGTTAGCTCTACAGCTGCATATATATATATTCCATTCTATGCGTGTAACACGTACGTGAATATTTCGTACACACATATACACGTATGATCTATGTAGGCCTGAAACTCGATGACACTGTAGTACATATGTATATTAATGGGTCAGTGGCATTGGGTGCCGTGTGCGCGGAGTATACTGCAACGAACCTTGAGCAAGCCATTGCACTTTTATGCAGCTCTCCACAATCTCTCTGGTGTTTATTATTTTCCTTAGTTCAATGTATATTTTTCAACACGATTAAGGCGGACTGATATTAGAAAAAGGGTGGAAAAAAACAACATTTTACATTTTTTGTCCATTGTAAAAACTAGTTCGAAAAATTGAGAAAGAAAAAAAAAATGATTTTCCAGCTTTCCTGCATTATACGGTTTCGTAAATTTGATTTATTCAACCCATATACGCGCATTTATATACGTCAAGTAAATACATTTCTCCATATACTAGCCCGCACCGAGAAGACGGCGTAATCTTTGTCTGCGAATGGCGAAACTGTTGGCACGCGTGATGCGTGCCACACGTGTCAACGGCTACGGCTAACACGGGGCAGAGACCTCGAGGCAGGCCACTGCACCGTTGACCTTGTCCCAGCTATGTCCCGTCCCATCCCGTCCCAACGCAATGCAACGAAATGAAACGTAACGAAACGAAACGAAACGAAACGAAACGTTCTTTTCTCCCTGACAACGATTATACCTCGAGAGATTATGAGTAATAATAACCGCGTGCGGAAAGAGAAAAATTGGCAATTTGTTGGAAAAATTAAGTCCAATTATTATTTAAGTAGTGAAACTAAGGTTGGTTTGAAATTATTTCTGCTGATTAAGGTATAGACAGCGGTAGCAAAATCGTAAATAAAGAATTTTCTAAGGATCGTAAATCACGGAGTTGAATATCAGGCAATTATTTAGAACCGAAATAACATCATGGGTCATTATGTACCCTCGGGTTCGGTAACTGCAGTAGTTGACCTCGAAAAATGACCACGTTAATGAAATTTATTGCCGAGAAAATGGGACGATTTTGACCTTGTATTAATCATCACGGGTATCAAACTACCCTCGACTTTTCCCGACGAGTTTCTACTCCGCGTAAAAAATTTTTGGTTTTATAATTTTCTGCCGAGGATTAAGGGGCGAGCAAAAACCTGGCATCTTTTGTCGTAATTTTGAAAAGTGGGTTAACCCTTCATTTCCCATTTTCAGTTGAACATCCCATGAAAATGTGGTATAGAAAGGAATGGAATAAATGCCATGGGTGTTATTTCATCGAGCCTTTTCCACCCCTGCAATATTCCGGATACTATATAGACATAGTTTTACGTTATATGGGTAAAAGCTTGCGCAGGTATGTGCATTAATACCCAGAATGCAGCAGCAGCAGCAGCTGCTGCTGCGACTATGGAGGAGAAGAAGTCCGCGTTCCTTGAATTTGGAAAACCTAATTCCCACGCAAAAACGATTTTATTCCGATAAATTCACCCCTAACAACGCATCTTTATAAAATCATTCTCTTTCTATGCCAATTCTCTGACCCAAAATACATAGTAGAAGGGTTTTCTTCTCGAGGGGTTTACGTGTGTAGAGAAGTGCAGGTAGATGCACATGGATTTTGTGCTCCAGATTTATCATTGTACCTTGCGCTTTGGCTAGACGACTCTTTTGTGTGATGCGATCTTTTATTTAATGTCCTTTCAATTTCTGGCTGTTATACTGCCCCGAATTTCTGGGTAAAAATTGAGTGAATAAGAATTCAGATGATTCGATTTTATTCATTGAAATGTTTTTTTTTCCCTTTATTTTTTTCTACCCCAAAATCAAGTGAGTTTGAAAATTCTATTCCTTTGTAAGTTTTATCAGCAATATATGATGATTTGTCGTGATTACAGACATAGATGGATGAAACGGAGATCCAACTTTCTTGGGAAAGTGGCCAAGGTCGGGAGCAGTAAACACCGATCGTAGTCATGGAAACGATGAAAAACCCCTGTCGTAGGGGTTAGGGGGTAGGGGAGGTAGAGGAAAGGAGGGAATGAATCCAGGAGGCACAAGGGTAACCCTGAACGCATCAAGGACACCCTTTGTGCCCATTCTCCGTCTTCTTTCGGCTTTCCCTTTCTGCATCAGCAAAATCCATGTGGCTCTTGGAATTCTGTGTCTTTTTATTGAGGAAATTAGTGTGTTCTTACATCGAAGCTAGAAGACAAATTGATGATTCAATTCTCTCTCTCTCTCTTTCATTCTAATTGTCGAAAAAAAAAGAACATAGTGTATTGATAAGTAACGAACGCTAAGTAAACGCACGACCTCCACTACAGTCCCCATTGTCTACTCTCATAGTAATCCATATATCATACTGCATACTGCAGCTGAATGACGAACAACGAGAAATGAATAAATTCTCTCAGATGAAAACATTACTCGAGTTCAATTACCCTTGATTGTCTGACGGTTTCCATTTATTATTTTTTTTTCTTATTCTCTTTTTATTCACACGTAATCGCTGCTGTTGATGCAGCAAGCGATTCTTCCCTCGTCTCCTCAGTCTGGTTTATTCGCTCCAGAAGTTTTTCTTCATTTATTTATTTATTTATTTATTTATTTGTTTCTTTCTCTCTCTCTCCTTGTCTCTGACTGTAATGCGTAGATATTTTCACATATCGCAATGCGTGTGTGCATTCAAGAGTATTTATCTCCACCCAGATAACAGTATAACGATACAGTAGCCATAACGCTACGTGCATACCTACTTCGAAATTCTTTATCTTTCTTATGTCTCACTTCTTTTCTTTCATAATGAATTTATATACATATATATGTATATATGTGTGGAGCTAATTTACCGCCAAGCTTTTTGAGCCCCGAATTAATCCGTTATTCAAAGCTTAAAAGTATCTTTTATGCTCTATACAGCAGCGCTTAAAGACCCTCAAACGATGAGATATTTAATAATTAAGAAAATCCCTGCTGCAGTAAGTAAGAGAGAAACAAAGGCTCCATCCGCCATGTGGATATAAGGTAAGCCCTTCCCCTCTTTTGCTGAACAGTTCGTTCGTCTTAGCTCACGTAAATGTGGGTACACGCATATACGCAGATATCGTTTTATAGTATACACATATATACATTTATATATACATAGATAGATACATACATACACACGTCGTCGCTAAGCCCTGCGACGTGGTGCAAAGGGCCTACGAGGACGTGGCGATCGGGTCTCTGACCGTTCATAGGGGCCAACGTTCGCTTTGGACCTTGAAACACCAGAGTGCGAAGCTCCGAGAACACGAACCGCGGATTGTACTTGCGGGCTGAAACAACTACTAACACAAACGCACTATACGCGTCCCACGTATCTACGCAGATACCTACGTTCATCCATAAATAAATAAATAAATAAATAAGTAAGTAAGTAAGTAGGTGAGTGAGTAAGTGAGTAAGTAAGTGAGTAAGTAAGTAAGTAAGTACATCGATGAGGGACAGGCAGGGAGCATCAGGCGCCAATGCTCGAAGATTCAACGATAGTGAACCAATCTGTGTATACCTATAATATGCGATATACAGAGAGATTAAAGCGTTGGTTTCCACTCAGTCAAAGCCAACTCGGCACACTCCAGGTTTTTCGTCTGTTTATTGCAGGCCGACCATCTGCATTTTTTCTCTATGGTTGAATTGATTTGCGTTCGGAAAACATCGATTCGAAAAAAAAAAAAAAAAGAAGAAAAGTGGATGGCCAGCCCACGATAAACATACGAAAAACCTGGAGTGTGCCGAGTTGGCTTCGACTGAGTAAAAACCAACGCTTTAATTCCTTTGTATAGCAATAGAAAGCTGAATTTGAGGATGTTGGGTAAATCCTGATACCCCGCGGCGCGTATTTAGTTCAGTAATGAGTAATTGGAGACAATCGTCAGACATACGGATAGCTAGACAGATATCAATTATCTTGTTTCTTAAATCAAGGACATCGAATTCTATTCGCTATAAGTACAGAGTGAATGTAATCGGCTGAACACAATCGGTGGGATGAAATGAAACGATTCGGAGAATTGAATTGCGAGGGGTTTAAGAACTCGCGTCACTTTCGAGAAATAGAAACCGAATGCGTGTGTTTTTACGAACATATATATATATATATATATATGACGTATGTGTTTCGAATAATTCTTAAGTCCCTTAAACTTAGTAAATTCTCAAATTTTCTGAAAATATATTAAGCTGAAGTGCATGCGATGATGATTTTTCCTTTCGAAGAGCGGAAATCCCGAGTCTATCCTCGATAATGAAAAGGACGAGGTAGAATCGGTAACCTTGGTCCATTGTTTATCCCGAATCGACGGTAAGATTTTGTCTTCCTTTTCTTTTCTCTTATTTCCTTTTCAAGGGAAAACCCATGTGCAGGTCGGGGGTAGGTAGGTAGGTATAAGGTAGGTGGGTAGGTAGCTATTTCAAGTCCCGAAAAAAGATCAATGATGATCATCTTCCGTTTCACCTGCATGCCTGGGATTCTATAAGAGCTACCATATGTATATATACCTTTCCTTGCCACGTGCTAGATTTATTACACGCCTTGAATCAAACCAGGGTTCCCCATTCACGTGTGGAGGACCAAGACTGTGCGTACTATACTATATATGTAATATAGTATGCCGTAACCTTTTCTACGAAGAGAATTACACATCACTATATTTTTTTTTTTTTTTTCTCCTTCTTCTTATTCTTTTTCATATTGTATTAAACTTGAATGAGAAATCTGTCGAGCATGGCAGAATCAACAAGTGTCTTTAAACATGGAAAGTTTTTTTTTTTTTCTTTCTTTCTTTCTTTCTTTCCCCCACGAGGGTTTCAAAAAATTACTTTTTCGTTGTCTTCCAATTTTTTTTTTTTTTTTCTCGTTCTAATATAAGAAGAAAAAATTGTGTATAGGTATGACACAGCCTTTGACACATTTCAGTCATTGGCTTTGACAGAGCAGATGCTGCCTGCTGCAGCAACGATGTGCATAATATACCTTATACCTAGAGGTGCGGATATACGTTGTATAATAATCGTATATAGTTACGGAAAAGGGTTTTTGCGCAAACAACAGCTGCAAGGAAACAACGATCTTTCAATATTTACGTGAAATACTGAGATTTTCGTTATCCCTTATTCGCAAGGGTTGACCTGAACCACCGGCACAGCAGCTGCAAACTGGACTGACGCAAGCCAGGCGCATTTTGACGAAAGAAAATATAAGATTGGAGGATAATAATTATTTTCACCACATTCACAGCGAACATTTTTATTCGCATTTTATTTTCTAAAATTATTCACGTATATTCGATCTATAATTTACTCGATAACGATCATCAATAATTGCGTAAAAGTGCCAAATTTCCGTAACTTTCTAAGACACGTTGGTTTGCATATGTATATAATATCGTAACGTGTGTGAAATATGTGTTTGAGAAGGTGGTATAATAAACACCTGTTGGTTGTACGTAAAACAGCTGCTAAAACTTCGTGGATATAAAATCCGATGATCGTATGGCATAAGGTAAAGCTAAGCTAAGCTAAGCTAAACTGAGCCAACCTGAGGTAAGGTAAGGTAAGGTAAGGTAAAGTAAAGTATATGTTCTTTCGTACGCGGTTAAAAGATATGTGCCGAAATTGGTACGCGTACATAGGTGTGTATATATTCAATATATACAATATATACGTGCGTATCCATCTATATATATATATATAAAACTTGAAGTATTCTGCACCGCGAACTGCAAACAAGAGCCCGCAGGTAATAGTGGACGTGAATGGATGGCGGGTGGACGGATGGACGAGGGCAGGCTGCCAGCCGGCCCAAAGAGGGTTAAAAGGAAATTTATTTTATTGCCGAAGGACCAACCACAAAGAATCTTGAAAAGGGTTAGTGATTTGCGCAAACCGAATTTCCTCCTGCTGGGCACTGAGATCGACAGCGATCAGGCAGATGCAAATTATTATATTCCCACCCGGAATTTCAGGATTAACTGAATACCTCCACTCACGTATAAGTACTATAAACATCTATTATAATAATAATAAAAATAGTAATAATAATAAAAATAACGAATTCGGACTGTAAGGATTTTTTGAAACTACAATACTCACTCATTATGCAATTTGATATCGTAGGGAAATAGATTCAGCTTAATTGTTGTAAAAACTCACCTGAAACATAGAAGAAATAATATATTATTAGAAGGTTATAGGTGTAAAGAAAGAAATGATTAAAATTGAAATTTTCCAAATAAAAATATGAGCAAAGGGAAAAAAAAAAAAAACATTCACTTCCAGTGGATTGAGAATAAGGAATCGCAGCACGGTGCAATATATGAAGTAAATTCCAGCATGTGTTCCCCTTTGTTGAGAATAGAATTAAATTTTATATACGGTGTACAAAGGAGTACGTATGACACAACGCGACGCCACGCGACGACATAACGCCGGGGTTATACAGGGATATTTTTTGGACAGCTGAAAACCGGGGTATAATATGAAGACACGCGTTTCTTAAGCTGTAATAGAGTTCCGTTTTATTATGCAATTCCGTAACCGCCCACGCGTTGTTACGTATAAAATAAGCGTGCTATAAGGGAGGACCCTCCTCCTTCCTTCTCCTCCTTATTGCGGCCAATTCTATACTGGAGTACGAGGAGATATTCTATTGTGTATAGGTGAACGCGATGCTGAAGATTCAAAGGAAGAAAAAAAGGTCCGGGAGTCTCGAGTGACTCGAAGAATACAAAAGAATATAACATCTCGAATGGTCAATCAATCGGTACGGGCATTATATCTTCTTATATACACTCTGGTTTCGCAGGATTATGCGAATGGACCACATCCGGCTATACCTATCCTACAATCGTCGCGGCTTACCAATCTCGAATTTTATTCACTAGACAAGAAGAGTGTCTTATTTTCATTCACCATCCCGATTTAAAAAAAAAAGAAAAAAGAAGAGAAATAGAAAAATAGGAAACTAAGGAAACGAAAGGAAGTAAGAAAACCGCACGATGCTTCTCGAACAAGAAAAACAAAAAAAAAAAGAAAATTTCTTGAGAAATATCTACACTATAATATTATTCAAATGCAGGTAAAAATAAATTTAAAACTATCACATTTCTACCCAAATTAATTCATTGATAAGAGATTTTTCTACGCTATTATATAGGTTTCTTATTATTCACTATAGGTATATATGAAAGGCCTGCTGGTGCTCGAGCTGCTATGCAGGCGGTCCTATTTTTCCTAAAGGAACCTTCCTCGCTAGCATTTGTATAAAATTGTACGCCTCGCCCATTTCATTTATCTACCTACCCTTTTCCGCATATAATAATATATAAGATACCAGGTACCTATGTGTGTATAATAGATGGTAGATTTCAGTCAGTGACATGTGGTACTTTATGGGTTTTACCGGAAGTATCTGAAGATGCTGCCCTTAAGCTAAAGAAAGTTCTTCACAGTGTATATTATAGGTATATACGTATGCGGACATGTACGCAGCTTATAGAAACATGAGAATATAAGAAGAGAGAGAACGAGAGAGAAAGAGCCATTGAATGGTACCCATAAACACACCACATTGCGTAACGTTGGTACCTATAACGAACGGCTGCAACATAAGCTGTAAGCAGCGCGTGGCTGCAATACGATGAATGGATTCAGCTTTCACGAAACTATATAACTCCACCAGTCAGAGATAGAGATCGATCTTGAAAGATTTACTGATGCACATTCGAAGAAAAACGGTTAATGATGGTGTAATAATTATGGAAATTATTCAATCCACGTCTGTTTCAAAAGAGACGCATATAAAAAGAGGGAAAAGGGTTCTACACCTAATCAATTTATCGAGAACAGCCTGTTATTATTTCCTGTGAAAAATAAAAGAAAAGTATAACGAAAAAGGAATGAAGAAACAAAAAATAACGATTAGGAACTATTCTCGAAAGTTGCATCCCCTAGTCTTCGCCTTCGCCTTTGCTTTTGCCTTTGCCTTTGCCTTTACCCTGTCGTCGATCAATGCAGGCGTCGCGTCGGCCGAGGTCACTGGCTTGCCGTGCCAGGATTAATGACCCTCACCCAGTGCAGTGCAATGGCATCGTCCCCCTCCTCTGCCTCCTCCTCCTCCTCCTCCTCCTTGCAGAATGTACTGTATATATACATATATGTATTAGAGAAGAGAGGGCAAGCAAGCAACCCCTCTTTAGAGCGGGGGCAAATCGACTACTTTACCCCACGTCTGCGGTATCACGCGTTGCAACCCTCGTTTCTTGGTTGTATATATATATATATATAATATATAGATAGACGTATGTATATACTGTAAATGTATCTATGTATTTAGCCCTACATGTACGTATACACGTGCATACATGCATACCCGCTTATCTCGTTCCGTGCCACGGCTGATGAAACTCACCCCACCCACGTCTACCCCGTCAAGGCTCGTTTACTTAGACGAAAACAACAGCGATCTATACCTATACTGTAGTAGTGTATACATATACAACACGTAAATAGTCTAAACCGTGTGTAAAGGAAGGAAAATCCTAAAAGAATTTTCCAGTTTTTTTAGAATTTCATTTTTTCTATTTTATTTCCGTGTTAAACTACGCCCTGCGTTATGCAGCCCGTTCAACACCTCTCTCGATATTAGAAATAGAAAAAGAAGTATATAACCCCAAAGGACTCTAATCTTCGCCTAAACCCTACAGTATTACCTCTTTTTTTTTTCTAGAATTTATCGATGATTTTCTTTCTAAAAATCGTCCAAACGACAGGAAAAAAATATGAACAAAAAATGAAATTCTCAATCATTCTTCCGGTTTCCGTTGTTCGGAACGACCGACGACATCGTGTGCCACGGGGCGGCGCAACCGTGCAACGCGCACCGTGGGTTGCAGCGTGACAGGAGGTAGTGGTGGTGGTATAAAGCAAGCGCAAACGAACGAACGAACGGAGAAGAGACGCGGCGCGGCGGTAGGAGGTGGCACTAGGTCATTCCCCCGTTGGCTTGTGCAGTGCGCGAGTACAGAGGTCATTGCGAGACAGTGAACCCCTCGAGTACCCCCCACCACAAGCCACGTTTACCTTTACCCTTACCCTTACCCTTGCCCTCTCTCTTCCCAGCCTCGATATCTTTCCTCGATGGCTGATCTCGACTCTTATATATCTTTTCCATCAAGGGTGATATAGGAATTTCATGAAAGTAGAGAAATACGATAAATACGAGAAGTACGAAAAATGCGATATTTCATTTCAACGCCGAAGTAAAGATCGTTGAATTTCCTAATATGGTTCCAAAGATTTTTATTCCGATAATAATTTTGCGAACAAGCTGCAAGTTCAGAACTATACGAAAATAGACAGATTAGCTGTTAGTAAAGAGATAGAGAGTGAGGGGATATGATCAGTTTTATCAATAGCGATACGCGATTCGAGGTCATTATTCGAGGTAATTAAATTGAGATGACATAATCGGTTTTTATCATTTAGCCTCGAATGATAACGAAAAAATTGTTTTGCCGTATGCATAGGTGGCACATGTCGCGATACGTATACCTGTACGGTTTTAGTTTATAAAAAGAACACTATACACATACACATATATTCGCGGATTTTATTATTTCCTGGTTACCTTGAAGCATCGTGAAACAAAAATTTTTCTACACATATATGTGTACTGAGGTATTTACATATATATATATTTGAAAATAACATTATTTGATCCACCCCCTAAGAAGTTTCCTTTTTGTAAAAAAAAACCGCAGATTTATCAAAACAAAATCTTTTCATTTTTTTTCTAGAAAAAAACAAATTTCCCTCATTTTTTTAGACAAAAAGGAAACTTTTTAGGGGGTGGATTAAAGAATTTTATTTTTAAGGACCACCCTAATATATATATATATATACTTTAGACAAGGTCACTTAATACTTACTCGCTATTTGCTAATCGTTATATTTGTACGTATTACATTTGTGTATTAATGTATGTAGGTATATACTGTCTCCCTTCCCCCGGCAACTCTTCTTCGTAATCTTCGTTAAACTTATAAACAGTATTGACATTCGATAGCGAAAAGTGTATGTATAGAAATATAAATATATAAGACGACCATGAAACGTGTCAAATTATGTACAGTTGAGAGAAAAATAAAAATAAATAAAAATGAAATAAAAAAAAAACTGAAAAATAGCAAACCTTGAAAGAATCGGTAATTATTTACGATAGATAAATTCCGTATACACCTTATACACTCCTCCCATATACATATATATATATATATATATATATATATATATATATATATATACATATATCGTATACAAATAATTGCAAGGACGTAACACTACGTGCGTGTTTATCCAGATAATCAGCAAACCGATTTGCCACAAATCATTGCGAAACAATAATTAGCCGTTTCTCATTTTACTCGTTTTGTTTCTTTTTTTTTCTCTTTTTTCTCTCCTTTTTTTCTCTCTCCTCTTCGGTGGTTATTATACTAATTCTGATGTAAACGAGCCACAGAAAACCCTCAAAACACCCGTGTGTGTTTAGAAAAGAACTTTTAGGCGCAGTAGAACATTTCGTCACGGAATAATAACATAAGATCGTTTTGTCTAGCTGCAATTTACACGTATACATGCATACAGTATACATTCGCCTCTATACTAGTAGAATTAATTTTCAAGTGTGTGGGGTCATGTATGACATAACGCAGGAACGGATATTGAAAAGAAACGTAACGCGACCGTCTGTCCACGCGATGTTAGCAACTCGTTAGCAACTCGTTAGTTAGTTAGTTAGTTGTTTAGTGAGTTAGTCAGTTCATTCGTTGGTTCGCCCCACACATTGTTGTACACCAGCGTAAGTAATAAGTCTTGTATCACACGATGGTACTGAATGAAAAAATAAACCAGCTAATACGCTCTCTCTTTCCTTTCGTCTCCCATTAAACAGTTTCGATTAATTAAACCGACTAGCCAGGCATTTAAACGAGAGAGACTAAATTACGTTACAGATCGAGCCTGGGAGTTACTCGTGTTAGAAAATACTTCGCTCGTTAATCGATCGCGATATTATAGATCTTCGTTGAATTTTTAGCAGTTAAGAAAATGAATTTTTCCTTTTTTTTATCATCATATTTCCCCTTGTTTTCCCCATTTTATAAATCGAAGTGATTCCTTGTCACTCGTGCGAAGTATAAGATCGGTTGCGGAAGGAAGGGAAGTGGCGCTCTTCCTATACGAGGGTAAAATCTTTGTTGAGAAGAACGATCCATAGCCGAGAGACGAGTGTAACTTGGTCAAAGGCGATGCGTCAAAAGATGTTACAAGGGTGGGGGTGTCTGGCCGAAGCCCCCAACACCCATGTCACACGATGCATAAGATTAGAGTAAACACGTTCAGTCAACCCAATATGCATTTAGAAAATTAAGCAGCGATTCAATTAATCCAAATATCTGTCTATCAGAGGGTGCAGAATAAACTCAGACAGAGAGAGAGAGAAAAAAAAAACAAAATAGTAAATAAAGGGAAAAGGCTGAAATACTGCGTGAAAAATCTATAAGGAAAAAACCAAAAAAGGAGGACGTGTACTTCCTCGTTTTTTTTTTTCTTTTCGTATGATTGTGACGTGAAAAATCTTTCTCGTCGTTCAAGTAGATACAGAAATATTAATTTTACATTTTTTTTCTTTTCTTCAAGATGGTTTCGTAATAGTTTATCGACGTTTAAAGAAAAGAATAATAATAACTAGTACAATACGTGGAGGCTAACCATATGAGGTTTATTTTCCAACAGTTTGTGTGTGTCTGTATATGTGTAGATGTATTATATGTACATTTATGTTGGCGGCGGGTAGAGAGTTCCTAAAAATATCTCTACGAGACTTATCGTCGGTTCGCCGTGTCCCCTGCAACGCGATAATGCACCGACGCACATGGCAGCGCAAGTGCGCACGCACACTCGTTTAGTATGTACGCATACAATATAACCTTACCCGGACCCACCCTCCCCTCGTTGACGGAGGCAGTCTGAAGGGTGTCTGCATCCGTGGCACACGATGCACAATATTCCATTATATAGACGCCCTGAATATATGGTATAGGTATATAGGAACGATGTAGATTTTTGAATAAAACATAGAAGGCCCGAAAGAAATGGAAAAAAAATATATACCAAAGCTCCGAAAAGTAAAAATTCCGAATTCGTTTGAGACGATTTCGAATTTTTATAAACGTTGAGGTTTAGACCATTACGATTCCGAAAGGTCGGAATGCAGACAGCTTAAGACTTCGAAAGTCGAGACCCACGAAAACCGAAAAGTTAAAAAATTTCGGTCTACCTATTCCTCAGGATGTGAAGACAAAAAATAGCTCATTCTAATCGAGACCCTCTTTACGAAAACCCATTTCATCTACTTTGATAGATAACTCCGATGTCATAAATAATTCATAAAATTTTGAGACTCTGTTTTTTTTTTTTTGTTCAAAAACGTAAATCCCGAGACAATTAATTCGACGATGCTTATATTGATTCCGATACGATCAATACAGCCCGAGTTATTAAACACTGAATTAATACATGCGTGAATTTCAAATTTCGGTAGTTGATCAGCCTTTCGGATTTTGCTTTTTAAATTTTCGGAATTTTGAATCCTCGGTGTTCTTCGATTGAAAGTTTTTTCGAATCGGGTATGTAGATTTTCGGAGAAATACCCTTTCCAAAAACTGTGAGTCGGTAGTATTTATATTCGGTACTTTTAAAATTCAGAACTTCAACCCAGCCCCCATATTTGTCTTCGGCGAAAGATGAGTAAGAGAAATTTTTCATCCACAGAAAAAGAAGAACCTTTTCTTTTTTTTTCTTTTTTTGTTCATGAATCTATAAGTAGTCTAAATTAATCATTTATTTATCTGCTTTGCTTTGACTTGGAATTTTATCAAGTTAATAATCATTAAAAATTATTGTTCACTTTCTCTCGTCGACGATATATAATCCGAAGTAAATACCTCGAGAGCTATGATGATAAACTGTAGTATTATACCGACCGCATAAACTGGCCATGAGTGGGTCAAACCCGTTCTTCTTTTCCCTTTTTACTTTATAATTTTTCGATTTTGCTTTTTCCTCTTCGAATTTACAAAATTTCACGCAACTATAATACTACGAGGTTGAAAAAAAAGGAAAAAGAAATTTCCAGCTTCTCTTTTTCCGGGGGTTGTGGTGGAGGAGGTCTGTATCCTGTCTTTTCATATAACCTAGTCCATATAATTAGCTAATAAATCGCTACACTATCCATCCGTCCGTATCTCTGGACGTAGTTTGATTCCAATTCCAAAGTAGGTGTAATGGAATAAATTAAATCCAGGAAGCGGGCTGGTGGCCCGCAGAAGAGACGCTTATAGATACAAATGAAACTACCTAACCAACTAACTAACTAACTAACTAACAGCTCTTGGTAGCAGTTGTAGGATACATACGTAATGCTGGCGATGACGCGATGCGTGGCCGTGACCATGAGTAGGTATATATATAAGTAAGTGAGTGAGTGAGTGAGTGAATGAGGTTCCGAAAAGTGTCTTAAAAAACCTGGTGATACATTTATTATATCCCGATTTTTGCACCGTTCGCAGACCTGCAAGGTCAGTCTTAAGGTCACCTGAGACATTCTCTTGATCATTCGGGCTCCGCATTGTCGCGCGCGGTAAAATTTCTGCAGTAGTCAGACTACACGAGTGTCGAGGTCAGATATTTCCGTTGAAAAACAAATGAAATTATTAGAACATATATGCCTACTGCGCGTCTCCGGGAATAATTCGAAAAAAAAAAAAATAATTGTAAACTCGATTTATAATCATAATTCTAATTGGCATTCGAATTGTAATTGTATCGAGAGGAATGGCGATACATATTATTCTAATTATGATTCATGAAATCAAGGAATAAGTTTCGAAATATTGAATTAATGAAACGCCAAGATACTCGCTCGCTCTATATTTCATCGCGTTTATTATATCTTTTAAATTTCTGGTTATTTCTGTATTTCTCTTTTATATATTGCCACCTGTCACCTGCGAACTGGCATTGACCTTGGTGCGGGAGTATGAAACGTATACATCCATCTATCCAGCTACATACACATATTCGTTCGCGCTCGTGACACACTATACGTGTTACATACAGCCAGAGCGGTTTAACGATCACGACAACGACTACGATCGAATAATCCGATATCTGTTAATAGTATATTCACATACGTACACATGTGTCTATAGAAACACATGAAATAAACAACCGCTGTTCAATTGCCAATATCAATATTCAGATTACTTCCCACCTTCTAAATAGCTTGGTGCTCTATTAATTCATTAGATTAGGAGACAATTTCATTCTTCACTTATCAAAAAAAGAAAAACCAAAAAAAAAACGGGGGGGGGGGGGGAAATCTCAGTACGACAATTTTTCCTCGGGCATAATTTTATTTAGTTTATTTTATCCGAACGATAAATCCAGAGCCTGTAAAATCTAATAAACTCACCAAGATCGGGAATGGAGCTAGTCGGTTCTTCGTGATGATGCCCCTTTCCTTCAGTCGAGTTCCTAACTCTGGGTGGTGGAGGTGGAGGCGGTGGTCTCATGCTTGAAGTCGAACTAACAACGACGGTAGGTGTTGGTCCCGGGTTACCGGAAGCGTTAGATGAAGAATTAGTAGTGATAGTAGTAGCCGACGATGACGTCGTCGATGTATTAGAATTTATAGGCGCCGATGTACCAGGGCGATGTGCGCCTGGGTGAATCCCTGGACGCATTTGTGTCTGTGGTGACATCAGGACTGTCTCACCCCGACCGTGATGCCCCAGATTTTGGGGCGGCCGGGGACACCAACCGTGAAGAACCCTTATGGCGGTACGTACCTCTGCCTGAAGCTCGGCAGCAGCAGCGGCGCGATCCCTAGCCGTTTGAGCCACCTTTCTGGTATTGGACCCGCGCGAACGGGACACGAAACGATAACAAAAAAATAAATAAAGATAAACCAAAATATGATGATAACAATTTTTTTTATATTATTTATCGTTCATTAGAAATTCTTCTTTCTTTTCTTTCTTTTTGCACTTAAACGATGTTTCAAACACACACACTGAACGTTTCTTTACGTGTGTACATATATATAAATATATATCAAAAATTATTATTTTATTTCTTTTTTTGTTTTGCTTTTTATGAATAACAAGACTGGTTAAATTATATACTGTTTTTTTTCATCAGGCATTTCAAGTGTGAGAAAGGTTGTAAACGAGCCGATCACTCTTACGCGAACGACACGCCGCGGCACAATGAAAACTTTTTAGTTTCAGTCACAGAGAGGAGAGGAGAGAAAAAAAAAGAAGAGGAGAGAAGAGAAGAGAAGTGAAGAGAAGAGACGAAAAGAAGAGAGGAGAGGAGAGGAGAGGAGAGGAGGAGAGAGGAGGAAGAGAACGGGCGCCTGCCTAGCGGTGGCAGTGCGGTAGTATACCGCGTGCGAGTTTCCTTGCGATATATATTATGACGTCACTGGTAACCCACGTGCAAAATGTCAAAACTGTCACTCTGTTTCTTTAGTATATATAATACTCCCTTTATTTATTGTTTATATAGTTTCTAAATCATTTTTAATAATCCACTTTGATACAAGCGTAAAATTACTGTCATTACTGTATTATTACTGTCATTAATCATCGTCACATTTTCCAGTCTCTTCACGATATGGTGATAATATATATATATAAAAAAAAAAAAACGGTGAATAACACTTGAAATAAAATTGACAAAGTAACAAAAAAAAAATATATATATATATATATATATATATAATGTAATAGGAAAACAGTTGAAGAGTTATAAGAAAAAAAAAATCAGTCGACACTATTTGCAATGCAGACAAAAAAAAATAAATAATAATAATGGTCGTTTTGCCTTGATTTTATATGCAACGAAGCTTTCAATTGAATGATCGTAATTTATATTTCAATTTATTTATTTATATATTCATTCATTTGTAATCCTGTAATCATGAAGAGTGTATGATATATATATATATAGAATAGATAGAATATATATATGTATATATATATATATGCATAGATGAAGAGAGAGCGATATATAACACGAATAATGGCAGTGCAGGTCGTGTAACTTTTTCTATATATTTATAATATAATATAATAATATATATTGTATATTTTTATAATAATTTATATTTGGACTAGAGACAACACCGGTCACTGTCACAATCCTGCTGCGCTCCTGTTATTTTTAATATTATTATTATTATTGTTTTTGTTATTATTATTATTCTTATTATTATTATTCTTATTATTGTTATGATTATTATTATTATTCGTGTCTACAACTATGTAATCGGAGTATCGTCGGTTCGACACACGACGACCGTCGTCGGCGCCAGCAAAAGTGAGAGTGGTGGCAGTGGCTCGCCTCGCGGTCGAGCGATGCATAGAGAGTTGTACCCACCGTCCCGTCCCGTCCCGTTTCGTCTCGTCCCGTTCACGAACCAACCCGCGCGGCGCGACGCGACGCGACGTCTGTGAGCGTCAGTGAGCGGCGCGGTTCGGCGCAGCGCACATGGTACTCACTTTACTTTACTTTACTTTACTTCACTTTGATACTCGGTCTTTTTTTTTTCTCGACTTTTTTCTCATTTCTCTTCGTCTCTACTCTGCTCTTCTCTTCTCTTCTCTTCTCTTCTTTTCTCTTCGACCGACAAAACCATATACGATATCATACCTTATCGTTATTGCCACGACATGTACGAGACTAGTATCGCTCGTTCGCTCTCTTCTTCTTTTTCTGTTTCTCTTTTTCTTTCTCTTTCTCTTCCTTTCTACACAACACTTTGATACACTTTACGCGAGTTCAACACGTATATGTATGTGTATACATATAACATATGTCCTACAAACTCATAGTATGGTATGGTATGGTATATGGTATAGTATAGTATGCTGCACGATGCACCGCAGAACTTGGTAAATAAAGTTATAACGTCAAAGTGCGCGCGCGGTCGCTCTCGTTCGCTCGTTCCCTTCCTCCTCTTAATCACTAGCAATGTGTATATCTATAATGCGTATGATAATGCAGGTGCGTTAAAGATGGGTCTTTTTCGAACGGCGACGAATTTTCGATAAACGATTACTATCATTGTTGCTATTTTTAATATTATTAATTAGTAATAGTAATATCATTATCATTACCATTATTATTATTACTATCATTATTATGCACCATTATTTCTATAAACACTATGTATATTTATACAGAGGCTTTGACTTTAAAAGCCTGCATATATTCACTTGGTAATAAAAATCTAGACAACAAGTGACGTCCCGTTTCTCCTCAGAGGACCACCCCGTGCGTCGCGACGCTCGCGCGGTTGACCTAGGCGTACTTTACCAGCCAAAAAGACGCCGTTTAGAGTGGGGAAGATATCCAGGTCTCTCTCTCTCTCTCTCTCTCTCTATCTATCTATCTCTCAGGGCTGGCCAAATATGCCTACCTAATAACTCATTCATTATTATATTTAGTATATATGTATATATATATGGTACACTTACGTTCATTCATTCTCATTATATTAAATAATAAAAAAATCTATATACATACATCTATACATCGTTGTTCTATTTCAATTTGAATCAAATGTATTTAGCAAATTTCGCACTATATCAGTATAGAGTCTCATTCGTTATCACATGACGCACTAATAGGTTGAAGATTTTTTTTTTTTTTTTATCTTTCCAATTCTCTGATTAATTTCACCGTTTGCACTTATCAGTATTATTCAAATTTTCAAAATCAGACGATATGATAGAAGGCAGTAAATAGGATAGAATTTTTTTTTTTTATAAACCATATCAACGAAATTGATGATTAATTTTTTCGCTTATTTTTTCTCTCTCTCTCTCTCTCTCTCTCTGAGGGCCCGCCATTCTCATAGCAGTCCCTGGCAGGGGTGGCTACATGCGCGTTCCAGTTGCGCGCGCGCTATCACATGGCCTTGTCCTTGAACGAGGCTTCTGAACCCAGAGTGCCACGATTATCGATTAGCCCCCTGCCCGCTCCTGCCCCTGCCTCACACTCTCCTTCTCTCTCTATCTCTCTCTCTCTCTCTCTCTTTTTTTTTCTCTCTCGCTCTCGCGCTCTCTTACCCTGAAATGGGCTCAACCTCACAACCGCGACCGGACGAACGGACCTATTAAATGAGAGCCCATTCGTACAATGTGTGTACATCGGTACATTGCACACACTCAATGCACGCTGCAATTGGTGCATATAATATATATATATATTAGGATAAAATAAATAAAAGAAAATCATATCTTACACATCGTCGATCGCCCTAGAGAATCGAATAAGTCAAAGATTTGTTTGTTCTATTTCTTCCCCATTTCCGTTCTGGTATTTCTATTCCGTATAAACACATGCTGCTGCTGCTGCTGCATCACGTATCTATAGTACGCGCCTCTTTCGACTATACACAGAGCAGCTATGCTGCACGTAGCATTCGATGTTATCTTAGCCTTTTATCATCACATATATGTACACATACTACATATATATATATATATATATACGCAGTCTTTATGACGATACGAGGTATACATATCAAATTATATACGCGGTTAGATTTAGGAAAAGTTATAGATTAATTTTTTCATTTACTTTTTACACTTCGAGAATTTTTAAATGCCCTCTTTTTTTTTCTTCTTTTTTTATTTGCTGAATCTATATAAAGACAGCTATTAGCTAGCAATGTTATAGTCAGAAATATTTTCTACGAATCTTCATCATTGTAATTTTATAGAGATTTTGTATGTAGGTTATTTTCAACGATTTTGAAACTTTTTAATCTTGTCATAGAAGATATTATATACCTATACAGGTAGAGATACCTGAGTAAAAAAAACAAATGTATATAAGTTAAATCCTTTCGTTTTCATCTGATACCACGCACGAGGCCTTAGGCAACTTAAATACTGTATGCCCTAACCTGGGTCCTTGACTGGGCACCTACTACCTACGGTTTAAACTCAAGCCTACAGTCAGAGTCAGCCATCGTGAGCCTTCTAGGTCAACAAACGGAGGTCAAGGTCACGAAGGAGAAGAAGAATGGAACCCAGTAGGTAATCACATCGATTTCCTTCACCCATCGGAAAAAAATGAATAAATTATTTACATGAATGTTGGGCGTTTAATTTTTTTTTTTTTTTTTTTTTCTTTTCCTTCTTCCGGTTATCCTACTCGCGAAATGCGAAAATTTTTAGTGTCTACATATACGTGACAATATCGAGTCAATTATCATGGTGTCGAACTTGACCGTTTCAGGTTAGATAAAACCTTGAACTTGGTAGAAAGAGATATAGTATATGTAAAATATGTGTAACAACAAAGGGAAGAAAGAAGAAGAAAAAAAATGCATTGCATAAGTCCGTCTGTGTAAGCGCGTGAGAATGATCGCGCGTAACGCGAAGACCTGCTTAGATCGCTCTAGCGATGAACTTGAATTATTGAAACCGGTCTGTAGAGCAGACTACGTATAGGTCCGGTCCACCGGTCCTCTGGTCGTCCCCGCTGACTGGATCCCGCATCTCGACTCGACTCGACTCAACTCTACTCTCCTCGAGTCGAGTCGAGTCGACGGGGCTCGCCCAGCGCGACTTTTGTTGTACAAGGTTAGGGACGACCGCGTCGTTCTGCCTCGTACCATGACTGAGTTAGAATAGAATGAGATGGCGAGAGAAAGGAGAGAGAGAAAGAGAGAGAGAGCGAGAAAGCGAGAACGGAAGGTAGAGGAAGATGGGGAAAGGGAGGCTGCACTCTACGCTCAAAGGAGGTCTCGCGCCGTTCCTCTACTTACTTACTTACGGTCGCGGTCGCTGCAACGCTGATCTATTTGCATTCTATATCTCCGCGGTGGGTAGGTATAGGTATATATATATATATATCGATACCTTCGCGAGGGAAGAGATTATACGTGAAAGTAATAAATTTCTTATACATAATACGAAAATGTTAATTAATTGTAAATTTCGATTAATTATTCCGAAATAATTGGCGGAGAATTCATTCCGGATGGTATAACCTCATGTCGCTGAGACAAAGGAGACTAATTCTGTGATATATGTATTACCTATCCGCGCCCCGAACCTAAAGGGTAAGACTATACGACGGAGAAATCCTTTCGTCTGGAATGAAATCGAAGGATATTTTATATTAGTTAAGAAACATACATTCGCCGTTGACTGTCCTCCAAGGTCTTTAGAATCTGAGAATTCGTATATACGACGTGTCAAGATCGCGGCCTGTGTCAACCTATCTCATACGTTGATTTTTTTACTTCAAAAGTAAAGAAACGAAAAAAAAAAAAAACATCATTATCTATATAATTTAATAAAATTTCGGTACAGATAAAAAATAATTATTATTGAAGCTATTCAGACCAATTAGCGATTTGACGCCGCGAAGCGCGCGGAGGGTTAATACGGCACACTTTAGCTTGCAGGGATTCTAATCGTTTCAACGCGCCAGACAACGGGATCGCCTTTCGTTCTTCGTATAGTAAAAATATCAACAATTTTAGTAATTTAAATTTCTTCATTTTTTTGTTTGTTTTTGCAATACCTATAATAGGTACGCGATCTGCAATTATCTTCGATACGGAAAGATAGGAAAATAAATTTCCTCTGTATGTTTTATAGATTCATATTATTATATGGTATATGCATTTCGTGTAACTGATAATCGGAATGAATGATATCGGTGTACGATGTGATAAAAAGAAACGAAATAGAAAGAATAAAGAGAAGAAGAAGAAAAAATAAAAAGAAAAAAAAAAAGTGAAAAAAATCCCCGTACAAAATTTCCGTCTATAATTCGAGACCCGGTATGCATATTATAGTTTCCAAGAAAAGGTTAAGGTTCTTGAGAAAGCTGATACGAATTTCGAGTCCAAGAACAGCAGCCGCAAGCGGTTTGGAAGGGGAGATGAGAGGGGACCCATCATGACAACGTGATCAGGCTCGAGGCTCCGGAGTGGTTCAAGTTCAGAATGCCTCAGGCATAAGTTCAAGGTCCCCGGAGAAAGCCTTCCTTGTTCACCAGGCTACTACATCGCCTCGGCTGGCCACGTACGGACCTATACGCTCGCGTTACTCGATACGAACACCGTATTCGTTCCTTTCCATTAACTAGGTCGGGAATTGGTGTTACCGTATTGAGAAAATAAAATTAAAAAAAGACCAAAAAAAGTCAAGAAAAACAATGTTAAGTTTTCTTATTCCTCTATTTTCTTTTTTTTTTTTTTTCTCTTCATTGATATTCGGATGTACTATACTGCACGTAGAATTCATACAAGATATAAATTTCCATTCTTTTACAAATTTTTCCTCAGGTACAAGTATTATTCTATATATTATTATTATTATTATTGTTATTATTATTTCGGGGAACAGGATAAAACGAGAAGAGAAAAGAAAAAGAGTCGAAAAACGACTCACTGGAAAATAACTACGGTGAAGTCGACGGAGTGATTCATATATAGGCTATAGTTATATTATGTATTATGAGTGAAGGATGAGAGTTGGTCCATGGCTACGATATATATCTTATAACTGTACTTGTCGTAAGCTGTAGAGCAGAGTAAAATCTAGACCCTTTTAATCAGCTCAAATATTTGTTGAATGTAATAGATGAATTCTTCGTAAATTATAAGAAAACATTTCTCCAGAGAAGAAGGAAAAATGAAAAAAAAAAAAAGAAGAAGAAGAAGAAAAAAAAAAAAAAGGAGAACCAAGTAAAATTAGATTCTTAAATACGTCCGTGGGTCTGAACTGAGTTTTAGAAAATATCTATAGCTGACAGGTTTACTTGCTTAAAATAATCGCCGTCTTATCCTTTGGAATGTAAGAGAGAGACTCTGCAGCCCTGTTTGTATGTTGTGTGTGTTTTATTTTTTATTTATTTATTTATTTATTTATTTTTTTTATTTTAAACGAGAAAAGCATCTGGAAACCATTAGATTTTTTAAGCGTTGAGATCAAATAAATATCCCTATTTGTATATCCGAACGTTACAATTACTTTCGTAGGATGTATAACGAGCACGATTATCTGTTCTAGTTCTACATGTTCGTGTGATGAATGAAAAATGGAAAAAGCTTAGCAGCTTGCGATTCCGAATTATTCCGCAGGATATTATTATTTGGAATAAATATATATATATATATATATATACACAAGTCAACTATATTTTATATTAGATTTACCTTATGTCCTGGGCATTATCGTACATAGGTATGCGTACGCGTATATATATAATGTGCGTATTAAAGAACAAAGGAAAGTTAACGATATAAAATCTGTTTAAGGACACGCAGAAAACCATCCGCCATCAGGCATAGACCGCGAGCTGTGTAACCTTCGCGCAATATATATTCTGCGGTGACAAAGTTGAACGTCTGCTACAAGGTCGCTTCCGTTTAAATTCAAACTAACTAACTCTTTCGCTACTAGCACGCATGACGTCCCCATATTTTCTCTCCTATACCGCACGAGGTGTTTAATTTGATAGGAAAAAGAACTTTTTTTTTTTCATAAAATAAGAAATCCGTATCCATTCAGATATCAAATTCCGAAAAATTTCTACAGATTTCTCAAACGCTCTGCTACTGCTGCACGGATCAATAAATATCAAGAAAATATAATCAAGCCATGTTCTCTTCGTCTTGAGGTGAAGGTCTTCGGAGAAGACCTTCGGGAAAGTTGTCGCGGCCACCGCCTGCCTTCTTCTTTCCTTCTATTATATCGTCGAGCCGTCTTCGTCGTCCCCAAGAGACGAGAGGAGAGAAACCACGCCCTGATGTTCTTAACGGCTTCGATCTTAGTTTTATATAAATATATATGAAAGGATAGAACATCTATACAGTATTGACGAATCAAATATTATAATGATTTAATTTGAAAGTAAAATCGGAGCTATTTTTTTTTTTCTGTATGAAATTTGTTTTTTCTCATTTTTTTTTCTTTTTTATTTTTCATCCACTTATTTTTACACAGTCCGTATATATATATATATAGGTCGGTGGGTTATCGTGTCGTGGCACAATTCGAGAGGATTGGTTCTCGCCGACCGGCCTCCTGCTGTATGTATTAACCCAGCGTGAAAACAAGAGTAAATTTCACATTTCACTTGGTACGACGAGGACCGATCACAACCCAACTATCAAGAGATCAACGACCTCAACTCTTCCAGATTCGACCATCTATGATAAAGTGAAGTTAGAATGATAGTCGATTTCTAACGCCTTGATGATTTAGATGAGAAACTAAGACTAGGTAGGTATAATATTATTATATTAGGGTGCTCCCTAATTCGGTCATATTCGTATTTCGATGCTCCCATAGGCCAGAACGTCTAGAAATATGTGAAAAAAAAATAAAAAAATGTAGTCAAAACCCCAGGTTTCTACTTCAATCCTAAGTGCTGCCCCAAAGCCTTCGAACTTTCCCATTTAAATAACCCACGATTTTTAGTATTTCGGGGTTACTTTTTACTTCCTATCGCGCTATCGTTCTGAATAATCTGAAACTCCGCACCCTTCTTGTCTATACTAGAAGATATCCGTAAAAAAATCACAAATTTTTAACGAAAAAAATTTATTCGTCACAATTTAGAGATAAGAAATTTTCTATTGGTTCGCCGTAGCTTCGAAAATTATATCGTTGAAAATCTGTCGAATTTTCGTGGAACACTCAAGGAGTGTACCGAGTTTCAGATTTTTCGGAGCTATACTGCGATAAGAGGAAACAAAAATTAGCCACGAAATGTAAAAAATCGTGTTTTACAGGTTTTGGCTACATTGTTTTTTTTTTTTTGTATATTTCGAGACGTCCGGGCCCATGGGGGCATTGAAAAGTCAAAAATGATCAAATTAAGGACCACCATAATATGTACAGACATACATAGGAATAGGAATGAGTGAAATATTTGAAAACTGGATGGAATATAGTAAGTCTAGGAAAACAGATATGAGAGCAGCATTATCACCTAAAAACGTCAGCCTCTCGCTGGGCCATCCGTCTTTGAACTAGTGACCTTCTATCCACATGAATGTATACGTAGATAAATATGCATAGTTGTAGTCAAAGACCGGTTTTTTAGTTTAGAAACGTTTTATGCGGCTAGACAATATTTGGAGAAGGCCGGTCGGCGTATACCCACCTAACTTTAAGATGATCCTCTTTCAAAGAAACCAAGAAGCCAAGAATCTTCTTCCTCCCATATATACCTAGTTAGGTATAATACCTACGTGGAATAAAATATAACTCACAATCGATCCTCCTCTTTTTAACCTCTGCTAATAAAATGAGTTCCTTCAAGATTTCATACAGTTTTGTAACAACAAAACTGAAAAGCTATATTTTTTTCGTTTTTTTTTTTTTCAATAATATTCCAATTTTTATATTATTTTCTTGTTCAATATCAATTTTGAAACCCGATGACTATACGGAAAATTAATGGTTGCGGGTTTACTTTTTTTTTTCTATCTGCATCTTATCGCTGATGATAAGAATTGCAGCAGCAGCAGCAGCAATAGCAGCAGTTTATAGCCGGAGTTAAAGAGTCCCCAGTTGAGTTGAATCGTGTTTGAAATTGAAACTGGTGTGCTGTAACTTGATTAAACGCAGACACTCGGCCGTGACCGTGAGGCGTATATTTCGGTTTTATCAATATACATATGAGCGGGTTAGGCTAGGTTATATCAGCCTCGCTGTACCGAGCTTTTATAGATGTAGGTACTTTATACATGCGAGAAACGACGCGCATATACCCAACTCTTTACTTCACTTCACACAACGAGATTCGAACGAAGGTGACTGTCGACGATTACGTGGCATCAATGTCACGATTTCCGGAACACGTACGCCAAAACTCTGCCTGGTAACACGCAAGCATATAATTTATACACACATGTATATATTCACGTGTGTATACTGCTCTGGCATTTTTCATTGAATAAGCTTCCTCACTCTTTTGAATAAACGCGTTATTATGATTTTTCGTTTTACAGAAAAAACTGATCGTTTCGTTATTTTTCTACCGTTCAAATTCCGATACTAATTATTTGATGCCTAGAGGCGACGAAGGAGCCCCGCTGCGTTGACCGATAAACTAGAACTAGTTTCATTGAATAGTTTTACGCTATCGTTCGCGTGTTTAGAATTATGACATACACACCGCGAGCTACTGCATAATATGTTTATATATATATTAATAGATTATTATTTGCATAACAATGCAGACGTTTCATTTTTATTCATACACAAATCGTTCGAGAATGTTCGTAATGAAATTTCGTAATTGCTTAACAGGAAAAAAAAAAAAGACCAATAAATTAAAGGAATAGAAAAATGATTAATTCCTTTTTTTTCCTTGTTTCTTCGTTCTGTCATTGGGTTAAACGGCGAGACAGGAAATGAGATCCGATAATGTATACCGGGATGGTGTAATCAGGTAGAAATATAACAGAATTTAAAAAGTCTGTAATATAATGTTGGGGAAACGGTTATAACCCCGACCTACCATAAATGACGAGGCAGTGTATAGCACCAAGCGTTGTTATCTATGCGCGCTGTATAATAACAGATACAAAGCAGTCGGTCAATCGAATAGAGTATGTATTGCGACAAAGTTGTTCTATATAATTTATGTCAACGTTAGGTATTGCATACAGCTGTATTTCGGTAGTTATTTATTATTTTTATTTATATCGACGGATGAAATAATTCCATTCAATGACTCGTAGATGAATGATAATTAGAAGAGTGAGATATATATAATATGTATTCCGAAATATAGATATTAGATTACTAATAAACAAAATATTAATAATAATAATAATAATATTTTTCACATAAGGCTAGATGAACCAATCTAAATCTTATATTTTATTCATACGTATCACATATTGCAGTATCTTTATCAACGGTCTATAATATCTCTCTGTATTTTAATCTTTATCGACTCGTTTTTTAATTATAATTAGGAGAAACAAAATAATGGTGGGAGTAACCTCGGACGGACTGCTGATACAGGATGGGTTTTAAACTTCGACTGAATCGTGAATTATCAACTGTACTTCGTTGAAACGGTATTTGTCGTTAAAAATTCGCGATTTTGAATAGTCATTGCTCGTGTATTCACAAGTCTGTAAAAATCGCTTCGATCGTAAATCTGTTAGTATACCATACCCAACACTGACTGAAAGACGCCGATTGCATATACGGAGTCGATCGGAGGCCCCCCTCCTGATATCTGCTATGATAAGTTAACATTGAGACAGGGCAGGGTCGAACAGAGGACATCGTGTTATGAGACTAGCTAGAGATGCAGCCCCTGATAAATTTCGTTTTATTTTATCTTCAGACGCCAATAAATTTCATCGACGTTTCATTAGATATTTTATGCCCCTTTTTTTCAATATTTTTCAACTCTATTCGCATAATTATTAAAAAACGGAAGAATGTAGGAAGGAGGAGGTCTTGCCCACGATGATTTAGAATCGTAAACCCGCAGCAATCGTTATTTTTTTTAAACATATTCGAACGGCGGTTGTAGATCGAAGCCGCAGTCGGTTAGTTTCCTGAAATAAATTAACGATAACGATACGATTGCATAAATCATTTATTTTTCGCTTATGTTATATATAGAATCATTAGTGAGCTGATGATAATTACACGTAAAAATATGGATGATCTGAAATCATCCTCGTTCAGAAATTATTCAGCATATATAATTTTCATGTACCTGCACCTATACGCGATAATTATATTCTGCAAACGGCTGTTTTTGTCAAATTTTATTTTATTTACGGATGGAAATATTCGCCAAGGTTTTATTTCTTTTTATCAGTGACCCTATTATCGGTCATATTCAATATTAATCTTGTCTAATCAGCGCTCTTTCGCTATACCACCGACGTTATAACACCCGTATCCCCCAAGCTCCACTGTCGCATACAATAAATTGCTGCAGCCCGTCGTAGAGTGAGAAAATCAAAGTTTTTTTTTTTTCAATTTATAAAAAAAATTGGAAACGAACAAAAGAAAATTTGAAACAGATAGTATCGATGGCCTTCTGGATTTGACTAATTGTCAATATTTCGTGGAATCCGTTCCCATGCCTTTGTGTAGGTAATTAAATTTGAACTGATTCCAACGATTTCGCCGAATGAAGTGAAAAACAAAATGAGTTCCTTTTCTTCGTGTTTTTTTGTTTTCTTTTTTTTTTCCCCCAATACGTTAGTGCGATGAAAATATAGATGACATTCCCTTACACCGAAAATTTGTCATACATCTAGATGTTAAACTAGTTTCCGCAACCGTTTTAGATCATAAGTACAGAGCGTTAGATGTATATGAATTTTTTTTATTTTTTTTTTTTTCCTGAATAATAAACGGAATTCAATGGAGGCAAACAAGTTGTCTTCGACAAATTGCCAAAGCGTGAAATATACCTTGAGGGAAGAAAATATTACAAAACGGATATGATAGCCTCAGGTATATTTGCTACGAGTCTAACGTACGTAACGTAAGGAAATACACTAATTTGAAACCGTAGCTCGGAATCTAAAACCAAATTTCATTGGCGTCGGACATTGCGTCATCGTCCCGACGCGACGCCACGTAATCGAGAAATCCAGGTTCGTATGTTAGGTATAGTCATCCGCGATTTTCCCAGAGGGATGGAAAATTGAAATACCTATTCTGCTGCCCTTTCTGGACAAGGAGACGATGATAAGGCAAGGATTTCTGTCGCTAAGGGATGAGTCATCAGGGGATGATTCCGAGAAATTTGGTGCGTCGACGTTCCTGCTGACTAACTCACGCGTAACTTGAAATGATTTCATTTATCTTAGTCAGAATTTATTCCTTCAGGCAATAGTTTACTCAATTCGATTGAAAAAATTCACCGAGCTAAAGAAAGAGAGAAAGAAAAAGAGAAAGAAAGAAGAAAAATAATGAATTGATTAATTGATTGATTAGAAAATATAAAATTCATATGGTTTTCGCCGGAACCGAGGAGACATAGTCAGCTTGATATTCGATAATAGCTTCGGTCAAGCGAATTCATCCTAATTATTCAAGACTGGAGCTGGTCCATCGGGATGCATGCTAGGGGGGATATCATCGATCCCGCACATCCCTTCGATTAAAATCTCAGTGAAAATAGTCTGTCGAAATTTAGACCCCTGTACATTATAAATAATAGCAGAGACCTGCGTGATTCGGAGTAAGCTTTGTCCCAAAATATAAGAAAATTATCGAAATTTATTATAATTTATTTCCTCGTATGATTGAACGGAATAATTTCGTCTCCATTTTTTCTCGAGAAATCGTAAGCCTTGAAAATTTTTTGCGCTTTTATTCCTTATTTCATTTTATATTTTTTAGATTTTTCTTTTTCACTGGTAAGAATATAAAAATATGTAAAAAAAAATTTGTTTTTTTTTTTGTTTTGTTATTCCAGTTATTTTCCCTATATGATTAATATTCGAGTTGAAAAAAATAAAATAAAATAAAAAACAAAAACTGTACCTGTGATATATATAAAAATATAAAATTGATATAACTTGAAGCATGCAGCAAGCAACCCCCGCTGAGAACCAACAGTCTAGCCTTGACTCGCGCGGTGTGTGGGGGTGCGAACGACACCGAAGGCATAAGCGAGGAAAGGGAAGGTTGCCATGGCGATGCGCCGGTGCCCCCGCCCTCAGACGGCCAAGAGTATGACCCCGACCTTACAGGTGGATGACCTCCACTGCACCGGGCTGCGCCCGCGCCCTCAGGCTTTTCTAAACGCCATGCGCCGCGGCGTCGGGGGTTGCAACCGTCTCCTCGAGCGCGACAGCCGGGAAAATGAGATCGATGCTTCCGGGTTTCTTTATTTTTTTTTTCTCTCTCTTTTCAACTTATGGGATGGAAAAATCTTTCTATAGACTAGCCATGATTAATTATGTGCTAGATATGTTTTGTTATATTTGTAAAAATTGTTCATTTTTTTCTTCTTCTTCGTTTCTTTTTTGTAAATTTTGATACCAAATCGATTTTTTGAAAATTATTTCCTTCAATCTATGAATGTCATTTCTTGGTATATAGTCGAGTTTTTGGAGTCCTGTGTGCTACTACAGCAGCTAGGTGTACCTACGTTGTAAAAAAAATTCTTTAGTATATATGCATAGTAGCTGTATATATCTACCTAAGCTGGAGAGTAGAGTAGAATCCGCTTTCGGTACCTACATAGGTACTTGAGACGCACTAATTGCACTCTTCGCGCAAGTCTCGCGGGGTGAATAAAATCCAATCCCCCGCCCTGCTGCAGGCATCGTATCGCGGGCAGAAAGCTCTCTCTATATCTATATGAATATACACATGCGATTCTCTATTCGTAGAACACGGAATAAAATTATACGATCTACTACCCGAAAGTATATATATAAATATGTACAGTAATTGAATAAATAGCCATAAATAGAATTGAATCACCATCAGATAGAATACATACAAGAAATGAAAAAAATAAAATAAAAAAAATTAATTCACTTGTCTCCTAATCGTTATCGAAAAATAATTCAGTATTCCATAACGAGCAGCGCCGCGTTGTTAATATATATTCGCATTTATTCGTTTACCTTTCATTTATACCTATATACTTCAAATTTCTCTCTGCACGCATCGATAACGGCCCTCCCTATATTTGACCCCGTGACTATAATATCGTTGCAGTGGGACATAGGCGGGCAGGCAGACAGCCAGCCGAAACACCTGCATTGCGTGCGTGACTCATAGTTGGTGCATAATCTGCAGTTTATTTACCGAATCAATATGTCTGTATAGTTGATCGATTCATAAATTGAATAATAGTTATGAAAAATGTACAGCTACTATTATTGTTTCGCTTTGTAAATGAATTTTTGTTATTTTCTTTAATTATATCATTTTGAAAATCCGAATTCATTGCAAGACGTTCATTCCTCGCAGGGTAGTAAAGAAGAAAATGTGTTTTTTTTTTCTTTATTTTTTTTTTTTTTTGTACCATTTTTGCAAATAATTTCCATCACCTTTTTTTGGAAGCTGAAATACAATTTCTTTTTTCGATCTTATACGTCAAATTGGAGAAACCGAATTTCAGGTACCACGGGGATAAACGATTTGAACAAGGAGAGCAAGGAATAAAATAAAATTTGCATAAAAAATATGTTAAATTAAAAATTCCAATTTTTTTTTCGAATTTCAAAACGATGTCGGCCTTGCTGCACTGCCGGTCCTCGCCCCGAACAATAGTCCGTCTAGACCGGGCGCCACCCTCTCTCAATCCTACGACCGCGCGTGACTCCTGACCTCTGCACCTCCTCGACGCTGCACCGCGCCCCTTCCATAAAATAACACCGCAGTAACGACGGATCAACGTCCGGTATCCCGTGGCACGATTCAATTAGTTCCTAATTATTGTTCGAGGCCGAGAGAAAAAAGAAGAAAAAAAAAAAAAAAAAAAACGTGATGAATCTATTTTGAGTAAAATAAAATATATTTTTGATTCATTCAAAATTTCATATAATACTACCCCGCATTATTTTTTCATCATACTTTTATAACTAACTGAGATCCTGATCTCGGATCCTTCCTTCTCCCCGTATATAGTATGTATATATATATATATATAAAATTCACGATTAATTAAAAATATCTCTACATTTTTGCGCGCATTTCCCCGACGTCGGGCGTGCATCGATCCGGGGGTGAAATCGCCCTACCGCAGAAACCCGCCGAGGGTCGTCGTCCCTGCACACGTATTTCTCCTCGGGGTTATTCCTGCCTCCTTCTTCCGTTAGATATAATAGGTATAGATATAATATTCGTTGTTTTTTTTTTTTTTTATTGCAGGGTATTTTCTAAGCAACAATACGGACTTTTTTTTTATCACAAATGGAAAGTGAATATTTTAGGTCTAAATGAATTTGAAAATTGAATGTGTGAGAATTTAACTTCTTTGATAAAGATATATATTTTTTTTTTTTTCAACCTCCTAAAATAATTCGCGGATATATTTTTTCCCGCAAGCAAAGAGGGGCGGATTCGAATCTTCGTTCCATGAAATGGAGCTTAGGGTTGGACGAGATCTAAGGGTTCATGAGGGGAAATGAAGGAGCCAGACAGTCGTTGGCCTCGTTTCTCAAACTCGACCTTCTATGCAGCTACCGCATGGTATAGAAATATATAATATTTTTATTGTATATAGGTATATATGCGTAGCTGGACATAATTCTGTTCTTTTGAATTGATCATATGCAAAAGTCCGTTCGCAGACAAGAAAAAGAAAAATAGAAGAATAAAAATTCACCCTTATTAAGGTTCCAATTTTTTTTTTTTTTTTTCTTCTTCTTTTTGTTCGAAATGTATTCAAACACTAACTCTCGCTCAATTTTATTACATTCAATTTTTCAACCTCCTCGTCGCCGTTGTCGTCGTCGCGAACTCCTCCTTCCTAACATTTTATATCCTGATCCAACAGGATAATCTACTCTGCATCTAGTATTTCTTGTTATGCACAATGCAAATCAAATTGCAGCAACGTTGCATATAGGTATGTGATATGCAGCTTAAGAAAAGAAAGAAAAAACGAGTAAAAACCGTTGCGCGTATATTATAATGTAGTCCTTTGAAAATAGAGAAAAAGAGAGAGAATAAAAAAGCCAGACGTTTCATCTCTGGTTTTTCGCATATACCTATAGTATAACAAGCTTGAGAAATTCATCCTCGAAAATCTAAGATCGCACATAAGATAGAAAAAAAAAAAGTCAAGAAGTGTTCAGTTCCGAAGAAAATAGAAAGAGAGAGAGAGGGGGAGAGGGTGTGTTACTTTGATCTCAGAAAATGCAATCTCCTAGAATTATTATCCGCAGGGTCTCCTTCCACTAGTCTAGTTTCGGCAGTGTTAGATATCAGTATGCTATAGCTGGTGGCGAAGGAGAGAGGAGAGCGAAAGTTCGTCCTAGTGGCACCATCCTGGTGCACTACTATCCCCCTCCACCCTCCACCGTCCGCCCACCGACCGTGCATTCTACTCCTGCTCTCGTAAACTGCAAACAGGCGCCAAGTTTCTAGTCTATGCGCAATGGGAAAATGTGAGCTTAAAAATTGCGCTTGAATCCGTTATTTTCGTGGTTTATTTGTGCCTATCAATTTTTTCTTCTCAAAATTATTTACGTAGTAATAAAAATTGGGGGTTTTTAAAAAATAACAATTTTTTGAGCACTCGTTCCTTGAAGGATTTCCTTATTAAGTTCGATGCATTAATGCAGTTTGTCGGTGTTTTTCTTGAAAGTAGCCACCGCCCCCTAATGACCGACGACTACGACGTCGGTTTCTCTGCAAGAACGACCCTCCCCGGCGTCCTCTATAAATGGCGACGAAAGTTTGCCCCAGTACGTTGCACCCTCTACTTGCAGTGATCCCCGTACCCTCCTGCCCTCATCGCACTCGCTCTCCTTTCTCTCCCTCTCCCTCTCCCACTCCCTCTCTCTCTCTCTCTTCCATAAGTGTAGTTGGCTGCACCGGCGCCAAATCAATACCGGCAGACATCCCAACTCGCGGTGGAGGTCAATGCCTTGCACCACCATCGCATCGCATCGTGTGGCGGCCGACTGGCTCAGCGACCTCAACCTCCTATCTGTTCCAACCCCTGACGAAGGAGTCGAGAGGGGTTGGCGAGACTCTCTATTCTATACCTACCCTACCTACAGATGTGCAACTACGTTTTATGCATGTATACGTGCACAATCTACTTTCCACGATCACTGCACTGAGGGTTTAGTGTGTAGGTGCAGGTTTTTTCAGATTTTATCTTTACCTATACCTCGGTTTCTCCATTTTCTGCATTATACACATCACTGCACAAGCTTTAGGTAGGTGTATATGGAAATATGTAAACCGTGATTTGAATATATCGAAAAATGAGTGAAAAGTTCTTCAAATAATTTCTCATCTTCTGCCTCTTCTTCTTCTTTATCATCTTTTATTCTATTCACCACAGTACGCATATGTATAAATGTATTGTATAGTTTCACATGACCAGATTTTTACTACTGCAGTATCGAATAATACAACAAGAGTAAATTTCACTGAGTAGCAAGAGAAGGAGGAGGAGGAGGGGGAGGAACATCGAGTACTATAGTAGGGGGGCAGTCAGTCGGTTTAGCCTGACAATGGCTTCCCATTAGGCGAGTGTTGGCTTGGTAAAGTATACATGTATATGCAAGTACATGTATTTGCATGAAAGTGTACAATCCGGGGTGGGGAAGAGGAACGGATGACATGCAATATGCACCGACTGACTAAAAGAGAGGGAAACAAAGACATTGACATTCAAAAGCTTCCCCTGCCGCATAGTGCACCAGTATGGCCAGACGAAAACCCTTTCATGGGAATGCGCTATGTGCTCCAGTATGTCTGTCGTCTGGAGGAAAGTGCACCAGTAATATAGTCGTTCCAAAGCTCTGATGATGATAATAAAAACTAAGAAGAGGAATTCAACCATCGGAGAAACTCAAACGCATCTTATTTTCATATTGTTATTTTTTTTTATTTTTTATTTTTTCGTTATCCACCCTGCGCCCAGATATCTAAATAAATTGGCGAAAACCTATGACATCGGTGGTATTTTTTCTGTACGCATTACATCTAGTGCAGAAAAAGGGCACTTTACGAGGACGTAAAATTACACGGAACGTTCAACTCCGAGTTTGATCGCGTGCCAAGAAGAAAAGGAAATATAAAAAGCGGGTATAGAGTATATACCTAGAGTTAAAAAGAGGGAGAAATGTTTCGCTACAATTCTGTTGCAGGGATCAGTTAGGAGTGAAAATTTTCTTGAGACTCGCAAATTCAATTTTTTTTTTTTAGTCACAGTTTTGAGAATACGTTTATCATGAATAATATTTTTTTACTCAGCGATGACAATTACAGCGAAAAATAATAGTTTTAACGGGATTTAATAAAGCCGAGAAATTTCAAGCCCATCTAGGCGTCTGTACATATAAGTCTCTAAGTATAGATCTTTCGAAGCTTCATACCATGCATGCGCCCGCGATACCCTAACGAGTGTTCTATTTTTCAAAGTTCTATGTTTACCCTTGTAGCTCGCGTTCCGAAAGCATCCATCCAACAAAACCCGAACTGATCCCCGCCCCTAAAGTATAGCAGACTGTGTTACCAGCCAGAGTCTAAGCGGGGGTGGGATTCTCGGTGCAGTTCAACCAGGGGAGACAGACACGGTGCACTTTCCCTCTTCAAGGTGCGAGCCAAGGAGATTCTATACCGACGAGCTGCAGTGGTTACCAACTTTATAAATTTCAAACCGACTCTCTGCCTTGTCTTTAGGTTCATGTGTCAAGTTCAAGGAAAAAGCAAGCAGAAAAATGTTTCGGTTTTTTTTTCTCCTTTTCTCTTCACAATTTTGGAAAAGAGCAAATTTCAGTCTTCAATTAGCGAACAGCGAACAGCTTCGAAAAATAAGGAAGCAATAGACGAATCAACTGTCTTTCGATGTCTGTCCATAGTTCGTCTAAGATTCTATACCTAACGAAAAAAGAAAAAAAAAAAAAACTTCTCTCAACGTTTGTTCGGCCCTTGACTCCCCCGGGAATAAATAGCTCTTGCGGAGTTAGTGTCGTCCGGGATATACACACACGTATACGTATAGGTACCTATAACCGCGTTCTACTGCACAGTTCAAGGTTAGGGACGCTGCAGGGCGTCGCACCACGCCGCGTACCAGCTACCAAAATACATCCCTCCGATCCAGCAGCGCTTATAAATAAACCAAAAATTACAACGAGACGAGACGAGACGAGACGAACCGTTCCTCCGTACCGAACTTTCGTTCGGTTTGCTCGCTCGAACGCAACCGCGTGCAACGCGAGGTGCGGCAGTGTGCAGAAGATACGCACTGCATGGTCCATCCACGATCCCAATAACCTTGCTCCAGCTGCAGCCGTTAAAAATATACTTATCCCACTGTATACGATGTTTCATACCATAATATATAGGTATATATCTACGCATACGAACATTTGTTTTTGTTTTTTTCATTTATTTATTTCTTTTATCAAAGAAGGATGATTGTTCTCTTTGTTTCAAGTAAAAATAGAAAAATAAAAAACCATTTCAATATTATATACCGCTTAGAATGGTGGTGAAAATTTCTGTAATGAAGATGCAGCCAGCTCTCTATAAGCGCCGCGACGACATGCCACGTAGTCTTTGTTTGTTGCATAGCACGTATCTGTGTATATAAGTGTACGAGTTCGTACCGCGAATAGCCTTGACAAAGATTGAACTCAAACGATGAGTACAACAATCATTGAACTATAGTGACGTCGACTACAGTAGTATAGTACCTCTAAACAACAACGGGAGATTTATTTTCTTTCTCTCCTCACATGTTATGTTGTTTTCTCGGAGGGTTCTATATACGGTAGTTTTAATTTTACAATTGATCTTTCTTCTCCCACTTGTTTTGGTATTATTTTATTTTTTCATCCCACGCGCTCTTTTACAGATTGAAAAATTCTATTTTATAACTCGAGATGATTGTTGGTATAGGTACAGACGGAAAATTATTGGAAATTTTTTTTACACGCCGCTTTTATTTTTCCGCGGAATGAATGGACGCCGAAAAAAAAAAAGAATCATAAAAATATACCGAGCCTGGATACCACTTTATAATAAGAATGAGTCCCACGGCTACGATTAACGATATTATTTCGTCTGACGGAAAAAGGATGACACTACTTACGAGGGTCGTTTTCAGATTTTCTCTTCACTTCTAGATCAACCTCGAATTTTCCTTTTTCCATATTTCTAATGATTTCGATTTTTGAATCAAAGAATGAGACAATCGGCGACATTCGGACGTAGATAATTAATTTCAAGTCGTAGGGTCAAGGCCGAATCTCTCTTTCCCATCATATCATGCCTAGTGAGTCGCGGGTGAGTGAGTCATTCCTGTAAAATTGTACATAAGTAGGTATATACGTGGAGTCAGGGGGAACGGTGAAGCGCGAAGAGGAGTACGTCGAACTCGATGACCGTTGTGCCAATGCAGAGAGGTGCAGCAACGTCCGAGAGATGGTTCTCGGTTAGCTGAGAGAGCCAGAGAGAGAGTAAACTTCGCAAATGCGAACTAACGAACGTACACAGTTGGGTTCGGCTGCCCTCGGAAATCTTCGGATATCTTGAGGCGCATTCCGGGGACGTCAACCCGCACAAGATATCTCGATAGCCCTCGAGAATCTTCTTCTCAAAGCGCGTACTAACCTAACCGAGGACTGTGCTGCAAACTATACCAGCCTCTAATATGATAAGTATGCGAACCATGCGAGTGCAGAGTTGATTTATACGTTTTTTCGATGTCCCCTTCGGCCCTTCAAAAATAAAAAAAAAATTACGAAACATTTATCGGAAGAACCGAATTTTCTTCTTGCTAAAAATATTGCAACAAAAAAAAAAAAAAAAATGCAAAAAAAAGTAGAATATTTGCTCCACTTATTTCCCCCGCGAACTGTTCTTCTTCTCCTCGATCTTCTATGGCGCGAGCCCCTCCCCCCCACCCCTCATTTAGTTTGAGAAACGCTGCAGGGCCGTTGCACCAGACAGGGTGAACGCTCTTGGCGTTTTGCCGGGCGCCTGGTAGCTGCTGCTGCTGCTGCTGCTGCTGCTGCTGTTAGTGCAGATATCGCGTTCGTTCAACATTGCCTGCCCTACCGCCTTTCTGATGCCGGATGGGCTGAGCCGAGTGCAGCAGAGTATCGCCTACCGTATAGTTTTACCTGGGGTACTGCAGCCGACGCTGTCGAGCCCCTGGACGGAGCCCCATATATACACGATTAAACTTCTCCATATAAGTTTATAAGAACTGGATAGAGGCAGCAGCACTGTCCAACGAACTTAGGCCAGAAGAGAACAGAGAGCAACAACACAACCTTTAGGGGACCACTGTTCCCACTCAAGGGCACAGGGGGCACCGCTCCACTGAACCAATTATGCGATTTTTTTTTTTACATGTCAGCTATTACGACTACTACTTCTACTATTTTTGCCAGCGGCGTTTGATTGCCTCGTAAAATAATCGCGAAGTAACGTTTCCTCTCGTTTATATAGACACATAGACACACATATCTAAAATATATATTCGCAATGGCATTGACTGCGATTTTTTTTTTTTTTTTTTTTTTTCTGAACCTTCGCCGATCTTATCTCACCGGGCTTTTCCAGTTTATATTTTGTTTTTAAACCTGTGATCTTCACATAAATTCGTATCGAAAAAGCAAATGATATTCACATACATTCATAGTCTTCTCTAAATACATATATATCGAGGAGGAACAGCGTAGGTAGGTATACATTCGCATTGCGCATTTCACGATGAGAACTGGTGTGAGTCAACGGCAGACTAAAAGGCGCCAAGATTGTCCACTACGATAATCCTGGAATTGCTTCGAATCGATGTCTGACTCACGCGCGTTCCTGACTCACTGCTGCAGCATCGAGTAAGTTTGTTGCACCGCGCTGTTTTTAGTCCGGAACCTAAATCCACTTCCTATATTATTATCGTCGTATATTATAAATGGATATCGACAAATCCTCTAATACGATTGAAAACTAATTGTAAGAAAAATGACTAGAAAAGAAAGACGACAGAATCTGTTTTTTTTTTTTTTTTTTTTTTTTCCCTCTCTTTCACCGTACTCGTTTCTTTTTTGCCGGTAAAAATATATGCGCTCTGGTTTTGCAAACCCTGGGAAATGCGCTGGCGATTGGGAACCCCCAGACTGCACAGGAGGGGATTGACCCAGACACCCCCTCCACCAGACGACCCCCTCTTTCATCCACTAATCCTCCCCTGCCTGCTTCGAGAACCTCGCTTTGTATGTACGCGAGAGGATGAGAAGGGTGCAAGAGACCGTCACGTTGATAAAGGATTGCGCTACCGTGCAACAAAACATACATATGACATACACGCGTGCATAAGTATACATCAAAATTTTTTTTCTAACACGTGTAAAACGTTTCAAATATAATATAAAAATAGACTATATATTGGGTTCATTCAGTGAACGGAAAAATAAAAAAAAAAATAAAATCAACATATCCCTTCCTTTAATGTACATAGATAGGTATATACTATATACCTATACATACGCAGATCTCTATCGTATATTATGCATTGTTGTTACCTCTGCAGCACGCGACAAAATCAGATACTACACGCGTCTGCACCTTGCGATGTAAATCATGTGGGTAATTTTTAGCTTCCGTAATCTCGTTAATAATAATTAGGTAACGGCGTTTTTTTTTTTTTTTGGGGGGGGGGGGGGGGGGGGGTAATTTTATCGGTTTTATTCAACTTTACTCTTCCTCAATTTATTTGCGAAATTTCGATCTGTGAATTTCTATATTCATGAAGCTGGAAGGAAACAAAAAAATCACCGCGTCTATATAGCAGCAGTATAAGTTTTTTTTTTTTTTTTTTTTGTTTTTTTGTTTTGAGGAACGACCCGATGCAGCTACGGCTACGGTTTACGGTTTATCGATTACGGGAAAGAACCTGCTAGAAGCAGCTATATAGACTGTGTGCATCCAATACCAAGGGAACTGAACTGGGGTTGCGAACCCCAACTAAAACGGCAGACAGAAGTACAGACGCGAAAGGGGGTGACCCAGACACTCCCTCAGCTCACTCCACTCCACTACTACAAGCGACGACGCCACCAGGATGTTTGCAACCTCGAGGCGCCGGAGAACCTTGTATATCTACTACACCTCCTGGTTCTGGGTTTACAATTTTCTGCAATAACTATGTCTACCCTGTGGGGGTGGATATCGAAACGAAAAATAAACGAAGGGACTAAAAAAAAAAAAAAATTTCGTTAAGTAAAATTAGGAATTTATCGCTTCATTTTTTCGTATATAGATAAACTAAAAAAAAAAGGGACACTATTTAAATAGAGATAGGAGAAAGACGTCTATAAATCTATGGATTTTTTTGAATACTCTCGGGAATTAATCGTCAGTGATAATGATACGCCGAGCTATAGTTACAGAGTGCAACAAACTAAGGACCTTCGGGTTTATATTGCGTCGGTGTTACCGCGTCGTCGCGACGCCCACCGCAAGTACCGCGCTGCTAATAAAAAACATATACGCATTCAATTCTAATGTAGATTATTGTGAAGGCCAAGATTGTCGAACTACGTTATTAAAAATTTATTATTCGATCCAATAAGATCGAGTACAGGAATTAAATTCAGTCGTAAAATTGTCACAGCATATGTTTGATTTCCTATGTCTGGTTGGAATCGAGCTATTGGAATTATTGACCATTTTTTTAAACCAAATGTGGAAAAATAAAAGAACATTAATTCGATTAGAATTATTTCTATAAATGATGTTCGGTAATTAAACAATGAATTAAAAGTTTCTCGAACGATAATTAGAGTTGAACGGTCGGAGAGACGTTGCATACAAGGGCATCGGACCGACAAAGAAATAAAACGGGTATGAAAATATATGTGCATATAAATCGCAGTTCAATTAGCATGTTTATTACAGCCCACACCGCAGCAACTTTGTGTGGTAATCGAACATGCTACACAATCTTCTCTCCCTCTTTTTCTTTCTCGCTCACGCTCTCTCTGAATATGTAACGAAAACAAGCTCATCCTGTATTCATACGTAGGTGAGACGTACCTAATAAAACTATGATCTTTATTTTGATTAGGGGGTCCAACCGATCTCAAAACTTCGTCGGAAATCTTTAATTTCTCTAAAATATGGTCTAAAAATTAAAAACACCACTGCCTTGTGATAAATCTCAGTCTCTGCTATGTAATATAGAAAAAATACTATCCAAAAACTAGAAATTGATATTTATTAGAACCTGGCAGTAAAAATGAAAAAAATAAAAAAATACGTTTTAGTCGATGATGAAAATGAAAGAGGCGGGGGTTGAACGGGAAGGTAATTTATCGGTCGGGTTTAGTTTCGCGTGAGCAACGAGTACCAGCGGAACTAGGGGCGCCATCAGTCGATAACGAAAGTAAAGCATGTGTAGCTTGAGCTTCTGGTGAAACCTGTTCTACCGCAGTGTATTAACGTCGGTATGGAGGCTGGCGATTAATCAGATGATAATAGAAATACACTTGCGATGGTAAAGGCCATTGTGTGTGATTTATCCTCGAAGTAATTTAATCATCGGATATGTATAGTTTCAAATTTCCTCCGATAGAGAATCGAGATGAATAGATAGATGAAATATTATCTCGTGGTAAAGACGGGGTGGTTCATATTAATTTAAGGAAATTGGAATTAAAATGCGATGTAGGTTGGTGAGGAGTCGATATCATATTATGTTAGATTATAGTCGAATTTAAAACTCACCACTTTTTATCCAGGATACAGAAGAAGATTGCCTCGACTGGAAGAACCGCTTCTACTACAGCATACGATGAGAATCCAGAGATAATCCTTATTGGCGGTCCGGGGGATGGGGGTATTTTTTAAAATTCAGCTACAATAATATTACATTCCTGATTGCGGGTTGCATTCATAACACTGCACTTTTTTACATTATATTATATATTGGGGGTAGAATTGAAAACACTTCTTTATGAACTAAATGAAATTCCAGAATGGGGGTAAACCTGAAAAACACTGAAAAGATATATTATATTCCCGAAGGAAGGGCTAGAATTATAAACACTGCATTGCTATTTTATATTCCCGAAGGAGGGGGGTAAAATTATAAACACTGTAATGATATTTCATATCTTGGAGTGGGGGTAGAAATAAAGACACTTCATTGCTATTTTATATTCCAGAAGGAAGGGGGTAGAATTAGAAACACTGCATTGCTTTTTTATATTCCCGGAGGAAGGGGGTAGAATTATAAACACTGCATTGCTATTTTATATTCCCGAAGGAGGGGGGTAAAATTATAAACACTGTAATAATATTTCATATCTTGGAGTGGGGGTAGGAATGAAAACACTTCATTGCTTTTTTATATTCCCGAAGTAGGGGGCTAGAATTAAAAACACTGCATTGCTATTTTATATTCCAAAAGGAAGGGGGTAGAATTATAAGCACTGTGATGATATTTCATATCTTGGAGTGGGGGTAGAAATAAAAACACTGCATTGCTTTTTTATATTCCCGAAGGAGGGGGCTAGAATTAAAAACACTGCATTGCTATTTTATATTCCCGAAGGAAGGGGGTAGAATTATAAACACTGCATTGCTATTTTATATTCCAAAAGGAAGGGGGTAGAATTATAAACACTGTGATGATATTTCATATCTTGGAGTGGGGGTAGAAATAAAAACACTGCATCGCTTTTTTATATTCCCGAAGGAGGGGGCTAGAATTAAAAACACTGCATTGCTATTTTATATTCCAAAAGGAAGGGGGTAGAATTATAAACACTGTGATGATATTTCATATCTTGGAGTGGGGGTAGAAATAAAAACACTGCATCGCTTTTTTATATTCCCGAAGGAGGGGGCTAGAATTAAAAACACTGCATTGCTATTTTATATTCCAAAAGGAAGGGGGTAGAATTATAAACACTGTGATGATATTTCATATCTTGGAGTGGGGGTAGAAATAAAAACACTGCATCGCTATTTCATATTCCAAAAGGAAGGGGGTAATATTATAAACACTGTATTGATATTTCATATCTTGAAGGGGGGGGATAGAAATAAAAACACTTCATTGCTTTTTTATATTCCCGAAGGAGGGGGCCAGAATTAAAAACACTGCATCGCTATTTTATATTCCAGAAGGAAGGGGGTAGAATTATAAACACTGCATTGCTTTTTTATATTCCCGAAGGAGGGGGGTAGAATTAAAAACACTGCATTGCTATTTTATATTCCAAAAGGAAGGGGGTAGAATTATAAACACTGTGATGATATTTCATATCTTGGAGTGGGGGTAGAAATAAAAACACTGCATCGCTATTTCATATTCCAAAAGGAAGGGGGTAATATTATAAACACTGTATTGATATTTCATATCTTGAAGGGGGGGGATAGAAATAAAAACACTTCATTGCTTTTTTATATTCCCGAAGGAGGGGGCCAGAATTAAAAACACTGCATCGCTATTTTATATTCCAGAAGGAAGGGGGTAGAATTATAAACACTGCATTGCTTTTTTATATTCCCGAAGGAGGGGGGTAGAATTAGAAGCACTTAACCGCTGAATTATATTTTTAATTAGTAAAATTGAAAAACACTGAAAAGCTAGATTATATTAAACATTTTGCGATTAGAATTTTCAAAACACTTCACTTCTATATTAAATTCCAGATTGAGGGTAGTACCACTCAGATAACTGTATATTTATTGTGTTTCGTGATTGTGGAAAGATAAATAATACATATCTACCGCTGTATATATATATATACTCTTCGATCCCAAATCGATTTTGTAAAATATCGGAAATAAGGCAATTAATACTTTTATATCGACGATTGAACTATACGAAAGATAATATACATACGAATTTTTAATAAAATTAAAAAAAAAGAAATACGGAATTTTCCCTTAGCTTTGAAATAACCAAATATACAAAGATCCGCACATATTAAATGAAAATATCAATTTTGGAAATAAATACACGATAATAGTTGACCGAAAAAATCTCCCAGCGTTAATATCCCTATAATATACCTATAGCGAATGGGACTTATAGTCACTACATGATGTATTATGCATAACTAAAGAAGCAAATTAATAAAAACGCCGAGGGATGGCGTTATGAGGTCTGCCCGGGCCTCGATCGTCATATATACATACATATGTGTAATGGCCGATTTCACCAACGTCGAATAACGTTTTATTTACAGAATAACTCTATTCGTCGAATAAAAGTCGCAAATACAATCTGAAATAGTCATTCGTTTTCAATGAATGAGAGTTTAATCTATGAATAAAGTTATTTTTCGTTGGCGAAGCCGGCCATAAGCCAGCTAGTCGTTGGAAGAAAATTTTCACTTGTTGCGAATAATGAGAATAATTATCTTACCATAATTCGTAGAAAATGATCACTCCTCACGAATCGAACTTCGAATGAGAAAGCAATGAATGAAATTGAGAAATACTAATATTCATGAATCTAGTGATCAAGTTGTATCGGTGATGAAATAAAACCGTTAAAATATTTCAAGTAATGAACGCCATTTTTCTCACTCTACCTACCTCACGCGATTTATAAATATGAGAAAAAGTACCACCCTAACTCGCTAACTGTCGCTCGATTATATACCTATCGCGTAATTATTCGATAACAGCTATGTATAAGCACTTGATTATTGTATTGGCGTAATTATAATCGCGAGAAAACTTTCGGCAGGATTTATGCAACCGTTATCCGCCATTGAGACACTACTACCAATATCATAAAAGAAAAGAATAAACTATAATAAAGAAGCTCTAACTCGCCCCCTCTATTCCCCCCCATCGAAAGCCTCGGAAGCTAGAATCCCGCCCAAACAGATATAACCTATTAATATTTATCAGATAGATATTACGATTGTCGAATTTTGGCACATTTAACTAAGTAGAATGCCTGCAAATGATTCAGTTAGCAAAAAATCGGATAATATGATACCTGATTCACTTATATCAAATGGGCCCGTAGCGGTGCCTGGATTTCTGCACTTACTTTTATCACGGCACTCTTTTGTTGGTCAAACTTACCATTAGCCTCATAAAATTTGAGACCCACTCGACGATCGAGATATGAGACGGAAATTTGTTACACTTGCATAATTTCGCACGGTAGTTAACTATACATATCCTAGAGATTAGCGAGTAAACAAAAGCATCTCAGCGCCAAAAATTATAACTGAGATGTATTAGTTAGTTAGTATGTGGTATAGGTGATCCTTTTATTTTTATAGCCCTTGCACTAGCGCCACTTGCGGTTAAAAACAATAAATATAATTTGTTAAAAATTTGCAAATAAGAGATTATTTGAAAATTTTAATGTATCGACGATTATTTACGACACTATCTTTCGCAGGAAAAAACAAACCTTCGATTAATAGCTGATCCGACACAGCAGTCCTCTGTCATCTCAAGTATCTTTCTTCAATCTTGTCATCGTTCATCTTTTCACCATATTTCAAAATACTCGTATTTCCGTAACCGTTTTCACCGTCGGTAAACCTAATAATGATGGTACAGCAGATCGATCATGAGATAAACGCCGCGTTTTCATTCGCTCCTCAGCTTCTGGCTCAAGCCGCTACGAGGCATGATCATCTCTTTTCCCCCACCCCCACGACGATGTTAGAATTCCGCGGTAAGTCCGTGATGTGTAGTTGAGGCGGCAGCACTAGAAAATCTTCGCGAAGTTCGTGGTGAACGAAGGTAGTACATAGTGGGCTAGCTGGATCAGACCGTATCCGCCATATTGCAATCCGAGTTGAGTAAGAAAACATTGTGAAGCACGTGGGAAGGCGGTATAAATTTGCGTAAATATAATCGCCAGTTAATAAATAAGTGGATAAATAAGTGAGGAATAATAAGTGATTGAATATAGAATAAATTGCGGCGTATTTGATCGAATATTCGGTGAGTAATATCGGTGAAATAATTTGCCATGCTGTTAACGCACATCGCCGCTGCCTGGTCTCTCATCACCTACCAGGCTGAAAGGCAGCGGCATTTTTCTTCCCATACGCCCTTTGGCTAGCTGAATTTATCCGTGGGTTAAATCTCGTCTGATATATTATAGAGAAAATTTTTATTCTATTTTACATTTAATCTCAAGTTATACGTTCTTATTTATTTCATCGATATTTTATCGATTAACTAACATCGGGATTTCACCAGGTCCCGACCGCTGACAATACAGATGTCCGATCGCCGATTATATGTGTTATTTTTTGAGTTAAGAATTCGGGAAAAAGAAGACTGAGACATGGAGATAGAAGCGGCCAACTCCCATGATGTGTTTTCTCAATTTATTAAACTCCGATTAGTTGCTAGTTCCATCTACGTCTTAGAGATGTTTTTGTTATTATTTTTACACCCGTTTATCTAGAGACAAAGTTAAAGATGAAAATACGGAATTGGAAATTTCCAGTCTTTATAAACTCGTGTATTTATACCCATGATCATTCTATGTCGCTCTCTATTGTCCAAAGAAATTATGAAAGTAGGTACTTGATCATATTACCGTTTGTATCTACGTACGAACGTAGATCTTACACAGGCAATAATATACCTATGCCTCTGTGGCTCTGAATTTAAACTTACGTACGTATGTGTATATATGTCGTGACTCATCGGGCAGGATCATTCATCCCAAATAAACTTTTCGTAAGAAATTCATTTCACCCTCGATTTAATATATTTCAGCTGCGAAATGCGATTACAAACAAGATAATAATGGTAAACAATCAACAAATATAAAAGCATTTGTTTATTATTTTTTTTATTTGTTTTTTCAAAAATACATATTTTTCTTAAAACATTTTTAGTTTTCAATAATCTTCAATCGTCGGCCTTCCCGAACTCGAATCAGATGCGTTAGTGAATAGCCTACGCTGATACGTAACAATAATATAGCCTTCGACTACTCGGCCTTCTGGTTTGATAACCCAATTAGGTTTAGTCACCAATTTCTTATCTGGGAAGTCGAACGTATTTTATTTAGAGTTATCCTGGACTTCTTTCTTTTCTCTTTAGCTGTTTGTTAATTATTAGCTGAATTTTTAACGCATTGATATATAAATAAATCTTTTATTTCTTCTTCTTCTTACTTTCTTTAATTTTGAAGAAAAATAAAAATAGCATACAGGAAGCTGCCTCCAGGTCTTAACCCAGTTGGACTATAAGGTACTTGTCTACTCCCTCCACCATAAAGAATAAGGAACGGTCGTCGAATCGTGGGTGATGTGATCTGAAACGTGGTTGAAAGACCGACGAGAGTATACATTATTACATACCTATAATAACGCGGTTACCGGTTTAGTTTTGACCATTTATTTTCAGTCTTTTATTTATTTTATTTATCCCAGACCTCGCCACTAACTTTCAGTAATATTATGCAGGTATTTTATATTCGTGTTAATGAGTAAAATAAGAAATCAAACGATTTGTGACGCAAGCTAGATTCAAATCCACGAAAAAAAGGTCAAAATTTAATATAATTACACAGATTATAGCAATATAAAGTTTTTCAACTCGAAATTTGTTCACATTTTTTTTTCTGGTCTATGTATCGAAGGATAGGAAATATTTCTTCATTTTACCTGAAAAATCTAGTTAGGTATAAGAAAAGAAAATCGGGATTAGATGGAAGTCTAACAGCTGCTGCTGCTGCTGCTGCTGCAACACCGGGAAATGGCTTTCGGGACTCGGGAGTGGGTACGCAGACGTGTACCCTATGTCTATACAATAACAATGAGGAGGGAAAAACCGTCCCAGGTTCCTTTGTGCCATTCCCCCGAATCGCGTAGGCATAGATACCTGGTTTTCCCGAGACATTCACATTAGCAAGAAATGTCGATAAATGGGACATTTCCCCAGAGTCTAATATAATTCAAAAATCGTTCGAAGAATTTTCAACGATAAAAAAGATACGGTTTCATTCAGGCGCACAGTGTATACTGCAGAATGCGATAATTCGTTTTTCGCAGTTCGCGAGTAGAGTTCAGGTATAGGTATACGTGTTATCTGTATTCTTCAAGATATCTATTACATCGCGTGGCTTTCGTGGTTCTGAAATGCGCATGCGTCGATCGGAGAACCGGACAGTCCAGAGTGCCCCACGTGCAGCTACGGACTGAAGAGTTCCCCGCGCGCAGTGAGAGAAAGAGAGAGAGTAGTGTAAGACCGGACTCGCGTTGCTGTTGCTGTTGCTATTGCCGCACCTCGTAATGCGGGTTATTATATTCCTGAACGACGACGAGATATGTTATTGTAGTTGAGAAGTCCATTGCGTATTTATCGCGTTTTCTATATCTGACTATATTTATATTAGAAATAAATATTACCTTACGTACGACAACCCCGTGTTTCCGGTATATTAATTAAACCCACACATACCTGTACAGCTACCTTCGTTAAAATACCGCGTAATCATGGATCTCCGCCCGGTAAGTTCACCCGCTAAATTTCCATATGTGACCAAATTCCGACTCTTTGAATCCATCAATAAATACAGAATTTATATAAACAATAAAACCATACGATTACTTACATGAATTTATGTATTTTTTCGCAATTAACATTAGTACATATATGTATTATTTGTTTTATGTCATATACTCTCACGTATACCTGAAATGGTAAGGAAATTTATTACATATATTTTAATACTCATCAAACAACAAACTTTTACGCTATTTGTTGTTTATCTTGAAACTATAGAGATTATATCATATCGACGATATGTGTATCTTATTTCTCACTTTATTATACATATTATCGAAGGGTGGGGAAAAAAAGTGTAAATAACTACGTATTTAGAAGCCGATACATACTCGACCGTATACCTACAGAGAGATCGTGTTTAGTCTGTTTAACATTAACGATAACCTTTAGCGTAGTTCGAACATATATCTTGTGGGTGGTTTTTGTCCACGTTTTTTTTTTTTCTTTTTTTTTCATAAAAAAACTTTTTATTTCATTTTCTTATTTATATATTTCCGCTGTTTTTGAATCGCACTTACATCACATGTGATAAATGATTCCTTTTTTTTCTCGCTTGTTATTTTTCGAGAAAAATCGTAATCAAGTTTCAAAAAACGTCCAGCTGTTTACATATTATATTAATAATTACGAAGGTTCCGGACGCAGTTCGCGGCCCCAAATAGATTAATAATTTTATCGCACATTTGAATCCCTCTCTACGTGTTTGATCTGATCATGATGATCTGATCGTCAAATCAAAGCCAAATATATTTTGCGATACCGTATTTTTAATACGTACCTACCTGTACCTGTACATATAGATATATCTTCTCCTGAACGATTTACTAATTACCAATATCGTATTATATTATTATACATATATTATCGTACAGGTATTAGGAGTTTAAGAAATTATAGAATTCTTCAAATTTTCGAAACGTCGTCGTTACCATTTATCTATTATTATTATTATACTTATTTACTCAAGTTTGTATAAGCTCGTTGTGTGTGATCAACGGGCGACTTATAATTATCATTATTCAATGTATATAGTGTACTTAACCGCAGGGCGAAGAAATCTTGTGCCTATATATTAGTATATGCCTATATGCAGATGTATAGATGATAATTCTTTAAATATAATATTTTTAAACTGATAAATATGCTTAATTGTTCAATTGATTTCCGTCATTTGCAATCATTGCGAGAAAATGTTTACCATATGTTTATACTATGCAATGTACATACAGACTTATACTATATCGATAAAACAATATTACAACGTGAAAAAAAAAAAAAAAACTAATTGATAACAACAATTGCGTATTATATGTTAGTTACAATGTGAAAAAACCTAATCTCAGCTGTTTAATTGCCTCGAGATTTTCTAATACTTTTCCGTCTTACAATATAATATATTGATTGATGCGTAAATATATATATAATCATATAATCGCCCTGGGGTTTTATCGTTATCGATCGATACACTGCAGATAAGATAATAATAATTATTGGCAATCAGTGTAATAGCCCTTTATACATTTTACACTGTGTCGATTTTCTTATAAATTTTCTCTCTATCTATCTTATATAGAATTTTGAAAATTTAGCGATGTAACGTAATAATTATTTAATACAAACGAGCTAAATATTTTCTACATACTATTGGGGATAAATGAAAAATATCATTCCCAAAGCAATGTACACTTTTACCATTACAAGCTATCGTGTAGCGGATCAGCTGCTCATTGCGATACTGCTACGAGTTTAGTTGCCTTGCCTTGCCACGTGCTTTTCACGTAACTTCTGTATGTACACCATAAGTGCTATTATAGGAATATATTTTTGAATCGTTTTACACACGGGGTATTATAATATAGTGATAATTATCATTATTATTCATCATATACGCGTAATTATATCGATTAATTAAATAATAATTAACTATTCCCGAACACAAAAGGATTATCCTTTTTTCTTTTAATTTTTAATTTTTTTTCTTTTAATTTTGCAAAATTTTTATTATTGTTATTCACTTTGTAACCTCGTTACACGTGGTTAAATGTCTCGACAGCGTGGTGTGGAGTGGCAAAGTTTAAAAGTGTTATTTTCACGCACACGACACCCACGCTTTTGCCTATTCCTATTACTGTTCCGGGTAGCTGAAGCAACTACGTTTATATGTAAAGATACGGCACGAATGTGTATTTACTCATAAATACGTAATATAGAGAAACGTAGATACTATATACGTACGTAGATATGTGCCGCGACTTAATACTCGCACAGCTGTTTCCTCGAAAGATTTATTATACTACTAGTCCGCGTTTGGACGGTTTCACGTTATGCCGTTGAATCATACCCCGCTTACAATCAGTCTCTGCGTGCACCTATGTATAGAATATAGATATAATACACAATTTCTGTACTTAATGAATGATTTAGAATTATGAATGAGAGATATTGATTCCACGATTTAAAAATATATACTTTTTTCTTTTTTGTTTCCTAATTTTGTCGAATTTAATTCACCGAATTTTATACACTCGAGAGTTTTCTCATGTATCGAATTATTGCGGTGCGTTCCTTGTTTTATTTACTTATTTATTTTCTGTCTCAGGAATATCGTCACGTGGTTGAAACAAAATAAAAAGGTGCTAAATATAATAATAATATTAACAGAAATAGAAATGACAAAAAATGTTTTCTTTCTGTCTAATATTAAAGAGACGATTTTTCTCAAATAATATTTTACTCTCTTACCAGAGCTATAACACTTGTTGATCCGGAAAACACAGTACATACGCCGTCTGCGTGTATATTTGATTAAAAAAAAATACATATATTTCCACGATATCGACAGAGAGAGAGAGACAGAGAAAGAGATAAAGAGAAAGAGAAAGAGAAAGAAAGGAAAAGAAAGGATACTTTTGAGGTGTGATGAAATTGCTTTCAAAAATATGTATTATGAGTTTCAAGGAAATGAAATGAAAGAAGAAACAAGAAAAAAAAATCAAGGGGGTTTGGGCTGACCATAAGTCAGCCTCTGAACATCCCGGTTTAAAACTCTTTTCGAGCCGAAATAATAATAATAATAATAATAATAATAATGCTGTCATTATCTTATTCGAATTTCGGAAGCACAATTTCAAATTCGTAATCAGCGACTCAAAAAACCCCATGATAGCAATTTTGATTCGAGTCCGTTCATCTATTCTCAAGATATAATTTTTATTTTATTATTAATTAGAGTTTTGTTATTCGAATAATTCGAGAAGTACTGAGCCGATCAAAGCCAAAATCCAATCAGTTCTAAGTTTGGAAAGGCCGCGTCGATTGAGACCAAAATCATCAAAATCCGGTAACTAACTCTCGAGATAAAGTCGGACAAAAAAATTGATCACGTGATCGAATGATTGGAAGATCATTCTATAGACTTCAAAACGTGGAGATCTAGTGAAAATTCGACTTTTCATTTTCAGGGTGATTGCAATAACTTCCTCTTTTTTTTTTTTTTTTTCTTTCAAAACAGAAAAACGGGAAGTTGAAAAGAATCATACAACTGAAGGAATTAAATATTATAAATAATCTCGTTCATTTACTATATACTATAAGTAGACGTTCGACAGATAAGCAAGAGAAATTTCGTGCCCCAATTACGACAGTGATATGCTACTTTCGGTTAATTTTTTCTTTTTTCTTTTTTCTCATTCAATCTTTTCGTAATACATAAGTATACATGCCAATGTACTACACTCACGCTGTGTACATATAGGTATACGTAGAAATAGTAAATATATATCTATAATAAAACATTCATTACGAAATCGATATCAATACAATAAACCGATCGGCCTTTCTTCTTCTCATTTAGTTTATTAACTCATGTTCTCATTATTCCGCGAGCGGTGAAAGTTCGCCGAAGTAGAATCGTATCTATACAGGTATAACATACTAACTTACGATTTAACATCGATAATTTGCAACAAGCCGAATTCAACAAAAAAAAAATAACATAAATAAATACATAAATAAATAACATGGAATAGTAGGAAATGAATTGAAGTTAATTCAAATATCAATATTAACATTTAATTATTCTATTTATTTTTCAGTTTTGTTTGGTTTCGAGGAACAGTAGCTACCGTGGACTTGCGCGATGTCTTCGCCCCGCATCCAACTAGTAAAGTGGACAGTACCAGCATTTGCATTGATCCTAGGTCTGCTGTGGTACAAGCGTCGCCGAGCAGACAGAGCTGACCCAGGTGGAAAGAGCGGTTCAAATAAGAACAGCCGTTCGAAAAGGGCTAAAGAAATCCACAGTCTAAACGATTCAGGGTTTCATTTCGACGAGTCGTTCACATCGACCGCTTCAAACCCAGTAAAAATCGAGATTGCTTGTAGTCCTCGACAAGTCAGCGAAAGCCTTGATATTCCCCAACGAAGACAACCCGCTACTCTTTCCGTTACACCGATTACATCAATTGCTGGTAGCGATCCTGACGCCTGGTACAAAGACGTTGAAATGACTGCAGACGTAGAAGAAGAAGTTCGACCGGCTATAGAATTGCCCGAAAAAATAATATCCAGAGATTCTCTATCAAAACAAAAACAACAGCAATCTGTTCCGCAACCAAGATCAAAATCACCCTATGAAACAGCCAAACATACAGTCAGGAATCAGATAACTAAAATGCTTGATCACTCAGAGGATCTCAACGCAAAACGCGACACTATTATCGACGAAATGAAAATACAGGAAAGGGCAGGCTCCGAGAGAGATTCAGCCAACCATAGTCCAGTCTCTGGTGTTCTTGACGGCAGCGTTAGCGACGAAGCAAGAAGCGAGGGGAGCAGCGACAGCGGAAAAGGTGATAAACTTTATCAAAGATGGAGTCTTGGGTTGACTAAAAGTCGATTTATGACTAAATTGGATTTAATGATGTTTAATTGTGTTATTTACAGGTGGAAGCATCAGCGGCAACAGTCCAGCAGTTTATGAGTTCGTTTTACCTCAGAATTTGATCGGTCGTTTGATAGGCCGTCACGGTGTATTTCTGCAGAGTATAAAGGCCAAGGCGCAAGTTAATATCCTGATAAAACGTCACCCAGAAACTAACAAGATGAAAGTTTGCGCTATAGAGGGTTCGCAGAAAGGAATACGCACCGCTTTGGATATGATAAGGCAGAAATTTCCTGAGAATAAATATCCCTCTGTTACTTTAGAGCAGGTTTCTTTCCTTAAAAAACCAGAGGAAATGCCGTGGGTACCTGAAGTTATGCAACTTGAACTTATCGAGGGAATGAACAACGACGTTACAGTTATTAGAGTTATGGAACCAAACCATCTCTTCCTACATCTACCCACTCATCCGTCATATCCTTCTCTTCGTATTTTAGATCAGAATATGACACAACTTTATAACACCGTAGCAGATGCACCTCCAGTTCCTGAACAGCTCGAGAGTAAGAAATGATCTTGTTTTTGTTTCTTCTTAATAAGCAATTGGAAATTATTATTTGTCATTTTATTTTCAGAGGGTATGGTCTTTGTTGGAAAATGGTACGACAGATGGGTCAGAGTTTATATTCAAAAGCCAGACCCTCGTGGGGAAAAGCATTTAGTCCGTCTTATAGATCACGGCGGATTTTGGATATTAAAGAGCTCTGAGATGAGGAAAATTAGATATGATTATCTCACCTTACCTTTCCAAGCCATAGAAGTATTCGTGGCTAATATTCGACCAAAAAATGGTAAGAAATTAAAACTGTTTCAACGTCTTATTAGTTAAAAATGATCAAATATTAGCTCGAAGAGAGGAGACTGTGAGTTCTAGAGACTTGAAATTTGGCAGACTCCCAGACCTCGAAAATTATAAACAACATTGATTTCCCGTTCATGTTTAATCAGAGTTTATTTCTCTCTCGCTCTCTCTATCCAGGAGCCTGGGAGCCTGAAGCATTTGAATTGGTGCATCAAATAACCCAAGGAGTCGTGGTCCAAGCCCAAATACAGAGCTATGTGGATCGCGACACGCATATAAACCTGTATCTAAACATACAGAAACATGGGGTATGCATGGTTTATTAATGATAATTAATGATGATGATGAGTTTGAAATATTTATGAATTCGTATTACAGAGTAATTGATATTCTCTTTTTTATTATTTCCAGGTGATATCTCTTGCTGATGAATTGGTGGCGCGTGGATACGCGGAGCCTGTTCATCTTGAAGAAATATTCTAGTATAATCATAGCAAGCAAAAGTGTAGAGTACGAAATGAAAGGAAAATCTCCTTAACATAAAATCTGGACAAATTGGAGATGAGTTTATAATTATGTGATAGTGGAGTGGAGTTGAATTGATATAAGTGGCTCGTTTAGTGCATGGACGCTATTCGCGATGACCAATCTGTGTTTTCAGTATCTTTATGTAAAATCATTTCATGACTGGAGGATAAGCAGAAGGAGAACGAGAGAAGTAGCTCGAAACTGTATAGTTTTATCGAGTGATAGAAATATCCATCTTATCTATCTACATCTCTGTGCCAATAGAGTCTTTTCGCTTTTTTCATAATTTCATACATTTTTTATAAGTCGTCGAGCCTTTATATAGCTGCTATTTTGATACAGGATTTAATGATCGGAAAAACCGTTAGGAAAAATCACACCATTATAAGTAAATGTATGAAACTCCGTTGTAACTATGCAGAGCAACAAAGAAAGAGAGAGAAAGAAAACAAAAAAAAAAAAAAATTTTATACCGTCAGTGCATGAAATATAAAATACTTTTAGCGGTAAACCCAAGCTTCTTCAATGGATACTCAAATTTGTTCAAAGTTTTGTTTCGTCTCATATATTTCTTATAATTACTTATTATTTTTCGAACAAATTTGAACATATCTTTGAACTTGAATTATCAAATAGAAACTTGAAAAAGTACAAAGACGCCAAGACTTTACACGTGTATGGGAACCATTTTGAACGTATTTGATACTTTTTAAAGAGATTTCAATATATAGAGTTGCTGGGAGATAAGAGAAAGCTGATTATTGCCGCATTTTAGTAACTCGAGGTTTCGTAGATTGATTGATTGATTGATAAAAAAAAAAAAAAAGGAATAACTAAAACTTCCATTTTCTTTGTATATACATAGTGTATAAGATCTCTGATTTAAATTTATTTAAATGGTGTACCTAATGAATAACATTATTACGATTACTCAAACAATGGTTATCTAGTGCTCTATAGACTATAGAAATAAATTTGGTAATAAGATAATAATGACAAGAATAGAATAGACTTATTATAAGAGTAATATTAATAATATAATATAACATAATATAATATAATATATATATATAAAATGTATATGTACGTATGTTTTACATGTCGAAAGAAAATTCAAGATACTAAAAGGTATTCAAAAGTTTGGTCTAAGATGATAGGGTGACTCTGGAAAATCGCACTAACTTCTTATACAACCGCAACAATATATTTTTGGGTTCTTTTAACAGATCAAATAGTTTGAATAAGACATCTACAATTTCGTATAAAACAAATAAAAATAAAAATAATAATAATCATTAAAAAAACTAAAAGAATCAATCGGATTTTCGAGTTATATAATTAAAAATCGTACAATCTATGCAGTTTGATTATAATATTATAGACCACAAAGCTGGGGAGTAATAATATGAATAATAAATAAATAAATAAATAAGTAAATAAGTAAATAAGTAAAGCGTAATAATAATAATAATAATCATAATCGGTGGTCTCTCGTCAGTCATTGAAAGAAAATACGGCGTTTATATGGTTTATTATTTGTTTATTATTATAATGGTCTAGAAGCAATCGGTTAATTAGTTGATAAATATCTATATCGTTTTTTCGTGCTATAATTTAACATGTTCTGTCATCGCGTTGTGTATACGATCGTTAATATTAGTTAGATATGTCCTATTATTGCCGTAATCCCGGGGTTACGTATTTTGTTCTTTTTTCCTTGTATTGAAAATCGTACATACCGTGATTTCTCCTTATCGTAATATAGTCTATTTATTAATTGTCTCTTGGTATTTGAATTAATTCCGTTTATGAATTAAACTCTTACTTTTGATCTCTCACCATCTATAGAGAATCTTATATAAACCAAGAGCTCGCGCTTATGATAATTTATATAATTCGGTTTGTTCTTCTTTACTAGTTAGTAATAAAATAAAATCGGTTTATAACATTAAGTTTATCCAATGGTTTAATCATTTTGCGTTTTTTTTTCCTTGTTTCGCGAATAAAGAAAATTTGGTACCGGCGCCAACGTATTATAATTTTTCGGTGAGCAAAAATATTCGAAAATTCAAAGAAAAACAAAAAAAAAAATATATATATATATCTAAAAATAAATGAATAAATAAATAATAATATACATTTGGAGAAAAATTTGAAAAAAATAAATTTACCTGTTGCCTGCCACCCAATCGCGATATACTATAGTAAATATTCAATGTTAATAATTAATAGCTAATATCGTTGACATGTAAACATAATAGAAATATTTTTATAACATAAATAGTTGGTGTTTTAAGATATAGAAAAGAAATAGCTACAGCTACTACCAGATAGGCCTTCTTCTATTATTACTGAATTGCGATTAGTTATTTATTATGAAAGATATTTTTCTTTATTTTGTTTCATGTAACAAGTTTTGAATAGTGTTTACCATATTGTCAGAGAAGAAGAAAAATAATAAGAAAAACAATAACAAAAATGGAGAAAGAGAAAAAAAAAACAAAAATCAAAATGAAAACAAAGTTTCGGATTAAATTTTTCGTCTTTATTCATTAAGAGATAAAAACAAAGAATAATAAACGTGAAGGCTTTCTCGGTTTATCATCATGTTTAAAAAAGTCTTACGTTTTAATAATACTATGATTTATAAATCATGAAAAAGTTTTGTTTCGTTAGATTATTTGAAAATGAAAATATTAATATGATCAAATTAAGTCCCCAGCTATATTCATACCTAATATTCTAATTTATCATTGTCATTACTAGAACCAGAACCCACTTTGTATATAAATCAATGTAAAAAATTTTGGAGTTTCATTAAAATTTATTCGTTTTAAAACATTTCTTTTTATTTTATTTATAAAAAATTTTGACATTTCAAATCTGTCGGAAATAAAAATCCTATATACTTCAGGAATTTAATCAAAAGTTTTTATTCTTATTTAAATACAAATTTCATATTCACAGGGGCTTCGCTCTTTGCGGCAAAGTTAGTTTGAAAATTCGCCGTTTGATGCCATTAGCGTCGCTTTAAGTGATTGAAAAATAAAACTGCTATCTGGGTTGCATATAACGAGGCGCACCGCGAACGAAATTTTTGAATATTTGTTTTATCTTATATTAATAAAATGATACTCCAATACATACAACTGTCTATTCTTTATCATATTAATTGATGAGGTGACAATTCACCACAATAGGCTTATTATTATCACCGGAATAAGAGAAGATGACAGTTTATTTATTTCACGATCTTTCGCGCTCTGCCTTTCGCTTTTATCTCGATCGCAAATTATAGAAAAATGAGCGCTGAGGCTATAAGAGAAATAAAACCATGATCAAAACCGTAGAAAACTACCTAGAAATGAATTCATTTGAATATTTTTGTTTTCATTTTCACAGCTTCCCTTAAACTCATCCGATCGAAATAAGAGCGAAACTTATTTTCCCGAATTTTATCAGAAAATTATAAATTTTTGATAAAATAATTTAAGAAGGCTTACGAAGTTTATATATAAATATAAATATAAATGTTTTCGAAGAGATAACAATTTACTTCTTTCAATTCTTCGCGAGGATCCTACAACGCGCACGCAAAATACTTTTTGAGCGACCGCAACATACATACATTAATATATAGGCCTGCAATATATCTGTTGGATATGTCCAATGTGTCGTATATGAAGTAACATAAGTTTACGTATGTATAATGTATATAAAGAAAAATAACCCGTGCGCCGTCGCCAGGTGAGAGCGACTGCGCGCGGGAGGCTGTCGGCGTCCCCAGCTTAGCCTGACTGTTCGAGAATTAGTTTGTCCGGGTTCTAGGGTAGCCCAAGCAAGTAAGCAAGCAAGCAAGCAAGCAAGTAGTTGCTGCACCATCTCCGTGAGTAATAAAATGCGACTGTCGCGTAGTACCAGCCGCGTTTAGATGGTTCGGAAATTTATCAATGAGAATATCCCAGCTCGGCGTTTCCTCGAACGCGAATACTACGAGCTGACATGAATATATATATTTTTATTTTTCATGAGATTTAAAAAAGCGTCAAGTAGTATCAGAGTGAAGATACAGGTGCTCGTATATACGCTCGCAAAGAACTGATAAAAAAGAAATAATAAGAAATTTGAGTAAATTCAAAATTCAAAATTCAAAATGCAAAAGACGTCAATAACGAGAGCCACGAGGTACCCGGAGGATCAATTGTGAGTACAGAATAAGTTTGTTTAAGAATTATAATTGAGATACTACAATCGCGGGCTTATTTCGGCTCGGATTTTCGCTTTTATTTTCAAAAGGTGTAGTCAGAGTACCATGGACGTCTTTGGTATAGCCGATCCGCAAACAAAAAAATTTTACGATGATGTTTTAAGACGCAGACTCAATTTATATCTATCCAAATAAGCCGCTCTAGCTGTTGCCATAATTTATATCTCAAATTCCCGCCTAATATATACCGTCAGTTTTCCCGCGTTCAGTATCGACCAATTTTTAAAACTTCGCCAATCTGCAGTCTCTAAAAATGAAAATCTACACATAATTATTCAATTAAATTCAAAATACGAGATACTTAGATTTTACCAACATATTGACCAACATACTTCCCATACTATAGTGGCATCAATCGCAGAGTCGATAAGCTACGACGTTATACCTATATGGCAAGATATGAAGTTTTCAAGTACATGCCATAAAATACGATGTTTCGTGTTTTGTAATTATATTAGTGAAGAAAGAAGAGAGGCCGCGATACAGAACAGATATTTTATTAGTCTATTTGTTGGAGATCTCTTGTGCAAGAATTGCGACTTGTATACCTATGAGACCGCATGAGCGGTACTTTACGTTACCGGTACAATTAACGAAGAATTAGAAGTCCTGACCGTCGTCGATATACATTTTCGAATAATTTTTAGTTATGTTATTATATTCCGAACAGAAGCCTGCGGAGACTATGATAATATCTCTTTTAGTTACGTCAGTTAGTCTTGTTTTCATGAATGTGACAATTAGCATGTAATTTGCACGTCCGTTTACACCGAGTAACGACGATTTTTGAACTTGGAAATATCTATGCCTGTTATAAGGCCGAGATAACTATACATATTTCAATTAGATTATAGATTATTTGTTCAGCAAAATCGAGTGATTTTATCTATTATTTACAGAATAATGTGTCCGGTAAAAAAGTTTCGTTTATTTTACTAGTTGGGGATTTTCTACTATCTTTATTACCCTAAACGCGGGAGCGGAATCCTTTTCATAAAACACAACGTTGTGACAGATTTACAGTCTTGATTTTTTTGACCAAATTCATCTTTCACCAGTGCCTATAGTAATGGTGTATCTCATATTTTCGAGGAATTGAATTAACACCGTTTACGCAACTTGACTAGTTGATTATAATTGAATTTGCGTAGGCTTTTGCCCATTAGCATGTTACCGTCAAAATTGTTTTTTGAAAACTTTGAAACACGTCCTAGCTCTCTTACTGGTACGAAATATCAAATAAATCAAGCCTTAAATTCATTTTATAATTTCTTCAACTGTATACAGAAAAAATAATGCCCTGAAACGTTATCAAGGCAAAGTTTGAACGACCTGGTTTCATCCAAAACCATTAATAAATTTATCTCCATCACCTGTTATCACGAAGTGCGTTAATTGAATGAAACACTTTTCGGCTACTTGATGTAACAGTCATAGTAGCAAACGAATTAATCAGATTGAACATTAAAATCACTCTATTCATCATCCTCAATTCTCACGTTTCTCGTTACAGGTTTCGTATTTCAGATCTTAAACTGTTTACATACAGTATATAACGAGTACACAGTTACGTGACGAGGATTTCTAAGCTAGAATAAAAAGAAGTATTGATTTTTTTAGACCTTAAAATTGAAGCTATGAAATTTGCGCTAGAATTCGTATGGGTAGAAATTTGTGAAAGAACTAAAACCTGCACATGGAATTTGTCTGACCATATACAATAATTTTAACCACACCATCTATAGGTATGGTCTAGGCCTAGGTAACAATTATATTTACACGTGAATTCGGGCATTATAGTTAGCAATTCTGCAACCTATGTTGTAAAAGCATGATGAAGATTAGATAAGGTTGCTATTTGCATGAGCTATAGTTCCCATACGTGCATCGTTCCATGTTTACTATTCGTTATTATGCAAAGAATCGCTTTACAATAACCATATACCTTCGCAGACTAGACATCGGTATAATAATATAAAAATATATCTGATGGGGTGAGTGAACCTGATTTGCATTGTTGTATACCATAGGGATTTCAGTTCTATGAATAAACCATTCTGACCTGATAAATAATTAATTGAATCTGTCGGGGACGGGCTTGAAGAAATTAATTATCGATTTAGAAACGCAAAATTTGTCCTGTACTTTTTTTTCGTTCTGTATTTATGGTCGTGTTTCGGAAGTTCAGAGTATTTCTTACGATGAACTCTTGAATCTGCATTCTCAAGAGAAATTATTAACCTTTAGTCAAATTTCAAGTGTATACTTTAATCATCGAGGAATCGATCTGCCCGAATTTTAAATTCTTATTCACATCTCCTGTCAAATGAAAACTTGGTAATGTTCGGAAGTTTGAGGAAGACGAGTAACTTTTGCGTCTGAATTGATTATTAAATTCTCTGACTATGCATAATGCGTTGAATTGTCCATACACGACGACCTGTGTAGTCAGACCTTGAAAAAAGGAGAAAACTGGTAATGATTATGCTTCTCTCTAAAAATAGTATCAAGTAACATACCCATACCGGTATAAAAGACGGATGAGTAATCAATAAACTCCAAACAGGAGGTGAATTCGGCTAATGTCAATTTCTCTTAAATTTCAAGTGCCAATCAAACAATGTGACATGCCTTGATAAGGCATTAAACATATTCTATTCTTAGTTTTTAATCCCATTTTTTTCTACACTGTCGATTATAAAACCCGGAAATGGATCTCATCGCATGTGTTCAACTAATTCTGGAAACGACCAGCTTTTCGTATCTAAAATTAAGGAACGAAAATAATTCGCGGTTATTGTCGTTCTCTTCTGCGATTGTGCGCTTGTGTATGTATATACCCAGAGTATAGACGTACGGAAGTATTCCAATGTTCAATATTTGGTTCTCGTTATGAAATAAAATACGTTGAAACATCTGTCAGTTTTAGGTAAACGCAAAGTCTTCAATTCCCATATCTAATATTTAAACGACGAGACCGAGCAGCTGTCTGAGTGTCCATTTACTCAGTGTCAATCAATTCAGTTGATGATTACGTGAAGAAAGAAATGCAAATGAATGACATTATGTATTTTTCTCAAGTCTTTACCCAGACTTGTTAAATTTTATCATTAAAATTGTGCACTCTCAATTCCGCAGGTTACAAATCTTCGGTCTTCTGATGCTGATTGGATCAGGATGCAGCAGACATCCTTGTTCTCCATATTCTGAGACGAATGATGACGATCGTATGAATTTAATGAGAAATTATTGCGAATTTGAGGCTCCGAATGTTCATTTAATTTGTTCCGGTGGTCTAGATGACGAATGGAATAATGGGTGAGGCTAAGAACTTCCGTTATTTTTACGTATGTAAATGTTGACTAATTATATCCCGCCATTTATAGAATTTGGAAGACTTAGCCAGAATGTCTTTTTTGTAAAATAAACTCCTTTTCTCTCTGATCGCAGATCGAACACCGTGCGAATTTTAACATTGTGCAGATTGCCGGAAGAGAGTTTCGATCCTGAAGCACTCTTAGCCAAGTTTCCTGCTCTCAAAAACCTCTCGATATTTGAAAGCAACTTGACTCATTTAGCCACTGCATTTCCAAGCGCCGCTAAAGACCTTCAAGTGAGTTAATAAATTATTGAGAAACTATCTTTTTTCTTCATTTTTCGGTACTTGGAGGAATAAAAATTTTCCGTAAAAATGACATGAACATAGTCAACCGAAAAATTATTGACTTTGAGTTTAGTACGTGAGATTCAACGGGACGAAATTAGCGGATCTTCTCGAAGACGCTTTTTCAAAATTGCCAGTCCTCAGTGTCTTGGATCTAAGAAACAACGTCTTATCAGTAATCAATCCGTCAGGACTCGCAGGACCTTCTTTACAAGCCGTATACTTATACGGTGAGAATTACTCTTCGACGATGATGACGATGAGTTCACTTATTTATTTTCAATTCTCATTGTATTCTTATGCACGAAAACTTTTAAAAGAAAATGTATGATGCAACGAATGTCCTTAAATCTTTGGGATGATTACAGGCAACCCTTGGAAATGTGTATTCGAAATGTCGTGGATATTAAACTCGATTAATAGCGATTCGGTCGCGAGTCGCATCGTAGATAGGGATAAATTGATCTGTTCACTCATGAAATACGATCGACCCCTGATCCCAGTGGTAAAAGTAATCAAGGTAAGCGCACCCCTGGAAAAAAAATTCAAAAAATAAACTGAATAAGATCAGCCGAAAAATATCAGAAGAATTATTGCTTAACAGGAACTTCGCGAACAGTGTTTGCAAACTGAACGGTGTAGCTGCGAATTATCATGGGTGAGTCGTAGTCCAGGAGCAACTCAATCGGAATTGTTGGTTTTTGTTACCGTAAACTGTAGCTCAAGGAATTTCACTGAGATGCCAAAATTTTTACCGAAATATACGAATACTCTATATTTGTCGAAAAACCAGGTTTGTTTCATATTTATTAACCATTATATGTATACCTCGGCTTTTTTGTATAAATTTAGTTAATATACGTTACGCTGGCTTTATTTTCGATCATTTAATTAGGAATCTGTTTTCCTCTTATTGAACAAAAATATGGAGCCGAGCCAAGATATTGTTAATGGTCGATGGCTTCAAGCCATTTTTTATGGTATCCGGCAATGAAAAATTTAAGAGAGTAATATCCGTACGGTATAAATAAATTTTCCACCGATATCTGGCAAAATAAAGTGATAAGTTCTCAAAAATTGAATTTGATAATAAATAGAAAAATTAAGATTCAATTTTATTAAGTGAATACGTGAATGAAAATTTAATAGCGTTTATCTTGGTGTGGAAAAACAGTCCAACTATTATCTTAAGGAAGCTTTGTATGTACACAGAAGCTTCCTAAAAATTTTTACGATCTGTGGAAGAGCACGATTGAGACAGATTTAGACATTTACTTAACTTTACTCACCTCAGTATCAGAGTAGCTCGAGTCCTATGAGCTTGTGACTAAAAATAACTGGAATCAAAAATACTAAAAATATTTTCATTTATGAATAAATATTCTCGACAGATTCACGATTTATCTCCACTGAAAATCAATCCCGTTTACAAAGGGGTACAAGACGTATATCTAGACGACAATGAGGTAGAATCAATAGCCAATCTCGAAGGCTCTGCTTGGCTCGATCAATTCCGAGCTATAAGTCTGCGAGGAAATCGATTGACAGATGTTGGTATCATACAGCCTTAAATATCCTGAATTTATTTATTTATTTTTTTTGGGTTATTATATTAAAATATTATTCTAGCTACCACCTTACGCACTTGAAAATGCCTTGCAGCAAAATCACGGTGCTGCAAGTGTGTTTTTGGGAAATAATCCGTGGCGATGTGACTGTAGATTTACGCCAGGATTCCAAGTGAGTTTTCTCATAATCGTGTGCTAAAGTACGCGTTATTTTTTTGTCAAATTCAATTGCACTATGTGATGAATTAATTTTCAGGAATTGTTAAAGAGACACACTAGTCTGTTCAAGGATATGCATGATATAACGTGTGCCAAGGTTGAGAATGATGAAAACTCCGAAAAACAGGTAAGAGAATAACAGTGACTGTATTTAACGATCGGATTAACCGTATGTCGATATTATACATCATTACTTATGGATTGAATTCATTCTAAAGATAGAATCTCTCGTTAATAAATAGGGGATACATAATAAACGAGAAGATAAAAAATATGTTATTCGTATACAGGCATATCGACATGTGTGTTGAAAAGATTACTCGAGACGGTATTATTCACTCGTGTATTTAATCAGCTGTATTTTTTCTATACGCGTTTAAAAGCGTATTAAATATCTACATAATAATTCCATACCTCTGTACCACCTCGGAGCTTAACTCCAGACGAAAACAGTAATCATTTTAATTACCCTTCGACGTGTCGTTGATAGGTATGTCGAAAACATGTGAGGAAGAAAAATCGGTATCTTATTTACTTGTCAGTTTATTGAATCTTTTTTTTTTTCCTTTTTTTTCTTTCATTCATCGATTACAGCTGTTAATCTTATCATTGAATTCTTCCATAATTTTGCATATTAGATCATACATTTAACGAGGACAGCGATTTGCACGATACCAAGTGACTGGATACAACCCTTAGATGTCCTGAACGCGGTCTTAGCTTTCTTGATCTTTTTCATATTCGGAAAGCTACTCTACGACTACTGGACCTTTAAGAGGACCGGAAAGCTGCCTTGGATCGTAGCCAAGATACCATGAGCTACCTGATAACTTGAACTTTTGTATTTATGACATAAGTAGATAATTTTGTAAATAATTATAAACTATACTTGACCATTTTCGTACTGTATAATATATTCGTGTTAATCGTTTGGGGAAAAAATTTCTCACCACTCCTTTAGAAAAAAAAAAATATATGTGAAAGCTGATCATTCATCACGAATTTAATACGAACGAGGAGAAAAGCTTCTGCATTTAATGACCGGCGTTTAGATTCTCGTGATAATTACGCAGGAGTTTATCAGCCGCGACTCTCTTGGCGACTAGAACTTTGATTCCATACCCTGGAGGTAAGAAAAATGTATTTTTCGTTACTATTGATCGTAAAGAAAGCCCGGGGTCAGTCGAGAATTACGATTCATAAAGCGTTCTAGCGCTGGTCATTTAGATAATATTTATCTACCCATGGCCCCACTCTGACAAGTATAAGCTAGGGCGAGTGTGAACTGGCGTTTATAATAAATCAATAAAATAACTAACCCGATGTGGTGATGCCCAGTGCGCCGCATTTCACTGTGTATCGATTTCCGAAAATGCTTGAGCCCTGGTGTACCGTGTATACAGGTTCCGGGGCGTTTAGCTCCATGCACATCTTGTACAATTTTCTTACCGCCGTTTCGCACTCCCCCCCATCACCCAGGCTAATAATTTCCTCGATTCTAAGGGTTGAACAAACGAGAGGATGTACCTACGCGCATAGTCCTGTGCGAGTAATACCCGGATTTCTTTAACTCACTGCTTCCTAGTGAACGGTGTTAAATCCGCTACATTTTCGCCGTCAATTTGTCTTCCGTTTAAACAACGAAGAAGTTTACCAGCTGCCTCTTTCTTCGCGGTTTTTTTAGACTGGGCACAAGCTGCGACTAAAAATCAACGATCTTTAATAACACAGGAGGTAAACTATGGAAGATATTACGTGTGCGCATATGTACGAACATGCAAAACCGCCGAAACAACACTTCACAACCACGTTCTTATTGAACTTGCCACTCGGACTCTGGTTTTTATATTCAACAGCAATTCCGCAAATATTTGAGTATTCGTCGAGGATTTCAACCGGCGAACGGGGTCCAACCCCTGGTGTAGCGATTGCCTCGTCTCCGTTACCCTGAACAAAATGATCAGTCGATCAACGTGGCTTGAGCTTTTCAGACGGAAAAAGGAAAGAGAATGAATCTGCAGTTTACCTGGACTTCATTAGATTTATTTTCTACTGTCTCCGAAATAGTTTCACCACTTTCGTTCGGTTCTTCGACGTCTCTGCTGATATTACCCGTAGTATTTATCGTCCGATCTCCAAGTTCGTTCAGATTTCTATCTGAATATTCGATTTCACTGTTTTTTGAAACGTCGCGGGCTTCGGCTGCGATAAAATTATCAACAAGATATCTGTATGATTGATTCGGTGGCTTAAATTTCTCAGTTTTGTTCTACCTATTACAGGTTCAACGTGGTTAACCGCTTCCTGTATTCCCTCGTTTTTTTCTACCGATTCCGTAGGGTCAATAATTTTTGTGGCCGTAGAAATAGTGCCGGCAAATCTTTGCGTCAGTTCTTCTTTCTTGCCGATTAAATTTAGTCCTTTTATCTCGTGTATCGGTCCGACTTTAACAACGTTTAGTCTTCTCGCGTGCTCGCTTACGCTATCGTCTGAATAATGAGGAACGAGATTAAAACAAATAAAATATAATAAAATATCAGATTTTATGGACGGGTTTAAAAGCTCAGCCCTCTCCACTGATTCTTTGACGATAAAATGATGCACGATTTACTTCAGTGTATACATTTGGTAATGAAACTGATATTTGTAGGTGTATTTGTGGAGGTGGTGGATAGTCTGGTCTAGTTTATACACTGAATTCTAAAGCGCATAAATCATGGAAAGAATCGCTATCTCGGAGGGACTGATCTGCACGGTAAACTCTACGAGGAACGAAACTATAAATTTGTACTTCCGAATTTTTTATAACCACACAGTACGGTATACGATAGAGATAGCGGGGTATTTCGAGATACATGTAAAGGTCGAACTCGTAACTTAATGCTGGAATTTAAAGCTTGTATCGAACTCCGCAGGTTCCGTAAATTCGCGTTTAATTTAATCAGGGAAACGGCACGGGATTCGCTTGGGATTCCGATGCAATGAAAAATATTCCGAACGGAGAAAATCTCGCACATTTTTTTCAACTGTCAGTGAGAAAAAAGGACCACCTTTAGTTTCGACTAGTCCTGAAGAATTTTTTTCCGATTCAACGCTCTCAGAATGTTTCGTCTGATTGGGAACCACATTTTCTCCTACAACCTTTCCCCAGGCTTCCAAACTCGACGATTTTCCTACTTCTTGCTCTGGGTATCGGGGCATTGGATTACAACAGAAAAAACTGTTACGAAACGATGGATAAACCAGAAACACTCTTCCGATATAAATATTTGAACAACTCTAGGGCATACCTCCGAGTAATTTTTTTAACGGTGTTTGACTTTCGGTTAAATTTACGATGGAGGTGACGGGCGATTTCGAACCATGTTCCTGGCCAGGATTGATTTTAATTTCCAATCCCTGTACGGGAAAACTCTTGGAATTAGATTCGTAGATTGAGGACGAATTGGCGTCAAGGGAACAGGCTTCTTCCCCGGCCTTTAATATCTCCGAAGATTCAACTCCGACTGATTTCCCTTCCTGATAATCCTCGGATATTTTATCCGACATCGAGCGAGTCGCAATCGAGATGATTTCCGGTGTCTAAATTATTGGCGATAATTAATTAAAGAATAACTAAAATTCGTATGCAATTTTAGCAAGCCACAAACTCGCCATATTCTCGTCAGAAGCTAGTCTAGAATCCTGTTCTGATATCATTGAGACCTCAGTCGACTCTTCGACGTGGCATGGGCCCATTAACTCATCCTCTGAATCGGCGATTTGAAAGGAACTCGATCTCTCTGTGGTGTGAAAACGATACGTGTGCCATAAATTTTTCATAAATATGTTCCATTCATATTTATACCTAGAACGTGAGTGTAGGGAGATCGCAGCTGCTGTAAAAGGCCTTCAGCCCTTTCGATAACGGTTTCCATTTGGCACAGAAGGGGTGCAGCGTTTGGGTACCTTTTTAAAATTAGGTCCCACGTAACTTCGGCGTCTTCTTCGCCCTGTAGTGACTTTGGAGGTGGTAATTTTTGGTATGTTGATACATCGCGTGTTTTCTTGAACTCCGACATTCGAGATGTGACAATTCCCAATCGGTTATACGGATTAAAAATTCACATTTTTAATAAACGTCAATATTCTGTCATTATAAATGTAGAGCGAGGAAAAAAATTGAGAAACGATTTCAATACGAGAGGATATCGAGCTCTGGCATCGTCATTTATTACCCTAATAATTCCCGAACTATGGAATAATTATATCCGGTTAAACAATTGACAAATCCAAAACTTGACCCTATGGATGGATATTTTAATGACCCATGTCTGGGGTTTTGGTGAAGCTATTTACCTGCCTGTTTAGGTGTGTATATACACAGGTCGAAGGGTAATCCACTGGGAAAACCTCAATTAAGGAAAAGCGACTGATATTGCTTGCTAAATTAGGTATAAAACAAGGTGGTGGACGTAAATCACGAAGGAAGCAAATGTAAATCAGAGTTTAACGTAGTGGGTGAAATATATTTATGGTTGAAGTTTTAATGAAGGAATTTCTGCTGGTTGATTAAAGTAATATTATGTATATATGTATATGTGTGTGTGTGTGTGTGTGTGTGTACGTGTGTGAAAGAAGATGGTTGTTTAACTTGTTAATATTTTATTAAAATTATAAACACAAGATTACAATATTATGCAACATGTATGGTATGCTTAGATTAGAAATGTCGTTGAATCAAGGCCTCTTTGATTCAAATTCACACCTCTCACATATCGAGCTTATCTAATCGTAAGTGAGCCGTCGTTTTTATTATTTTTATATACCTATAGTTTATACTTACGTCGTTAATATGCATTGTTGTAAATAGCAATGCACGTTATTCAGATGTACAGATTCTCATATTTCATTAATAAGATTCATGTGTGTGTGTGTGTGTGTGTGTGTGTGTGTGTGTGTGTGTGTGTTACATATATATAGGTATGCCTCGGTGAAGGAATCGAGTCAATTATATAAACTAAATTATTTGAATATTCATTACCTTCAATAAATAATGGATAAATGACGGCTTACCAATATAACAAATTATGCGAAAAATAGAAATCAATAAATAATCATTTTCCCGATCTATTCACGCAGTTCTTGAACCGAGACTCGAGTCGTCGAACCTTAAACATATGAATATAATCGTTTGATCGATTATACCATATACATACTGTGCTTTTAAATAAAATATACAATCGTACATCTAATGTAAGACATCCGCATTTTTATTACAAGATAACTATATAACTAATTGTAAGGTGTAGGTATCAAATGAAATTATCGTTGATACAGTTACAACGATTATAATTCTATGTGACTAGCTAACGTATATGCATTGTCCGTTAATCTCTTGTGCATATAACTGATCGTTACTTTACAATACCAGCTCCCTCTTTATAATTTTCATATTACAATGAAGAGCAAGCTCGCGTTTAATAGTACTCTTTAAACAATTACCTCCTTTAATATCTTCAATGTGCAATTTTTGTTCTCTTTTATATTATTATATTACTCCGCGAACTGAATCATTAATTAATCTAAAATATAATACCGCGCTTGCATTCACCCTACCGTTTACAATTTTGCCAATTAATTTAAAACAGTTTAATTATACTTCATGGTTCAGCGGTATGTAGGCGTATAATAACATGATACTTTCACATATTTTTATTCCCACGGTAATTTATTAAAAACTAAACAAAAAAACTGAAAATAAAAATGAAAAAACTAATTAACTTTGCTTCGATCAATTCAAGTATAATGCGCGCATCGATCAACTAATATATGTATACCTATATACTCGCTTCGTTACTCGCGGATTATTCCTACGCTAATTTATAGTTTTCAGTTAAGCAACTAAAATATTATTATTTAACTTTCCTTTCCCTAGTTTTTAGTTATTATTATTTACAATTTTCATTACGACTACCTATGCCTTTTATAATCACTTCTTCTTATAATATCTGCGATCTCCAGGAAGATTCGGACGATTCCTCAATCCTTTGATAACCACTGATTATTCCTCTCTCTATCTTCATCAAATAGATATTCTCCAATTATTCGTCTCTTTAATTATTCAATTAATTATTGAAATGTTATACGTATACACACAGTTCTTTGTCAAACTCTCGTTGTCTGTGTAACCGTAAGCGTAACCCAAATACATACCTATAACCAGTCATTCAATCTGCCAAATGATAATTATAGTAATGGGTTTTCTCTATACGTATGTAATATATAATATATTTTACACAAATATAGCCGACGAATTGAAATCTCCAATATTACAATAACCCATCTTCATCGTTTTGTCAGTTGGGTAGGTATATATCATATTATATTCAATCCACTCTCTTTTAATAAATTTTTGAACCACTTAGCGAATGAATGCGAGTTATCTCTATCGCTATTTTAATATGCGTTCGATTTTCGTTATATAGAGAGCGTGCAGTTTATACTACTATCATTCCTTATGCATATTTCTATGGCATATAATACATATATATATACGTATATATATCCCGATGATTAAAAAATAAAAATTGTGTAAAAGGCTTGAGGTACATATAATATACCGTGAGTTGTCACTCGTACGCGAACGTTCTATGAAATCGATGTGAAGTGAGAAAAAAAAAAAAAAAATCGGATCAAACTATACAGAAGCTCGACTTAAAGTCGAATATCTCGTTAATCAGGTAAGTTATTCGTTGAATTCGGTATACGTTTTGTAAAAATCGTTTTTTTTTTTATTTCTTTTTTTTTTATTGCAATAGAGCGAGGTACGAACAGAGTACTTGTGGTAAAACTGTACTGTTCCAATTAATAGCTTCCTTATTGCTCATACTTTTTATTGTTAAATTCCCATTTAGACATACTCATTTGTATAACACCTATGCATGTAATATAATATATATATATGAATATTATATTAGGGTGGTCCGTATATTTAGGGCTCGAACGAATTTTCGAGCAGGTGCCCCGTAAATCGGCTGAAAATAATTAAAAAACAATTCCTTAATTTTTTCAGATTTTTATCTCAACTCTAATCCCTTCCATAAAGGAAGATTCAAAATACACGTGTTTTGGCTATATTAAATTAATGAAATAAAGGTAATTGAATAAGGACCACCCCAATATATTATATATACGTATGTATATATAGTTGTAACATATTATTCGTTGAGCAATGCAAGTTAATTTAAATTTCAAGCTATAGGTATAGGAGTGAAAAAATAAGGCCAATACTAATTATACGTAGGTATATGTATACCAATCAGAAAAAGAAATTCTTGTCGTTGATTGCGTTGTTAAGATATAGTTATTCCGATTTAAATAATACCTATACACGGCCGTTTCTTTCATTTATAGTCTTATAGATCGAATTTCGTTATGAGTTCTCTTCTATTTTTCCTCTTTTTCTATTATCTCGTTTTCTTTATCTTTCTCTTAATCAGATTGTTGATACGCTTACATAGATCTATCACAGCATACGTACAGATATACATATACTTTACCATACAGTGGCATAAATTTCAAATAATTATAATAAATTATAAATTCCCACACCCATTATCCATATCTACTGACTCATTGATATATTCAATAAAAAGAACTCAAAAAAATCTCAAAATCAATTATTTGAAAAAAAAAATCGAGAAAATAGTGCTCATCGATTAAAACCGCTGTATGATAATCTGCAATTGCATATTATCGTATTACTGTGCGTCTCTACTATAATATATATAGTTAAAGCATTGTATACAGTATTACGTCCTGTTACGTACTATGATCGATTATTTTATCACGTATATATAATATATAAGGTATATGCAATATGTGTGTGTGTGTAGGTATGTATTATTAAGTTCTAATTCGCTTGTGTATGTTTTTTTTTTCCTTTCAAATTTTTTTTTTTTCTTCATTTTTTTTCGATATTTATTTGGCACGTGATATACATATATAATATATATATATTACTTACCAAATCGTGCAGCGCATTATTTGTCTAGATATATTAAGTATACCTACTCGTTCATTCATTCTGCAATTTCACTGGCAGATTAAGTTAGATATAATTTAATTTCTGTACCGCGATATCATTGATAAAAATTTCTTTATAAATAATTACGCAGATGTAAAAAAAAAAAGAGAAAAAAAAAAAACGAATTTCAAAGCGATCTCTCGCGCGATTATATCGATGAATTTCTAATTAAAAACCGAATTTTTTTTTTTTTTTCTCTCGCGCATGTAGTATATTAGGTATATTATTTTATTCCGTATAGATTGGGCTCGATGATTAATTAGTCTATTATAGTTATTACAATTATTCTATATTATTCGGCTTGAATATACCGCAAGTGAGACCCTAACGTCGTATAAAAATGAATGAAAACCTATTAATCATCACATTGTCACACGGTTGTTTCAACGTTCGATACAACGTCAGCCTGCTGTCAACAAATACTATCCTTACCGTAATTGTCGAGGAACATTTCCTGCGGTGTGGCTAAATAACGATTGCTCAATCTACTACCGGTAATACCGTTATTTGGATGGGTGGTGTGATTAACGTGTAAATTGTTCACGTTTATTGCTACATTTTTCTTCTTCTTTCTCGCCTTGTGACGATATAAACAGTACTTCAAACACCCTGTGGCAAGAAGTAAGATAGCAAATATACCCAATGCTCCAGCACCCACGGCCACGTATAGTAAAGTGACCCCAAAACGATACGAACAATTACCTTCCTCCTCGTCAAATCCTGAGGGACAATGACGAACCCCGTCACACCAAAGGGCCACGTTTATACAGGCCTGGATCTCAGGGCATCTGAAAAATAAACAGACAAGAAAAATGATAGGCATGGTTAAAGACTTTGGAAAGTAAAAAGGGAAGGGTGGAAGTTCTCCTAATCCAAGTGCAGAGTTTGAGCCACTGAACTTCTTCCTTCCTCTTCCTATTCTTTTTCTTTTTCTTCTTAGTTTTACACCGTATAAAAGACCGGAGTAAATATAAAGTTGAATTTTATCGTTACAGGCCAGTTTAGAAACGGCGGTAATTTCTAAAGGGGATAATGTCACACTAGCCTTGTTCCGCAGGAGTCGAATTATGGGCAGCCATAAAGGTAGACTATTAGCTCGAAAGTGTGACCATTAAAACTTTTTGTCCAAGTCATTGTCCTTTTCTCTTTTCTCCTCTATAGAATTATCTGTCCGGGATCAGCCAATTGGACTTTATAAACTCGGTACTATATTTCAACCCGATAGTGTGTAAAAAAGATTTGAAAAAAAAAAAAAAGAAAAATAATTTCTCACCTGTATAGACAATCGTGGACCGGAGACATGGCAAAGGAACTAGACGTAATAGCGATCGGGGCTCTCTTCGATATCGCCATCCATGTAACGGCGTAGAATCCCGGTTCTCTCTGAAGAAATTCTACGACAAAGCTCCTAGAGTGTTGAAGAATTTGAATCGAGCTATTCGTAAGACTGTAGTTCCATCCCTCGGAGAAAAAATCAACAGTTTTTGTGCTGTCGGATCCTCCCTCAGGACAAATGACACTTTTTTCTTTGGTATTAGCCGCCGTGTATACGACAATTCTGTTCAGTGTACTGCAATCCGATACTGATTCCGGGCCAATACTGTACCCGGTTGTTCTAAGGTACAAAAAATTCATCTGAGAATCCTCTGGCTCGATTAGCCAAGGCTCGTTTACGCACTGTGCTGATCCTGAGTCTTCGGTATTTTGCGGTACCTCGTCCGCAGGGTTTGGGTTCAATGAATTAATCGCATTGCTACGAGGAAGAGGATTCCTTAGCGATATTTCGCCGCTTGTACCACGCAGACGACGTTCCTCAAGTCTCGTTGCGCAGGTTTGTTCATTTGCCAGTTCTGAATGATCGACAAACTGGAATCTAGCTTCGAAGAAAAAGTTCCTGTAATCCTGAGTAATGTTCATACGGGTAACGCGGAACCGCACTTCAACCACTGACGATGTCAATGTTCTAACACTAATTTTATCACTTATATTTGAGCATACACAGTCGCGAATCAGGTTAACACCCGACCACGGATACTCGGACACTGATAGTTCAGAAAGTCCGTATTTTTCGGACCTGTAATCACAGCCCCAACGTCCGATTAACGGATCGATGAAAGAACTGCACTGTCTATCGCCGAATGAGGCTGTGGCTATCGTGAGTTGAACGCGTTGGTCACTTTCAGCCTCCAGTCTGTATATGCAGCTGAGATTCTGCGCCCCGCCACGTCCGTAGAAAAATACGCTTTTTGGAGAATTAAATTTGCCCGCCTTTACCAAAGACGATTTGAACACCTCGTCACAGGACATTGACTCGTGAACTGGTATACCACCCTCGGTATTCGCGTGGACAAATTCGTAACGCAATACGAAACTTATTGGGTAAAGGGCACTTCCTTGACGCAGTATGTGCTCGAGGGTCAGATCCCTCCCTGTTGATACGTAACTTTCGGCCAATGTGCACGGGCGAGTATGACGACTGCTGTTCCGCAGTAGGCTGTGATCACAGAGTCGGGGAATATCGTCCTTGCAGAATTCACCCATCAGCGAAACGTTCTGTGAATAAATCATAGACGCGATATTGAATATGAATGGAGAATCTGCTGTGACAGAGAACAGGTAAGGGACAATTTTCATCATACCTTTGCAGATGATTGTTTGTCCGATGAATAAGCTCCGTCCCATATTTGAAGCCTGGTATTACACTCGGCCGCGGTGTCAATACTGGCTGCAGGATCCGAGCTTGCAGCGTAATACTTTACGAATGATATCCAAACGATCTCGCTAGCTTTTCCTTGGAAATGATAACGGCACGTTGTGTTCGGCGGTAGAGAATGTCTGGGATTTTCAAGGACTCCAGATGCTGTCTCGTACCCAGAGATGTAAAAGTCGCAGTTGTTGTTCTCCTTGACAAAACTGCGGGATTTTTCATCGACGAAAAGAACCTGCGGTCCATAAATCATGAATTAACATTCGAAGAGTGCTGAAGATAATATTCTAGAACGTAATCCGCCCCTCGAACTTACCTGGACTTCCAGCTCGAAGCCGGGTAAGAAGCTCAAAGGTACTGGATGAAAGGGATTGTCGTATGGCGAGGTGTGAAATTCAAGTAGCATAGTGTTGTGGCTGCTGACTATGTCGGGTACAGCATCGCCTCCACAAAGACGTACCAAAACTCTATCCGAGGTCGATCCACCGTCATATACAGTTAAGTAATCTTGTACCACGTTACACTGGTCCCACACCCTGAAATAATGAAGAAAGGGTGCGCGGGACGATTAGTGTAATTAATTATAACAGGGAGGACTATTTATCTTCGGAGCTTTTATGTGGAGGATTTACAGTGATTGGAGATGGAGACGGAAGAGCTGTTGGACATTTTTTCCTCTCTCTTTTTCGCAATATTGTGTAAAGCTGCATTGCACTGCACTGCACTGCAGCAGCAGCAGCAGCAGTAGCAGTGTAAAACGAGGAGAAGAAAGCAAATAGAGAAATGGAGAAAAAAGATAGCCCCCTATACTGCAGTCGGTTTTATGAAAGGACATAAAACCCCAGAGAGAGGCTTGACAAGGCGGAACTTATTCCCCCGCAGCAGCATCCGTTGTACATTTATTACAAAGATATAAACTTGAATACAGTATATAGTTACCTTAATATCCGCTGACTCCGATCGTATTTGACAATTTGATCCTTGATGTGGATTTTATGACTATTACGTTGGCTGACGGCTAGAAGAGCTCGATGACCTGGCGGTGCTTGCATTTGTTCAACCCTGTAGTAGCAAGTTACATTTCTTGGATAAACACCCGGGTAATTTGGAGACTGAAGACGACAGGCTCTGGTATCGCACCGCGTTAAAACACGGTCACAATATGTTCCGTTGACCAAATCTCCTCTCCACGTCGCCATGCTACTGTTACCGTAACGCAAGTGCGCCTCGCTCTTTCGCAGAAATTTATAAGACAGTTTAAAATCGAAGTTGTACCCTACACCCTGAAACAATAAGCGCATACTGATTTTCCTTCGTTCTTGAAAAGGGGATTCATTCGTTTCATCAGGAAATCATTGAATTATAAGCCATGTTTAGAAAATACCTGCTCAGAAAGGCGCGAAAGAAACAAGGTGAGATTGATGGATGGTGTTTCACTGTAGTATACGGTGTATCCCCAAGCACTGCCGCACCACTGACCACCGGTAGGTGGTCTTCCGGTTTCCCGGATGGTCATGTAACCGTCCGGACATCCCTCTGATGTGAATGACAAAAAACGACCGACAGTGAAAGTGTCGAATGTCAGCTAAACGGAAAAGTGTGGAACGTTTACTCTCTAATTTTTCATCATTTCTCTCACCGTTTTTCATCCTTTTATATAATTACCTGGACCAGATCCCCCAGGTTACCTCCGGCCGCGGTAAAGTTCAAGTTGCATAAAAATGGCAACCGATCTTCCCGCGGTCGGCGAACTTCTACTACGTAAGTCCGGCCGACATCGCCATACAAGGTTCTATTGCAGGCTGTAAAAGTTTTCATATTTTAGCCGCAAATTAATCGATTGTTTGCGTTCCATTCTTTTTTGTTTTTTTTGTTTCATGCCGTGCGCTGATATTTTGTTTGTTGTTCGGAATTCTCCGTAGGGATGAAATTTTTTGGTTTTTTTTTTTTTTTCGTTTGCTCCGGAATTTATGCAATCAGGGGAGTGAATGAATGGGTAGCGAAATGACTGTTCGCGCGAAAACATCGGGATCTGCGAAGTGCTGGTATTCAGATACATATACATACATAACCCGCCTCTAATAACCGACTGTGTATAACTAGTTACTTTTTAATTCTTTCACGACTTTTAAAACACGAACCCTTTAAAACTCCAGAGCTCCCGAAGGGTTGGGAGGATGGAGTACGAAGCAAGGAGTAAGAACGAGGAGTTTCTTGGCGATACTTTTAACGAGTTGGAAAACTTGGTAAATTAATGCGGAATATTAATAGAATACCGCGAGCCTGCGGAGGTTTTTGGCCCACAATTTCGTATCATAAGCGAAATAATTCTTCAACACGAGTCGGAAATATTCATATTATATCTCCAGGTAGTACTAGTATCGTTTCCCATAATCAATCAATATTATTCGTCGTGTAATATTATCAAATAATAAACATTATATTTATAATATTCATATTTTCATATATACTCACGAGAACAATATCTAGGCTCGTCAGATTTATCGCCGCAGTCATCCTCACCATCGCAAAATTTATCTTGTGCAACGCACTGTCCAGTATCACATAGATATTCGGACGGTCTACAACCCGTTGATTCTGGTACCGATACAGTAGATGAGGTTGAGGTTGACGTCGACGAACTAGCGGATGCTACCGATGCCCTGGTAACTACAACAGCCGCGGTAGCGGCTGTGAGCAGCAACTGCCAGCGCACCAACATCCCCCTTCACCCTAAAAGTTATGGTTTTTTTTTTTTGTTTCTTTTAAACTCTAATCGTCATTAATTTAATATTCATTTCATTAATAAAATTAATCACAATAATTTAAGTTAAATATATACTAATGATATCGAAAGGGTTGCTGAAACTGATTGTCACATATACTGTGAGTATTCGTGGAAACGCCTGCATACAGGCAACTCAGGTTTTATTTCGCATATTGTGTGCCCATTGGCTACATGGGAACAAAACCAAAACCTAATCGCTTGAAGTTTGAGTTGCCTGTATGCAGGCGTCCTATGAAGCGTTTCGACGAATACTCCTGGTATATATATACACCTAAGTTTACAGGCTAGATAGAGAGAGATTAAGAATTATCTCGTTGATTTATCTTGAGTAGGTATTGTATGTAATTACGCGAGTAAGGGTTCGAATAGGACGATGATGTATGCTGGTTCTCGGTTGGTTTTGAACATTTGGTAAAAGACAATACCTACAGATATAGCGGAGTGGAGAGAGAGAAAGAGAGAGAGAGAGAGTTAGGTGCAGGGATTCAATGAGAGACTGTTTATAGGTTTGCCTATCTTTCGGTGGAAGGTACCTATATGTACCCCACTGGTCGGAGCCCACCGCGGTGTAACATTGTAGACGTAAAAGGGATATCAGATAGGCGAAAGACAATGCAGAGAGGTATAGAGATATGAGCTCTTTGGTGTACATTGTACGCTTCATATCGTTCAACCAAAGAGCTCACACATTGCTACCATTATACTATATATATACATATACGCATATTTCGCAATATACGTATACGCAGTTATCGCACCGTATACGATATACTGTATATATAGTATAACATACACGAATCCTTATTGCAGTCATTTTTCTTGTTAATATCATCACCCACCGTTGTTCACAAGCGTTAACAAAAATAATAATAATAATAACAGTAATAATAATATTAATAATAATAATAATAATAATAATAATAATAATAATAATAAGGGGGTTAATTCAAGTTAACGACGAAGGGACGTGCGAGAGAGGAGAAATTTTCAGCTACTTACTTAAAACAGTAATTTCTACTTTCTTTCTTTTTTTTTTATTATTTTTCTCTCTGCCCTATTTTTGTTACTTCATTTCTTTATTCTTTTTCATCTCATGCTTATGTGATGGAGTTTCACTAAGGAGGGGGTAGCTAAATTACGAGGTGAAAAATAGAAGTGAGTAATGTGTGTTACTTCTTTGTTTTTTTTTTTTTTTTATCTTTTCGTTTATACTTTTATTTTATTTTTTGAAGTGTATAGTATAGCATATATAACGAGAAACTAATTATACGAGAAAAATAAGAGATGGTTCTGCGGGTATATAGTAGACGTATGTCCTTTTGGCATTGCTATATATACTATGCTCAAATCTTTGAACTTTTGGTACAGCGCGGGAACTATCGCAGAAATTTTTGGGTAATAAGAAAGATTTTTTATTTGCATAATTGAAAAGCGAACGAGTAGGTGTGTTTTTTCCTTTTCTCTAAGTTTATAGTGAGAACGTATAAAGGAACAAGTTCGGAAAAACCTATTTATACAAACATATACCGCCATATTATATCTATCGTATATCGAGGTTTTCTCTTTGGTCGCATATATATACTTTCGTACCTTGAACATTATAAACAAACAAGATTCTACGTGTATATAGGCATTGTACATATTCTACCATGTGAATACGTGCCTCGCTCAGACCCATAATATCCAATTTCCTAGGGATTGGTGAAAACAAGGAGTATCTACTTCTCCTGGGTTCAAAAGAGAGAAATATTTCCATATCATATATATAGGTATATAGGTATACACAATATTTCTTATCTAAAACTTATTCCATGTATAGTATTGTACCACAGGTATATATATATATATGTATACTTCTACGTATACATACATAAAAAAAATATAAAATACATATACGCGAAGGGGTTCAACTTGCAGCACGCAATATCGTATGCTGTGTGTATGCTCTATGTCTTATGCGAATTATACTGCAGTACCACGTACAAAAATGAAATAAGACCTTCTGCAGTTCTCGAGTTTTACGATATTATAAATAAACTGAGCTCTATAATTTTTCGAGATTAGGATAACTCATGAATTATAGTATATTATATTTGAGGGTAGAGGCAGTGATTATAATATATATAATACATATATAGATATATTATTCGTGAGACGCTAATTGCTTCGGCTGTACTATATAAGTCACTAAGGAAAGACTCTTGAAATCGTGACATATGATGATGAGGGGATGTAGGTACACGTAGATATCATAGACACCTACAAGACATCGAGGTAAACTCACGATATGGCGTTTCTCGTTAGAATAAATTGTCACTGTTTATACAGCCCAGGTCACTATTATAACCATCTTGAACGGCCGCTAGTACTACTCAAGTTTCATGCTCTATATAAACATTAAGATAAGCCAGTCGCCCAAGTACGAACTAAATGTTATACACGACAAAGTTCAGTTCAGATCTATCTGCATGTATATGCTAATACGGATGTGTCGATTTTCAAACTGTGAATATCGCGTGTAGTTTTCGCGGGGTAATCATCGAAGGGATGGTTTCTGTCGGTAGAGAGAAAGAGAGAGAGAGAGAGAGAGAGAGAAGAGGAAAAGAAGAGAAAAATCAGAAGAGGAGAAATTCGTTGATGATGATATTTCTGAAAGAGGTAATTAATTATAAGGTATATATGTATGGACGTATAGGAGGTATAGGTATATACCTGGGTATAATTTATTATTGATCGTAATTTAGTATTTCGCGTAGTTGTATATAGCAAAAGGCGGAGGAGGTTGGCTGGGGGTTTGTTATTAACTAATTATTGTGCCTTTGACGTAGTGAGATTTTCGAGTAATATGAAATTCCATTGAGAAATTTACCTCTGCAAGGTATATAAGAGAATAATAAATACCGTTTTCAAGAGATTTATCAAACAAAAGAACATCGCTAAATATGAAGATGAAAATGGAGAGAGATTTGGGTCGGATCGCTCCTTTTGACGACGGGAGAATAACACTTTAACTCTTAATCACATTGCCGCTGCCTCTTCCATGAAATAAGGAAACAGGTCCCTTCACTTCGGTCTTTTTACGCTAACGGCAGAAAGTATACATATATATAAATGTATGTATATATTTATATACCTACATACCAGTGTGTAACTCTACGTATATATATATATATATATACATACATACCCATATACAATAAATATATATACATATATACATATATATATATATATATATTTATATACAGTATAGCAGAGCGATCGATGCAGAGAGAAATGTACGAAGAATTTTCAGTGTAGCGACTTTATGGAAAAAAAAAAAGAAAAAAAGAAGAAAAAAATGCGAGAAAAATTGCTAGTTTCTTTTGAATAAATAAGCTCAGCCGCTGGATACGTTTTTTTTTTTTTTTTTTTATTATTATTATTTTATATTCTATTTCCGCCCTCATTCTCCAATTATAAGAAAAAACAAAAAAAAAATCAACGTTTCGCATAAAATAGTTTTTATATAGTATAGGTATCTAATATATCTCTATCGAAATACTTAATCGAAATTTCAAAGCTGCAGGTATACAATAGGTGTAATACATAAAGAGACAGAAAACTTTTTTTAACACTTGAATATATTTCGAATTTGAAATAAATTGAACTTGGAATTGCAAGGGAGAGGAAAAAAAAAAAGAATCAGAAATATAATACGCTTATCAAAAAGAATAGGTATGCTGTTTGATTGGTTTTAATCATATTCAATCTTAGTATATATCGAGAGCTAAAGGCTGGACTCATTAAGGTTGAGATTCTTTTTTTCGTTTCAGTTTATTTTTTTTTTCTTTCGTTCCCTCATCAATTAAACATTGATCATTTTAATATGCGATGATTTAAAAATTTATAATGGAATAATAGCTCCGGGTGTCTTGTCGCTATTATATAGGTAAATATCTATAACCTGCAGTCTATATCTATCGGATAAATTCCGGTCCGCAATTAGGGTTTTAAAAAGTCCGTCAAACCACGCGAGTGCTTTTAAAAGTTTTAATAATTCGATGAACTGAATATATATACCTATATATATATATATATATATGTATGTATGTATGTATGTATTCACCGACGACAGCAGCTGGCTGATTGCGAACCCACCCTCGGCTTATGTATCCATAAATATGTATAGGTATGGGTACGTGCAGGGTGAGCCCATGCTATCGTATACCCTGTACACATATATACGATATATATACGTATATCGAGAAATGAGAAACTCCTCGAATGGGGATGAAGTTATAGCAACCCCCGGGCGGTTGGAATGATGGCCTTTAATCGAGTCTCCGAGTAATTATACAACCCGCAGAGAAAAAAAAAAAGAAAATTAGCAAAAAATAAATGAATAACATTCTTAATTATATTCATAGGATATATACGGATGAATAAAAAATAAATAAAAAATAAATAAATTCAAATCAATTCATTCGCTACACGTATACTATGTATATAGGAGAGAAGAATATATAAGTAAAAGAAAAAAGGACGATAAGTGATTTATTTTCTTATTTATTCCTTTATCTATTCATATAAGTTTGTTGGTAATTCATTAAAAGTTATAATGGCGCTTGCTATGGCATGTCTGTTTTTCTATCGATATATCTACATACATTCTAAACATTTACCTATACACAGTAGGTGCAGTGAGCTGTGTATGCTATAGATTTATAGAACGTCGTGAACTTGATAACTAAAAAACTCGTAGGTATGACCGATTTTACCGGTTTTCCACTTAAAATTTAAGCCGAACATAAATTTACCTCTACCCAATACCCGGCCCTGAATATAGGTACGCTAAGCCGGGCTTCAAACAAGGCTTATAATTTAAGTGGATGTGGCATGCAGCCTGTCTAAGTGATAAAAAGTGAATTAAAACTTTTTTCAATTACCCTGCGTGTATAAGCTTTACGCTATGCAAAATAACGTGTGGTATACCTCATACCTACAGCTAGCGGACGTCTATCGATATGGATGGATAGAAGGTATGAATTAATTAATATATTACTGCGGAGTTTGAACGATTACCAAGGCCCTGGTTAATCTTTCGTCTGTATAAAAATGATCCATATTTAAACGACGAAAAATAGTTTAAACTCCGACTCGAAAATAAACCGATCTTCAGCAGTAGGGCAGCTACCTACTTGCCGTGCCGATTGGCACAAATCACCATCATCCATCTTTCTTGATCCCCAAACAAATTTCTTACTTCTTCTTTTCTGCCTTCAAGACGCGACCCATCCCCGCGGCGATATCTCTTCTGTTTTTATCCCATCCTATATCCCGACGCCATTTTGAACGTCGTGAAACTTTTTCGTTAAACCTTTTCACCTCACTGATTCCATGGGGTTGCAAGCACCGCACCGCACCGCACCGCGCCGATCTGATCCGATCCGTGCGGTTACGTAAAATTTCTTTATCCAGAAAAATAGCACCAGAAAATAGTACGTCAAGTAACAGGAAAGTACATTGAACTACGTCTGCAGGACCTATATACAAGACGCTAGCAATCTACGCCCCGTCTAAGTCTGGGTACATAAACATTTCATCACTCGGTTTCTAGACACAGATGAGACCGACCTAAATTCTCGGTGAATTTCACCCAAAAGACAAACAGGTCTGAATAGACTATATAGGAGGTAAATTGGTGGAGTGTATAATTGGGGGATGGTGATAATAACAATAATATCAGTTTAAGGGAGGCGGTATTTCGCTGCAAAATAATATGGAACTGTTGAGTTTGTTTTATCAAATTTTCTCTAACCCCATCGAATAATCCTTCAACTATATAGCAATCCGCTGACTGGTTTACAATACTCGTTCGCTTACATCTGCTCGGCTGCTCCCCAGGCCGGTCTGAGCCTTGAGCAGCAACCCCACCCGGACTCCCAATACCCGATACCAAGGACTCGAAATCCCAGATCCGAATCCCAGGGGAGGTTGCCCGACTTTGAAACCGCAATGATGTAAAGTTAGTAAACTATGGAGCCAGATAAGTGTCGCGTTTTTTTTTTTTCATTTCATTCTTAAGTTACAATTTATTACCACCCAAAGAACTTTCGCGATATCGCGGGGGAGAAGAAAAAAAAGAAAAATTACTGTAGCCATATATATATATATATATATACAATTAGTTCGAATCACGCAACGTTTGGAAAATTTCTCGAAAACTGTCTGATCCACAGCTTATTTCTACTCCCTGCACTAACTGAACATGAGAATAAGAAGTAGAAAGAGCATCTTGCGGGTCAGACCAGCCCGGACATCCGCAGGGATGACTTGACCGAGTTTAGACCACCCTCGAGCCGTTTCACATCCGTAGTATAAGCAAGGTGAATCTACTAGCGGGGTCTGCTCACGCCAATAATTGATAACACTCTACAACCCCTTCGGAAAATGATCCCTCTTCCTTTCCTCCACTTTACCCCCAGTCAAAAAGAGGCAGGTATCAAAAGGCGGGTTGTAGGTAGATATACACACTACCTATCTACTTTCAATATCGACAAATATGTCAGAAACAGAAGATACCCTCTATAGAGATGCCTGTGCTATTAGGCGTACCCATGATGCTGTTATCAATTTATTACACTTATGTATGTGTACGTTATATTATCTTCGTTGTTACTCAGCTTATAGAAGAAAAATTTAGGTAAATTGAGGAAAATGGAAAGAAAAAAAATACGTGAGATTATTTTTTTTTTTTTTTTTTACAATTCTTCAACATTGGATGAATAAAAAACGCATTAAGGTATACACAGGTTCTATATTCCGAGTGTGGTAGGTACAATAATATTCTCACACCATGATGAATGTGTATAACGACCGCGAGAGAAACAAATATCGATTTCGCATGAGCTTTATTACCCCATTTATCGATTTTTCTATTATTCTTTGTATTCCTTGTTACTGTTACATCGCCTCGGCATGATTTTATCAAATTATATGTATTTTCTTCTCCAGGATTGGTGCGTTCAAGAAATTTTATTATCAAGGTGTTTGCATCGGTTTTTGTTCAACTGCAGCAGCCACCGGACACTGATACGACCTAAAGTCTACACAAATCGTTCCTTGATACAAGTATAAGCTTCAGGTAGCCGAGGGGTTCGTTTCTTACTCCCGTCTCTTTACACAAGAGATGATACCTCAGAATCTTCAGCAATGTTTACGAACGTATCTAATCAGTAATCATCTATAATTCCTGAATCGTGCGAAAAATTCAGTGGTCTAATTCCTGGAATTTCTTCATATTTGGGGTGAATATCGGTTCATTCATTAATTCTGATCCTAGCTGTTCTTCGGGATAATCAAGTCAGCCATAATAAGTGCAATGATTCAATTATCAACACCGCCAAGATGCGATCATCGTTAAAAGAGATTTGGTGAATAGCAAAGCCGCAAGATTCCTACAAGAGAGCTAATAGAAGCCACCTATTCGCAAACTAGCCTTCCGAGAGCAATTCTAACTGACGAGGGTTAAGCAGCCGCGTGCTCCTAACGAACCCCTGCGCGAGTAGATTCGCACATTTACTTTTTTCAAATAAATTATAAAAAGGCACGATTAAAGGAGGTAAATTATTATCTTCTGACGGTCAAGGTATAAAATCAGTGAATTTTAATGTGAAAATACAAAAGTGGTTTTTTCGTTTTATTTCCTGGACTTCTTCCGGCGAAGACGTAACATGTGCGAATCTCGAGTTTCCATGCGATTTCGAAAATCGAAAATCCCTGTAATTTATCGCCTGGTTAAGAATCTCGTCGCGATCTTTTTTCGTAAAGTAGAATTCGCGCGGTCCTGACCGCGCACAACTTTACCAGCCTGGATGGCCCCCGGACGGTAGTAGAAACCCTGAGCCGCCTAGATTTCGAGTGCCCGGGGACTGAGAAGGCGTCGCGCGCTGACGTCTGGCATACATACAACACGTATGCGTATGGCATACATACATACCTATATACGTGTTATACTATTCTCTAGTATACACAAGATGTATGTATACTGAAAGCTTAAGTGCATCCGTCTATCAATGCACTTTGAACCTAAGCCTCAAATAGAGAAAAAAAAAACAAAAAAAAAAAAAAAAAATGGAAAAAATGGAAAAAAAAACTTCTCAAATTATTTGTGATAACTGTAGGTAATAAATTTGATAAAAAATTTACATATTTATCACAGAAACTGTTCATTGACCGGATATCAATCAAAAATACACCCTCGATGTCTGCGCTATATATAAAAACACACGATGTAATCAAAAGCTAAGACTGTCATATTTTCGGAACTACTGTATTCTCTGGGAATTTTGAATCCAAGATAAAAAATATGAACAATATAATTCTGACAGACTTACATGTCCAAGAATCAGCTCCGTTAATCAGTCCGCGTAGACACTCGATAGCCAACAAACCGCACACCGTCTCTATATCGTCAACTGGATTTTGTTAACGGAATAAAATAGTAAGTTTTCTTCTTTTTCTTCTAATTCTTCTTTTTGGTGGGGGAATGAAAAATAAAGAAAAAAAAAACAGGAAAAGAAAATTAGAAACACGGTTTTAAGAACGAACGGTTCCGCATCGACAAAGGCTCTGCTTCCAAGACGTTATGCGATCGGTTCTCTGTCCCTTTACCCGGCATATTATCCCTTATCTTATTCTCCTTATTTCTATTTGTCTCTTTTTCTTTTTGACTCTCTCTAGGTTTTTCTATTTTTTTCTTCTTCTCCGTTTTCTTCTTCTTTAAGAGAGAGAAAAAGCGAGGAACAAGGAGCCAAGGCGGATTTTGTACGGGCGAGTTTGCAGCTCCGGCCGGGCACTGAGGCGGTCGGCTGGGCGCATGGGGTGCTTCGACAACGACGTCGGCGTCCCGGACGATGATAGTGGGGGTTGCGCAGCGCGCCCGGCCAGGTCTGTCCCGCGCCCCCAAACTCCAAAGCTCAGTCTACCCTGGCTACCCCCTCACAATCCCGAAACACCGAACCCCTCGCACCCTTCGAAGCCCGTCGAGCACCCCAGGCCGCCCCAAAAACCACCCTCAAACACCCTAGAGCCACCCTAGGGCGCCAGCCAGGTCGAGCAGCGATCAGCATCGAGCCAAACTCTCGGTTAGTTGTGTAGGTTGAGAGGTGTACCTGTTGTCGACGTGCTTAGACGAGAGACGACCTACGAATTGACAGGTTACTCGGATTATTCGAACCCAAGCTTATGATCCATGCGTAGATTCGTGTCGATACATATCAAGTAGAGTAGAGTAGAGCAGAGTAGAGTAGAGTACAGTACAGTACAGTACAGTAGAGTAGAGTAGAGTAGAGTTTTGCCTAGGAGAAATTTCTTATCGCGAGTTGATTAGGGGATGCTCGTATAGATACATGTATGTCACCGGGGTAAATTTTTATTTTTCAACCCGGAAGCCTCGTTTCCAAATTGTCAATCGATAAAAATTCTTTCTCTATCTTTTTTTACATCTATTTATATGCGAATGTACAGGTGTGTGGGTGTAGGTATATATACGTAAGGAAAGCTTTTCTTTCTTTACACTATACCTCGTTATATCCGCAGCTTCTCAAGAAGCGTAGGTAGGTACTGAAACGTTATTCTATGTAGCCAGGCGGTATTCCGTTTCAACAATTCTTTCCTTATTTCTTTCTTTTCTCTTGCTGTATTCTGAACAGTCGTACACCTATACATGTATACCCGTACACCCGTACCCGAAAAAATATTGACATTCTTTTTAATAGATGTACTGTATACATTTTCCTTTTTCCCTTTTTCTTTTTTTTTTTTTTTTACTTTCGCGACTTCTTTTGATTTTTTCGTCTTCTTTTTCTTCTCTTTTTTTTTTTTTTTTCTCTTCCTCTTTTCTCTTTATTTGAGGCATTTTATTCGCTAGGGTGAAGTTCCATCCCGCAGGTTTATTCCTTCGGGATATTTTTCGGATCTGGACGATGAGATGAGAGGAAAAACGGTATAACGCCCTGTTTCTCAAAGTTTTGTATCCAACGCGTAATCTAATCGTCTTACACTTGACGATCGAGCTGTTATTTATGAAAATTAGTAAATCAATGCTGACGAATAATATTATACCGTTTTATATAACTTGAAGGAGTTTCATTTGTATTAGCATCTATATTGGGGAAATGAAATTAGAACGTTATAAGCCGTATCATTTGATTGCGCTCTCTTTCTCTCTCTTCTCTCTCTTTCTATCCCAACGCGCTTCATGTTTATTTTATTTTACTCCCATAAATTTCGCGGATATTTGGCCAGATTACACGGAACTCGTATACCTTAACATGTCTACGCTCTTCTTTGCCTTCTATACACATACGATGACGATAAATAATATTATGTCATTCACAATCTAAACAGTCATCTAAAATTTTCCTTTCTCACTTCTATATATATACTTATATACACCTTTTCTGTATCATATGTCCTATAGTATAATTCTTATAACGTATTATGAATTTTAGAAATGTTTCAGAGCAATGACGGACTATAATGACATTGACGAAATTATGAAAACCCAATTAAACCCGCGGTGGTATAATTAATATTTTATGACTCATGTATATGTATGTGTGTATACATAGGTAATATAATGACGGCGAATCTCATGATATTCTGTTACAGCTCTTGTAAGCTTACGAATTGCAAATGAAGTTGAATTATTGAACGAGAATATGGAACGATGAGGTCATTTGTAGAGATTGAAAATATATATTTTCACATCAAAATGAAATAAAGTGAATAGTATATATAGAAGTACAGAGCAAAACGCTCGAGATTGATTGCTAGAAATGCCAACCAACTCAAGTCCGCACAGAATCAAGACGTCAGAAATGTTTTCAATAAAATTACAAATTCCTTTGCCACCTGAGGAATTTCTTAGAATAAATAATCTTTCACGTTATAATATCGCAGGTATGGGTACGTATACATATATATATATATTATACATACGTCAAATTCATATATTCAGTATTGTTATACTCTAAAGCCGTACGAATAAGGCATAGAATATTTGAATGGCACATAATAAAGTGGAAAAACCCTTTTCGAACGAGAAAAAGCGTAAAGATTCGGGAAATTTTTTATCTTACGAATAAATAGATCGCTCAAAAGCATCGTGAGCGTGTATATATATATAGTCAGTTTTTTTTTCTTCCGAATTGTATAAAAAGCAAAAAAATTATGTAAAAAAAACTTGGCGAGACAATTTAAGGCTCAGATTATGTACTCAATTAGATCGCGATTGGTTGTATAGCCTCCGTGTCGTAGCTAATTAGAGTTTAGTGTATATGGGCTGGTTCGCGGAGAGTAGCTGTATCGTGAGCGTGCAGAAAAGTATATAATAGTAGCTTTAAGAAAATTTCTTTCATTTTTTTCTTCTTCTTCTTCTCCTTTTCCTTTTTCTTTATATTCTTGAAAGTTGATTACATGATTGATGTTATCTATCGAGGCGTATCGTAGTGGCGAGACGCTTAGGAAAAATGGGATAAAGTTATTCCATTTAAAAAGGGTTTCAAAACTAAACTTATCCAACACGCAAGAATAGCACTTTTACGATCCGGTGATCTATGTCTTTGCGAAATTTTCTTATTCGCCTATATTGCTAGTTATAACATGTACGAATAGAATATAAAAGTTAATTCAATTTGAATTGCGATTAAATAAAATAATAATAATAAAATTGAAATTAAAGTACAAAAGTTCTTCTCTAAAATCTATATCGAAACAAAAATATCTATCCATTAATAATTCTTCGAACGAATTTCTATTCAAAGTGTAACAAATGGCAAGAGAATTCCAATAAATATGCTTGTTATCATTGCGTGACATTTGGCTGTTGTATAACTTTTTGTCTTACACACGCAATGCGGGACGTATCGTGAGTATAAGGTGTGTGTATATAGGAATAAATGAAGGAATTCCGATAAAACTCGCAGCGTGTAAGTTCTTTTAGAAAATATAAAGCCGTACATAATTTAACCGGATCTCATAAGCAGCTAGGAGCCTCGACTCGCCGGGTGAAGTTTAGGAATAACATATTGTCTCGCCGGGTGTTCTGAGTTTATGAACTACTACACTGCAGTAGCGCGGGTTGCGGGTCATAAGGCGATACCGGTAGCAAACTACGATCGAGATATCAGACGCGGGAACACCAAGCGCATTATGTAGTTATAGGTATAGTTATACACTATACCTATGACTACGTAGCAGTGGTTTTACGCGATTAACAATAATGCAGAACTTTAAAGTTTCGTAATAAGATCGGGGTAACGCAATATCGCGTTGTATGACCTAATAAAACTTGCACTTTTATCCACGGTAGCTAATACTTATAGTAATATACTTGTACGATAGTGATATACTATATATATTATAAAACCACGCGCACGCGATATCCCTGAATATCCGTTACCAAACGATATATTTTATCCTTATAAATAAATAGTTTTATTATTCTAGTAAAATTATTCAATAGGTATAAAAGTTCCAATTCGCAGAAGGAATTCTTTCTTCGTGAAAACGAACGAAAAGAAAAACTCGAGAATGCAATCTATATTATTTTTAATTCAATTTGAATTATTGCTTTCTTTACTTTCATTTTTCATTTACTCTAGATACGTTGTAAAAAAATGATAATTAAATGAACGTAATTAACGGCATAAAGCGAGTCTTACGACTGTTTAATCGAGTGAATAAACCCAATTCGTATGCGCGAAGTAAACGAGGTGGTTTTCCGAGGAACTCAGAACGTACGAAGGGATTAGAAAGGGACTAGAGGCTCAGACCAACGAGTACACACACGTTAGGAAACGTAATTAAATCGTCTTAACGAGTAATAGGCAATTAGTTAATTCACACAAACAAATAGAAACGGGCAAACAGTTGAATAGTTAAATAATCAACGCGAATGGGGAATTAGGAATGAATAATATAAACAAATTATATAAATCTATCTATAATTTATTTAAATCATGTATACATTTTCTACTATTTAATTAAACTAATTATAGAAATTATTTCGATGTCTCGTAGCCGTAAAGCGGACCCTCCAAATAAGCCATATGCATGTCTCCAGAATTACGTCTAATGCGTCGACCGACTGGTTCTAAGTCGGCATAGCATTTGGGAAAAACTCGATCTATTGCAGCGCGAGCCTCTTCTGCTGTAACGTTTCTAGCAGCAAGCACAGAGGACATTGCTTTGGTTTTTACGCATTCCTGAAGAGTAAAAATTCAATTGGAATTAAATAACGTTAAGAAGTTGAAAGAAAAGCTTAAAGATATCCTAAATCTAAGTAATGGTTAGCAAATATATAAAATTTTAGTACTAGTTTATTATTTAGGATAAATAATGCGAGGTTTTAGCTTCGTACTTGATGTGTCTTTCGAACGTTCAATGGAGAAGCAGATCCCTGTGCCCAAGCACTCATAAAACTACAATGAGTTAAATTAGCAGCTCTTATTTCTGTACAAGCAAGATGATCGATATTCTTGAAGTCAAGTTCGTTGCGGCAGTAATCAAACATGTGAATCATTTCGTGGATCATAACACCACCAATTACATTCTCGGATCTAGCTGTATTCTGGCATACTACGATCTGGAAAATATCCAAAATACGTGTTAAAACGAAGAAATATAAGAAAGTAGACAACTTTTAACATTGATGAAGGGCTTTCCTCCCTTTTCCATTAAATTTCATTCAAAGAATATAAATCTTTGTTCTTCAATTGCGTCGAATTCTATCTAATAAAATTAATTTCTGCTTTTTGAAACATTCTTCATATCGTTGAGGCTTAGATTTTTTTTCTTTATCATTCAAATCAAAGATAAACATGATATCATTTTTTTTCTCTTACCCTGACTCCAATAATTTTACATTTTCGGTAATAAAATTGAAGTGAATTAATTTATTTATACTGAAATAACAAATTAATGGAAACAGTGAAGAAGTTCAACAAACTATCTTCCTAATATTCAATGAAATTTTCACCTGATTCATGTGCGGATCGTAGCCTCCGCTGACTGTTTGATCGCAAACTTCGCAAGAAATGTGTCTTCTGATATCGAAATTGCTGTAAATAATAATAAATAATAATAAAAATTAATGAATAGGTAAGAAAATTGCTGAGTCTAATTCTAATTAGCGGCTAAAAAAAATCGACGAATAATAATTCGATTATCACTTGTTTGTACCGAAGTAACGGAGTGTGTAACAACGTTTACGTTACCATCCAGAACCGTTGAGACCAGCCATCATTAGTTTTACTATCGGATCTGTAAAGCGAAAATCTTAGTAATTTTAAATTTGTTATCATTAATTTAACTATTTTATTACGTCATACCAAACTACGTACTGTTCATGATGCATGAGTAGACGTTACGTTCGCATCGTATTTTGTCGATTTCTTCTCTCCCTTCCATCCCCAAAAGCCGTTTTGTCCAGCTCGGTTTATATTTGGCACCTTTTCTTTCAGGATATAAATCGTAGCCCCAATTTTCGTCCGCTGATTGCGAATCATTCGGGATATTAGACCGGGTGGGGTTAGGTTCTTCCTTTTCTGACTCGGCCGGTCTATCGCCCGCTAATGTCATTGCTTGATTAATTAAGGAAGGAATCAAATACTCAATACCCGATAATTTGTTCTAATTTAGTTTTATTTCAGGCAGTTATTTTATATACAATTTAAAACCGCTCCGACATTTTCACTTGATTTATAGGTTAGAAATTGTGGTTGATCATAGACGTTGTCGAGATGCGGTCGATAGGTCCACGGGGTGCCAAATGGTATCGCCATCTCGCGGTCAAATTTACGTACTACTTTTGCAGCCAACTTGGATGCGCCTCATTATATGCAATTGCAACACACGAACGGCACGCAGGTTGTGTATACTAAGGCGTAGCTATTTTTTGCGGCGAAAGTAGTTCGTCAATTCTACCGCGAGATGGCAATACCATTTGGCACCCCGTCAGCATGACTAGCCGAGCAAGGAGCACTGATTTACGGTATAAAAGCATCTGTCGTAGTATCGTGAGGTCAGTAGCCTTCGTGGCGTCAAAGAGTGTGTAGGGGGGGCTTACGTTAACGACACACATATGAATAAAAATACTTTGAACGCAAAGGTGTTGTCGCAAACTAGACAATGTACTCATCATTGACGAGAAAAGACTTTTCTTGTCTAGTTCCTTCGGTGATTTGAAAAATGATTGCGGTGTTATAACACTCGTACTTCTGTTGGAGTTGAATGAACTTCAATTGTACAAACGTCTTCGTCCAGCAAAATTTTGTAAAATTAGTTACATTAGCTCGTATATTATTGTAATATAAATGTCGTTTAGATTAAGGTAACTCGTATGCCAAGAGCCAATTAAAGAAATTCAATCAGTTGCAATATGTAACAATATATTTGTTTTTGAGTAATAATTGTAGATTAATAGTATTAATTACTTATTTTGATATTATTTATATTATTAATAATAATATTGTATCGATTCTGCATCAATAAATTGCTAGGTATACCAATAATCAATTGCCACTTCATTTTCCACTTTGCACTTCTTGCAACGCTCTATCACCGTAAATAATCAATTGTTGAATCATTTTCCCCTGTCCTTTCCTTGCCTATAAGTCGAAAATCATAAAAATTTCTGGTGCATGTCAGCTCGCACGAACTCAGGAAGTTTAGCATTTTTAAGAGTTAGAATGATTTTAGGTCGAAAAATGCTCCTGGTATCAGGAAAACATCTGACCCAAGGAGGTGTTCCAAAATTTTTGGTAGGGGTGAGAAGTCGTGTATCGATACAGGCATGCATACGCTGCTTCATACACGTCGCTATATAGCTTATCTATACTAGCATTTTTAAGAGTTAGAATAATTTGAAGCAACGAAAAATCTGGTAGTTGAGACTTTTATTCGAAGTGATATGTCTGGCAGTTGAGACTTTTTTCGGATTCATATTTCTGGCAGTTGAGACTCTTTTCGGACTCGCATTTCTGGCAGTTGAGACTTTTTGGAGTCATATTTCTGGCAGTTGAGACTTTTTCCGGGGTCATATTTCTGGCAGTTGACACCTTATTTTTGGGAGTTAAGTTTACGGTGTCAACTGCCAGACATATCGCTCCGAATAAAAGTCTCAACTGCCAGAAAATGGAGTGATTTTCCTGGCAGTTGAGACTCTTTTCGGGGTCATATTTCTGGCAGTTGACACCTCAAACTTAACTCCAAAAAATGAGGTGTCAACTGCCAGAAATATGACCCCGAACAAATGTCTCAACTGCCAGAAATATGACTCCAAAAAAGTCTCAACTGCCAAAAAACTTACTCTGAAAATAAGGCATCATCTGTCCGGCATACGCTGCTTCATGCACGTCGCTATATAGCTGATCTGTACTAGCATTTTTAAGAGTTAGAATAATTTTCCGTCGAAAAATGCTCCTGGTATCAGGAAAACATAAAAACCGAGGAGGTGTTCTGAAATTTTTGGTGGGGGAAAAGAGTACTGTGTCGACACAGTCATGCATACGCTGCTTCATGCACGTCGCTATACATATAATTTATCTATACTGGCATTTTCAAGAGTTAGAATAATTTTAAGTCGAAAATTTCTCCTGGTACCAGGAGAACATCTGATAGGAGGAGGTGGTCGCAAATTTTGAGGTATCTGAAATGGTATTAATTCTAATGTCCCACTGTTCCGTGTGTTGTACAGTGTTTCACCTATTGCTTATTATTTGCAATAAAGGATAATAGAAAGGATAAAGTGGGAAATAACGATGCAATTGAATATTGGTAAGTATATTTCAGAATTTATTGGTGCAGCATTGATACAATATTACTTATCGTCGAATATACTATACATGGTATACATTAGGGTGGTCGTTGAAAAGTAAATTTTTTCAGTCACCCCTTAGAAAGCTTCCTTTTCGTGTAAAAACAGGAGCGAAATTTGCCTTTTGCAAAAAAAAAAAAATGAAAAGAACACGTGCCCCAAGACGATCAGTTTTTGTTTTGATAAATCTGCAGTTTTTTGGAAATGTCTCACGAAATATGCAGATTCGACAAAATACCCATGAAAAAAAAAATTCAAAATTTTCAATATCTGATGTCGGGCTCTAACGCTACTAAGGGAAGCTTGTGAGGAAGTAGACGTGATCGAATAACAGATATATGTGTATATCAACATACACATGATTCTAATTTTCCTGATTTTTCTCGAAAACTGGATTGGAGCAATCAACAAAATTAGTTGAGAAAATTGAAAAATAATAAAATCACGAAACACGAAATCACGAAATAATAAAATAGCGATCTACTTTTGCCGCAACTATCAGAACGTTTTGAAGTCTACAACCTGCATGCCAGTCATGTAACGGACTTGCATACCATGAGGCGTGTCTATGTTTGTGGTGAAGTAGTTCGTCGGTTTGACCGCGAGATGGCAATAACATTCGTCACCCCGTTGGACACCAGTAGCCGGTCAAATAGAAGCACTGAGTATGTAGAAATATTGTATAGTATGTATGGAGCCCTTTAAACTTCTGTCAAATCTGTGTTTAATCAATTTCTTTCATTGAATTTAACCACATTAACACTGCCAGTAACTTAGCCGCGATACAATAATCACAGATTCACTCTACACGATAATCTAAACGAAGGTAAACTAGACCCTAATCTTCTAAGGGTGCGAGTTAATAACCTCTAATTTTTTTAGGGTTATAATTAGGTTATATTTATCAATATTCGCCATTAATCTAATCCCTGATGCTATTATTTACTTAATTTGTCAACTAAAGAATTACGTATTCAGTATCTCGATCGAAACAACGGAAGTAAACAATCACTTGCGTATTTATTTCCAAAAAATTGTTGATATAATTCGGAATATATTATGTTTCGTTAAAAATCTGCGATTATTTCTTTGATAATGAAACGATTATCGTTTATTGAATTAACATTCCGCCTAATTTTTACGATCTATTTTTTGCATCTAGACTAGGTAAAGAGACGAATAATAATGGCGCATTACAAGGGAGCGGCGAGCGAAGCTGGCCGAGCAATGCAGCTTATGAAAAAGCGCGAGATTGCTCAGCAGGAGATTGAACTAAGGAAAAAAAAGATAGAAGATGATTTGAAAATAGATAATATAGAGAATAAATTTGCTACTCATTACGACGCGGTCGAACAGCAACTAAAGACTTCTACAATTGGTTTGGTCACTTTGAATGAGATGAAAGCAAAGCAAGAAAATATAGTCAAAGAAAGAGAGAGAAAATTAGCGCAGAAAGAAAGGGAGAAGGAACAAGAAAAGGAGAGAGCTTTGGCCGCTAAACAGGCAGAAAAAAATAAACAAAAAAAACAAATACAGGCTTTGTCGTTCGATATGAACGACGACGAAGGAGCAGAGCAATCTGACTCAGATTCTGACGCCAAATCTGATAACTCTACCACTTCAAATCAATCCAAAAATATTGACGATAAAATAAACACTCCGCCTTCTAAAAAAATAAAAAAAAATCCTGACGTTGATACCAGCTTTCTACCCGACCGAGAAAGAGAGGAAGAGGAAAATAGACTCAGGGAAGAACTGAGACAGGAATGGGCTACTAAACAGAATGTACTTAAAGAGGAGGAGATCGAAATCACTTTCAGCTATTGGGATGGCTCTGGGCATAGGCGAAGCGTTGTTATGAAGAAAGGTAGAGGTCTTTGATCACTGATTCAGCAGAAACTGAGTTTTTCTCATCAGTTTGCTGAAATAATTCAACAGTTTTATCAATCTTAGGCTCAAATCTGGATATTTTAATCCTTGGAGTCACTTTTAGCAGAAATATTCGTCTCTTTGTTTCTCTTTTTCTTCATTAAACCAATTACCATGCTAATTAGCATTAGTTTGCACTGTGTACAGGTAACTCGATTTATCAGCTACTTCAAAGGTGCCTAGAAGTATTGAGAAGGGAATTTAGCGAGTTAAAAACCGTTATGGCTGATCAACTGATGTACGTTAAGGAGGACTTGATTTTACCACATCATTATACGTTCTATGATTTTATTGTGACCAAGGTATGGCGAAAAACGTGTGAAGGAGCTTAAAGAAATTTGAAAACTTACTAATATCGTGTTTTCTAATACAGGCGAGAGGGAAGAGTGGGCCTTTATTCACATTTGATGTTCATGACGACATTAGGATGATGCACGATGCTTCTGTGGAGACAGAAGAGTCCCATGCCGGCAAAGTTTTGTTGAGGTAAAAAGAAATAGAATAATAATAGGACTAAACTCTGTTAATCTTGTAATTATCTTTCTACAAATGAAATATATGCTCATTTTTGTTTCTGTAGATCGTGGTACGAAAGAAATAAGCATATTTTTCCGGCCAGTAGATGGGAGCCTTATGATCCGACGAAAAGTTACGACAAGTATACAGTTTCTGATAAAAATAAAAAGAAAGACAAAGCTTGAGGATGAAAAACTATACGAAACGTTTTTTGCACCCCAGACTGTATTCAATAAAATATTACTAGATAATTAACTACGAAATTAAGATTTTGTGATTTTTGTAGCGATCCTGACAGATAAACAAACAAAGATATATGTATTAAACCTAAAACACAATACTGCAACAACGAAGTTCTTCTAAGAATGTAATTTATCAGGAATAATAAATTTTACAATCAACCCTATGCAGCCGTTCTGCTCAATTATCTTCACACACCCTTTTATAATATCAAGCTATCTATAATGTATAAATTCGGAGAAATCTAAGTCTGTTCCTTGTCGTTCTCCTCCTTATCCTCAAGTTCATCGATCGATTTTGTTCGATATTTGAATTGAAACAGTGGCATCGTCGTTCTGGCTTCTATGATTAAGTCTCTAATTACGTCCTGCGAGATGATACGAGTTTCGGTATTGATTAACGCCGAATCAGACCCATCATCGTCTAGCGTTTCCAGATTTGCATCATTCGATAATTTATCGTTACTAATACAGTCTATGGAAATACGAGAACTATTCGCTTCTTCTTCGGCGTAGTATTCGTTTATTAATTGTCTCATTTCTTCTCTCGATATCGGGTGTATTATCTATTGTATGTAAGACGAAGAATAATAATTAAAATAATATCACTGATGGTGAAAATTTTGTCATTTATTTATTATCAAAATTTCGATACCTTCGAACTGGACTCTTCCAAATTTCGTAAGGAATTAATAACGAGCTGTTCTTTATGACCGAGAAATTCTTCCCGGGTATATCGCTCTTCCTCAGCTTTACGATAACTTTCGGAATTCAAATTCTTCGATAAGAAAAAATTAACATTAGATTTTATATATTAGATATTAGACATTAGATAAAACGTACCGCTAACTGCTCTGTTAAATTCTTAAGCAATTCATCAGCCTCTTTATCTATCGTATAAGGCGTCGAAACTCCTACAGACGAACTATCAGAGGTGCTTCTTTGCTCTCTAGTTTCAGAATCTTCGTCGTCAATATCTCCGACCAGTTCTTTCAATCTCTTTTTTTCTTCGTCTGTAATTGCGAGAGTTCCCATCGCGCACGATGCTAGCTATGAGTTATAATATAGAATATCATCAGACCTTGCTTATTTTTATTATAAATAATTGGCCTAAAATAATATTTGCATACTTTTTTATTCCTCTCTATAAAACTGGCTTCCCGTTTATCAATGATCGTTAATTCTTCCTTCAATTTGTTTCTCTGCGATTTCCGCGATTCTTCTTCACCTCCTGGTGTTGAAAGGCCCTCATCGTTCCTCAGGTTCTCCAGTTCATTTCGAAATTCAATAATCGGGTAATCGGCGGTGTGAACACTTGCTATATCTTGTGTCGTCGATTTTTTTTTACCTTTTATTCAGAATTTATTAAATAAGATCGTAAAACCAGCAACTAAATTAGCGGTATATAGTATATTATTAATTATAACGATCGCTTCACCTCTGATACATATAGTAACAAACAAGTTATACGAATACAGAGAGGTAAAATAAAAGGTATATGTAGGATTAAAATATGGCAACAATAAACGACTTTTAATAAAGTCTTTTCCATTATATGCAATAACTATATAATATTTCATACATCACATAATGCTGATTAGAACTAAAAGAGAGTGATGTTCTTTTCGTGATATACCATCTAAATTGTACCAATGAAGTACCTTCTGTCGTCTTGATATCCATCGAAAATAGTTCGAAAAATATTTCAGAATTTTTAGCTAACTTTCCTGACTCCGGAGGTCTCAGATTAATTAGTCTCTTCAATTCTTTACGGTTTAAAATTTGTTCCTGTAACGTTTCGTCTCTGGCTTTCTAATACAGAAATTATATGGCTAGAATTTTTTATATATATATATATACACGACAATCAGATTAAACCACGATCAAACATCCGTTGACTATAATAATAAACGTTGATAATTATTATCGTAGTTGTATATTTCGCGATATTAGAAAGCTCACTGCAGACATCACATAGCTTCTATAATATCATACTCTAAATATCGTGTTCGATTTTCCTGGTTGCTACGAGTTACGAATAAATGTTCAATGGTGGGTGCAGCAGGAATCGATAAATTAATAAATTTCGGGTCGAATTTTATACACATATACGATAATAATAACAATCTCGAAAGTATAATATAATATATTTATATACAGGTCATATACCTTCACTTTTTCGCAAAGGTCTTCGATCCACGTATCGAGTTTCGTAATATTAAATATTTCCTTTTTAATCTTAGCTGTATCAATTATCGCGCTTGACCATCGGTGAAGATTTTCATCGCTAAAGGAAACGTCCTCGATTATTATCTCCTCTTCTGCTGGTGCAGTTTCTAAACTTTTACTACTCGGCTGGGGCTGGAGCTCGAGCATAGTTTCAAGTAAATCACCGCTGTTCTCATTCTCCTTTTTCTCGTTATAATTATTACAACGATTTCGCAAATTAGCACTGTTACTGCAGCAGCTCAACTGTGTTAAGGACGTCTTTAGCTCAGACAGATAATCAAGGATCTCGTGGTACTCCAACTGCAACTCTCTTAGCTCGACGATCGAATCTTCGCAGATTAGATTTAGCCCGTAATTATCGTCTATAAGAGATGTTAATTCGCGTATAAGACGTCATGATTGAGAGATTGCAGCGATTCATGCAGTCACCGCATGAAAACGAATATTTTTCGAAAATTTCTAAACTATTTCCACAATTTACTGTGTTGATAAAAAATATTATCCGATTCGACGTTGGATCGTATAGTTTATCGCGTTGGTACCCAAAAAAAAAAGTTTGATTTTTAATCGAACACTATAAAAAGAAGTCTTTTAATTCTCGATAGTTAATTTTTGTCCGTAGAATTAACCGATTCTAAATCGTCAAATTTCGGTAGCACCATGCTACCTCGTTTTGGCCTCCATGAAATTTCCTTTTCCTCATCAACGTAATCCTGCACTAGGTTTTCTCCGCGGTCGTTTAACGCAGCTGCGATTCCCTCGCCTTCCGGACTTTCTGTGATAATTTTTTCTTCCAAAGAAGAAGAGAAGGAGGAAGGTTTCTCTTCGGATGATATAATCGCAGATGCAGGACCCAATTCATCGATTTTCACTTTTTGATCTAGTTCGATACTGCAGCTAGCGATCTGTGCAGATTGCGGATGACCCGAATGGCTCAATTTCGAACGAACTACCGCCGCAGGCTTATGCTGCACTCCGACGATGGAATTAGACCGGATATTTTCCGCATTGAGAACTTCCGAGTCTCTAATTATTAATCGCTGATTATCCTCCTCGTCGTCGCTACTTCCTTCGGTGTATAGCTCCTCGCCGGATATCCAGTGCTCATCTTCGTCCTATTTTAAATGAACATTTCAAGTATTCTAGTTTTTTTTAACCGGTATAAATGAGATGAAAATAACTACGTATCCATAATTATTCTCGTAAAGTTAATTTATATATTATCTGAAGTAAAAGTCTATAATATATCATTCAGACGCTTAGTTTTACTTTCGTTGATCGTTATATAGAGTTTTCAAATTTTTCGAATTATAATCTTCGGTGTAATAATAATAAATATATGCAGCTATTTATGTAATATAAAATGTAATATATTTTTAGGTAATTCGCGCACCTCTCTTTTCAGTCTTTCGATCTGCATCTGCGTCAGAACTGATGGATAAAACCGAGGTCGAGAGCTAGGGCTCTCCTGAGTGTCGTTGGACATTTCGGCTTCGTTTTTTACCTGTAGAAGTCGATAAGTATATAATTGTGTAACCTTGAGATATCGTGGTTCTAAGACATATATATTGATCCATTATGTATCACGATACGTATACCAGAAAAATCTATTTTATATTACGACTCACATGCATAATGATATATAGGTATAATAATATATAGCGAATGGAGGCGAGAGTTTAAAATTTTCGAATATATATATTTCTACGTTACATATATACTTTATCTTTTGTACATTTAGTACAGTAGAAACAATTTTAACATATCTATACGCTCATATTCATATTATATGAATATATGAATCTCTCAAATGTCATACTTTAATTTTAGAAACGGTAGGAAATTTTAGTCAGTAAATGTGTCAATTCATCGCGACAAATTATACTGTATACGTATAAAATCGTGCCGCGCCTACTGCAGTCATCAAGTTATATAGGGATATGCGAATATGTTAAATGTGATAAAAATTCACACGAGATTCTCAACGATTATACAATACACGTATATTTATCTAACGGTATGACGTCCGCAATAGACATGAACGATTAGGTATACATTGATATACATATTTATAGTCGCTGAAAATTATAAGATCTGTGATATAGTGCATTTTAAACATTTTTGAAAAATAAATTTTAAGATTTATACTGTACGAAGTTAATTCCATGAAATCGCGTAGTTGTTATACTCCTACGAAATAAATATAGCGAACTCAGAGATATAGAAAACGAAAAGAAAAACTAACAGTTTGCAATATAATTTGTGGAAATTATTTTGACGCTTTACGGTTTAATGAAATTTGAATAACTCACCCGTTTGCGATATTCATGAAGTTATAAATGTATATAAAATTGTTGTAATAATAAATTTAGGATATGACACTCTATAGCACTGGATATTATTTCCTTGAATTTGTTTTAAAATTTCGCCTACTCTAAACTCTCGAAACGCGCGTGGCTCTCAGCGCGAACTGCAGCCGACAAAATCGCGGTAAATAAGGTACACTATACTATATGTATAAATAAAACAGCGAAGAGCTATGAGACAGCTATATCTATACGCATATATACAGTATAGTACATAATACAGCGTATACGATATACGATATACATATAGTATATTGTGCGCGCAAATACCCGCGCGAAACGCGCAGTACATACAATATTATACGCGTATATGTATACCCATAGCTACGCTTACTATACATAGGTATACCTATAATACATCGTCCACACACGTGGCGAGAGTTCACCGCGCTTGGTCACTCTTCTTCTCCTGGCCTGAATACGTTATTATACGAACATTAATATATTCGTATAGATATGAAACATCTATATGTATATATCAGCGAGATTTGATTCCGCGCGCGAAAGTCGCATAGGGCGATATAATACGACGTCTGTTTACGAAATTCAAAAATATTCTCGCGCCTAGATCGTATTGATGAATTTTGAAAGAATTATTTCATACAGTTCTGTTATTTATTTTGCTCTATATTATAATATAGTTCAAATAAAAATTTCTATTTATAGTTTCAACTCGATTTACAGAAATTTTTTTGCGCTATGAATTCTGATAAATTTCAATTCTCAGATTTGAAGTTTAACGAAGGATAATATCGTAATTATCATTAACGGGTGTAGTGAGGTGAAATATTCAGTTCCATAAAATGAATATTTCATAAATCTCCTACGCTATAATTAAAGAAGAAAAAAAGTAACTCTTGTACGATTATAATAATCCTCGATTTAATTATTGAATAAACAATTACGAACAGTATCATTAATGAAACTAAAATTATTAAATTTGTCAAAAACTTTTTTATTGATTAATTAAAGTTCGTGAAATGAGGAGAGAGAAAGCTAGAGAGATTTTGAACGGGAAATAACTCGTTGATTTACATAAAGAGACTAGGAATTTGAATGAAAATAAATTTCATCAATGAAATTCCGTTATTAATAACAGTAATGAAAAATTTTCCATCAATTAGTCGAAGGTATAAGTTGAATTACGTATTATTTATCGGTAAACGAACTCCGCGCGAAATACTTCTATATGTATATACACGTTGTATACGAGGAAATAAATTTATGGTACCTACCTGCCGTCTGCTTGCTTGCTCTACGACTGCGTAAACACAAGTTACAAGGTAAAAGCTCCCGCAAGTTGCCTGATATGCGGCAATAAGCATTTTTTTTTTCTTCTTTTTTTTTGTTTTCTGCGATGCTATTACGGTCATTAATTTTTCTACCTTCGTGTCTGCATCCACAGCATAGGTAAAACAATATTTGTACGCCCAGTTAATATAATTATTATTATATACTATTTCACCGTAGAAAGTAATTAAGAAAAAAAAACTCATAGACACAAGTTCAATGATAATAATAACCAGACACGATACGTCTATAGGTATACGTAGATATTCGAAATGTATTCATTAGTTTAAAAAAAAATTCAAGCTAAAACAGTTTCTCAGGTACTTATTATACTGTTAAATAAAAAAAAAAAGCAGTTTTCCGCAACTGCTAACGATCATTACTCACTAAATCTTAGACTAAGTTATATTTTATGGATTTTTCGGCACTTAACTCATCGTATAATTAAACTTTATTAAATAGAAAGAGATTTAACAGACTTAGGATCCATGTAGGTAATATTATCAGGAAAATGATCCATAATAATGAACTTTTTCTCGTTAGTTTGATTCAAAGTGTCCAGGAAACCGAACCAGTATATTACAAGACCTGGACCGAATCTGTTCCAGTAACTCAAGAACTGTTCTTTTATGTACTTCTTGTGGTCATCGTGGTCTGCAAACAGGGCTTTAGACTCTATCCAATTTATGACAAACCCATCTACCGCTAATGGAATTTCTAGCTTTATATCTGGAGTCTTGTCGTATCCTTTTGATCTGAGGTGTTTCTCGTCTCGGAAAGCGATTTTACGCTCTAAGACGCAGTTTAGTAACTTTACTTCGTATTCTTGCCCAACGGAACTGAAAGGAAACAAATAAAAACATGAATTCAATGAGAAATTTATTGATACTTAACGAATTAGGCAAATCAGATAACAGAAGGGTGTAATCAGAGCTATAAAAACGGCGAAATTAACTCACTGTTTCACAGCATCTGAAATAGGACCGTATTGATCATCGTATACGATGCACTGAAATAATAAAAAATGAATTTAGAGACTTGATGAGCGTTTGAAGATGTTTAAAGTGATCGAAAGAAATTACTAGATAAATTTCATAGGCAAGATCCTTGTCTTCTATTAGCGTCGTATCCCTCAAGAGTTTTGTGACCCCAGCCCTGGAAACTGAAATTAAATTTGTATTAGTTTGATGATATTCAAAGAAGATTGAAAGGCTAGATTTATTTTTAGGAAATATCAATAATTACCGTTTAATTTATTCAACTTGTAATGATTGTCCAGAATAATTCTGGCCAGTAGAGCTGGGGACAATCCAGTCTTTTCAGACATTCGTACTAAGACTCCGACCGGTTCACCGCAACCAATTGCTTTCTTGTATCTGGTAATTGCGTGGAATAAATTATCGTTTATAGTACAGAGATTGGAAATTAGGATAATTGAAAATGTAGAAAGCGGATCAAAATTTTCAGAGTATAGAAATTTTCGAAAATTTCTGAGGGATTTTAGTTTTTTTATTTGAACAGAAGCACATTTTTTTTCCGGAAAAACATTACGAAAAATAAACCAAATTTAATTTCCTAATTTTTGACCTACTTACTCGTGGTAATATTCATTTCCATGACTGCACAATTTAGCGTGATTGAATTTCATACGCCGTCTTATTTCAAGTGATAAAATGCTGCTCAGTGTGTGTGGAAGTATGCTAAAGAAGGAAAAAGAAAAAAATATTTCAATTATAAATTTGTAGGTTAGAAATATCGGAAATTATATTATTATACTTTAGATTCTATTTATAGATAAATAGCATAGAAATGCTTGTAGGGCCTTCGTTATATATTATTCATTATTGATAAACAAACAATGACACGATTCATAGAATAAAAATAAATATACAAAACAATAATTGAGAAATTAACCTCAAAAAGAACAACCATCGCAATTAATCAACTACTCACTCGGGGTAAGTCTCTCTCAACATCTTATCGCAGTCTTTTGTCATTCCACGAAATTTTCCGATACTCCTCATCACATTTCTGTACACTTCGGGCTTCATTTTAAACTTTTAAAGTATCTTCGCTTATGTATGTAACGCTAGGTGTACGATATAACGCTCGACTGCGCCATGACACAAGTAACAACAACAAACTGTCAGATGACGCATGCTCTGTCGGTAAAACAGTTTGTGACTTTTCAACCCTTCTCGTTAGAGTGATCTATATTATCGACTTTCTGTCTCGTGGTGTTTTTGTTTAGTTTAAGAAGGTATACACAAATTAATTAAATCAGAAATTGTCAAATGAGAATATTCCATACGTCTAAAACACGGCGATTAGTAATCGGCGAAGGTGTACAAGTGTGAAAGTGTGATCAGTGGAATTAGGAGGAATTGATCAACGTCGATCTATTATGTTTTTTTCGTGATATCAAACAAACGCTATTGAAACTTTTGTTTTCGGTATTTTTCCATAACCTAACCCAACCTAACATACATAAATAACGGACACCGAACGTCAGGATATAAAAGTTAAACTAAACGCAATGTAACAATTATGAACGGACAAATGAAAGTCAAGTCGTTTTCGCTGAGTAGAAGAACTCAGACTCCCCCACGCAAGGAAGGTTCGTTAATATAATCAATTTAAACAATCCCTTACAGGTTATGTCATCCGTCAATTCTTTATTGCATATTTTCTATTCGTTTTACTGTATGTATTGAAACTATCAATACAGGAGTAATTATAATTCAATTTCGAGAAACACAATTATTCGTGTTTAATCTAGCCACGATTTTGTTCCGAATTATTTTTTTTTTCAATCCGCAGAAGAAAAGACCACATTTTTCCATAATTTTAACATTTTTTACAGAATCTATAAAGCCGATAGTTACAGAAGATGATAAAACTCAAATATCAAATTTAGCAATGGCTCTGAATTCTCCGATAGCTCGTCCCTCTCGTCTCTGCTCGACACCAATAAGAAAAAATGTTGAACGTATCGAGGATTCACCTGACCAAGATTACCAAGGAAGCCCAACATCGTTGTATCCATGCACACAAGACAGTAATGAGATTGCCTGGGATTGGCAGCACTGCGCTGTCAATCAGTCCAGCGATTCTAACAACGGGGTTGATAAAATGCCTAAAAGTAATTCCATGGGATTGAATCGCACTCCTAAAAGGCCGCAGCAGCTTCTGAAAAAGAAGCGTACTGCTAAGTCGTATTCTCCGTTGTTAAATGTGCCCAATAAGAGAAAACTTGTTAATTCAGAAGTGGCTGAAAGCATTGGGAAGTTTGCAGCTGAGCTTCAAGCTCTGGCGGAAAAGATAAGGACTGATCAAAGCTCTGAGGCTAATGAGAAAAAGAAAGACGGTGAAATTAGACAGGAGATTAATGCCGGCACTCCAAAACAGCCGGGTATATTCGATATGGAGACACAGAACGAATTCGATATACACGAAGCAACTACTCTCGAAGTTAGCTGCATTGCCGAGGAGAAAACTGACCCTGAAAAACCCGAATCTAGCTTAGATGACCTTTTTGATGACTCTGTTGATGCCTGCATGGTACAATGCAGTCAGGAGATTGAAGATAAACTCAAATTCAAATCGGAGGGCAAGGGGGATTCCTCCGACGAGGCAGCAGGGCGAATAGTTGACTGCAGGGCCTCCACGAGTTCCTGTAATCAAAATACGGGCGCTAAATCATCATGCACAGTAAATATTGAGACTAGATACCAAGGAGAGGAACGGAGGCAAGCTACTTCATCAGATTTCAAATTGAAGGATTTGAAAAGTAATTCCAAGCAAGCTGGGAGCTGTGAGAAGCTAGGTGCGGAAAACTGTATTCCTGCATCTCAAATTCCTGACGATTCATTCGACGATTGTTTAGCCCTGTGTTTAGACGATGATGACGACTTTGCCAGGAAGTTTTTGGAGGATGAAAAGCCAGGAAATACTTTGAAGAAACTTATAGACCCGGTTACGAATATTTCCAACTGTTCAAATCATGATAAACCAATTTTTAACCAGAATAATCAGACTGTCAATCTTAGCTTGTTTTTCAAAAAACACCAGCCTGGTAAGGCTCCGGCAACTCCTGACGATCGTAAATATTTGAAAGCCAAAAGCCTGTCTGATTCTTACTGCGCAAATTCTGGCTTAGGAAAAAATGGGAAGTTTAATTTGCAGCAGAATTCAAATTTGGGAAAAAACCCTGCACCACCGCCCATGACAAAGTCTACTTCGAACTCTAATCTGAACCAGAAGACAAGGACTAATGAAATTCAGAGCAAAGTCTTTTCTACCAAGAATTTAAACAACTGTATTCCCGCTGCTGGCAGCAGGAGTAATTCGGCTAGTAATTTGTCGAATAAGCAACCCTCTAGTACAACGGTATCTTATTCGTACTTGAGAAAGAGCAATGATAATCTTTCGACAAATACATCTAATAAATGGACATCTGATCCTTATTCGAGGTCCGCGGGACTGGGAGAAAAATCACTTAAAGAATTGCGAACAACTGTGCCGTCTAGTTCACAACAGCAACAATATAATGCTCAAGAAATCGAGAAGAAACGTTTAGAAGCAAAGATGAAATTGGCAAGTAAATCGAGGAAAATTAATAGTATCAAATCAAATGATGGAATTAGTCTGCAAAATAAAAGGCCTGAAGTTAAGAGGTGAAGCAATAATCGAATTGTTATTGTCTCCGATTGAATAGACATTGGTAATTTACCTTATAGATATATTTAGTAATTTTGTAAAATCTGCCTTATTTATAGTTAGATTAAGACTATTTATCATTTATAGTTATGTATTTTTCGTTGCTTCATTGTATTTTTATTTTTTTTTTCTCATTTTCTTGACGAACTATTTTATTAATTGAGAAAAGTGGACGAGATATAATAATACCGTTCATTTAATTATTATCACGTTGATGTTTTATGAATAATAAATATATCTTTCGATCGAATTCCTAATTATTAATTGTTTAAATAACTGGAATCCTATCAATCTAAATAAATAAATAAATGAACATACTTTATGTCAACATAATCACTGATGAGATAAAAATCGATCGTTATTTGTATACAGCTATAAAGTTCACGATGTATAATTGGTGAAGAAGAGTAGCTTATTTTGATAACATGTAAATCGTAATGTAATATATAACTAATAAAACGACATTACATATTCTATAAACGATTTGTTATTCATCATTAAATAAAATTATTGTTTAATTAATTTCAATTCTCGTTTCCTTCATAAATCGCATAACATTTTTAAACTATGATAACATTTCCGATAATTAATCATTAGTATACCGCAGTGAAGCGATAGGCTCCTGCAGTACAAAAATACAATTCGGAGTCTCCACGTAATTCATTTCGTGGGACGAAGTCACAGTAACAATGTTTCTTTTACATACATTATATTAGGGTGACTCATTTTACATCGATATTTTTTCTAAAAAAAAAAATCCTCTCTAAGATCGAACTCTCAATTTTTGGTTTAAAAGGCCCATCACTCAATTATAAATTTTCCCGTTTAGATCACATAGAAGAATATTTCTGTTTAAATGGATACTCGCAGTCATATAATTTTTTTTAAATACTGCAGGACATAATTTTGTACGGAATCAAACTGTCTATACAAAATTGTCTCCAGAATCAAATCTGTAAAATCAATAATGAAAGAGTTATAAGGGTTCCAATATATATAGCATAAGCTAGCAGTTTTTTTTTTTTTTTTTTTTTACAGCACTATTTCAAGTGAACAGTCGATGTCACATAATTACATATGCAGGTGTGGGATCTCACAAGAATCGCCTGATACGAATTTTATGCGTCGTTAAATTTATGTTTTATCGCTGAAAAACGATTACTATATCTACTTGCAGGGATGTTAAACTGTTCATAATGCGCCCGCAATACCTAGAACTCATTCTCAAAATTTTTGGGTGGATGATTGAACTTACTTGAACTATGATCCCGGAAGCTGATGATCAGTTCTGAGAATACAGTAAAGCTAAAGCGAATTCTAATAAAATACGAATACATAGTTTAAAATACATCATTATTTAAATGTGTAACAGCGAATTCTCCATTGTTGAATATGAAATTGCTTATCGAGACTGTTCGTCCTATTCCACTGTCCATGCATAAAACTTTCTTCATTTGTATCGATCACACCTTGAGAAAAAAAATATATCATTTACGTTGAACGAATAGGTAGAAACGCAAGTCTTTCGATAATTTAGTAATGTATTATCTGATAATTAAAATACATTGTTATAATCAACATGAAATATTCCATGGATCTTTCACGAAGTACATATGTATTGAAAGTAAGCCGTATTCTTTGATCCCTTCGTAGAGACAGAGCGGACCTTCTGGATTAACAAGCCCTATAATCTGCACAGGTATGCCTTCGATCCAGGGACGATCTTCAATAGTAGTTTTTCCAAATGTGAACCATCCTACCGAGACTAGTTGTCCGTGATCATACGTCACGAACATAGGTCGAATAGTTGCACATATCTGATTTACACTTGTATTGAAATAGAAATGTGTACCTAATAAAACGCAAAGATAATTAATTGCAATCATAACTCTCTGCAAGGAAACAATCGATTCATAATAACTGCGTATTATCTTGCTGAATCATAGTTAAACGCATTTTGCAATACTAGATGTATAGCTACCCATTCCATCGATGCAGCTCTCTTCTTTCCATATGGGATTTAGATGTGATGATTTTTTGGGAATTCCAAGTAATCCATCTTTGGTGTCTAACCAGACTCCCTCGGTTCCGGTAAGACCGTTCATTTCCGTCCGGCCACCAGCTTCAATAATGTCTGAAAAAATATTTAATCATGAATTATAAAATTGCAAAATTTTGTGACCATTTATCCTACTTTCACATATGTCTGTAGATGTGTCACTGCTCAAAGTGTGCGGACTTTGATATTCAAAAATCCTCTATAGAGTCTGCTTTGAGATTTTGAATTTTAACATAAAAAGAACAAAATTACCTCGACATGAAATACACTAACCAGGGTCTACTGTATAGAAAGTAGAGATCCAATAATTTTGACCAAAGATTCTTTTCCTCCTGAACATGCTCACTTGTGACATATCATATACACTCTGCATGTCTGCAAGATCACCAACTGGTACACCAATCTGTTAATAAATAAATAACATATGGAATCAGATCTTGTGGCAAAAGCAGTTCATATTCTTAATATATATTTGCTACATATGATCAATAATTACCTGACAACCAGCAATGAAGCCATTTTTATCGACCAGAATGCAAAAGCGTCCATCGTTTGGCAGACAATACGCAGTTAGTTTGAGATTACTTATATTTTGAACTTGAACCCAGCCTTCACATTCGGCATCGTATGCTGTACGTGGAATATCGTAGAAGGCATCTCTGTCAGGAGTTGCCGTTGGTACCCATTTGACTGGAATATGGATATCGTCGAAGAATTAATTCTACATTATAATGGCGATACTGACGAAGAATCAGAATTGAGGAGGCTTTATAATTTATACGCAGCGTTAAAATTATGTATTCAGTTGTAAAACCGCAAAAAATGTATGCAAAGGAAATTGTGAATCGGATTTTTTGATCCAGAGATGGTTGATCACTTCTTTAGTCACAACTCACCTCGAAGACCATCCCACAAAAGATCTTCTGACGCGAGTGCCAGGGCTGAAATCAAATCATACTGTTATAGACTATAGTCTATGAGACAAACACTTATTTTAGTTACTAAACAGTTATTTAGAAACAATCATTACTCACTCAAATTAACCGCTAGCACAATACCAAGAGTCTTCATATTGAAAATTTTTATATATTTGACTCTCAAACAAAATGTAAGAACCTATTATGTACCTTCCAGAGCTCTTCGCACACAGCCTGATAATTTCTATTTGATGACTTTTGCACACTTTTCTATTCTCGCTTGCGTGACCATTCGGTAATGGTTTTTGCTAGACCGATAGCAAAACATGAGGGACATATTACTTCTTTTTATCTAATGATTATTTTTTCCATTCTGCAAGTGCAGCTATAAAATAAAATTATGCCTCAAATGTGGTATGGATTACCATTTACTACTCTCGAGTATTTTTCAGATGATGAGTAGCGCACGTTTTTCTTCACGTAATACCAAAAGTGTTGGAAAAGAAAAATTTAATTTATAAAGCTGACGACTAAAGTATTCTGCGAGAGTTACCAGTATTATAGCGATCTTAGGTTTCCGAACTGCCACGGGTTTTGTATGATTTTGATTTGAAATGTATAGCAATATTCCTACTATTAGAGTTATACCTCTGGTGAAAATTTTTTGTAGGATAAACTACGACGTTTTATGAAAATGACGTTTTTGTAAAAAATTGTAGAAAATAATAGATTTCGTAATAGTTTGTCATAGAAATTAACGAATTTATACAACAACTTACGAGTAATCAGAATTTTCTACAATCAAATATGGAAATTCACGGCCCCAAAATAATTTGTTATTTTTTTGTAGTTTGTAATCGATTTTCATAGAGATTTAAGAATTTCTACAACAATTTACAGATAATCAGAATTTTCGACAATCAATTACGGAAATTTAGCAATACACATCAACATCGAGATAATTGAGGCCTGTTACTTCCTCCCAACCTGCAGATACAGCATCGTCATATGTACGTGGGATTTCGAAAAAGCTATTCAAGCGGAAAGGATCGAACAATTTCGTGTTCCATTTGGTTGAAATATGGTTTGAAAAATTGATCACAACTAATGCTAAGTAGAAAATACCAATTATTCTCATTGACCAGTTGGAGCAGATTACTTATTACGAAAGTCTGTCCACTCGAGACCAGATACCACGGCTGAAAAAAATATTTATACAGACAAACAGAGGATAGTAGGGCATATTGGATCAGTCTTATATTAATGATGGTCGTTTTCATTTTACGGATAACAAAATATATGCGAACTGAAAAAAACGTGAAGTTTATTTTCGTTCCATATCATTTATTATCTACAGTTCTCTATAGCTTACAATTTTGCTCATTGATTGACCAATAAACTACCCGAGCAAACTTGAAGATGGCAATGTTTTATCAAGACCTAGGTACTGCGCTTTCATTGCAATTGTAAATCATTAAAATTATGACAGGAACGTGATGTAGATTGCCATTCACAATCTCATGACATGTTTACTTGATAAGTATTACATGCATTTATCTAGATCATATTAAAAATGTTGAGGATGGGTAAAAACCACTATCAGTTATCGCCGAGGTTGAATGATGTTTTTCTTTTTCTTTTTAATGCCGCAGAAAATTTATTACGTAAATATTTCTAACACTCGTGTTATTTTATTACCCCAAGATATTGTTTGACTTTAAATTAAGATCCACATGAAAATTTCCATGGTTCTTGCTCAAAGAATACATGCATAAAAATAAGGCCATAATCTTCTATCCAATCGCTCAAACATTGCGGAGAATCCGGAATTACAGAGGTGATGGGGACTCCAAGCACTTCCCACCATTCCCGATATAATATGCTCGGCTTTCCGAATCCCACAAATCCACAACCATTCAGCTTGTTGCCTTGATACAATACGAACCACGGCCCTAACTTTTCGCAAAGAAGGCTAGTGCTCATATTGTAATAGTAGTGGGTACCTGAAACGTGCATCAAACAGATAATAATACACGCTACACTGTTTGCACATTCAAATACACAAGCTTTAGATTCGTATCAACATTTCCAGATGCCGAGAGAACCGGCTAACGATTAAGGATGTTATGCTACAGATATATTCCATATGCTCAATTACTAGTTGCCGTATTTAAGCCAGAAATTTGAAACCTACCCATCTCATTGATGCAGACTTGTTTCAGCCAGATGGGATCCAGATTTTCTACTTTTCTAGGAATCGGTAACCATCCATGCTGATTTTTGATCCAGATTCCTTCAGTTCCAGTAAAGCCATCATTTTTTTGACAGCCATCAGCTTCAATCGTCTCTACAAAAAGTCAATTTCAACATTACGAATAAGGAAGATATTCATTCGCATACATTTGCCGTTTGGAAATTGAATTTTTGATCTATTAGGTATAAAAGTTTGTGCAGATTATAGTTTTGATATTCTCTTGAATCTCATGTATTATGAAGCTTTAGGAAAGCTTGGATCAGAATTTTGTGCGATTATTGAAAAGTAATAAAGTGAACACTGACCGGGATCTACGGTATAGATAGTGGTGGTCCAAACCTCCTCATTAAATATCGTCTCGATTTCATATTCGTGGATATTTGACAAATTATATATTTTTTGCATCGGTGCAAGATCATTTACCGATACACCCGCCTGAAATAAGAAATTGTATACTGCGTTATGTTTGTAGTTCAGTTGGTTTTTTTTTTCCTTTTCTGTGTTATTTCTCGAGAGTGAAATAAATTCTATAAATTTTATCATTTTCACTTTCATTCGGTAGCTAAAATATATGATAATCTTTACAGTACATATTACAGTAGATCATAGTTACCTGGAAACCAGCAACATTACCACATTTGTCAAGCAAAACGCAGAAGCGATAATCATCTGGTATGCACTGGACAGTTACTTTGCAATAATCCATGTCTGGCACTTCAACCCAACCAGCAGATACGGCCTCATCCCGTGTACGTGGAATAAAAAATAAGCTCGACTTTCGTTCAGGATCTACTGCCTGGGGTTTCCATGTCACTGAAATACGTATATCAATGACCAAATTTATCACTTCGTAATAATTAACGGGAAATAATCGTAATCAAGGAAAACTTTACATCGATGTGCAAAGTGTAATTAATTCACGACTTAGTGAAAATTTGGAAAATGAATTTCCACAAAGCAAATGATGAATTATATTCATTCGTTCGTCTATTTTCATTCTTATTTCAAGTCATCACTCACCCCGGAGACCATCCCAGTCAAAAGTCGAGGCCAGGCCTGAAATGAAATCCTATTATACTCAATCCGTGTAACTGCAATTACTTACAATTTAATCAGCAAAGCTGTATTGGAGATTTTGAGAATCTCTGTAATAGGTCTGCAAACGCTTTAGAATATCTCAAAAACAAGATAATATTTGGATATAAAATCTGAATAGCTTTATAATATATGGCATAGAACTCTTTTAGCAAATATTTCTGCGTGCGTCATTCCATATTTTCTTTGAATCCAAAATCTCGACTGTCAATTTTTAGGTGCAAAGACATTTTTATAGTCAAGCTATATTCTATTCGAAAACTGTCGGGAAAGAATTATTATTCCTCACTTAAAAATGCGAGCACAATGCCGATAGTCTTCATATTTGAAATTTTAATATTTGTGTGTTCATATACAAATGCTGAGAACTTATATAGGTATACCTACACCCCAAGCCATTCGCACGCGCAGCTCTGATTTTTATCTTTGTTTTTTATGAATTTTTGCACACGTCCTTATTCTTGCTCGTGATTATTCGGTAATAGCTTTTGCAAAATAGATAAAATGAGGGACGTGCACTAAGAGAACCTGGCACATTTTCTTTAATTGCCTCATTTACTAGCCTAAGTTCTACTGAGAGAGTAATGTCTTGCCGATATGCCTTCGAGCCAAAAACCCTTTGATAAGTATACGTGTATACGTTTTCCAGTCACTAAAATAACTCAGTACCTTATACTCATTTTAATTAATTATTTATTAGTTCCATTCTGCACGTGCAGTTATAAAATCAATCGTGTCCCGGATGTAGCATAGATTGCAATTTACTACTTCTCAGCGTTTTATTAGCTGCGATGAGTAACGCTTACGGCTGTTTATGCGATACTATAAATGCTGTGAACGAATCGTCAAATTTATTCAGGTAGAAATGAAGTATGTACTTTAAAAGTTGATAGTGTCAGAAATCGTTGGCTGATCAGCTGCATCATGTATGTATGGATTTGGAACGTATGGCAGTGCTGCTTCTATCAGAATGTGAGGATTCTCGGAGTAGTAATCTCTGAGAGACTAGTAGCAATCTCTTCAAAGAGTCGTATGCTTTATAACTATCCAAAGAACGTATTATGCGCGAAGAATAATGCGACATCCGGGAATGAAATTTCAATAATTAAAATAATTGACGATGAGCGTGATACAAACAAAATTGTAACTTCGAAGGACCTGAGATAATTTATTTTGAACTTGCAGGAGAAGGACATAATAAAAGGTCTAATGCGAATGTTTCAAGATTGAGAACATTATATTATCTCAAAAATATTGTACATTAATACAATCATTAGCATTTGATGCCCCATGGTTTTTCACCGAAGTAAACATGTCTTGAAATCACGCCGTAATCAGCAACCCAGTCTGTTAGACATTGTGGAGCAGTCGGAACTGTGGGCTTAATAGCTATCGCTGGTACCCATTCACACCAACTTCGGCGTTTTATAGAACAAGCGCCGAAAGCCTGCAATCCAAGACCACTAAGCTCCCCACCTTGATATAATAAGAACCAAGGGTAGAAGTCTGCACAGTCCGTGCTAGAACTCATATTATAGTAGTAGTGAGTACCTGGAATGATTACCAAGCGTATAAATATTTGTATCGAATTACATTACATCTCTAATCCAATTATAATAATAATGAATGAATGTCTATACTCATTTGATTAAGGTAAAGATCTTTACAATCGTACCAACTTCTTTACAGGCTGAGAGTCATGACTAGAGAGTAATGAACGAGATTGTAGGTATATTACAGATATTCTAGATGCTCAGATATTTCTTACGATTTATAACACAATTACAGCTTACCCATCCCAGCCTGGCAGGCTTCTTTTATCCAAAGAGAGTTGAGATTTGCTACATTTCTGGGAATTTCTGTGTACCCATGGGTTGTTTCAAACCAGACTCCTTCAGTTCCAACAAGCTCACCCCGATCACGTCGTTCACCAGCAGCAAGGGTATCTAAGGAAAATTAATTTACTGATCAATCGCATGTATGGTTGTAACTTCGAAACATTTTACAATTACGTATCAAAAAAGTTATCCATAGAAGCATGTCACACAATTATTCAAATTCTCCGATCTCTTAACAATCGAGGATCGAACATCCCAAAACAGTTCACATTTGTATGTGTAAGATATATGGGGCGGTTATATTTAAACGTTGTTTCATTTTTACAAAGATTTATGGCTACTATGAATTCCAAATACATGTTTCATTCTTAAAACAATCAATCAGTCAAAGTATGTGCATTGAGTATATCAAACAGTTCTAAATCCTTTTTCTCATTTCTGCATCCCCGTTTTATAGAGGACTGACGTCATTATTTAAAATTCGTTCAGTTTGTGGTAGATTCAGTCTCCTTATGTATATATTAAAATGAGCAAAAATATAATTATCGCTAATTCTCGGTGATATTAAGGCTGCTCCCTACCCAATTCGACCTGTTCTAAGAAACAAATTCCGTTTAATAGCACGGTTCAGCCCAATGTTTTTAGAACAGGTCGAATTGGGTAGGGAACCACTTTAACCCATCAGCAAAGGTTTTCACTAACCATGGTATAAACGGTATAAGCTTTACCAAAAAGCTCAGGAGCTTAATAAATAAGTAAAGGCAAACACTTACTAGGATTTACAGTATAAACGGTGGTGGTCACGTAATTTTCGCCGAAGATTGTCTTGTTTGCGTAAACATCGAAATTTGAGGTCTTATATATGTGTCCCGTAGGATCAACATCGCTTCTCAATAGGCCAGCCTGGGAAATGAAATTACATACGTTATTTGCTTCCTTGGACTTTCGTTTTGCATCAACCAAATATTTCCTACAATTCCTGTAGTTTGCACCTTTCTTAACTAATTGTAAGCTAAGTAGAGTGCAGAAATGCTAACGTAAACGTTCATTGTGTAAAACCTAGCTCGCCGTATGCTATAGGAAACTTTTGGAAAATGTTCGATCCAACTATATTGAATAATTTGATTTTGAATCAATTCCAAAAAGCCGTTTCAGTAAGCGCACAATACGTTGGTAAATGAATGTGAGGCAAAAATGAGCATTATTCTATCTATCTGACCACTGAATTTACATTATTCAAATACTGGACACGTATCTTCAATACATTCGATTTAAAACGTTTGATAGAAAATGTGATAATCTGTTTGGTTTACGAGCAAATCGTTTGTAGTTACCTGAAAACCAGCAATATAACCATATGAATCAAACAAAACGCAAAGTTGACCATCATTTGGATAGCAATACGTCGTTAGTCCCAGAGAATTGAGATCTGAGACTTCAACCCATTTTGCAGATATGGCTTTGTCAAGTGTACGTGGAATCTCGAAATAGCTATTCATGCGGAAAGGATCTAGTACCCACGTGTTCCATTTCGCTAAAAGAAAAATTGAGGATTGATTACAAATGAGTATAAATTAAATCAGAATGATTATTCTCATTTCGGTTGTAGCTTATTACTCACTATAAAGATGTGTCCATTCGAGGCCAGAAGCTGCGGCTGAAGCAAAGACATGCGGACAAATTAATAGCATAGTATTTTACAATCATGTGTTCAGGGAATTTGTTGTAAAATTTTTTTTTTGTCATTTTACAGTTATTTACACGTATAGTAAATGAATAAAACGTTTTTTAAACATTTTAAACATATGCTGATGGATTGAAAAAAATCAGTTCAAAATGTAGCTTATTAACAGCGTGTATACAGTAAGTGGAAAATAATAACTTACCCGAGATCACTAACAGCAGACCAATTGTCTTCATATTGGTGAATCAATTTTGAATATTCTGACTACGTAATTGTGAGGGCTATATATACTATGGGAAAATCTTTGCACACGGATCAGTTTCGTGTGCAAAAGCTACGGAGTTATTGTATCACTTACCTGTTTGGATTGGTAAATGATAAATTATTGTCAATCCGATCATGTTTGACGAAATGGCAGCCTTTGAATATTAGCTATATAAATGAACGTCATTTTATAACAGATGGAAAGTTCCTTCAATGATGACAACAAATGCAACCTGCCCTACAATCGCACACATCCATTATTGCGATGCATGTTATGCACTAACTATTCAATTAGGGCAATACTTTTACAATTCTTACACTGGGATGAGCCTCATGACACCAACTGTTCATACATATAGAATTCGGAAATTTTTGTCATTCGATATCCTACGAGTCTTTTACATCAGAAAACTGATCATCACATGATCAGCTGTTTATTCAATTTGTATTTCTCGCTTCACTGATTTCGTATACTCTCCCAGTGGAAAAACATCGTTATAACTCCTTCTTCAAATACTGCCCTTTATTATATTATTACTTTGATACATGATAGATTTGATGAAAACAAAATATTCTACCGACAATAAGGGACTTAGAAATACCTTCGGGCTTTACTCAACGTACTACAATCTCCTATACAGTATACACTCAAAAATATCTGAACGTGGATACTAGAGACGGATACAAGTTTTAAAGCTTATAATATTTAATTAAATATCAATGACTAATGTATAATATCTTGTACCTATCCATTACATCTACTAAACTAAAATCCAGTATCAATTTTCAGGATCAGTAAAGGTATCAGTAAAAATAACTGTTTTAGCGACAAGCCCTGATGTTTTTATTCCAAATACACCAGAGTATTTCGAAAACCCGAAAGCTTCCCGCTTTATTACCCGCCTAGATTATATTATCAAGTATAAGCGAAAAATGATTTTTTTCCTTCGAAGTTTTTTTTTCCGACAGACGATTTTTTTTTTCAACAATTTTTTTTTTCTATGTCATTTGTCAATTGCAACGAATCCCAAATGATGCTAATAAGTTTTTTCTTTCGATAATATAGAGATTTCTCGGTGAAAGTTTCTTATTTGGTGGAAGATGTTAAAAAAATGTGTTATGGTACCAAGGAAAAAAATAATTTTTCGGAAAAATGGCTGAGGAATTTTCGATCCTAATTTTGACAAGGATCAACCCCTCAAGAGATTCGTCATGGATTCTGAATCACCCTGTATATTGTGCCGCAATCTAGATCCTTGTTTTGTTACAATTACAAATTCTTATTATTACGCGTAGTTCGAATACCGCATCCGTCCGCATCTAAGCATTCGAATTTGAACTTTGCGCTCTTTTTGAGGGAAGCCAGACTGCCATCTATACATGATTCGCTGAAATATTATAGGATATCCTCGCTCGATGTAAACCTACCTTCTTACGATAAAAAAGACAAAGAAATGCGAGCGATCTATTGTCATTAGATTGGTCATCGCTGTATGTGTATGTGCTGATAATAAGTACAGGTACTACAGTATAACGTTGTGAAACATACATACTTTCTTCAGTTTAGTTCACACATCGTGTGGTTCAATGTTTAGATAAAGTGGTAGAATCACGGATTAGTGAGTTGTTTTCTTTTTAACAAGGTCTTCGTAATGAGAAGTAAACTGTTATTGTCAAATATAATGATCGGAAAAAGGTAGACGGATATATACAATTCGATACTAATATGATTCGAAACAATATTCAATTAACTCTACATTGATAAACGTCAGTACGAAGGCCGTGATAGTAAAATGGCCGAAGAACATATTTCGCCAGTGTTGTTTAGCACCGACAGTTTATACAAATTAAGTGTTTCTGCGGTAGCTGACAAATTCATCAGCTTCAAAAAGTACCTGCCCTATCTTCCTGAGAACGTATTGTTCGACCTCTACTATCAGGTAAATGTCAAAGCTTTTCTATACCATATTTTTCATTTCGTCTCACAGCATAAACGTTTAACTCATACATACATACATACATATGAACGTATAAGCATGAAAAATGGAAAAATTTCAAAAAATAATTATTACTTCAATTTTACGAACATCTTTAAAAACATATTCGTATATGGCCTCGTATCAAAGTTCAGAATTTAAACCCAATTTTAACACTCCTCGTCAGCTGTCTCATCATTAACGTCAACAAAATTCAATCTTATATATCACCCTACGATGGTCATGTCCATTTAAATACAAAACCAAACAATATTTCACTACATACACATATACGTATATGATCACAGCATGCTTATGCGTGGATTCATTTTTTTTCCCTTTTTCTTTCTTTTTTCTATTTTAAGACGAGGAAAAACTGTTTTTTTTTTCCAAATATTTCGTCATCATAAAGAGAATAAATCGAAGATTTCAATTAATTAATTAACCATTCCGAGTACGTTGGATATGATTTTAGCAATTTTATAAAAAAAAAAAAAAAAAGAGAAATGAATTTGTGAAAATTCAATAACATTCATATTCATTGACTACTGCAATTTATTATTACAGTTGTACAAAGAAAAACGACTATGTTTACTTGGCGTCGAACTGAGTCAGCTAGACACTTTTTCCAGAATCTTAAAGGTCACAGACCGGCGTATAGATTTACTGCAAATTTTTCAGGTTCGATCACTAAATCTAATGTTTTGATTTTTTTTCCTTTATTTTGAGAAAGAAAATAGTATTGATTTTTCGTTGTTTACGAACGTAATACAGGCCCTCATGGATCATGATATTCGTGTGAACAAGGAACTGGTAATGAAGTATGAAGTTTGTTGCCTGGATGCAAAAGATGACCAAACAGCACGTAGAAAAATGATTAATTTAGGCCTTAGACTTGGCGGATTTCTTAGCGATGCTGGATGGTATTCAGAAAGTCAAAAAGTTCTACTCGCATGTAAAAAACTGTGTCTGACTGCCAGGCAAATTCCTCAAAATTGGTGCCGGACCTTGGACTGTTGTCACAAGTAAGTATCTTTGCAGAAAGGAATTAAAGAAGTATTCAGATTTCCAGTTTGAATGAATTTTACTTTGATTCTATTTTATTTTTTTCACTTTTTCAAACTTCACTATTGTTTTATTTCATCGCGTTCCAGTTTGATCAATATTTAATATTGAAAATAGAAATAATTTGAAAGAAATTTAAAAATGATTCAAAACAATAAAAAAAAAAAAAACATGCAGATTGTTACATGCGCAAGCAGTATACTGCGAATTTCGTGGGGCGGCTGAAACTCGTGAATTAGCTGTTGAAATGGTTGATAAATTGAAGACGGCTGGATGCGACGGAGCCAATCATGCTGCCCTCTACGCAGAGTTTAGCGTTCTATTCTTCATTCGAAGTGAATACGATCAAGCGTATAGGTATTATAATTATATTTCAATTACTTATAGTAAGAATTGATTTGTTAAATTTATCTGGATCAAAAGAAAGGAGATAATCAATACTTACAAAACGAAATTATAATAAAACTTGAGCTAAGGTATTCAATATTGAACGACTTATTCTTATAGATGGAGCATGGAAGCTCTTAAACAATTGACTCCCACTCTCCCGGCTCGTTTTACAATAGATGTTTTACGCCAAGCGGCAAAGTCTTGCGTGGTTAAACGAGAGTTTCAAAAGGCCGGTCTTCTTATTAGACAAGCTGTATATCTTGCCAGAGAAGTCTTTGACATAAATCACCCAAAATATAGCGATGTTTTGATAGATTACGGATTTTATTTGCTGAATTATGACAGCGTTATAAACAGCGTCGCTGTACAAAAGGTGGGGATAAATGTTGATAGCAAAAATTGAAAAACTAAGGGTATAGAAGAATCTGTTGGATCCTCCTCTAAATATTTTGTGAATTAAATACCCTTCTGTTTCCAGACTGCTCTTGAAATCAAGAAAACTATATTTGGAAAAACGAATCTACACGTAGCAATTGCGCACGAAGATCTGGCTTACGCGCTATACGTTCATGACTACAGCACGGGAAAGTTTCAGCAAGCGTGGTGAGTGTTGGAATGATTGAATGAAGGAAAGGTGGAGTATGTGTATTCATTTTCATTTTTATAACGATGGAATTGTTTATTATAGCGATCACGCAGTCAAGGCAATAAACATTATGGAGAAGCTATTACCTGGGGAACACTTGATGCTGGCTAGCGCAAAGAGAGTAAAAGCACTAATTTTAGAAGAGATTGCCCTAGACAATAGACCCAGCGTTCTTACTGATCAGGATCTTCTGCTCCAATCAGAGTGCCTGCATTTGTCTGCTCTTCAATTGGCTAAAACAGCATTTGGGGAAAGAAATGTACAGACAGCTAAGCACTACGGAAATTTGGGACGACTTTATCAAAGTATGAGAAAATTTAAGGTAAATTTTATCTCCATGTTTATTTCAACCGGTGAAAAACCTCGACGCTATACTATTTGAGAGAAAAATTAATTAAATAGAACAAGAAATGATATCAATTGAGAAATACTCAAAAATTGAGACTGTAAATGACCAAAATATGATTTATGCATTTAGGACGCAGAAGCAATGCACCTAAAAGCAATTAGCATCAAAGAGGAGCTCCTGGGTTCCGAGGATTATGAAGTTGGGTTGAGCATAGGGCATTTAGCTTCGCTGTACAATTTTCATATGGACAAATACAAAGATGCCGAAAGACTCTATCTCCGTAGCATAGCTATTAGTAAGTTGCAGAAAATCAAGCAATAAATAGAAGTGACTGCTTGTATTGAACTGAAAATTTTCATGCCTGTTTCAATAATCGTTTATTTTACAGGCCTAAAACTGTTTGGGAAAAGCTATAGCGGTTTGGAGTACGATTATCGTGGACTTTTACATGTATATACAAAATTGGACGAATACGAAAAGGTACTGGAATATACGTACACCTTTAATCATTGGAAGGAATTGAGAGATCACGCTCAGTGCGACGATCCACCAATTGACCTAAAAAAACGACCTCAGCCAATTAGGGAAGTAATCCAGGCAGTCTTTTCACTGTGATACCAAGACTCGGTGTCCAGACTTAAGGGCTTTTGAGCGTGCCGAACCCTTTTCTCGTTTATGAGGATCGTCGATGATTTCTCAAACTCGTATATGTAATTAGCTTGAATTCGAATGACTTTTATCTATATTTCTGATCGAAAGAATGCGACACGATAAGTAGAACAAACCTCTCGCTCATGAGCCCTTAATGAATATTTGCCCGATTGACTATAGTCTGGAGCAGGGTATGATTTAGGCCAAAGCAGAATTTGTGAAATGTTTTAGCACCACAGACAGATTTCAAAAGTTTATCGTTACGCAGAGACATTTCATTCTACAAGAGTTATCCCTCTTTATTTTACGAAACGAAAATATCTAGGAGTATATTGTATTATTTTATTTTTTTCTCATTTATTTCTCTTTGCAGTACATATAATGATTGTACTCGTTTATATAAATGCTTATTTATTATAGTCAATCGTTATTATTCTTACAGACTTGAATATTGTTTGTAAAAATTTTCTTAAATAACGATGGGAAAACTCTTGTATTTTTTTTCACAAATTTAGACTAGTAAATAGTTTATTTTATAAATTATTAATCTATAAATACCTATTAGCTGATTTAATATACTGATTTATTGTTTTAAATATAAATTTTGTTTCAAAGACGTTCGCAAGTGGTACATATGCTCAACATATTATAATTTGTGAAATAAAAAGAGATACAAATACATATTCAGAAAGCACGAGTATCAAAATCAAATGAATAGACGAATTAAAAATGATTCAATTCAACATTAGATATAAGGTTTTAAGGTATAAAAAAAAAGAAAAAAAAAAAAATGCACCCAACTAACATTAAGCCGTATTATCTAATTCACAAAATGTACAAGTTCCTACGAATTTTTTTTCTCTTTTTTTCTTTCGGTCACAGGAAAATTTATACTACAGTTTTTCATGCAGTTATATTTTAGCCAATTTTTTTACTGAGATCTCTCATCTGTTTACATCATACGTACATCTGTTCAATTATAAGTAAGCCCATTTTTCTACGCAAAAACAATCATTACTAAATGTAAAGTATAATAACACCAGCAGCTAGTTGAGGCTGATTCTTTTCTTCTAGTTTATCTAGTTTGTGGAATCGAAACTATGCCTTGAATGCTAAACAGGGACGGCATCGGAAGATATTGTATCATTGTTCTATAGTTTCTACACTTCTTTTGAAATTCATAATCGATATGCTTTTTTGAAACCTTTTGCAATATTTGAGACACGTATTTATATATGATGTTTGTATGATTGTGGTTGGCCTTTATTTATTCTCATATTATACTTAAGGTTGCAGAATTTTCACGTGTCGACTATGTCATTATAGATCTTTTCATAAATATTTTCACTAATGTGTAGATGATGTGGACAAAAACAAGACGATCTTAATTTATTGTATATCATATAGAAATTTTTTCTTTGATTTTTTTCGTTAGGATACTACATCACTGTTGATCGTTTAGAACGATTCTCATAATACTTTTCATCTTTGAATGAATGAATTTAATTTTCTGAAAACTAGGCGGTATCCAAAACCTTGCAACGTCATTCAATCCTTCCTCTCTATGGACTAGAAACTTACCACAATTACTGAATCATGTCCTTTCCGTGTCAGGGTTTAATTGAAAATCGGGAATATTTAGATTTGGGAGACGAAATTTGACCAATCGATGATAATTAGCACCTCTGAAGACTAACTAATTCTTGATTATAAAACTTGGTCACAAAATGCTAGTCAATTTTATGTATAATTAGTCTTCTTTGCATAGTTCGAACTATTCTTAATATATATCTACTTATAATCATAACAATAATGATAAACGCTCATCTTTAAGACTTATTTTAAGTCATATCTAATCTTTATCATGCATAGTAATAACGATGCTGATTTATTTCAAGCTTGCGATCGAACAGCTAATATGTAAAAGCTGTTCGTTTGGTATAAAAGCTTTTATAGTTTGCAGCTATTTCATCAGTACTAAACAGCATTGAAACTAATCACCCAGATGCCTATAAAATCAACTATATTTACATATTTTTCTTCATATCAATTTAATTTTAGTTTTAATCGTTGAAAAAAAAAGAATATGCATTTATTAACTATTTATTAATATACTAACAAGTCAATTTCATACGCTGTAGGTTTTACCTTTCATTCATCTTTCAAATTACGTATTGGAACATTATTTGGTTATAAGTTTCAAAGCTAGTAAGTAAATATAGAATTATGATTCAGTTCTGAGTGTTTTGTCTCTCAATTCTCTTCTCATTCTCAGAAATTTTCATGCTGTTTGCCATTCCGTAGTTTTGAATTCATCTTTTATCTACAATATATTTTCTTTTATAATTATATACCATATTTGTGTCCATATATTATACTTACAGTGACAATTTTATGAACTCGTAATACGTACAGATTTTGATTTTAATTGTATATTTATTAACAGTTTAGGCTTGCGAACGATCTTAAATTAACAAATTTATTATCTTATTACTACTTGTATATGAACTTTAATAGTACATTATGTAACGAGTGCAGCGATCATCAACTCACCATCATTACTTATACTATTTTTTGACACGAAGTGCGGGAAGGAGCGATAACATAATATAATAACAAAGTATTTGGTTCCAAGCGCGTGCGTGCTCAAGAAATGAAATAGCAAAAGACCAGCTTGCAATGAACAGACGAAAAATCTGGAGCGTGGTGCCGAGTTGGCTGTAACTCAGTGTTAACTTTCCCGATAACGAAAACAATGAAAATTTGTGACTCATTACGGTTCAGTACAGGGATCAATCACTTCCCACACCCTCCACAGGCCTGAGAAAACGAACTTCCCGCACGCTGTATCAAAAAATAGTATACCTAACGATGGCAGGTTGGTGATCCCTGCACTCGTGCTTCTTGCCACCCTCGCTACAGTCGAGTGGTAAACGTCACAATCGTGCAGGGATCACCAACTTCCTGCCCTTGTTACATGATGTACTATTCTCAATCTTTAACTGCCTTTTCTTATGTTATACTATATAAATGGCTATGTAACTCTGCACAAGTTGGGATCTAGTGTAATACGTACGATCCGTTGATATTTTATTTTATTTTCAAACCCATAAGGGATATGAAACGAAAAAGAAAAATAGAGTTGCTCCTAAGTACCATTTGCAATCTAAAGTCAACCCAAACTGTTTGCAATACCTACTATAATCTTGATTAAGTTGTGGGAATCTTTTTGTAAACCTGAATGTCCATTATGGAAAAGGTATAGGTTTATTTGTGATAATTTAGGTTTATTGAGTGGCTAATCTTTCACAAAGATATTGAAACTGCAATTATGTGGTTTTCTTTTTTATTATTATTTTTTTCTTTTTTTATTTTACCCAACAAATGGGACAGAATGTAATATCTGTTTTCTTTTCAATTGAGGCTAAAGATAATATTAGAAAAATGTATCTCCCTGCTCGTATGTAATCTTTCTGTTTCAAAATTGCTTATCGCAATTTAATTTTAGATGAAAATCAATTACAAAGGAGGCGTTACATTTCTATTCAGATATTCACGTCTCTGTTTTTGTTCTTATGTAAAAAGAAAATAATCATTTAAAACTCGGCGACTGTGTCATTTGTACAGAATCAATCAAACATTGGAAATACATATAGTAGAATATCGATAGTTGTCAGTTTTCACCCAGTTTCGGCAATTACAAAGGCCCCATTGCATATTTAATTAGGATCTTTTCTATTGTTGACTCGAACTATATGCGTAATGTTAATTGTTTGACGTATTCGAAATTAGGATACTAAAATTAGGTAATATTATATAAAAATTAAACTCGAAACTTCGAGTGATTTTATCTCTCGTTTTTTTTTTTTTTTTTATGATTTCAAGTAATCCGAATAAATTGAAATAATGAACATGATTCCTTTGCCTTGTAGTTAATATTCGAGTACTATATTCATGAACAGAACCTAATGAATTAGTATCTTACTTAGTTATGACACACTTATATACATATGATACTATTGTATTAAGATACCTGAGATATAATAAATTAATAAGAAATAATATAAAAATTGAAATCGTATTGTACATTTAACAGAAAAAGAAGAATTGAAAACTGTTGATGAAAAGAACTGTACTAGGATATGACAGGTAAAGATAAGTCATAATGAAAATTAGGAATAATACCAAATGATGAATATATCTCGATTCGAGATTATTGAAATTAAAATTCGCATTTATTCCAATAAAATATCACAGATATATATATTTAAAAAGTTACAGTCCGCTGCTCTTGAACATAGACAATCGACAAAACTTCTTTATATAACTTCAATGGTAATAAAATAACGATATCTATTATCTACTGTTAATTTCTAAAAACAGAACAAAAGTTCTCAAGTAATTAAAGCATTAGTCTTATTCTCCGCTAAGCAAATTTCCTCACTACTGATTTCTTCCCCATTTTTCTTTCTTTCTCTCTCTCTCTTTTTTTTTTCTTTATCAAACACAACAAATTATTCTCAGCTGTGATCATCTAATCAGATTTTACTGGCTAGGACCAATTTGCGAATGCGACTGCTGCCCTTGAGCAGGGCTAACTTTGCTTGAGGAATGAAGAGCATATTGTCCTCCCACACGAGTCGTACTAAGTGTGATACTGATCGGTGTTGCATTTAGAAGTTGTAGTCTCACTGGACACTGTCGGCAGCCTGTAAAAAATTGATACAAATGTTAACACGATATGATAAACATTTTCGAATCGGAGACCTAGAGAACTGAACAATACGACATCATTCACACCTGCGTGATGAGGCCCTGCACAGTGGCAACAAATAGGATTGTTTCTTGGACGTGGGCAAAATTCAACGCTGTGAGATTCACCGCATCGAACGCACCTCGGCAAATGTCTGCAATTTGCAGCTACGTGCCAGAAGCCCTGACACCTGTAGCACTGCAAAACTCCATCCCCTTGCTGGGAAGATGGTGTCTCAAGACTGTTACATCCGCCCGCACTTCCTCCAGCAGCTGATTGTGAAGGCCCACCTCCGGTGCCTCCTCCACCTCGCCACCATCGCTCTGGTACTGCGCTAAAACGAGCAGCTCCAAAGAAATCCAAACCTTGACGTAAAAGGAGTTCATAATGGCCGGCATCTAGAACCTGTGATAAAGAAAAAAGCAATATCACATGAGTGATCAATGAGGGTAAAAAGTTTGTTATTTCAACAGACATTTGAGAATCATCAAAGTTTTGAGAAGAAAAAAGAGTAACAAAGCGTTAATTTTACTTCGACTCTAACGTATTGCCGAGATCGTTCAACACTCCCTATGGCTATGCCTTGTTTTAATAATGCAGAGCTCAAATCTTGTAGTGGTATTGCCCAAGGCACATCTCGTAGCAAAACTGCTTGATGATACCGAGAATCTCTTGCTGAGAAACGAGCCACCTATGAAGTAACTAAATAAAGTTAAAACGACGCGAGAATTTTTACTGCGCCCATTTAATCCCGGTAAATTTTCCATTTCTATTATAGACCTGAACAGGGCCCTCGAATATGCGGGCAAGATCTCTGCGCTGAAGGAGCTTCTCAGCGTCGATTTCCCTTGCAAAAGCAGCGATCAGGCCGCACGAAGTTTCTGATACCTGCCATCCGGCAGAGGGATCTGTAGTGCGTATTGCTTCCTCAAGGGTAGTTTTTGACAAATCATTTCCCTGAGGGTTTTCACTATTCTGGCTACTACCAGCCCGTGATACATATAGTGAACACGTGAGCTCTCCATCCTGCAAAGCAACACTTGTTTCATCTGTTTGGTGCTCTTCCAGTGGCTCAGATGATGCGACTACAACTTCTCTTCGCTCCTCCTTTTGACTACGCTCCATCCTACACTCGACGGATGCCCTACTATCGCCTGTGAGTAATTACCGCATTTAATAATATTGATTGGAATTTTTTGAGGCAATTTATGAACGCGAAATTGAATTTGTTCCCTTTTTTAAGCAAAAAATTCAATTTCAAAACTGCAATTTAGAGTCCAGCATAAAATTGGACGTGTCTTTTTAAATATTGTATGGTAATCTTGCAGATAATTCTATTTTGCATAAGTTATCGCTCGAATAACTGACTTAATAATCAAGGCCATAGTACATAAATAACCAGTTTTTTCACCTTGAGATACATTTTTATTTTCCTGTAACCCTGCTGTGTGTTGTTTCCACATCCATTAAAAACTCGGTTTTAAATTTTTTTTGAAAATCGGTTTTATTATATAAAATAGACAATCTTACGATCGGAAAATTTTGGAAATTTTTCATTCGCGCGCAAAAATTAATTCATAACTAAAGATGAAATTAATTATTTGTGGGTGGTAATACGAATGATAATAAGATTAATAATTAAACCGCTGCAGATTTGAATTAATTTAATAACTAAAAAAACTCGATTTGCTACGATTTTCAAAACGTTATTTTGAAGAAAATCATTTTCAAGAAGTGAACTGAACACTTCACAATTAACTCTTTGATTGAAAGAGAAATTATTAATATAATAAAAATGATCAGGAAAGCGATGAACATAACATTTTGTACTTGAAATTATCGCAGGAATTTTCTTTTAACTATCTTGAATCGTCGCGTGCGTTCATGTATCTTCGATGTTAGATTTAAATACGGTAAAAGAAAATGTTACGTTTACCTAAATATCTTGAAAGAAATCCAACTTTTACAAATTCAAGAGATCATATACTTAAAATGAAGTTTTCTTAAATAAATCGGCTCTTGTACTCGGGGATATTATTTTACCTTATAGAATCTCCGTTTACCCTTTTTATCATCAAAAACTGAAACATGGGGCCGGGAAGGCATGGCCCAACGCTGGCGCCATTCATTGCCCTCTTATTTTTTTGCAATCGTAACAATACGACTTTTCGTCTTTTATTTTTCTTCGTTATTTTATCATTTGCTTTTTCCAAAAATTATCTATAGGCAATAATAACGTGATCATAAACGACGATATTGATTTGAGATGTTCCCGATTAAAAGAAGGCCAATATCATCAAACGCATCGTCAAATTTGGGCCACAAAATATCTCGAAGATGACTTAATAATAATAATAATAAATAATAATTGCTACTTAATGATAGTATATTAATTGTATCCTGTTTCGATAATTCATTTCTCCAATATGTGCGTAGAAAAAAAAATACGAATGAATTATATATGTAGGTATTGAAGAAATTCAGAAATTCCAGCGATATTTACGGATCATTAAACTCTATATCTAAACCTACTATACGATTGAGGGTAACGATCCATGTGGTCTAAGTATACATATAGTATAGTCAACCGTGTTCCCATTAGTAAATTAATTGGATATAATAACCGTCTAAATTCATCAAACGTTTGAATAATATATGATAATGGGTATATTGGAAGTGGAACGTATATGCAGGGAAAACTCGTTAGCGGAATAAACGCGGCAGTGGGTATTATCATTCCTGATTCTAATTCCACTATGTTTTCCTAACATATGTTATAATAATTTTTATTTCTAAGGTGAATCACCTGTGGTGATCATAATATGTACAGATATATATGTAAGGGGAATCGCGCATCGCGTACATACATCGCAATTATATCGTATCGTATACCACAGGTGTCTACTACTGTCTGATGTCCGTTCTTCTACGCTAGTGCCCCACTTTCTTCAGAGGTCCGAAGAAGTGGGTCTCTTTCAGACAATGTGGTACATCGAGTATTACATTATCTAAAAGTCAGAGAGCGAGAGAGAGGGGGGGGGGGGGGGGGGGAATAGCGAGAGAGGGGGTAAAATGTAATGGAGAGAGAAAGAGAAAAATCGAAGAAGTTGAGGAAGTAGGGGTAATGCGAATACGGCACATGGGTTGCAACTCATTTATTCATCCCAATTCGATTCATACATAGGTATTACCTGACCGGGCATCACGGTCAGTTGATTCTGAACGTCATATACTCTAGGTATAGTAGATACGTGTAAAAGTCTACTTAATATTTCCTTTCACTTATACGATTTAAGGTACATTACGCGAGCAACAGTTTCGCGTGGGTTTTAAAATCGGTGATTTAATCGCTATCGAAAAATAATCGATTACAATTTCAGTTTTTTTTTTGTTGGTGAATTTGAATAAAAATAGAATAATAAAAATAAGATAAAGACGAATGAAAAGTTAGATTTTTTCTAAACGTAAATAGAAAATAAAATGTGAAAGCAGGCCAATCTTTTCTAACTATTTAAATCCCTGTCCTCGAAGTTACCGGCGCGTATAGCAGAGAACTAACGTCAAATATTCAACTGAAAGACAAGTAAAATTAACAAAACTTGTAAGAAGCAGCAGCGTTCGGAATTTCAAATAAATTAAAATAAATAATAATACGGTAAGCAAAGTTTTGAAGAATATAATATTCATTGCGTTTTTGTAACAACGATATTAAATTCTAATGTCATATTTTCATTCTGGCGCTAGTTGTATGCGCGGAAAGATAATTAAGAAAACAATATAAATGAAACGCGGGTCCTAGTACGTCTTTTCAATAATCAGACTATATTGATAATCGTTCAAACTATCCGTTGCATAATTATGAACGTTTCACAGCTATTGCGCTTGATACGTTATTCATTCAATGACAAACATGAATATTCAATTCACGTTTTTATAGCACCGTGAAAGAGCAATGAGTTATTAAATATTTCTATGATTGATAATCGGTATTGAGCTTCCAGACACTGCAGTGAAAAGACAAACAAAACAACAAAAAAGAGCAGAAATTTTTTTTAATAGTACGTGTTGGAATAATTCTGTGCAAACACTTCCGTGCGTAAAACACCATCGCTCTTTGTCTATCTGTTGTATACATCATAATGGCGTATGTAATGATGTTATAAGCAATTGTGACTTGTGTGACTATCAATCGCGTGTCTAAAAAATTCCGCGTGAAAATAATAAATAAATTATATTATATTATATCGATCGTGAGAGCTGTGATATGGAAGGGCAATAATCATGCCGTTAGATATTTCAGATAATCCAAAATGGCATTAGCCGTGGTTATCCTATTACTGGGAACGTGTTCTCTTGCTTTACAACAACCAACTATATTCCGAAGTACGTATAAGGGTCTTCGCGGCGTTATACCGAAGGCCAGACTTCCCGAAGAAGAAATTCGGGCCGCTTATTACCACGATCAAACAGTCGCTGTGATTGATCTAAGTAACACTAATCAGCTTGAAAATTGCGACATTATAGAAGTCTAGTGAGTATATTACATTTTATCGCATTTTTTTATCCCACTTTCACCCACCGAACTCATTTCTATTTCTCCGCGCGGATTATATTTGAATTCGATGAAATCTCCCGCGCCGCGAATTTGAATCAAAGGGAAAAGGGTGAACTTATTTGTAACTTAGGCAAAGTGTAGAATATCAAAGATAATTTGATATACTCCTCAATTTTCTACCCTATATTATCGCTTATGCTATACAAGTTGCGTAATCTCTTGATTTCTAATTTGAAAAACTCTGTGTTAAAACTTTCTCAATTTTGCACGAAATCGATGTATTAATTAAAGAGACAGTCGAGATCAACTGTCGTGATATTCTATAAGCTGAAGTATTTTTTGTGTTATTATGTCAAATCATGTAATAACGCGTTCTGACTTCCGTTTAAAAAAGCTATATAATAAATTTCACCTCGACCGGACCCTTTCGTTAGATAAAATAATAATTTGCAGGGAGTTTGAACTCTCAGAAAGTTTACGTAAATTGAAATTCGCAGTACAGACCCCGGTCTTAGCAATCAAATTATACAAACTGTGGTAACAGGTTCTGAATAATTGTTGTTGAATAACGTTCTGAGGACTAGATTGTAAAAAAAACTTACCCCAAGGCCGCAAAAATGAATCACGAGAACAATTTGATATCTCTTTACGGTATGGCAAGACCTTGGGTTAAAATGGTAAAACCAAGAAAGTTACAAATATCATAGATATAAATAAACGGCGAGAAGGATAAGGTTTATTTCCGACTTCGAAATTGTGAATAGAAAGTTCAACATGTATAACTTGCCAACTTTTGGGATCAGTTATTACGGTGAAAAACTTTCCAAGCATAATATTCGAGCCAGTAATAAGATAATTTAATTTTTCTCTTTCTTTATAGCGAACCGTTCGAAGCTATGGAAGTATTGAAAAATCTATCCACAGAAATTCAACCGCAAGAAGTATCCTTCAATGAAATGACAACGCTTATGCGTCAATGTCAAACTTTGGAAGAGATGAGAGAAGACGCGATATCCACTTTACCCACCGATACAACTAACAGAGGGAGCAAACCTGGGCTCAATCCACTGAGTTTATTATTTGGAATATTACCTGGTAAGCAGAATAACTTGAAAATTTTCAATAATTTAGATACAACTTCAAGAAAATAAGAATAAATTCTTTGTAATTGATATCAGCGCTCGTTATAATCATCAATTTTATTAAAAAACGAAAAATTTCATTCAGGAACAAAGTGGTGCGGTACGGGAGATATAGCTGATAATTATCACGATTTAGGACGAGAAGCCCGAATCGATAGGTAAATTAAACAGAGTTAAAACCACTTCACTAAATTTGGTATCAAAGTCATTAATGTTGAGCGATTGTTTCTTTTTAACAAATTCTATAATTAATAATACAGGTGCTGCCGCAGCCATGATCTTTGCCCGGTCAAAGTCCGGGCTCAAAAAAGTAGATACAATCTAACGAACAATTCTATCTACACAAAGTGAGTTATTTCCTAATATGATTCAGCTATAATAATCAAATTCCTTTATCTCAATTTATAATCTAATGTAACTTTGTAACTATAGGTCACATTGCACGTGCGACGACATGCTGTATCGCTGTTTAAAAAAAGCTTATCACCCAACGGCTGACGTTATGGGACGTATTTATTTTAATTTTGTAAGAGTACCATGTGTAGAAGATATCCCAGATAGCCCAGAAGGTTCTGCATATAGGTTTATAGATGTTAAAATGAATTACTAAACTCTACTATTGGTGATCATGAGCGCAGTTTGAGCGTATTAAAAAATGGTCTGAATTTAGTATCAATTAATTTCTCCAAAGACAGGATTTTTGATAATTATTATCAGGGAATACGTCAAATCTCGAATAATTTCTTGCACAATTATAGTTTAAGTGTTATTTATATAGTTTCTTTGTTCATTGGGTTGAACATTTAGGTTCTCAGAATTAATATTCGACTGGTAAAGTAAGGGTATTCAAAAATGTACAGAGATCGATTTTTAAATTGTTATTATATGCATGAACATTGAAATTTTTGTTACAACACAATGCCATTTAATCTGAAAAAAGATGCAAGAAAAATCATAGGCATAAATTATTCATTCTTTATTTCTTTTATGACCAATGATCTACGCCGTCCATACAAATGTGTGTAAGTGTGAAGTGTATATCATATAAAATTTCAATATGAATGTTAATTGTTATACATTGTTGAATTAGTATATCATATTGATTGACAAATAAATAAATCTTCAGAACAAGGGAAAAGTAAGTTGTGAGGACATCTTCTTGGTCTCAGAAAAGTGTAAAACTTCGACAAGCTTCCAACCAGACATCCCGTAAGTTTTTAATCGATTGTAACAGGCCAAGATATCTCGTAAAAATGTCGAATGAATTTGAATCAAGATGGAATGAGCCTGGAACATAAATATTCAATAAAACTCACAAGTTATAACGAAACTCCTAGCGAAAGTGCAGCTAATTGTAACGACGAGGATAGCCCAGATATCGAAGCTCTTGCTTGTTCGCGATGTTGCAAAGATGGATGGTTGTACAAGTTTCCTATGAAAGAAATATACATATAAAAACAACAATCAAAGTTGGGTTTCCTAAATCAACGTAGCAAAACGGTTGCTGTTTTTATCACCTATAAGCCACAGTGTCTCTTTTCTCAAATGGATGTGTTGGTGCCTCAATAGCTTATCGAAAAGATTTTGTAGATCAGCTTCAACATATTTTGAATTGTTGAGTAAATTATCAGCAACTACATACGAACTCTCGCATATAATATTAGCTAGAATTCGTACCGTAGCTGTAGCCTGAAATAAATTCAAGATTGAAATAAAGCAAGCTGTTGGTCTTGGGTATCAAATTTAAAAATCAGCAAATATTATTACTTGTAGATTATATATGAAAAAGTCTCGGTTATTCTCAATAATACTCACTTGAATTACGTCAGAGAACTCAGACTTTGCAGCATCATAGAGATATTCGACGAGCGGGAAAAAAATTGTCAAAATATATTCGACGCAAGCATTTCTTGAAGACAATATCGCCAGTATCCAGATCATGTTAGCATCATGATTATGGCTTTGCCTCTGAATTACCACTTTGGTTATATCAATCATCTCAGCATCCCTAAGGAGATGAAGATGAAAATGATTCAAAGTTAGTGCCTCTGGGTTTCTAAAGGAACGTTTAAGTTTTAGTAATGCTTATCTCTTATCTGTACAATTTTTTCCATCATAAACTTACTCTATGTACTTATAGCCGACATAAATACAGTGCATTGTCGCGTAAGCAACCGCAGGCAATATTGTAAGATCGCATTCTTGGATCAGGGAAACTAAGAGCTTCAAACAGCCCTGAGCGTAAAGTATCTCAAAAGCTTTCTCGCTTCCAGAAACCAAGTTTCCTATTGTCCATACACAGATGTCCTTGAGTATGGAAAATAATTGTTCATTATTTTTTGTTTTGAATAATATATGGGTCATTTTCATTCAACAAAAAAATTTTTTACAAAATTATATAAAATCCTTGATTATTAGATGAAGGTATGAAGGTTTGAAAAATAGTTTCTTCTACAAAAGAACCTTTTTATACTAATTCTGCAACTTGGTTACCACGAGATTATAGTTCAGGCTATCCAACGTCGCGAGTAAATATGGAACAGTTGCTTTAGCCAACGCCGTGCAAGCCTTTGTATTTCCAAGAGCGATATTGCAGCAGCAATTAGCAGCTGCTAGCTGAAGGTCCGGATTGTTACCAGAAAGCTCACGTACCAAACCGTGCAACGCATTATCAACTGTGAAAAAGGCGTTGATGTTTTCTTCGCTCTTTAATAAAATTATAAAAGTTATATTTAACGAGTTAAAAGAGCGTGACTTTATGCGCAGATTAACGATAACGTACCTGTAAAAAAGCATTCTGAAGATGTTGAAACTCTCTGATCCTCAAGGATTTTTTTTTTAATACTCTAGCCTTCGATTTTACAAATTCTTCCGTGTAAATATCGTTTTCAATCGCTTCACCAAGAACCGGTCGATTTTTATTCAACACTAAACTACGGTGGTATTTTCTTTCGATTAATGTATTTTCGCGCAATTCTTTACGCAATGATTCGGCTCTTTCCTCAAACATGTTGTTTATTGTGTCGGTATTATAATACAATCATCAAAATTAACCTATAAAAATAACAACAATAATAACATAACCTAGAATTGCATTTATGTATAAAGTTAACACGAATAGACTATAGCGACTCGGGGATTACTTCGGATATTCACGGGACTCCCCTCAAAGCCAGCGCTCTAATTGGACGTTATCATTTTCGGCTTGATCAGATAATCGAGTTTTTCGAACACATTATACTTCTCCCGGCATGCAACAGTGCGTGGCTATTCTTGCCTCCATCTTGAACCGGTAGCTAGCAACTAGCACATAGCAGGTCCGAGATACGGAGCTACAATTTTGTATTATTAGATAATTTAAAAGAATAAATAAAGATGGGTAAGGTGTTAAAGGTTGTGAAGGTTGTCGAGAATAACGAAAAGAAACCTAAAGTAAAAAAACTAGCCAATAATCCGGGCGTGACTAAAGCAAGCGCTAAACTTAACCTCAAAGAAACACGTGTTCCGTTGACGAAAATGTTGAAAAGTAAAGCAGAAATCGTGGCTAAAAATAATGATGCTTTAACAAAAATCGCTAAGCCCCTTAAGAAAAACAAAAATCTTTCTAAACCAGTTGGGAATTCAGTTAAAAAAAATGTCGAGCAAGTACCCATAATGAAAACTTTGAAACGTAAATCTACCTCCGAAAATATCGTCAAATTACCTCTACCGAAGAAGAAAGGAACCTCTCCAATCGTTACGGTTAAAAAACAACTAAAAAAGGTATAGTTTTGAATATTTTATCTTACTTTTTTGTCTTGAAAAAAATTCACGAAACCTTGAAGCCTAATAGCTTTTGTCAATTTTATAGAAGGCGGTAAAAGAATCGAAGGTTGAGGAGAAACCAGAGATTAAAAAAAAGAAAGTCGAAAAAATAGATAAAGTGGATAAAGCGGACAAAGTAGATGAAGAAATTTCAAAAGAAGATCCTGAACTGCATCCACAAAAAACAGATGTTACAACCGTCGATAAACGTCAAGTAATAAAAGGTGTCTCTGCTGTTTTGAAACTTGCGGAACTGCAGGCTAAAAATAAGAAAAATTTGTTCGAAGGGGAACATCAGCCAATATTTTTACAAGTTTCTTGTATCAAGGTTCCCAAAGTGCCGAAAAGACAACTTAGGATGTAAGATCTTAGTTGAAACCTAAATCTGATGTATAAGTCTTCGTTTTTCTAGTATTTTTCTATAAACTTATTTCTATGTTAAATGGTTACAGGATGTTGCCGCACAGTTTAGTAACAGAAACAGACGACGTCGTATTGTTCGTAGGTGATTTGAAAAAGGGTAGGGCGCAGGACTTTGAGCCTACGATAAATCACTACCAAGATTTACTGCGAGAACACGGCTGTACGCAAGTCAAAGATGTCATACCGTTGACCCAAGTAAAGACGGAATATGACCAATACGAATTGAAGAGAAAGCTGTTGTCCAGTTACGACTATTTCTTGACTGATGGAAAAATCGCAGGACACTTGTCTCATCTTCTTGGAAAAATATTTATCACTAAAAGAAAACTACCAACTTCTATTAAAATGGACAAAAAAAATCTAAAACAAGAAATTGACAATGCGTTGAAAAAAACTAGCATGCAACTTCATTCAAACGGGAATAGCCACATCGTACAAGTAGCACACACTGCTATGAAAAAACTGGAAATATTAAACAATGTTCTTCATGCTTGTAAAATACTTGCTCAAAATTATCCTGGTGGTTGGATCAACATCCGAAGTCTCATCCTAAAAACATCCAATAGTTTATCAGTTCCCATTTACATTACGCTTAGTAAGTTTCAACGAGTATCTCATTTTATCGAATTTGTTTGTTTGCTCAACAAAATTCGATACTTTTAACGAATTTCTTTGATATTAGTTTTGCAGCATAAATTTATTGCCTACAGTTGCAACTTTCATATTATTATTTATTTACTTTTTTTTTCAGAGAGTAAGAATAAAGTAAAGGTGCCAGTTGTTATACCAACAAGACCTAAAGCTCATCACACAGTATCAGGGGAATTGAGCACTGTACCTGGAAATGCTAAGGTCGTTGTGAAACCCGATGGTACAGTTACAGTCCTCAAATACAAAGGCAGAAATGATGAAGTACGTTGGGTTTGCATATTTATTATCTTATACGTTTTTTAAACAGAAATTTAATGATATCTTTACTATTTCTAATATATTGTCAAAGTTTACATAGTATATCGTATACTTAAATTGTTTACATAAATTCTTTCGTATCATTGAGAAAACCTTCTTACATAGAATATTTCATATTTCATTAATATCGACTAAATTCTTACCCATTTTCATTATCAATGATTAAATAATGGATCCAATTCATGATTGCTATGATTCAAAACTTTCTATGAGATTTGTTAAAGTGAAAAAGATATTTCAAGAATATTCTTTCAAAGTCTATACTAACAGCAATACTATTTTGCTTTTTTTTTTACAGGAAGTTGATGAATCCGTAGCAAAGAAATCAAAGTTGGTGAGTAACAAGATTATAGAATATAATAATTGAATAAATTCGATTTCATGATATTTAAATTTACATATGTATATATTTTCTTGTTTTACAGACGACAGATAAATCGGCAGCTAAAAAAACCGAGCGGAACGGAAAAGTGAGCAGATAATCGCTTCTTCATATTTTAAAAATTCAAATTCCCTTTAGTTTTATACAATAATTTTTCTATATAACATATCAGATTACACGTAAATTATTCTAAATATCTTTCTATACGTATCAATGATTATAAATTGGATCCAATTCATGAATGCTATGATTCCAAACCGATACTGAGATACAAATGTGTTATTATTTCTATATATTCGTATATAAAAAAAAATTCTCGTTACCAAAATTAGGTAGATTATAGTAATAACGATAACTATAGCAAAATGTTCGTTTCTTTTCACAGAAGACTAAGTCTGCTTCTCAAGGTACAGAAAAAAAGCAAGTTACAAAGGTGAGAACTTTAATTTATTTTCGAAAAATAAATCTTATGGTCTTAAAATATAAAATTATCAATGATTAAATAATGGATCCAATTCATGATTTCTATGATTCAAAAATTTCTTATGAGATGTTTGAATAGAATCATCTATACAGTTTCGATTATGTATTGCAAATTACATAAAATATTATTCCCTATTGCAGGAGTCTGAGGATCTCTCAGAACCTGAGACAAAGACTAGGAGGTTCGAAGATTCTGAAGATGAAATCGAGGAGGCCGAACAGGCGTATCTAAGTCAATGGCAAGAGGAAAGCACCACTCAACTTCCCGAGAAAAAACAACCTAAGAAGAAATCTAAATTAATAACGAAAAAGAAAACTAAGGCGTGAACATGGAATCTGAATAAAAAAACATTTCTATTCTTAATCAATAATTATTAATATTAAATACAAGATTGTATACATTAATTATAGTCTAACTGTTATTCCTGTTTCTAAAATCTCATCACAAGGTAAGTATTGTTTGGAATTTATTTTCGAATGTCCTAATTTTTCGCGGGTCCTTTTTTTTTCTACAAATTTTTGGTAATTAATTTTGAATAAAGTGAATTTTCTCTCATTGTCAAATTCATAAATAATCAGTCGATAATAGCTATGATTATTAGCATTCATTGTATTATAAAATCTAATTGTATGGAAAAGATTCAAATCATTTCTGACAACCGGAAGTAGAGGATTGATGCTGTAACGTAGCTTTTTTCTCTATCTCTGTTCGGATGTATTTGCCGTACATTTGTTCCATACAATGCTTGAATGTTATGAATCTGATAACAAATTCGTATAAATTTTGTTAATTATCACCAACCGGTTTGATATCGATAAAAATAAAACCAAACAAATCGACAGTAATAAGTATTTTATAGGTTAGAAAATACGGGAGTATGGCGGCCATATTGAATCCGAGTTTGATCGGAGGGAGAGTTTTTAGAAAGATACTTTGCGCTGTTACAGATCGACGTATAGCTTCACAAGTTCTAAGTAAACCAAAAATGGTAAGATAATTATCTGAATTAATAAACTGTCAGTGTTCAACTATTTTGGAATAAACACGCGTGTTTTCCGAATCTGAATTTAATCATTTATCATATTATACTTCATTCAACATTCGTTCGTAATAACAATATGTCATAGAAAATTTCATTATTTATTATAGTCGCGGGTAGTACGTGGGTTATTATACATTTTCATCGAAATCCCCGCGTTTCTATAGAGTTTATTCTATTGATTTCTATTTGGACGAAATTCGGATACGTGTTTATAAATCATAGAATTGGGTTTTGGATAGAGTCATGGAAAGTTTGATCGTTTTGTATAGTCGCAACAAGTGGTACGGCGCACACTATAGCGCAATCAATATTTCACAATCTTAATAAAAAGCGACTGAAAGGCAGGATAGGAGACCTTGGAAATCTTAAGAGCGATATGCAACTTATAATTCTTATGGTTTATATTGACCATGCAATGTGTAACAAGTTAATTATTATTCATGGTCATATTGTAAGCCGCATATATACCGCGACCCGGATTTACATACATTTTATTATTTTATTGTATGTATATGAAGTACACCGGTCAGGAATTTTGCGGTCACTTTGGTAAAACATACATACGTATCATTTTTAGCAATTTATCAATAAAACTGATAAACTGAGATTAAGTATAATTATATATGTAAACACTATCAAAACAACAACAAAAAATAGTAATAAATTATCGAAATCACTGCTCTGATAAAAAAATAGCGCCAATATAAGCCGGTAAAATTATAATTGAATTCAGTTTTTTTATTCGAACTCTGACAATCAGTATCGTAAGAAATTATCCCCAACATTATATGTATACTATAATAACAAGTTTTCAGATCAGATCCGCTTTGATGTTATATCGGTTTTTTTTTCTAGGGAAAACTCACCACACAGGAAAGAGAGAAGGACTTGAGCCCTTTATTAGGGAATGGATGGACAGTACAAGAATCTCGAGATGCTATCTACAAAGAATTTATTTTCAAAAATTTTAATCAGGTATAAAAAGAAGACGTAAAATTTTATTCATTTACTTTCTTATACTTCTATGGTGTATATTTTTTAATTACAGGCATTTGGATTTATGTCGAGAATAGCATTACAGGCTGAAAAAATGGATCATCATCCGGAATGGTTTAACGTTTATAACAAAGTACAAATAACTTTGTCTTCGCACGATGTTAGCGGATTATCTCAGAGGGATGTTAAACTCGCGACGTTCATCGATGTCGTTGCTAAGTCGTCCAGCGAATAAACGAAGAGAACAAAAATGGATTATCGAACCTTGAAATAAGAATAAAAATATATGAACACTAAATAATAATATTGTTGATAATTCTGAGCACGAAAAAAAAGGAAAAAAATATATTAATCGCTTATGAAGTTCTCAGATATAAGATAAAATGGATAATTCAATAAACAAAAACAGAGTCGGAGATATCCTGGTTTCGAAAATACGCGCCTTTCTTAAGTTAATATATCGTCCAATGACGATCCAGATCTATTTCGATATTCAAATAGTTCGATAATTATACTTCGCGCGTTTGACGTAGCGTTGTAGTACAGTAATTGGCGCTAGTGTCGCGTTTGGGCAGCGAATATATGTGAACGAGACTTGTGTACGTTCGTCGACTTGCGCCATGCACATCGCTGCATGCTGTCAGTGAAATATAGAGAAATTACTCTGCGACCGTGCCGTTAGTTAAGACTGCGACAAGGAGTAACGAGTAGTTGAAACAACGTAGTCAACCCGTTAGTTTGAAAAGAAAAATTCTTAATCTTAAATATGAGTCTAAGAAAGTGTACGACGATAAGCAGTGGCAGTGTAAACTGTAAATTGAGAAACTAGTTAAACGGGTGTGAAGTGTGAGACGATAAAGAGCGAGAAGCACCGACTGAGATAAAAAAAGAGAAAGAGAACATCATGCTACGGACGAGTGCATAGCCGTACGGAACATCAAACTTTAGGGAGCAGAAGGTGGGTTGGGGCCTGCCAGAGCTAACTGTAAATTTCATCGCCTGTAATGTATGTGTGTCAGTATCTTTTACACCTTTTTAACAACTGCGTTACATTTAGTTTCGGCCAGTTCATTAACGCCTTTATTCCATACTTGTTTCAGTGACGATATATCCTATATTAGTAAAAGAAAAACGTTCGATATTTTACAAACTTCTTTATTTAATTTTTTTGCTTATAAACCCATATGTAACTATCATCCTACTATTTTTTACTCGTTAAATATATATATATATATACACACACGCACACGTTAAATTTCGTTTATAAAGTATAGAGAGAAAAAACAGTAGAAAAAAAAAAGTTTTAAGGAACATATGCATCCATATCCGCCTCAGTATTTGTCACAATATTATTATTATTTGAAATAACAATTATCCCAACGTTATTATTACGTCTGGATTTTTTGAATGGACAGAGGAGCTCAGAAGAGGTACTTTGATACTACTGCAAAAAATTCAAAAAGTATGTATAACAAAAAATGATATCAATTTATTTTCCCATTCTCGTGATAAGAAAAAGCAAAAAAAAAAAAGAAACACTTGACGCCCGATCATCGCGAAAAATTGGTTATTTTATTAACACTCAAACAAGCTATGATAATAAATATAATCCACTGATATTATCAACAAGCTCCACTATACTAGTTACACTTTTTTTCTTTGCATTCATGTTTCCTTGAATAAAAATGAAAGAAAAATAAAAATAAATGAAAAAAAATTTCTTTCACACGCCTTTTATAACAAACTTTTTTTTTTTTACACAAACACATTCACTCATTTATACATTTAACTGCTAACAGAATAATTTTGAAAATATTTTGACAGTGGATTGGACACAAGTGATCATGGAGGGACCTGAAGTCACTTTCATTTTTCAATTCGGTTTAACACGGGACACTGTTACCGTCGAGGCAAGTGCCTTGACGCTCAAAGCCCTGAAAGATTTTGCCTGTGATTTTATAAACGCCAAATGTCCAGATCATGGTTTAAGCAGGCTAAACGAAAGGCTTCTACTATTCAAACATGATTATAATTCAACCAATATTTTACAACTCATTACAAACGCTACAGAAGTTGTCGATGAAACTTTAGTCGAAATAGTATTGACTGGTAAGTTTATTCCGACAAACTAATACTCTTTAAATTTACAACATTCTATTTCATTTCATTTCATTTTATTGATATTTTAGCACAAGTACCAAGCGAAGAAGTTCCGATTAGACCCCATGCTCTGGCTGTTCATTCTTACAAGGCGCCTACTTTCTGCGATTTTTGTGGGGAAATGCTATTTGGACTCGTTCGTCAAGGTCTAAAATGCGAAGGTAGAGTATTTGATGGAATTTTTATCTTCTAGACTTACAGCTCTATGAGATAAAGTGATTATCTTTATTCATTTTTGCTCTTTTTTAAACAGGGGTTTTTTATAGAAAATAAAAACAATGCAGAGACAGAGAAGCCTGATTCAAATTCAAAAATTTATATTAAAAAAAAATAATATAATATGCTTTACTTCATTTCAGGCTGTGGAATGAACTACCACAAAAGATGCGTTACAAAAATTCCAAACAATTGTTCCAACGATGGTAATCAGAGAAGACGTAGTTCCACTTTTTTAAACGTTCCAAGATCTCCTAGCCAAGGTTCAACCAGTAGTTTGATCAGCACAAGTGACGACAATAATACAAATCTTAGCGTAAGCAGTGCTTCCTACACGAGCCAAACTAGTACTACTCTTGTAAGTATTTTAGGATTTATTAAATTTAATCTAGTCTTAATTTGTCCTGGGTAAAAGAGAAAAAAGTCCAGATTTTATTCAACTGTGCTATAATATTACAAATATTGGACGTTGGTTGGACAGGCCAGAGGGGAACTAGCCGATTCAGAACTTGTGGTAATTATCTGTAATTGGTTGGTTCCTGTGGATGTAAACATGTTATTCCTGACTTCCTTTATCACATCACTCAGATAGTGTTTAAAATAATATTAAATGAAATGAAATATCGTTTAACTTCTTGGATATAATAAAACGATATTTAGATTCCTTAAAATAGTCACTTACCTATCATATCTTTTTCCGCTTTACATTAATACCTAAATAATGATACTCATAAACTCATTTTATCTATCATACAGACTATTCCTAACATATTGGCTTCTAAGCAACGATCTCCGTCGTTGGGGGGTCGGCCAGTATGGGTTGAACGTGAACTCGCAACGCGTATTAAAATACCGCACACTTTTGTTGTCCATACATATACTCGTCCCACAGTTTGCGGACTGTGTAAGAAACTCTTACGAGGATTATTCAAACAAGGATTACAGTGCAAAGATTGTCAGTACAATACGCACAAGAAATGTATCGATAAAATACCTAAAGATTGCACTGGGGAGAGTCCAAGAGATGGAGCAGGTACTAAAAATCATCCGTTTGAAACTCGACTATGAAATGTTAATCTGAAAGATCATTTGTACCTGATCGTTTATTCTTATCAGGTGGAGAATACCCAGATAATGGAATTAGCAGTGAACCAGAAGGGCGATTCGATGGTCGTAACGAAGAAGGGGATGGCGATAGTGATACCGAATCCCCTTTGCCAACATCTCATCCTTCGCGTATTGTTGATGGTAGCAATCATAACGGGGGGTTCATTTCTGTGAGTTATAATCGAAATTCAATTCTGAATACTTTTCTCGCTTAGAAATATTATGAGTTGTTTAAATTGCAACAGATAATGATATTTTCATTTATGTTTCTTTTGCAGGATCTCATTCCAAGTCATGACGACGTTTTATCGGACGAATTTCAAAAGCTGAAAACTTCGAGGTGAGATTTTTAAACGATGATGAAAATCTTTCTTCATTTCTTTCCTTCTTTCTTACATAAATAAAATTGCAGTTCCTCGCCGAGTACCAACATTCCGCTGATGCGAATAGTGCAAAGTGTTAAACACACAAAACGACGCGGTTCTAAAGTCCTGAAGGAAGGATGGATGGTACATTTTACCAGCCGTGACCCAGCGGTGAGCTGAAACAAATTCCATTAACAGCAGATTCATTATACTTTTGCTATACTAAGAAAACGCTGAACATACATTCGGCATTTACCTGAAGCTAAAAAGAATTTCAATTTCAGTGGAAAAGCCACTACTGGAGACTAGATACGAAAGCTATTACCCTTTTCCAAAGTGATAGCGGAACAAAGTATTACAAGGAGATACCACTGGCAGAGATTTTGGCAATCGACACTGCCAGGACAACACATTCCAGTGAGTTACTTATTCTCATTAATTATGTGGTGGGGCTTGAGTGTATATAACTAAACAAACTTCAATTATTTCAGATTCGATGCATTGTTTTGAACTGAGAACTGCAAACGTTGATTATTACGTCGGTGAAGATTCAGTATACAATGGAGCGACTGGACCATTACCTCCACAAGAAAGTGGCGTCGGGGCACACTTGGCTAAATCCTGGGAGACCAGCATTCGACAAGCTTTAATGCCCGTCACTTCAGCATCAACAAGTAATTACCATTTGAAAATACCCCCAGACGAAACAATGAATGGTTGACATTACTGTCCACAAAATATGCCTAAACTTACACTATTCAAATCTTTCACAGGCCAAGAACAGTCCGTTGAACCAGAAGAAAGAGTTACGGACATGTCCCAGTTGTATCAAATTTCTCCAGATGAAGTATTGGGCTCTGGTCAATTCGGGATAGTGTACGGTGGCACGTATCGTAAGACGGGACGAGCTGTGGCAATAAAAGTTATCGACAAACTGCGTTTTCCAACAAAGCAGGAAGCACAGCTGAAAAACGAAGTTGCTATTTTGCAAAATCTTTCTCACAGCGGAGTAGTGAATTTGGAAAGAATGTTTGAAACTCCAGAGAGGATATTTGTAGTTATGGAAAAGCTGAAAGGAGATATGCTTGAAATGATTTTAAATTCTGAAAGGGGACGCCTCAGCGAAAGGATCACTAAATTTCTCATAACGCAGATACTGGTAGCGCTCAAACATCTGCACAGCAAAAATATAGTGCACTGCGATTTGAAACCAGAAAATGTTCTGCTCAGTAGCAACAGCGATTTCACTCAGGTCAAACTTTGCGATTTTGGTTTCGCGAGAATTATCGGAGAGAAAAGTTTCAGGAGAAGTGTTGTTGGCACTCCGGCCTATTTGGCTCCTGAAGTATTGAGAAATAAGGGCTACAATAGATCTTTGGACATGTGGAGCGTCGGCGTTATTGTTTACGTCTCTCTTAGTGGTACATTCCCTTTTAATGAGGAGGAGGAAATCAATGAACAAATACAAAACGCAGCTTTCATGTATCCCCCAACTCCATGGAAGGAAATATCATCCGATGGTGAGAATTTTAAATTAGTTCTAACTGCAACTAAAATCGAATTCTAAGAGCTTATCACTTCTTCATTGTTTGATACGTTGCCTTTGCTCACAGCCATAGATCTGATCAACAATTTGCTGCAAGTTAAACAACGGAAGCGATATACGGTGGACAAAAGTTTACAACATGTCTGGTTACAGGTGAGAATATTTTATTTTTCCGGTAAATCGTTTATTGGATGAATAGAAGCGAGTATTTTGCAATTCTATAAGATTATATCACTCATTGTACGTTGTTTCAGGACTATCAAACGTGGTGCGATCTTAGAGAGCTTGAAGCGCAAGTTGGTTGCCGATATTTAACTCACGAAAGCGATGACGCCCGCTGGATGTCTCATGGGAATCAACGAGCATGACAAAACTTTACTCCAACTATAACGATCGAACCGCCACTTGCTACTTCAACGCTGCATAAGGGATGGGCTCGAAGCGCTCGAGCCACTCTGAGACGTTTCATTCGCACCTGACAAAGCAGAAATATTTGAGATGCATTTTATTTACAAATTTATCTACGAATTTATCTTGAAAGCAATTTATGCCTGAAATAGTATTCAATGTTTTATTTAACATTTATGGTAGGCTTATATTCTTGTTAAACCCGTGGTGGTGCCACTGTCTCTTAACGGTTGAAATATACTCTAAACTTTCAGGCTTGGGTATGATTAGAAGAGTCTATCGATAAAAGAACAAGATAATTCAAAGACTATTGCAATATCATGACAACAGCTAATAGTAAATAATATTTGTCTTTGAAACTAGTTTTGAAATTTTTAGTCAGACTCTACGTCGCAATAAGGGCCGGGAGACATTGCATTTCCATAAATTCAAAACTGTAATTTGCTTGAATTTTTGTTTTCTCTGATTTTGCAAATTTTAGTGGCATTTCTGGCACGATAATATTCATGTATTAGATATTGACCAAGATTCTTTAATTTTAAGTTGAGAATTATTTAACGATTACCTATTTAAATCTTAGTTGCATCAATAGATTAATTGAGAATTCTCACCACGGGCTAAATGTAAAAATTAATGGACGGATTAAAGGAAATATTACGATAGTTCGATAGTTGAAGAAAAATTTTGAAGGATAAATTGCCGAGTTGAGTATAGGCAAATAATGAAAAAAGAAAAAAATAGAATAACAAAAAGTTTTGAGTGAAGAATTAAATTGGAAATTTTATTTAGGTGAATGCTATTATTATAATAGGCAATAATATTTGTGATCGTTTGAATAGTTTCCATTTAGTTTTCATTTATAGATCAAGCCTTAGAAATATTGAATACAGAGTTTTCTAGGTCACAAAGAAAAAGAAATTGAAAGTAATCAAAAACTTTATTAGCAATTGATCTGAGTCGAAGAAATCTGATTATTATATGTAATCTAAATAACACGGAACAAAAACAAAAAGAACAAAAAAAAAAAAAGCGTGCAATGCATCTATTAAAAATTGTTTTTGTGAGCCAATTTAATTCGCTAGCGAAGGATTTATGTGATGATATATTTTTATGAATTAATGGAAGGATGATAATTCTAAGGATAGATATTATGCATTAAATTGCAGTTTAGACATAAGTGATAATATAACAATGAAAATTGTTTATATTGGTATACAATTAATATATACTATATACTGCGAGCGAGAATCTTTTATTTCAGATATTATTAGTTATAAAAAAAAAAATCTCTAAGTTGTGACCTGGTTGTGGGATCTGATTAATTATAATTAATTTACTTTATTCCTAACTTACATTCGTGTCCAATTAATCTAAGATTATAAGACTATGTTTTTATACAATTTTAAATTAATTGGACACGAAATTACTATTACATTATTGAATAGTTTATTATTCAATGCGACATACTTAATTCAATGCTCAGTATATACACAGTCTGTCCAGAAGTCAGAATAGTATTCTGTAGATATGATTAACTATTCGTCGCTCTATCATACAGGACTTCTGGATCGTTTCTTATAACACTCTTTTTTTTCTTTATATCTATGTATAATTTAAAAATTCTATTTTTACCCGAGAGCCATTATAGTTAATAACACAAATTTAGAGTATAATTATTGAAAACTAGTTCGACGATAATTATATGTGTGATAATGAAAGTATACACAGAACAGTTTGTTTTCCAAACTTCTTAGAGGCACAGAAATAAGAGATATGTTTTTATTAGACATAGTTATAGATTTCATAATCATAGCATGAAAAGAAAATCGCACAACAAATCATTCCGCAATAAGTTTTGATGATTATAATTCTTTTGATTTTAACGCGAAAAAAATCTATCATCGATTAAATTAATTACCTATATTAACGTATTGTAGCTCTCAGGTATACGAAATTTACATGTTAGTTAAGTTTTTAACAACTTTATCTTTGTATTGTAAATGTGAATAATTCATTAACAGTTATCATAGTATTATTTAAATGATTTTAAATCAGCATAATTAGATATACAGGTATTTTATTTTAAAAACTTTATCGCATATACAGATATATACAATATGTATGCTATATTCATATTTATTCGAAAAGAAAAATTTCATTTTAGTCGTACTAAATATCTAAAAGATATAAAAAATAAAAAAGAAAACTACGATATTTATCAGATCTTTTAATTTTACTAACATATTATCAACCGAAATCGACCGCAATTATATAATGACAAAAGTTGCGGAATCAGAAAATAATATATAAAGTCGTAACAAAATTTACCCTTTGATAATAAGGAAGTATGAAAAAATATTAGAGGCCTACTCAAGTTGTAGAGTATTCATTCCATGAAATGATATTACGTCACACCGATTAAATAATTAATACAAAATCCGTGCGTACATTCATCATAATGCAAGTTAGAAACAAATATTATCTACTTACTCGCACTATACTGTACACATAGTCTCACCGTCCACATACAGATAAACAGTTAGTTTTTAAAATTAAATTGTTATTAATAAATTTCAACAGTTTTTATATAGAAGTAACAGGTTTCTTTTTTAAGCTAAACATAAGGGGAGAAATAATTTTACCTTATTGTCAAGAAATTTTGAAGAAATTTTCACATTATAGAACTGGCTTACGCTCGATATATAAAGCAATTGTATTTGGCATCTATTAGAATTAATAATTGAGAAAATGTTACACTACGCTGTTGATAGAAGCGAAATTTTATTTTAAAAAAGAAAAAGTTTAACTCATTGCTTGAGGTATATTAACTTCTTGAAATAACAATTATCCTTCACTCTTGTTTGATATTATTTGAAGAAACTTATTCGACTAATAAATTACACGAGATTCCTGTTGAGATTTTTCTGAAAATTATTTAAAGCATGTTAAACTATTCAATTGTAATTCATATACTTATATAATTCAGATATACCATCTGTTGCTGGGCAATGGTAATATTATTCACTCGGTATAGAAAATTAATTTGTGAAGGCAAGCTAGACTCTAAACTACATGTTGTGTGATTGATTGTTGTTATTATTAATACCGCCGAACCGATACACCAATATTGTAAATTTAATAATAAGTAACTATTCTACTACTACTATTACTACTATTACTATTACTACCACCACTACTACTATTGTGAGTTTCTAAAATTTCTCAAATGCCGAAACTTCCATTGCAACCTTTTCTTAGGAGGGTAGTTTTTTTTTTTTAAATAAATGAATGACGTTAGTCTTCCAAAAGTTATAACTTATTATATACGAATAATTAATTATGAAAATAATTCAATCGTCGGTAGTTTGTGCTTCTATATTACATACTAACGATTATTGAATTATGTTATAGAAATCCTTGTGAAAATTAATTTTCTTCAATATAGTTGAACAGTCAATTTCAGTACTTTCAGAATTTCTGCACTATTTAAAACTTATCACTATTCCACAATTATATTATATTCCCTAAGAAGTTGGTTCTAAATAAAATAGTAAAATAAAAAAAAAAAAATTAAAAAAACACGTTTATGTAGTTGCGTAAGACTTAACTATTAAGACTTGAGTTAAACACACGTAAGGGCCTAATTGATTAGAGAAATCAGATCGGGCAATGTTGTATTGCTTCGTTAATCTGTTTTCTACATATTAATCATGTTTGTATTAATATAATATTTAACAGTAGCTTCCAATTGAAATTAATAATCCACTCTGCATATAAAATAAATAATGCGTATACTATCGCTTATTATTTACAGTATTACCGAAAGGTTGTTCAGATTTAAAGAAAAAGAAAAAAAAAGAAAAAAAAAATACGAAAATAAAAAAAAATATATATATATTATATACTTATTATATATTATTAAGTGAATAAACAAAATAATGAAATATGTAATCGTTTATGTAATTATATAAGGGCACAAAATATAAATAAAACGTTTTTTACTCTCAACCACTCTTAGATTACTGAGCTGGGTTCGAGACCTTAGTATATAGACTCCAAAATTATAACGATAAAAAAGGTTTCGCTAATATTGTAAGACACTATGTTTTTGTATAGAATAATGGAAAAATCTGTGCATCCTAGCATGATAATTATATGTCCGGATTAGTGCCATTGTATGTATACCAGTGTTACTCGGTACTATATTTATAATAACAGGAAGTCTAAGATCCTCTGCCTGAAATAATTATTCTTGGTTCTCAGCTATGCATCCATGAACTTAAGAGATTTAGTACGGCTTTGTATTTCCATTGAGGAACTTGTTGTTCTTTATGAAATGCTTCGATCAAATACTAAACTGAATATGAATATCGAATGTAATATGATATTAAAATATCAATTAGTGTTATTTGTAATGAATAAATTATTAGTCAGCGGAGAGTGGATAGAAATGCCACAATTCTCTGATGATTCAAAAGTTTACAAATTATCTGTCGACGACTACGACGACGATGCCTCCTTTTATAACAAATTCATTAACAACAATCAGAAAGCTGTTGCAAACTACGACATCAAAACCCTCAATAAATTACTGAATGAATATGGAAATACAGATAAAAACAATAGTGGGAAAATATTGTTAGATAAAAATGAAGATTTTACCCAGTTCGTTGAACAGGTCACAATCAATCATTCAAATATCTCCAAAGAGTTTACTGATTACAATGATGATAACGTCGCTAAAAATCTTAATCAAAAAGTGAATATGCCAATCTATGCTGAGGCATCGACTCCCGCTGTACCTACGAGCCTAGAATTACCAACGGAAGAATCTAGCGTTACATCAACTGCGATCCCAGTATTACTCAGAAGAAATTCTCAATCGTATTCTTCAGAGAGAGACGAATGTAGTAATGAGACTCTGAAAGGAATAGGATTCCAGGATTATTTACCTATGGAAATGTTGAGGAAGGTACATCGAACTCTGAAATCTCAACCGTCTACTTTGGATGGAAAAATTCGGTTTTTAAAACAGTTTGAGAAAGATTTGATGACTGAAATTGGTGAGCAATCTTCATTATATGTTAAACGTTCTCATAAATGATTTTATTTTTTTATTAAATACGTTTTTACAATATTATTATATGCAGAGGCACGACTCAGCAAGGCCCTAACTCCACCCAGGCAGAAAAGAGGAACTCATGACTATTACGATCATGACGATGAGATAGGATTCCCATCTCTCGAAGGAGCTCTAATGGCAATATCATTTTTAACTTTTGCTGTTTACCTCGTACGACTAGTTATGGTAAAAAGCAACAAGTGTGATTCTTGTTGGATATAATTTGGGCTATCATAGACTCAGTTATGAATGAATTACAGATTTTCTATGATATCTTAAGTTTGAATTTCAAAAATCTTTTCATTTTCTTTACAGCTGCTCTTCCGCAACGCCAGCAACACTGCGACTACTGCTACGATACTTTTTGGTAGAAGCCGAAGATCGACAGATACAATAAATGATAAGACTCAAGAGATTCTAAATTATCTTGATAATTTTGAAACCAATTAACGATTGGGGAAGAGCTTCGTGTGATTTTTATGTTATATAATTCTAAAATATTCATTTAGGCGAGTAATTTAGTTCTAAAAAATATCAAACACTATTATCATATGTGTGGATAATTTGTTTCATTTATTCAATAGTTAATAAGCAATATTTACATTTAGGAATTACATACTTATATCTAATATATTAAATATCTAATCTAAGGAACTTTTATTAATATTAAAGTGTTGATATATCTTATCTCCGCTGAGGTGAGTAGGACCCTCATATTTTCTTTTTCAATCTATAATAATCATCAAGATCTATGTGTTATCTTTGCATGTATAGTTAGTGAATGCATTTACTTGCATCTAGGAATGATAATTGATGTGAAATCAGAGTTAATCTATTTAAATTAAAGTTCCTAATCGACTCTGGGATTTGTCATGAAGTTTTGGCTGTTTGAATTCGGCGGTAATATTGTTAGTCATTATCGTCACAACTCACAGATCGAAGATCGAAATCTCGCATAACTACGATACGGATCTTTTGAAGTTTTGGCGAAGTGAAAGTTTACTCCTTTTCAAATTTACTTCGCAGACCGCAAATCAAAAGAACGGTGAAAGATTTAACCTGATATCAAAATCAATCAGTTGAAGGAAAATATTTCTTCGTTGACAAGACATGGACGCTACATCTATTGAAACAGCGAAATCTTCGCATCTAAAGACTTACGATGGTCACATTCAATACGGAACAGCCGGTTTCAGAACAAAGTATGTTAATAAATAGTAATCTAAGTTATTTTTCTACTCATATATTAATTCACTTCAAGGTGTGATAGGCAGATATGTGTGTTATGTCAACGTACAACGTATAACCTATAATTTCTTCACCTTCTGTTTCATACTTCGCTTGCGACTCTTCGCAGATCGGAAATCCTGGACCATGTCATGTTCAGAATGGGACTTCTGGCTGTCTTGAGATCGAAAGTGAAAAGAGGTGAGCTCAGAATTCGTATAATATAAAAAATGGTGAAAGTTTGAAGGTTATGACGACGTTCATACTTCTGCGAGAACACATTTTTACCTCCCCTTTCCAAATCCATAAATTGATTTCGCTCAAATCTAGTACCTGATCTAGAAACCATTCCAAGTATCTTGATACTAAATTTTATTAAAATCTGTCCACTCGTTCAAAAGTTATTGAAATAGCGATCGGAGACCATCGATCTCCAATATCTGAAATCTTTCGTCTCAATTTCAGCGGCAATTGGTCTGATGATAACCGCTAGCCATAACGAAGAGCCTGACAATGGAGTAAAGCTGGTAGATCCGGCCGGTGAAATGCTGGAAGCATCTTGGGAAAAGATTGCAACACATTTAGCGAACGTTGAAGATACCGAAGTAGTATCGACGCTAGAAAGTATCGTAAAAAATCATAACATTGATGTGAATGCTTCTGCTACGGTGATAATTGGTAGAGATACTAGAGCCAGTAGTCCTGCTTTGGCAACCGCTGCTATTGATGGAGTCAAAGCTCTCCAAGGAGTGGTTAAAGACTTCGGCATAATTACTACTCCGCAATTGCATTATCTCGTTGTTTGCGTGAACACGAATTCAGGCTATGGAACCCCTACGCTCCAAGGCTATTATCAAAAACTTAGCAATGCATTTAAACAGATAAGAGGAAGCGCACCAAGCAATGGAAATTATACTCCCAATATTCTGATTGATGCTGCGAACGGCGTTGGCGCTGTCGCAGTTAAAGAATTTCAAAAGTATTTGGAAGATTCTATTCTAATTGAACTTCACAATGATGGAAGCGGAAGATTAAATTATATGGTAAATTTTCTGCTCCTTGTTTGAGATGAGATCTGAAGTTTTCAGAGCAACTTTTCCAGCTTAATCGTTACTTTAAAATGAATAGACTTTTAAATGATGGCTAGCTCAGTTTTTAATAACAAATTGACTATATTCTTTCATTTACAGTGTGGAGCAGACTTTGTAAAAGTCCAACAAGCACAGCCGCTGAATGTCCCGCTAAAACCAAATGCAAGGTGCGTTAGTATCGATGGTGATGCAGATAGAGTTGTATATTACTACACTGACGAGCAAAGCAAATTCCATTTATTAGATGGGGATAGAATAGCGACTCTAGTAGCGAGTTATTTCAAAATCTTGCTTCGAGAAAGTGGTCTAAGCTTAGAGCTTGGCTTAGTACAAACTGCCTACGCTAATGGAGGCTCAACGGACTATATTTCTGAAGTTTTGGTACGTAAATTTGATGAAAACATGTGAGAGTGTTGACAAATTTCATCAATACATTTTACAAAACTCTAAGCAGATGAAGAAATAACAAATCTTCATTGATTGCAGAAAGTTCCAGTCGCTTGTGTATCAACAGGTGTTAAACATCTGCATCACAAAGCTCTAGACTTTGACATCGGAGTTTACTTTGAAGCAAATGGTCACGGAACAGTTACTATCAAGGATACTGCACTAGAAACAATTCGTAGCGCTGTAAAAGATTCAAGGTGATATATTCGGATGTAAATACTAAAGCGGATCAGTATAGGCGTTCACAGTAATAGTAATCTTACCCCTTATAATCTATTATTCAAATTATAGTCTTTCAGAAAGTGTGCGAACAGCTGCAACCAAATTACTGAATGCTATCGAAGTAATAAACCAAACCGTGGGTGACGCACTTAGCGATATGCTCCTCGTAGAAACTATTCTGCATTCAAAAGGCTGGAGCCTTACAGATTGGGAGAAGACTTACACAGACCTTCCAAACAAGCAATTGAAAGTTAAAGTTGCTGACCGAAATGTTATCACTACAGTAGATGCTGAGAGGAAATGTGTAACGCCTAGTGGTTTGCAGGAGAGAATTGATGAGTTGGTCGCGCAGTATTCTAGAGGTCGTTCTTTCGCAAGGTATTGAACCCAAAAATTCGACCTCAATGAAAAATTACATTGAAATAATACATATGAGTTAATAAAATTCATTTTTCACAGGCCATCAGGCACAGAAGATCTAGTCAGAGTGTATGCGGAAGGTCAGAACGTTACCGAAGTAGAAAAATTAGCCGCCCAGGTATCGCTGGCTGTTTATAAATTCGCAGGAGGAATTGGGTCCGAACCAATAATTCCGAGTTAAGGAGGAGAAATTTTATTCTGCTGGGTTAAATATGCCAGACATTTATATCGGCTAGTTTTAATACGCTCAAATTTTATCAAGCAGATTATGGAATCGAATATATTCATATATATTTTTTTTACACAGTATAGACCTCGTTTAGTATTATAAGAAAACAGATCGTTATGGTGATAAGGTGATGGTATCAAATCAACTATATATTAGATAGATCTATAAATATGTGATAATGGACAAAATCAATAATTGGTGCAATATTCTGAAAAAGTTTGTTTTTTACGTTTTGATTGATCGGAGTAACTGCAATAACACTTCTTACGACATTTAAATCTGGATTTTGGATTGTATAATGTAAATGTTTTTACATTTCAAAATGAGTTCAATCAATATGGCCTTGCAACGGTTTCCGATTGAGAAACAAGTGTTTTGTCAACTAGCCTGATACTTGAATGAAAAAATGTTAACTTTGAATGTTAATTAAATTTTTTATGTTTAATGATGAAAATTTTAAAGCTCTGAACTCAATCCATATAAAAAATAAAATGTTCAAAATAATCTAAATTTAAGTAAATTTTAAACGTCACTGAAGAGTATGAGACAATAAAATGAAAATGAAATTAATTGATATCCGAAGAAAAATCCAAAATGACGCTTCTGTGAAAACAAATCAATATAAAATAATGCTTTTTATATGAACTTTTACTGTTGAGCTGGAAGAAAAATCGAAATTATTTCGATCGCATGAAGAATGATGGCTGTTCGAATATTATTACAGATGAATTGACATGCCAATGGAGTGTTAACTTTTTATTGCTCCTCCCATGGATCCCAATGAATATGGGCTAAAGAAATTGTTGTCAATATTATCTCGTCTCCACATAGTTTGGTCTTCAATACTCCCAAGACTAGCAATGTTATTGGCTGAATGTATGGAAATGCGGGGAACTGAGATAGACCAGCATTTTATTATACAAATTCTGCTTGTTAGTCATTGTCAATTATAATCAGAAATTATGTTTGGCACGAAAAGATCCTACGTAATATATTGTTATATTTTTTTATAAGAAACTAGCGAATGAAGATTGTTACTACTGGATGAATTGAATTGAATTGTGATTTTTATAAAATTTTAACTAAAATTGAAACATTGATAATACTCGAGAGTGAAAGTTTGTAATATTCATTTATAGCAACGGAAAGAATCTTCGGATTTCTGAAATAATACAAAAAAAAACATGTATAAGCGGTTGATACATAACATACATAATTATATACAATAAAATTAAATAACATTCATATTAATTCATCTCATATTGATTTATTTTCTGTACATCGATCAGTTTGATTTCTTAATATTTTGACTGGTATAATATTAATATTACTAATCGTTTCATAAATAGATCATAGACTCATTGATCGTTCTGTATTCATTAGCATATTAAACGTTGACGTTTTCCATACAAAATTATCAAAAATTGACAAAAAATTTCAGTCGTTTGTAATTCCCGCGGTGTTCTTCTTTACCGACACTTTTGACAACTTGGTACCGCACGATCGAAATATAGCGACGCTGGCGGCAAATACCTTCAAAACATAGTTTATAACGTGAATAAATAGCTCTAACTATTTAACAAATAGCCACAGGTGGCCTTTAAATATTAAATTATTTTATGAAAAATATTCATAAAAGATATCAGCCAAGCAACGCAATCTCTATAACGTGAAATTGTCATAAACCGTCATACCAAGTCGCCGTTGAGGTTAATTGGTAAGTCCCGATAACAGTATAACATTTACCAATTATCGCCCATTCGTCATAAATAATTTGGTATAAATACAATTAGTAGAAAAATTCAGGTGCTTTATTTTTCGCCTGGTTATTTTTCCTCATATTAGTTCAATAATAATCTCTAAATGAATAGAAGTAACTCTTTGTGCTAGATCCATGCTTATAGTATACCACATTGTATATCAACAGGTAGATTCGATCCAATACACATTATCTTTTACTATATTTATATACAGCGATATGGAGGAGATTAAATTTGAGCCTATGAAGACTGTTGGCCAAATTCAAACCACTAATATCATATTATCTAAGATGTATGGAGTCCCGAAACTGAAAAAGAGCCAAAAATTATCTGAAGTATTGGAATTAACCGAAGATACACCTTTCCCATTTCTCTGTAGACTATGCGCAACCAGAGGCAAAGACATGGTTCATATGTTCGGCGCTAACAAATTACACGAAAATATAACACAAAAGATTAAAGACTGTAGTCTACCCATCGTGGTGAGACTTTGATTTATAAGGCTTTTTGTGAAAAATTTTGTTATACTTGCTTAAATAAGATTTTGGAACGGATATAGGAAGAATTATATTTTGTTACACAGGTGAAGAAGACTGATAATCTGCCAAAATATGCCTGCAGAATTTGCCTTGGTAAATTAGAACTTTGTTATCAGTTTCATAAAACTGTAGCAGAGGCTGAAAACCAGCTTCTTATATACAATAGAGAGACAAAATCAAGTAAAATTGAGGAGGCGGAAGAATATCGAAAAGCTCTTCCAGTATACAACAGAGAACGTAGTGCACGAAAACTCGCTAGTAATGGAAAGATAATAAAACCTTCTACTCAAACATGCCATACAAAGAGTCAATGCAAAAGTAGTAGAAATAGGAGTACAGGCGATGAATACAAGAAGGAAGATTCATCCATGGATCCTTCGAATGCTAGCCAAACATCCGAGATTGAACAGAATAATACACTGAATAGTCCGAATAACATAAGACATTTAGGGAAAGAATTGGAATCTGAAAAAAAGGAGCATAGGTCTGATTCCGGGTTCTATTCTCCACCGATTACCAGGAGTCAAAGTCAGACAGTCTGTGATAGAAAGAAGAAAAAAAAAACGAGAAAACATACTAACAACGTTGATCTCCCCTTTTGGGAACACAAATATAACGATAAAAGCCCAAAGATAGATGACCCAATGAAGACAATAGATTTACGAAAAAAATTAAGGTCTGAAAAGAAAAAGGAAATTTCTGATTCTGAATTCTATTCTCCTCCGATTACCAGGAGTCAAAGTCACACAGTTTCTGGTAGTGTGAAAAAAACAGAGGCCCGGAATGATTCCAGTGACGATGATAGCTCTTTTTGGGAAGAGAAATTCGAGGATCAAAACCCAAAGCTGAATAGCCAAGTTACTCGAATATATTTAGAAAAAGAATCAGAGTCTCAAAAGAAGGAGCATATATCTGATTGCGAATTCCATACCCCTCTCATAACCAGAAGTAAAAGTCCCACAGTCTGTGATAGCCCGAAAATACCAGAAGCCAGTAAAGATAACAGCGACGATGACATCCTCTTTTGGGAAGCAAAATTTAAAGATCAAATTTTTTCTGATCAAAGTGTTGCTTTCGATGGACTAACATGTAGAATTTGTGAATCTGGTTTTCAAACTGCTGAAAAATGCTACCTACACGCGAGCGTTCATGCTTGGACAAATTACTATCCCTGTTGCGTTTGTGATAAAACTTTCAAGACTGAAAATGACTGGAAAAAACACAGTCCGGAGCACAGAGAGATTAGAGAATTTGAAAGCAGGGATGTAATGCACGACTGTACCGAGTGTGGAAAGAAATTTGTATCGGAAGCAAGGCTAAAGTTTCATAAACTTTTTCATAAATCTAGCGCTGAAATAATACCCACTAACAGAGGATCTCCAAGTTTGCAACAGTTATGCTGGAATTTGAATCAGCGTCTCTTAGCTGAAACTAGGAAGGATCCCTTAGGTAGCCATCGAATACTTCATAACTGTGAAGAGTGCCATACAGTTATGGATTCAGAGAAATCTTTGGAAGAACATGTGCTGACTTCACACAAACAACAGCAGGAATTCTGTTCCAATGCATGTGGAAACCAGTTTAGGTATATAATAATTTATTACAGCTTTTATACTTAACATACGTATAAATAGATTAAAAAAGGTCATTCGTTTAGTATTATTAATACACTTGTGTTTTACAGAACTGAAGAACAGCTTAATGATAATCAAAGGAACCGTGATCGTGCTTTTGAATGTACTTTGGGTAAGAGAAGATTTGATTCTAATGATCCACTAAAGGTTCACGGAGAAGTTCCCTGCAGGCAACCATTGACTGAAAACAAGTTTTCGTGCGCTCATTGTGGGACTATATGCACGCGTGTAAGGATACCCATAAAAAGGCAATATTAATTGCTTTTAATTGAAACTAAAAGTATTTTACATTTTCGGACCTATGCTTTTATTATCAGAAATGAGTATTTGCACCCAGAGGACTAGTTTAAGTTTATTCAATTCAAGCCAGGGTGTAAAAACCCACTAATTTTCATCCTGTAAAAACAGAATTTTTTTTTTTTCTATTGCAGAAAGGGCATCTGATTATTCATCTAAGAAGTCATTCCAGAGAACGACCTTTCAGCTGTAACATATTCTCGAAAAAATTCGCGACTAAGGCAGTGAGGAATAATCACAGCAGAAAGCACACTGGTCAACGTCCTTTCAAATGTTCCAAATGTGAAAAGACTTTTGTCTGGGCAGAGTCACTGAAACAACATGAAGTTTCTCATTCAGTAGATGCAGTGCCTTGGAAGTGTACTCGGTGTGATAAATCGTTTACTTCAGCAAGATCAAGACATAATCACTTAAGTTCACGTACTGATAGACCATACAATTGCGATCCATGCAAAAGTTGGTTTAAAGAACAAAGAGTCATACGAAGACACGAGGAAACTGGACATGGAAAAATCGACAGAATAAAATATAAAACCCTCTGTAAAATGGAAAGTATCTTTCGAAACGCCTCGTAAAAAATGAATACATTTTTTAAATTTATGTTATATCTGTTTTAATGCATATATGTATTTTTGAAAATTTTTGATTTGAAACCCTGTGCATATCTAGGTATTTGTTTATATCTATATTTCTTATAAATCAGGATAGAAGACATATGCATTTCAAATATTATCAATTTATTTTTACCTTTTCAATTAAATTTACATTAAATCTTATATTACATTAAATCTTATATTATATTATATCTGATTTTAAAATTTCAAAAAATCAGCGGGAATTAGTGGGAAATTTGCAGCGCCACACGTGCTTGAGATTATAAGCTACTAGTCATAAAAGTACTTCCGTAATCCGCGGTCATTATTCAAGATTGGCAGCAGTGCCGTAGTCTGTGCTCTTGGCAGTCTGCTACGGTCTGCTATTTTGACTTTGAGCCGTACTGTCGCGGCCCGTGTCTAGTGAGGTGATAATATTAATCTATTCATTATGCAATATAATATTAGCAATAAATGTAACGTATCAAATAATAATGTGATGTTCAGCCTGAATTAGTGACTGTACGTATTATTAAAATCGTAATATGTTCATGGTATAAAATATAGATATAAGTAGATATACAATAGCTCGTGAGTTTGGAGGTTAGTTTCGTCTGGATCTTTTACATAATTGAATTCTTCATTCAATCTTAAATGAAATTTTGGTGTTACAGAGTCATGTCGCCGTCCTGGTAACCTTGTAACATTAATTATTTATCATGTTATTTAATTTATATACTGCCAGACATTGTCGAAACTTAACATGTCTATCTGCTTCGAAGATACTCACTACCAAGGTGCGTTATTTTCTTATTATCTTATCAGACATCTGCAAATTTAACGTTTTTGAATAAAAAAAAACAGGAAAAAGAAGAGAAAAAAAAAACTAGATCAAAGTAAAAATTGATAAGTTATGAATGAATAATTTTGTTTTCTTCTAAAGTATTCCACTGGCGCGGTAAAACCAACAGCTTCCGTAGCTCCTGTAGAAAAAGAAGGCCCATGTTTAACGGTGGGGGAAAATTACCGGAGTCGGAAAGCAGCAATGAGTATATCTATTGCCGCGAATGCATCCGCCCCTCTTCTGACAGTTGATAAATTACCAAATTTAGAAAACATCTATACTAATAACAGCTCAGTAAAGCCAAAGCCAAAGACGAAGGCTGTGCCTGAACCAGAATGGAGACATATTGAAATAGATACTTCTAAATTATCTAAACATTGCTTGATGCTTTCTAAGATCAGATTAACATGTAAGTTAATGATAATGATAATAATAATGATAAAAATGCTGTTCGAAGGAACGTAGAGACGCACTAATTGACGGAAGCACTCAATACTTATCTAAATTTTTCATATTGAAAAGTGTTTACATTTTTTCCTCTGCTCCAGCTTTAGTGGTCATCACAACTATGGGTGGATATGCGCTAGCCCCAGCAGCGTTTGACATTCAAACATTCATTTTATGCTCTGTAGGAACAGGCCTTGTATCTGCAACAGCTAATTCTATCAATCAATTCTTTGAAGTTCCATTCGACGCTCAGATGTCACGAACGAAAAATAGGGTCTTGGTTCGTGGACATCTCACGTAAGCATATTCGTCAATAAGAATCAATTATTCATTACGATTCGGGATTAGGATTGATTTTATTGAAATATGGAGGTATAGAACTCCGTACCTAGGGAACTAGTCAAAGTTCAATAAGGTAATCTCATTGTTCATTGCTTTGTTTTGAAGAATATTAATTATTCAAACTGTTAAGATGGAATAAAGCGACTCATTATTTGTGATTAAATTAAAAAAACTGTAGATTGATAATCTTAAACTTAATTAGGGACTTAATGTCAATAGGCCAGCTCACGCGATTGCATTCGCGACGGTGTCAGGTGTTGCTGGACTCTCTACGCTGTACTTAGGAGTCAACGGTTTGACTGCGGCTTTGGGTGCTACAAATCTTATTCTCTACACTCTTATCTACACACCGATGAAACGTGTCAGTATTCTCAACACTTGGGTTGGATCAGTTGGTAAATATAAACTTTATTCAACATCAGCATACTGAAGAATATAAAGATTTGAAAAATTTTACCAATCCCTTATCATTCACAGTATTATCAGGTTCAATCTTCCTTAACTGCAGATTTATGATCACTACTATAAATATCAATCATGTAACATAGTTCAATGTATTTATGTATCAATAGTCTATTGATAAATTCTGTTTTTTACTGCTCTAAAGATTATATTTGGACAATACAGATATTGCTTCTTGAGGATTGTTCCTTAATTGTATTTCCACTCTAAAATCAATGAGTAAAAACTGTAAACCAGTCGCCTTTATGGATTCTTATATCTTATAGTTGGAGCTATTCCACCATTAATGGGATGGGCAGGCTGTGCCGGAGATATAACTGCTGCAGGTGCATGGATTATGTCTGGTATGCTGTACGCATGGCAATTTCCACACTTCAACGCTTTATCCTGGAATTTACGGCCCGATTATTCTCGTGCTGGATACAGAATGATGGCTGTAACTAATCCTGGCTTATGTCGCAGAGTTGCGTTAAGATATACAGCGGCTATTATGGGTCTTTCGTATTTGGCCCCTGCTTTGGACGTCACAAACTGGTGGTTCGCTTTAGAATCTACGCCGCTGAATGCGTACTTTTTATATTTGGGTAACTATATGATGTTACATTACTTTATTTCATTGAAATCATAACGTTCCTAGTGCTTATAACTATCAGATTAATTTAATGTAATAAAATTATAAAATTATTTCATAGAAGGAGTTTGTTAGTATGATTTTATCAATGATTCATTTCTGATGATTGGATATAGAATTTATTTGTCTATTTTAAAACATCGAAAAATGCGTTTGATTGAAAATTGTTTTTTTTATTCACAGCTTGGCAGTTTAACAAGCAGTCCGATAGCGCAAGCTCGCGTAAATTGTTTCGGTTTTCGTTAATTCATCTACCAGTTTTAATGCTACTAATGCTTTTGAATAAAAAGTATTTAATTAACGAAGCGGACTCTACAAATTCTGTACCATCTGATTCTGCGAAAGATCGTGGAAGCTTTTTTTCTATTCTAGCGGAGCCAACTACGTTGAAAGCGTCTACTGCATAGTAGAATATTATTCAATTAGGAAATGTTGTAATTTTATGAACGATAGTACAAAAAATTACAGTTTGTAATATAACAAGTATTTCAATCACGACATTGTAATATAATATGCATCATGTAAATACAAAATCAAGATTTAATACTATCTTTATACCCGTTTTATAACAAAAACATCTTTTTCTCACGACTTAGAGAATTCATATTTTTGCCGAAAATATCTACGCCTTATTATATGCAACTTCTATTGAGAGAATGGCATACAAGTTACGTACAGCACGGCGTGTCCATATTTGCGGTGAAAGTAGTTCGTATATTCTACCGCGAGATGGCAATACCATTTGGCGCCCCATCGGCAAAGTAAAGCACTGAGCTAATATACGGGCACCTGTTGCGAGATCAGTAGCCTTCGTGGCGTCAAAGCATTCACATAGGGGTAGTGTTAATGAGCCACAACTGACGAACTGTGACAGGCATCTCAAAAGAAACATTAAAAATGCAGTGACGTTGGCGCAAACTAGCCGATGTCTAGTTCGTTCAATGATTTGGAGAACGATTGCGTTATTAAAACACTCCTTCTGTTCCAGTTGCATGAACTTTAATCAAAGTACTACAAGCACCTCAGCCTAGTAAGTGTTTTGTCCCACTTGCAACGAACGAGTGTTTATACAACTTAATCTTAGTGACATTATTTACAGTAGCAGTATACCTAGTGTATCATTTTAATAAAAATTTGGTTGAGATTATGATATTTTGTATGCCAGAAGGCAAATAAAAAGATTCCATCAATTGCATTACGTAACGTATTTATTTTTAAGAGACAATCATATATTGTACTCAATTTTGACAATTAGTAACATATTTCTATCGATTCCGCATCAATAAATTGCTACGTATACCAAAAATCAATCATTACTTTATTTTCCACTTTCCCCTCCTTGCAACTCTCTATCACAGGTATCAATGATCAATAAAATTGTTGAATCATTTTTCCACGTCTACATGACTGCATGCCCGCTTATCTATATGCTTTTGCTTTTTCCCGCCAAAAATTTCAGCACACCTCCTCAGGTCGGGTGCGCTCTTGATACTAGGAGGATTTTCAAGTTAGAAAAATTTTTAGTCGAAAAATGCTCCTGGTATCAGGAGAACATCTAACCCAAGGAAGTGTTCTAAAATTTTTGGTGGGGAAAAGGAGTCGTGTATCGATACAGGTATATGCATACGCTGCTTCATGCACGTCGCTATATAACTTATCTATACTAGCATTTTTAGGAGTTAGAATAATTTGAAGTAACGAAAAATCTGGTAGTTAAGACTTTTATTCGGAGTGATATGTCTGGCAGTTGAGACTTTTTTCGGATTCATATTTCTGGCAGTTGAAACGGTTTTCGGACTCGTACTTCTGGCAGTTGAGACTTTTTTCCGGAGTCATATTTCTGGCAGTTGAGAGTTTTTTCGGGGCGATATTTCTGGCAGTTGACACCTTATTTTTGGGAGTTAAGTTTAAGGTGTCAACTGCCAGACATATCGCTCCGAATAAAAGTCTCAACTGCCAGAAACGGGGTGATTTTCCTGGCAGTTGAGACTTTTATTCGGAGCGATATGTCTGGCAGTTGACACCTTAAACTTAACTCCCAAAAATAAGGTGTCAACTGCCAGAAATATGACTCCGAATAAAGGTATCAACTGCCAGGAAAATCACCCCGTTTCTGGCAGTTGAGACTTTTATTCGGAGCGATATGTCTGGCAGTTGACACCTTATTTTTGGGAGTTAAGTTTAAGGTGTCAACTGCCAGACATATCGCTCCGAATAAAAGTCTCAACTGCCAGAAACGGGGTGATTTTCCTGGCAGTTGAGACTTTTATTCGGAGCGATATGTCTGGCAGTTGACACCTTAAACTTAACTCCCAAAAATAAGGTGTCAACTGCCAGAAATATGACTCCGAATAAAGGTATCAACTGCCAGGAAAATCACCCCGTTTCTGGCAGTTGAGACTTTTATTCGGAGCGATATGTCTGGCAGTTGACACCTTATTTTTGGGAGTTAAGTTTAAGGTGTCAACTGCCAGACATATCGCTCCGAATAAAAGTCTCAACTGCCAGAAACGGGGTGATTTTCCTGGCAGTTGATACCTTTATTCGGAGTCATATTTCTGGCAGTTGACACCTTAAACTTAACTCCCAAAAATAAGGTGTCAACTGCCAGAAATATCGCCCCGAAAAAAATCTCAACTGCCAGAAATATGACTCCGAAAGAAAGTCTCAACTGACAAAAAATTTACCCTGAAAATAAGGCATCATCTGTCCGGCATACGCTGCTTCATGCACGTCGCTATATAGCTGATCTGTACTGGCATTTTTAAGAGTTAGAATAATTTTGAGTCGAAAAATGCTCCTGGTATCAGGAGAACATCTGACCCAAGGAGGTGTTCTAAAATTTTTAAGAGCTAAAGTAATTTTAAGTCAAGAATTGCTCCTGGTATCAGGAAAACATAAAAACCGAGGAGGTGTTCTGAAATTTTTGGTGGGGGGAAAAGAGTACTGTGTCGACACAGTCATGCATGCGCTGCTTCATGCACGTCGCTATATGGCTAATCTATATTAGCATTTTTAGGAGTCGAAATAAGTTTAAGTCGAAAAATGCTCGTGGTATCAGGAAAACATAGAACCTGAGGAAGTATTCTAAAATTTATGGTGGGGGAAAAAAATAGTCTATCGATAGAGGCATGCATACGCTGCTTCATGCACGTCGCTGAGCTTATCTATACTAGCAATTTCGAGATATGTCGAATGAGGAAGAGAGAGAGAGAGAGAGACTAGCATCTTTGAGAATTAGAATAATTTTAAGTGGAAAAATGCTCTAGGTATCAGGGAAACATCTGACCCGAGGAGGTGTGCCGAAATTTTCGGCGGGAAAAAGCAACAGCATAAGCAAGCAGGGATACAGTCCTGCTAACGTGGTTCTCGGCACGTCAAATTTACAATTAACTCATGAATTTTTACTTACCCAGGAAGAGACGATACAATGGGAAATCGTAAGCTCATTTCGTGCTGTTTCATATCACTTTATTAAATCCTGAAATAATTAGTCGTAGGGAGAGAAAAGTGGAAAATAACAAAGCATCATCAATACAACATTACTTTTATTCAAAATTATGTACAATTTCTAATTATTTTCAAAAAATGCATGTGCGCCCCAAGTACTTTTATTTGCTTCGTGGTAAAAGGAAGAATAATACAAACGACATGTATGTAATAATAATAATAATCTACTGACATATATCTACTGTTACTCAATAAACTACTTAAAGACTAATCGGAATGAATCTCATTGCAATAACCCATACATCGTATCTCTGTGTTCAGAAAAACTATTACGATATTGGTTGTAGTCGCTTCTCGTTATCGAAGTTCCGATGTCAACTCATCGGTTCATCACATCGCTCGAATACTACGAGATGCAGCAAGGCAGCTACCTTACCGAATAGGTGGAGGTTGGCGTACCTTCTAACGCTACCGAGTACGGGACTAAAGAACTGGAAAGAGCGCATAAGGCCCGCGGGTTGCATATACTGAGGTGCAATTACGTAGAATAATTTTACTCCGTAAGATTAATAAAAGGAAAATATGTAAGATGTCCGTCTATTTATTGAAATAGCTTGGTAATTTATAGTTCTCCCTAATTCAAATTTGGTGAATATCAATAACACCTAATACAAATATCATGTATGGATGTGTAGGACAAATGCTAAGAAATTACATTTTTCATAATAAATCGCAGCCTAAATTGAAAAAGAATACTAAATTCGTAGAAGATACGTTACCTTTAACCAGTAAGAATATTTATTTTAAAAACGCGTGTTACAGAATCTGAATGCATATTCTCCTCGTCAGTACTTTATATACAGTTTATCTGTTCGTCCACATTCATACACGTGTAAAACTTATAAATCTCATTAATGTGAGATTTTTATTAAAAATCACTGAGTAAACAATCATCTTAAAACTAATTAATTATGAATAGGTATAGGATTATTTCGCATAGATTATGACTATGTACCATAACATGTATGAAATGAAAGAGAAAAAAAAAGCTGACCCGATAATTCCAAATCTTATTAAAACTTTAATCGGTCGAAGGTTTTTTTGGTTTAGCAGCTAACTTAGCTGCCACCTGCTTCTTCTTGTTATCAAATTTGTTGAATTTCTGCTTCTTCTTATTATCAGCCTTCTGTCCCTGGAAACCACCACCACCACCACCACCTGGCTTGCCAACTGCCTTTCCATTGCCTTGCTGCCTTTGTTGTTCTCCTTGTGAACGTTTCTGCTGTTTACCTGCTTTTTCTTTTCTTCGTTCAGCATTTTGACTGTTGTGTGTCTGAGGAAAATTCACAATCAAAATTATTCCTCTATTCCATAAATAGAATATTATATCCATAATGAATAATAAAATATCACTAATTTGTTAATTATTCTTGCTTAGTAATTTATTTGCATGTAATAAATTCAGATTATTAATTTGAAGAATTATATTTCAAGGTATTGATAGATTTATCATTACTATAGCTCATGATATACTTACAGCTATCGCAGTTCTGTCCCCAGAATTATCTTTGAATTTCTTTGGTGAACCGCCTTGATTGGATTTAGGATGAGGCCTCTTCTGGCCGCCTCCTTTTTGTTTCTTCTGATTTGGAGATGATTCTGAACAAATCTGTACTCTGATTTCCCTACTCTCGAGAATTGTGCCATTTAGTTTAAGCGCCAAAGCGACAGAATCTGTATTTTCAAAGTTTACATATCCAAAGCCTTTGCCAACTCCGGTTCTCTTGTCTCTCACAATTCGTACAGATAATATTTTACCGCAATCCGCGAAGTGCTGCCAAATTGAATTGTCATCAATTTCTATAACAGATTGAAAACAAATTATTTTATCATTTTTTAAATTATATTTTTGTATAAGTAACGTGAAAAAGTGAAGAAATTTTGAAATATTTCAATCAAACTATTATACTCACTGAAAGGTAGGTTGCCAAGGAACACAGCTTTCTTTATATCAAGCTTCTGACCCTCCCCATGTACTGCATCAACTCTTAACCAAAATCCGTCCAATTTGTGGCCATTCAAAGACAGTGCTTTTTTAGCCGCAGCTTCAGTAGTGAATCTAATATATGCATGTAGCGCAGGTACACCGGGATGAATCTCTCTTTTAATAATAGCTACCTTCTTTGAAGTTTTAGCATCTTTTCCAACAGCCCCTCTGAATCTCAGAGTTTCAATGGGCCCAAACTGTTTGAACAATGACATAAGAGTTCCTTTTTTTACATCTTTAGGAAGATTTCCAACATATATTGAGCGTTTTTCTCTTTCCTCGAGTTCCTCTGGTGTCAATAGTTCATCTTTATCGCTTGAGTCGTTTTTAGACTTAGTTGCTACTTCTTCTTCAGACTCATTTTCATCGTCTTCGTCATCATCGTTATCAGAATCATCTTCCAAAGTGGATAGCTTAGAAGTTTCGGCATCATCTTCAGCGTCTTCGTCCTCTTCGTCATCGTCAGCCGCTGCGGAAGCTGATACTTTCTGCTTCTTAACAGGAGAAGTATGCTGCTCATCTTCCTCGTCGTCACTAATATCGTCGTCATCTTCATCCTCCTCTTCATCATTTTCACTGAAATCTTCATCGTCATCGTCGTCATCTTCTATCAGGCTTTTTTTCAACAAAGCCTTTAATCCGGGACCAGAATCATTCAGAGAATCATCATCGTCATCATCCTCATCTTCGGCACTAGAATCTTCTTCTTCCTCTTCGTCGTCCTCTTTTTCAGCTTCAATACCGGCTGGCTGTAGCCCTTTGAACTTTCTAACTCCCTGCTTTTCAGTCTCATCATCTTCGTCGTCATCATCATCATCAAAGTCCGCATCATCGTCGTCAGAATCATCAGCCAGACTGTTTCCCAATATCCCCTTAATACCATCGTCCTCAGATTCGTCTTCAATGTCACTGTCTGCTTCCTCGTCACTAATATCTTCGTTTATTTGAACACCTTCATTAATATCTTCGTCTGAGTCATCAGAGTCATCCTCATCATCGATATTTTCGACAATTTTGGCCGCCTTAAGTTGTTCTTCAGCCGTTTTTTGTCCTGGCGACTTTACTTTAGGTGTGTTCTTCTTTCCGCGAGGTGAATTCTGCTTACTATTCGGAGTATTTTGCTTGTTATTTCCTTTATTCTTTGGCGTAGCAGCCGGTGAGTTGTTAGCCTTGCCTTTAGGCGTTTTATTTCCTCCGTTTTGTTTTCCAGCACTCTTAGGCGTTCCATTGATCAAGGCTACTTTTCCTGACGGCGTCGCCTTGAATTTTGGCGTCTTGTTTTTACCTATCGGTGTGTTTTTGACACCCTTTAAATTTCCTTTAGGAGTCGATGCCTGACTCTTGGGCGTTATTGGCTTTGCCTTAGTCATTATAAACTCGTGTTTTCAGTCAAGTTATCTCTTGAATTGTTTCGGGGTTGATTTCTTTAGAAATTCTGTAAATATATGAAAATTTTTGTTGGTTAAATTTTTAATGTTTTTTTTTTATTATAATATTAAATAATAGTTTAATTAACATCGAGAAACTTTTACATCTTTCAGAGACAATGTGATTGAGCAAGGGACCAAACTAGACTAAGAATTTAAACAGCTATTGTAGTCATAAATATTGAGTAAGATTGAGCTGTGTACGTTTAAGGTAGATTTCGAGTAAACACGGTGTTATTAGTGTGACTTTGACTATGAAAACATTAGAGTTCGTAGATTTAAAGTGAGATTTAAATTGTCAAACGGTTTTCGGAGTCAAAGTTTTGAGATTGATAAATCGTAATCTTAAAATATGTGGATTAGAATTGTTAATTTGTTTCGATGAATGGATGAATAAATGAATAAATGAATGCCCTATATAAACGGGATCTAATTTTGCCGGCAATTTTGCGAAGTAATGGAGACGTGTGTACCAGTGATTATGTTAGCACCGGTGTTATCGATTTTTAATGTTATACTTACTAAGAATAAAATGAAAGTTTAAATTCTACGGTAACATCCGAAGGTTTATTTCCTAACAATAAAACATATGGAGATAAATTAATTATGGAAGATAAAACCGGTGTTTCATATCTGTTCGTTGGCTAACCTCCCACGTGTGGATAGCGGTGGACTAATAGATTTTAATAATAAATGTTTTGAGATGAGCGAAGCCACGATTTTGACGAAAGAAAGAATTATTGATTAGCGATATACGAGGGGATCTTAATGATAATATTTCTCAGTACTTACCTCTCTGTTATCAATGTGTAATTAATTAGTGAAATCAAACAATGCTCATCTTTCGAGACAGCTTCACAGTAGCGTGGCGGTAACAGGAAACGTTTAAAACGCCATTTTATTGATGCCCGGAAACCACACGAGCCAGAAAGACGCCCGATTAATGCGCAGTCGCAGATTAAAGGCTGGTTTGTAAATTGACGGCAGGAGTCGCTTCGGCGAAAAGCTATTATGGCGCGAAACATGAATCACGAAACCGAATACCACATGGACAGAAATGATCCATTCTCTCTAACGTGATGCTTCGTAATCGCTATACCTCCTTATCGACATTTTTTACAGATGTAATTCCCATGCTTGAACTATAGTGACGCTGGAAAAAAGCATGTCCGAAAATAAGATTATAATGAAATATGTAGCAGAGTGCTCGTTTCGACACCTGCAGACTTTATACAGTTTTCTAGGTAATTAAATAAACGATCAATCAGGATAACTATCCTCATAGTATGATTTACTATGGGCATAAATTCGTGCATTATCACTCAGTTAAAATGAATATTAAATCAGCAAAGATTAAAATTTTTGAATTTCATCATATACTAATGATTAGTAATTGATTATTCGATTTACGTGTCCGTTTTCCCTAATCTCTGTTCTTTTTTCTTTATTTTTATAAAATTTATCCAGAAACTGAGTAAAATTCTTGCTACACTCAATTTGAGCCAAAAATTTGACGAATTATATCATTTGTATGATAATAATAAACTACTAGTACATACATATATATATATATTTTACTGTCAAAGTTATCTTGCGACTAAGGGTAATTTTTCAGTGACCGCGTCTGGTCATAATTATCATATCATTTCTGTCGGTTTAATTGAGTTTAGATATGATTATTTTTTTTTCTGAACTTCCATATCATTATTTATAAGAAGAATTTTATGTGTTATTTCTGTAAATAAAAGCTGGAAACGTATAGTATGTAAGATTACTATTAAATACAATCATTAACTTTCCAATTAATATAGCGAATTTGTAAATTTTTTACACAAATATAAATATTCTCTCAATCACATCGACACTATATCACTCTCATTCACCCTGCTTCAAAGTATTACAGGCAATAACTTTTTACGTCCACACCAGCTTCCACCAGATTAAACTATACATATAAGTCATTATACGTATATGTACGCATATACATGTAGATAAAACCAAGTCGACCCCACCATTGAAGTGGAATATTCGTACATATTATGGCTCTCATCGTTCAATCACTTCAATCAATTTTATAATAATAATTATAATAACTGCAGTTATCGATGCAAAGTACAATATTGAGTACATAAAATGAATCTATTACACTATGCAATTACGCTATTATAATTTGATCTCAAACCTTATAAAGTTCAGAATCCTTATCATTACGTAAGAAAAAGTCATACAATCAGAGAGGGCCGTTTTAATTCATTTTTATCTTCGATAGGTATGAGCTTATCTGCAGTGTTTAGCTTTGGAGAACTGTCTGTTCCCCCATGCATTAGATGTTTTTGAATTCTTGTTATACTTCTCATCATAGTTCCCGCTGTTGTACATCTAGAACTGATTCATTCTCATTCTCATTCTCATTATTCATTGTAAACTATAATCGTGAATCAGGTATATTACAATAACGGTAGGGATAAGCGCATTAGAAAAGTGTTTAATTAAAAACCACGTTAGTATTATGATAATTGTATATAATTAAATAGCTTGAGACAGGAAAATCTTAAATTAAAAAATCCCACCGCTATGCAAAAGCCGAGAATTGTAATTTGTACCATTGCAATATCAATTAGCATCAGTTTTCCTGTAAAATATAGTAAATAACTGGAATTGCATATTGAATTGTGAAACAAAGTGCAAAGTTTCCTTCGTAGGAAGGACGTCCGAGTATAATAATTCGTCATTTAAGTTTCAACACTAATCCAGTAAATGATACGGATAGCGTTAGAGTATCATAGCTTAATTCCAGAGAGATCTTCTTGTTCTTGTTTCTCTGCTCACTCTTCGTTCACCAATTCACGAGTGTTATAATTCTTGACAATACTACAACACGTGATACAATCTTGTCCTCGAGTCAAACGCGAAAGATAAGCAAGTAGAAGACGACTTCACTACCACTTGGCGACATTAGTGAGACGAGGAGCGGGGAATAAGAGCTAGGATCCAATCGACAAAACTCTGCAGTATCATTACTTTAATCGGGATCAAGCGCGTTCGCTCGTATATTATACTCTTCAGTAAACAACGATCTTTCGCCAGTGCACGTTGACCATGGTCCCACTGGTACCCGGTTCCTAATCACTTCAATAATCTGCAGGTTCCGCTGCCGTTCACATTGCCAATTAATCGTTTATCTACTAATATTTACCGACTCACGAAAGATCAGTGGCAGGGCTATGTGTGAGTCTTTATAATAGATACATAAAGAATCATAATATAAACACCTACGAAATGGAAGCTGTGATCAAGCCAGAGGTTGATCAGGAACATGGAAATAATGGTATCCCTTACATACGTTCAAAAGCGGTCGTTACACTGACAGAGGAAGCCCTTAAAAGAACAAACCGTAAGTAATAATCTATTAATCTAGTGCAGTAACTAAGTAACACTATACTTGGGGTTTTATGAAGCGTTTTTTTTTTAATTTTTCTTCTGTTTTATATATACACCTTACCAAGCGGTCCATCCACTTATCTAATTGTGCCGAGAGCGTATATACTTATGCCATGCGCAATTTGCAGTTCGAGCGTATATAATATTTACATAACTGAGCTTTGCACTATTTTATTTAGTTCACGACGACAAGAAATTTCCTGCAGACGGTCCACCTACAACCGGTGATGAAATTTTGCTAAGCATGTCGATGGAAATAATACGGGATAGAATCCAGGTGCGTTTCTTTTTTAACGCAAAAATTTCCCGCGCTTTTACCGGCTTGTATAAATACTGGAGAACTGGCTGATGCTGCGAGTTACGTTTTCTATATCTCATCAGAAACCTTTTAGATAAATGAGAAATACCTTAACGTATTAATTTATTAATAGAGAATAATGTCATCAATAGGTTCTGATCGGCTCGTAACAACATAGATGCTTATAGGTATATCATATCCATCCAGCTCCTAGTATTGTAATTATTTACATGACCTATAAGTGTGCGAATGATGTTTGTTTTGAAAAACTAAGTGCAGATGAACCTATGATATTATATTTCAATGAATTTCAAAACATTATCAGTATATTGTTTACGACATCGATTTAAATAATTGTTTTCAAAAATGTTATAGTTATATGTAATTGAACTTTGAACAATGTGTTTTCTCCGTTTATCTCGCACGTTATCATAATTGTATAAGATTTTTTAATTGAAAAAAAAAAACAAAAAATAAGGGGGAGACACAAAAACACTGCATAAGATCATACCCTGACTCCAGTTCACTTGACCCTTTGAAGATAAAAATCCTTACATATCAAACGAGTTTCAACCACAAGAGTACATGCTGTAACTCTCATATATATATATATATATTATATGCATGCATAGTATTATACCTAAAGATAGATGCATACCCATGAGATATACAATTTATAATCACGTGTATATATCCACGATTAAATAAAATTAATCTCTATAATATATGTTAATGAAAACATTGATTATACACCCATATATGAATGTGTGCGTAAAATAACAATCAGTTCGGAAATTTATCTACTAATGACCATACTGATTGCGTATTTTCATTTTACCTATGTATATATTATAGCAAATGGAAAGAGATGTTACGGAACAAGTAAGTTATCAAATAAAGCACATGGTCTCGGAAGTACTGCAACAATTGGAGCGATTAAAACCCGAAAAGCAGACGAGCGATCTATTTAACGAATCAACAAAACACAGTAATAGAAAGTGAGTTGATTTTATGTTACCTTTGTCGAAGGTGAATGATCAATGTTATAAAATATACAATATTAACGTTTATATCAACAGAAAATCACCGAAAGATGGAGCTTTACCGGAGAAGCAATTCCTAGTGAGAAACTCTTTACTCACTGATTTATTTAGAATCAAACATATTCAAACAATTTATCACATATTCATTGTAATTCTCATCATCCTTTTCATAAATACTGCAATTTATGACATCGTGGATACTGGCTCGTAAGTACCTATATAAAATACACCCAAAGACTTATTGTTTGCAAATTAATTTTTCATGATTTTTTTTTTTTCTTTTTTGCGTAACGATCAACATTTTTCAGGACTAATTTCGGCATAACAACAATTATGATTGGTTTTGGTAAATTTGACAGAGCTATTTACATATGGTCAGGAATGATGGCTTCAACGTTGGGAGTTTACGTAGCATATAACGCTTGGTCTCATCAACGCGTTAATTTTTCACCAAAATGTATTTAAAAAAACATTTTTAATCTGTGATCAATAATTGCTGTTCTATAATCAACCGACCTCAATGCATTATAGTTATCTTGAGTGTTTTTTTATTCTTTCTTATTTCAGCAATTCAATTAAAGATGTGGGACTATTGCTGGTTGTTTGCCCTGATAGTATATCAGTTACTATTTATCGTTATTCCAGTAAAATTTCTACTCAAACAAGACCTCCCTCCAGCTTCTGGTATAGTTGTACTGATGGAACAGGTACTATAAATATCTGTGATTCTTTCGTCACAAAAATGATCGTATTAATCCAATTTACGATACTCGATATTATCAGTTTTTAAAAATACTCGAATATCTGAATTTCAGGTTCGTCTACTAATGAAGACACATGCTTTTGTACGAAGTGCCGCACCACGTGTGTTAAACTACAAACCACACACTGAAGAAAGGAGCTCATCCATCTATCCAGGGTTTACGAAATTCTTATATTTCTTGTTCTGTCCGACTTTGGTCTACCGGGACGATTACCCTCGGTAATAATTGGCCATCCAAATATCGTTGAAATCCGAAATATAAAATCCAAAAATACCTTTACGAATTTACCCATTTTTCTAGAACAAAATTGATTCGTTGGCGTGTGGTGGTTTGGAGTTACACAGAAGTAATACTGATCGTATTCTACATGGCATTTATATTCGAACGTTTTTTAATACCAGTATTTAGACAATTTGGTGCAAATCCATTGGAACCAAGAGCATTAGTGCTCAGTGTATTCGGAACCATGATGCCAGGGACTTTGGCTTTTCTTTGCGGCTTTTACTGCCTTCTTCATTCGTGGATGAATGCATCCGCGGAACTCCTTCGTTTTGCAGACAGGATGTTCTACAAGGTGATGATTTATAAAAAATATATTAGGGAGGCATTGAAAGAAATAAAAAAATAAATTTGATTCGTTTAAATTATAGGACTGGTGGAACTCGACATCTTACGGTGCGTATTACCGTACCTGGAACGTAGTTGTTCACGACTGGTTGTACACATACATTTATAAAGACTTGTACGAGATAATTACACCGCGAAACAAGGTGCTTTCGACTTTCATGGTATTTTTAGTATCAGCAATATTCCACGAATACATACTAGCGTTCGCATTCAGATTCTTTTACCCAGTTCTGTTAGTAAATTTCGGTGGTATTGGTGTCATATTCGTATTTATAACAGAAAAGAACGAAAAAGCTGGTGGAAATGTATTCATGTGGTTAACTTTGTGCATGGGTACAGGTACCATACTTAGTTTATATTCAATGGAATTTTACGCCAGGATAAATTGTCCACCTCACATCGATCACTTCGTAGATTTGTTCATACCTAGGAGTTGGACCTGCCACAGATTATCAAATACTTATTGATATATAATATATATATATACATGTATATTTAAATTTAAATATAATTAATTAATACGTATCAAGTATATAGTATATGTTTTATCAAAGAAGCTGTTATACAGTTTCAAATGAAAATATATATACGAGTTAGAAGTTGTTATTTCTGTAACATATATTACTGTGTTATTGAGGATAATTAATTTTTCTATAAAAACAATTTGAAATTTGTTCACTTTTAGTCTGTAATTAAGCTATGAACTGTGATCTTTTTTCTTTTTCTTTTTTTATTATTATTGCTTTTCTATTACTATTGTAATATTATAAAATAAAACAAAAAACATGAGTCTCACGTTATGTAATAATTAATAAGCAATAATATATTTAAGGACAATTTTCTTTCGTTGCATAAATCGCGATAACAAACTACTCTAATTGTAATTAAATTTCAAACCAATCGGTTGGTATATACTATACTTAACGAAATTATCAATACTTTATATTTGAATTTTATAATTAAATTATTAATGATTTAGAATAAAAAGAATAAATCTGATATTATATAACATAGTGATTGAAATTTATATGTGAATTGCTCATCCTGTATAGAAATATCCATACTATAATGAACAATATGATGTTTGTATACCCATCTTTGTCAGTTGTGATATACATATGGTTTTTCTTTGTCTTTTTTTCTCCTGTCTTTTCTCTTTTTCAATGCTGATAATGAGTATAAGTAATAGGTATATTAATTATAGATTAATATAATAAGAAAAAAATTAATGTAACAGATAGTATAGGGTATAAAAGCTGTTGTGTATTTTACAAATAAATCTATCAAAATGTAACACTGTACTTGTTATTCATAGACTTATTAACCCATTCCTAATTTTTACATTGGTTCAAATTTATATTATAATGAAACAAATATACTCGATTTTTATTCCCATTTTTTTTCCTTTTTTTTTTTTTTTAAGAAATAAGTCTCAACAACAACATTTATTATCAAGTCTTACATATACACTTCTTATACTCGATGATAATACATGATAGAACGTCTTCTCTATACAAATTAATTTACGAGATATTGTGTATAAGTTTTTTTTTTGTTTTTCGTTTTTTAAATTCAATTTAGGTTCTTCTTTCTTCTGATTTTTTTTTTTTGCTTTAAAGAGAAAAAGAAAAAACCGGATGAAGCATTCTTCTTTCATTATAAATTAATACTAATGTTAACTTTGATGAAAAAAAAAAAAACAAACAACAAAGAATTAGTGTTATTGGATAGTTTAATAATGAGTTTATCCAATTGAAAATAAATTAATGAACATCCGATATTAACTATAGTCATGAATTGTCAATGTCTTTTTTTTTATATATATTTACAGATCATGCGACATGAGTTAATATTATTATTTATTACTACATACTTATATTAGTTTTGTCGTATGCATAATAAGAAATAAATAATATTGTAAACATAAGTTTATTATTTATCTTTCCCTTTTTTTTTTTTCTTTTGCTTTTTCTTTCACCCCTCCCCCCCCCCCCCGTTATATTATAACATATCCGCCTCTTGGTTTTTTATACACAACGTAATGTAATTAAAGACTTCTTTTTACGATACTGTACAATTCAACATTATTAAATTTATATAATATTATAATTATGAGTAAAATGTGGCCCAAACCAATGAAAATCTGGTTTACATTATCACTTATTACTCGTGTCGTATATACCTTGAAAATATTACGTTTGTACCAGTCAATTAGTTATTCCCTTTAAAAATTAGTCATAATTATTCATCATTACATATCCCCATAATGTCTTATATGATCGAAATACAATATTTCATTAATCTTCGTTTTATAATTAGTAATTACCATTATGGCAGCACTTGATTACTTAAAACTATTATCGAATATCAATTATCGATATAATCTTAGCTACAAATTAAAGGTTTTGCTTGAATTTAAGCAAAACAACAAAAAACCAGGTTGAGAATGATAAGAAATAAATTAAAAAATCTTCTATCAGCTGCCAGTATCGATTCTATATTTATATGGCAAGTAAGAGTTTTCAGTTTTATAATGATATTGTCTGATCAGTTCCTCGATTGGCACTTGACTACATTCAATACCGCAGACAAATACTTCAGAATGATTGTCTATAGGAGGATTATAGTTCTGTGTCCGAAATGCTAAATCTAAGACTGTAAAGGCAGGATTTAAATAAACAACTAGAAGTGCACTTTGGCCACAGATTGTTGAACATATAACAACGCACCGTTCTTCCACAATTACTGAACTTTGATTGCTCTGAACAATCTAAATCTGGAATAAGATGCACGCCGAATTATCAAATCGCTCCTCTAATCGGTATAAGAAAAGGTGTGTGATTAAGTAGCTAAGTTTTAAGTAACTTTCATTTGCCAATCCCAACAAGTGCTTCGTCCATCAATTCATCGTCAGTAATACAAGGAGAGGCAGAATGAGGGGAAGGTGGTACGACTCTGGGAGAAGGTGCGGGACTTTTTACAATATGAACACTGACCGAAGGACTTGGAGGAAAAGTAGGAGGTGGGGGTGGCGGAGTGTTCCTTCTAACAGGAGCAGCAGCTTGTGCCATAGCTCTTTCAGGGACCGTAGTGAGCTTGGGTACTTCTTTAGGAGTGGAAAAGTCCAGTAGCATTTCAGCGGCTTCTTGAGAAGAAGGTGGTGGCTTTATAGAACTATCTACGCTAATACTAGTAGGCTTTTTATCCTCCTTGTACTTATTCAGCGCAGCTACATCCGCCGGCTTGGTACTCAAATTAAGGCTTTCTGTCCCGCTGTTTGCCAAAGGATATGACTTTGGCGCAGATATGGGTTCTGCTTTAGGTACCACCTCCTCTTTACTGGCATTTAACGGAGCACAATTAAGAAATTGAGAAGGCCTGCTAACGACTTCTTTCGTCTCTCTAGACTCCGTGTCAGCTGGTTGCATAGATAAATTAGTTGGTACGTCGGAATCTTGAGGACTTGCTGTCGGAGGTGGCATGATTAAGCTAGGGCTGCTGCTGTTTCCTAGACTAATAGATATCGAAGCTGTGGATAAGTTGTCTGGTTTCGATTGAACATCTCCTCTTCTATCATCCGCTGTTTTAGCATTGGATAAAGAAACCGGTTGAATCTTATTAGATTCAGATTTATTAGATAAGCTATCTAAGAGTTTATTAACATCTGTTCTATTGTTGCTGGTATCTGATATAGTCGATTTATCTACCGGTTTTTTATCAGCATCTGCATTAGTTCGCGCTGATAATTTTGGTATTTGAAATTTTGTGTCCAGTTGCTTCATGAGTCCTTCGACGACAAGTTGAGGCGGTAAATTGGGTAGATTGGACATAGAGGCGTGTGCGGCCAATAGTTTAAAGGCTCTTTCGCTCTCGATCTCTTCGCGTATCGCCGACGGACTAGAAGTTTTTCTACCATCAGAGTTTTTAGAGCCAAAAATATTCTTATCTCCAGATTTTGGTGGCCTAGGTTTATCTCTGTTTCGACTGAGATCAGTAGCACCTGAATTATTTATCTTCGGAGAGCCAGAGGACTTGGCAGAAATACCCTTTGCTAGTAAACTGCTCCCAGAGCTAGAGCCGGAAGTGGATTTTTGAACAGAAGGCACTTTTTGACCGGCAATATTCCCTTTGTTGCCGTTGTTACCGGACCCTGAACTACTAGGTAATTTTGGAGATACTTGTTGCTGTGGTTTTTTAGAAGCAGGACCGGAATTGACACCTGGTTTTAAGCCAGTATGAGTCTTTGGTGAGCCATTTCCAGAGCTCGAAGAAGATCCGGAAGAAGACTTGACGTTAGGACTGGACTTTGAATCCTTAGTCCCCTTTTTATTGAACGTTATTTTCATTTCCGAACTATGTTTTACCATGTATTCGGCTGGATTTTTCGTATCTACGGGATTTTTTCCCCCGCTTTTACCCTCTCCAACTTTGTTAGAACTAACACGATCCTTTTGACTACTTTTAGACCCACCTATACCATCGTCTGTACAGTGTTGAGCGTTTTTAAGTTTGTCAATGACCGCGCTAAGCGAACCTTTACGATTTCTCGCTTGCTGTTGAGCAGTAGCAGATTTTCCAATATCCGAGCCACCAGAGGGAGGCGTACTGCCTCCGCTGCTTGGTAGAGAGGGGGGAGTCTCTGCGCTAGGATTTAAATCCAATTGTTTTAATTTAGCGCTAGATGATTTCATCTTTGGACTCTGGTGACCCGACCCGCCAAAAGCCAGAGAGGATGCTTTCCTCTCTTTATCTCTATTCGAGTCTTTATTGGAAGATTTAGCCTTAGGCATACCGTCGCTGCTCTTGCTAGATGGTGAATTAGCAGCAGATTTCAATGCTGACATGCTGGGTTTTCCAGCGCTGGCAGAACTGGCATGTTTCGGCGATGAAGTACCGTGTTTTGGGCTGACGCTCGCTGGTATCGTTGTATGTTTAGGGCTATTGTAAACAGGTGAATGTTTCGGACTTTGTATTGGTTTGTTAACAGGTTGTTTCAGGGTAGGACTGGATTTTCCAACAAGAGCTAACGGACTAGTATGCGTAGGAGACGGACTAAATTTTCTCAGCGTAGCTGCAGGTGACGAAGGTCTTGTTGTTAGGTTTGGAGGAGATTCGGTAGGTTTAATACTCACCGAAACAGGTTTAGACAGAGGGTCCGGCTTGATCGGTAACTTGTCGGGAGGTCCCATAGGACTATCCTCTCTCTTCCGTTTCCTTTTCTTCTCTAGCTTGTTCTTATCGTCTGTTTTATTTTTCGAGCTCTTCCTGTCCCTGCGCTCATCGGTTAAGTTTTTTGAAGCCGGACCAGCGATAGGAGTGATGGTAATCGAGCTAGGAAGGCTAGTTTGCGGAGACGAGGCTATAGGGATAATCTCAATTCCCGGTCGCCTTTCTAGCCCCATTCCTGTCAATACAGAATTATAATTTGACGATTGTGCAATTCCGCTGCTGGAAATAGGCGTTATACTAACGGACGGTGGAACAAGATTTTTATTATCCTCAAATATATTAGGACTCTTCTTGTCTTCCCGTTTCTTAGATTTTCTTTCTCGTTTAAGCAGTTCCTCAACGTCTTGCAACTCGTGAACTTCCATGATTTCACTTTCATTATCCATGTCATAGTCTGAGCTCTTGTCCGTCCCTAAAATATCAGCGGGATCAAGATTAGACAAATCGAGACCGCTTGCTATACTAGCAGCCGAAGTAGGCGTCGGAGTTCTTAACTCGTTTTGATTATCTCTACTAGTAGGTGTGCCTAAAGGTGTAGAATCAGAACTAGAGCTTTCCAACAATATTTCACCCATCTCCTCACCTTTCCTCTTCGGACTCCTCCACAGTCCGTCTACCGCTTTTCTTTTTCGCGCTTTCTTAAACTGTCTTTCAACCAACGGGTTAATCAATCCCGCCGAGTTCTTGGCTTGACCAAGGAGCGCCCCAAGTTGCAGAGGATTCAACATAGCAGTAGTCGTATCGGAATGGCCGGAAAAAGACGGAAAACCGATACTATTCTCCGTTCCGGCTTCTAAAAAAGACTGCTGCGACGATTGTTGCCTACCAATACCTCCGTTACCGTTCAATCCAGGTTCTTGCTTTGTTTTAACATCACCGTTGTTAAAATCCGGCATACCCGATCCGTTATGGCCATTCTGGTCTCTCCCAGGGCCAAGATTCACGTTATAATTACCCCCGTTGCTACTCATAGAATTAGAATTACCAGGATTTCTACCCTCCCAAGTTTTGATTAAAGTTCTCATCGTTACAGGTATGCTAAGGCATCTCTGTAGCACTTTACCAGCGAGTTCCGACGAGGATTCGCTATTACTCATACTAACTCCGTACAATTTACATTTTAGAGTAGATATATCGGACAAATCTAGCTCCGCAGTAGCCATAGTTTCTTCAAAAGGGTGTTCAAGGCTGACCGAAAGATGCTGCCAGGACAAAGCACTGACCTCAAACATCACAGTGTGTTCAGGATCCTGCCTCGCCATCGGTCTGACGCAGCTTGCAAGTAGCGAATTAAAAAGGGCCTGTTGCCTTAAGTACACAAGGATCTGCGGAACGTGAGCTGGATGCGTAAACGGTATGCTACTAACCAGTACGCCTTCCATATTGCGGTTTTCTGTCATAAAGTAGCAATGCTGCTGGTCAGGCAGTGTCTGCAACCAAAATACTATTTCAGTATATAATTCAAAGTCCTTTATCAAAAGTTTCAACATGGAAATAGACACAAGTGTTCACAACTTTTTCCTAGATCCTACAACCTGTGTTTTGAATGAATAACTCTTGAATAATGAAAGCTGTTACAGAAGTTATTGAGCTGCCTTTTGAGGTCAGAGATTTATAACTCACCACAAAAAGGCCTCTGTTATTGTGGCAGTCTAGTTGTCCGTCACTCGCGTGTTGAACTACCAGACTTAGTAACGGATGTGGAGTTGAAATATCACCGCATTCTAATTCCGTGACCTTCTGTATTCTGCGTACTAATTCTAGGCACATTGGCATCTTTTTTGCCAATTTCAGGATGAAACAGGCTGGTAACATCGATGAATTTGTTCCAGTCAATGGCGCGTACGATGGAGTACTGTGAAATCGGTTTTTTCAAAGTTAATACAATGCATAGAGCCAGGCTAATCGTTTGATAGATCAATAGTGGCATGAAAAATCTATACGTTTAATACAATTTTCCAAAAGGAAGGAGGAAACAATCTCTCATTGTATAACTTATTAGAAATTTCAACCTCTTTCCAGTTGCGCTTCGGTTAACAGTGATAATGCTAGACGTTGGTAGCTTGTGTGCAGTCGATCCTTCCATGCAAACTGTAACTGAATGACCGATTCTTCTAGTTATAATAGTTTCCGAGCTGAGTATATCACAGCTTCGATTGTCCTGGTCAATAAGATCGTACGGCGATACAAAGTACGTTAGTTTCATAGCGTGGCCTCCTTTCCTCCTCTCCAAAATCCCTAAATTCGATATAAAAATGTATTTTCTATTCGACTTTTGGTAGTAATTAAGGAAAACGAAATCTCACCGACTGGACTTTTGTGCACAAGGTTGAAAGGCTCCTTCATGAATGTTTGTAGCTGCGCCAATACTCCTAAATCTGCTTCTAGGGACTGTAGAGCACTGAATGCTTTGCATTTCACCTTCTTTTCTGCATTAAGTTGATAAATTGAAGCCAGACCTTCGAGCTGGGCAGTAAAATCGACGAAATCTCCACGAGATAGACACGCTACGAGCTCCTCGCAACTCTGTAGAATTAATTTTATCGTTATAAATATTTTCAGGGAATTTTAGCAAAGAAAAAATCCTATTCTGGGCGTCAACTGAAATTCAAGAATTTTAAAACAACTGGATTATCACCTGCTGTTCGCTTTTTCCTTCGTGGTGAATTTTGACGTCCTTAACAACCCCAGTAGATTCTAGGACAACTTCAAGATAAAACATGTCCGAAGATATGAATAATTCAATCCCAGAAGGTCCCTGCTTTTTAGCTGTATATTTTAGCCTGTAAGTAAAACAAAATATTATAAAAGATCGAATAATCTTCCCAAGGTAATGAAATTAGACAAAAAAAATTCTCACCCTAACTGCCTCGTAAGACTTTCCAGCCTTTCGACCATCGACTGCAAAGATGTTACTTTAATGGAATGTTGCAAGGTGTCGAGGCACTTTTGTAGCTGGTTTTTTTCAACGCTATCAAGAGCGAAGCGTTTATCCTGTAAATAAATATGAATAAATAATTGGTAGGATATTTGAATCAGAAAATCTTTAAGGCGTTTATATTCATTGCTACCAACCAGCATGGCCATTCTGAGGTTTTTAGCAATTTCAACAAAAGATTTAAACGACGAAGCTTTAGATCTAAGTTTTTCCATGAGAAGTTCCATCTGCCATTCTTTTCCTTTGTCGACTGGCGGACTGCTGCCAGCCCCTGGGGCGGCTAAAAAAAAAGGGGGGGGTTCTTGTTTTTATTTTATATTTTTTCAGGCAACGTGAACGAGAATTTGTATGAGTTTGTTCAAATTCGTAGTCAATAGCTTCGATAAATTATTATAAAACAAAAATTAAAAGGATATATTTTACGTTTAGTATATCATAACCTAAGAATCAACCGTGTAAAGTGAAAAAGTAAGATTAATGACTAACGGCGGATAGAAATGACTGTGAAAATGTAAATTGAGGGAACGTAGATGTGGTATACTTTCTATAGTAGAGCAGAATTAATTACTGAAACTGGTAATTAGAGACGGCATAAAAAAAATGATGCTAAAGTATGGCATGAGCAAGAAGTTTTGATAGATAATTACATGTGGGAAAAAGAGTTTAATATCGTCATGATATGTCGATAGCGGTAAGAATGATTGTTTATTACAATTTTTAATAAGTAGGAAATGTTGTAGTAATCAACAAATGTATCCCCCTCCAGAATGTTGAGACACGCACTGTCAAGGTGCTTGAGCGATATATTATGCAGTTGAAATATTGTTTGTTAAATACTTACCCAGTCCTTTTTGATTGTTCGCTGCATCCATGTATCCTTTTCCGGATAACACGGATGCCATAATACACTTGAAACACCGTTTCTTTACGCACACGAGGCTTAAAACGTCTCACATTATGACGGTAGCATCTTGATTGTGGTTCGACGACTTTCCTAACCTTTGCGCTCTCCTCACGCGCAACACTCTGCGCGTCGGTAGAACGATAGGCATTCGATTGTTTTCCCAGAATCGATCATGAGGGAATATAAACTGCGCGGGTTTTTTTGAATCATATGGAACACGATTTTTTCTCTTCATCTGAACAATACATAGTTTTGCTTCAGTGAAAATACACAAGATGTATAATTAGATGAAGTTTATTGATTAACAATCCATACAACATTTATATCATAAATATGATGTTGAACGACTTATTATCCCTGTACAATGTAATAGGGGTAAAAATCATCGTCGTAATATTTGATACAGACGCCTTCTGTGAATCCAGTGGTTGTATCTTTTTCATTGTCTGGAATTTCATGATGCGATGATCCCAGGCTGCTTTTAGCAACTAAAATTCCAGCTACAATGTAGACACTACTTGTTGAAGCCCAGCGCGCAGCATATTTGGGGTCATCGGTGAAACTAACACCTACACCAAAACGAGCGCGGCGCACAAGTCGCCAGTCGAAATTTTGCTCTGAAACAATAGAATATATAATTCATCTAAAAACTTTGAAACATATGCACAACTACATGATCATGATATATTAATCTTACCTGCTATGCTATGAGCATTATTAGCCGAAGTTCCATGAATCATGATCTTTTCTTTCACACAGCAGGATACAGTTTCCGCTTTCATTTCTTCATACTTCAAAACGTATCGCCCCCAGAGATTTGGATTTTCTATACGTTCAATGCCCAGCCGACTGATTGGAAAAACCGGTCTAAAAAGATCCGTTAAATAGTTTCCTTCAGACCTTGTTATGTTTGATTTCCGATTAGTAGACTCTAGATCCACACTACTCCATTCAAATCTTTTTCTCAACCCAAAGTTGTTGTAACTGATAGCTGCTTTGACTAATTCCATTTTCAATTCAAGCTTTTTATTTTCTCCAGCAATGATTTGTCTTCATGCACCAAATGCTTATTGAATGAATGCACTCAATGCAGGCCGTAAGGTCGTCAGCCATTCCTTCAGTAATGTTAAATATTTCGGGTATTCCCCTAGCGCGCCTACCATATAAGTATTTATGTAGTTGGACAAAAGACGTATTCATTATTTCCGACCGTATTTTTTCATTTAACTCTTCAACTTCCTATTTTACATTTTACCGAAAATAATTCTGGGATATAAGTTTAAATGAATATCAAAGTCAATATAGTTTATTAGAACAAATATAGGTATTATATTCAACAGTATATCTTCAACTGGTAACACGTATGATTATTTAATCATACTTTTGGAATACAATGAGCATATATATGCCTACAGGCATTTTAAGTCTAAGATATCACAACTTTATGAGATATGAACACGAAAAAATTTTTTTTTTAATAATATATTACTGTACAATATAGTAAGGATAAAAGTCACTATCATAGTATTTTATGCAGACATCTGCTGTGTATCCAGTAGTAGTGTCATCTTCACCTTTTGGAAGTTTTTGATCCCAACTTCCTCGTCTACTGTTTGCCACTAAGACACCAGCAACAATAAAAACATCGTCTGTTGTTGCATGGTTAGAAGCGTATTCAGGGTCGCTAGCAAAGCTAACTCCTTTCCCAAAACGAGCCCGTTCTACGAATCTCCAGTTAAAATTTTCCTCTGCAATAATGAAAAAAAAATGAATAAATAAAAAAATAAAGAAACAAATCAAAATTTATAATAGTTTATTTATATACAGGATAAAAATAATATATTCTTATACTTACTTGCTATCTTGTAAGCATTATCGGCTGAAGTCGCATGAATCATGATGAATTCCTCCACGTGCTTTGAATGAGAAGAAGCTCTCATTTCTTCATATCGAAGAACGTACTGTCCCCATAAATAGGGATTTTCAATACGTTCGATATAGGGGAAATCATCATCGTCGTAAACATCTTCAAATAAATCGTATAAATAGTGTCGTTCCTTCCGACGAATCCAGGTTTGTATCAAAGTATCGTTAAGACTGGTTCTTGTCCATTGAAATCTTCTCCTTAGCCCAAATTTGTTGTTTTTCAGAGCCGCGTTTACCAGTTCCATTGTCAATTCAAAGCGTAGCAGTCGGAATTTACTCTTATCAACGGTTATTAATAGTAACTTTTAAAGGCCCAAATTCTCAATTTTCAAAGCAGTCTTGAAGTTCCAATATATTCCTTAGATGATATTCTATTTTCCTTGGTATTATATCAAACTTAAACACGTCTATACTCCATCGACAATCATAACACACCTATACCAAACTTGAACACGTCCACACTCCATCTATGACATTCGAGTGTGTATACATGTATACCGGGTATTCCTTCGATCATGCGACATCAGCGCCGCACGTCTGTTCTTGGATAAACCGGAATTTATTATCTAACTATTCGATTCGAATTGTTAGATAGACTGAGCTTGCCACTTACCGAAGTGTTCCGAAATAATGATCGCATGTTATTTATATAGGTATATGTATAAGTATTGATAAGATACTAGATTGCTTTGTAATTATGTAGGGATAGTAAAAATAAACGACCATGGCGTGAGTTGCATGCATAATATGGATTTTTATGTGAATGAGGTGACATTTGTTATCACATGTTGCATGCTATTAGTATATATGCAGGATATTTGATACGAAATGTGTAGGATTATTTGATTCGAAAATAATCCTGAAATGTTTACAATGCCTGTATAATGTAATAAGGATAAAAATCACTGTCGTAATATTTCATACAGACATTTCTCTCAATCTTTCCAGTCGTTGTGTCATCTTTTCCGTCTGGAATTTTTTGCTTCTTACGACCTTTGCTGCTGTTAGCAACCAGAACTCCAGCTACAATGTATGTCCCCTTTTCAGAGGCAAATTGTCGAGCATATTGAGCGTGTTTCGCAAAACAAACGCCTTTTCCATAACGAGCACGCTTACCAAGTCTCCAATCAAAACCAGTCTCTGTAATAATTATATAGGTAGAAAACGAATAATAATATATACCATTCATAAAATCAATTGAGTAACCATTAGTACATTATGTCATTAGGCTGAAAACCGAAGGTTTTTCGGGCCGTGTTAGGCGAACCGAACAATGTCCGAAACACCTGAGGTCGAAGCCAAATGACATATACTATTTTTCGTCACAAATGGACAATAGGCAGCTTTCCGGTCCGATTTTTCAAGGCCTAGGCCAATCGTTCTTGAGGGATCATTTGACTGAATTTTTTTCTTGCCATGGACCACCAACTGTTTGGCGGTAATATAAATTATTATTAAATAATTTATATATTACATATTACAAATTATTCTATATTATAGAACATATAGGATGACTTCGCGGAGCACTTCGGGTGCTTTCAGGGACCACTAGTGGCTTATCTCCTAGAACCACTGGGCTAGGCAGTCGCACGTACCCGTTTTCACGAATGATACGAGAAGGTACCATCTAACGGCGCCAAATTGGACCGGAAAAGGCTGTCAATTGGGCATCAGTGACGAAAAAATAATTCCTACCCGTTATTTTGTACGCGTTATCCTTCGACGTGGAATGAATCATGATGAGTTCCTCGACGTTATTGGACTCTGAATCGGCCTTCATTTCTTCATATTGTAGAACGTATCGTCCCCATAGATACGGATTTTCTAATCGTTCGATTCGCAGCTTAGCTTTCTTCTTGAAAATGTTTTTTATAACGTTAGTGAGGAAGATTTTCTCTACGTCGCTTATACCGGTCTTGAGATAATCAGTATCCGATTCCTGACTATCCCATGGAAAGATTTTTCTCAGCCCGAAATCGTTACTGCTTATCGCTTTGTTCAATAATTCCATTTGTGTAGGATCGAGAATCGAGGCACTATTTTCAACGGCAACACTTTTAATTAGCGACGATATCACTTTGCGTTGCATTTTATACAGGTATATCTGATTACATACGAGATATGACGAATTTTTAATTTTTTTTTTTTTTTTTAACTCCTTTTTCTGTGGCTTATCTCCGATTAAGAATGTAGCCAGAATCTTTAATGCGGGGAAAAAGAGAGTAGATGATTAGGGGAATTTTCAATAACGTCGTTACATGGTAAAATTTGACCCCCTATCTCTTTACTCTCTTTGTCTAACTTTTTGAACAATTCTGGACAAGTTGTAACATTCTACGTCGTTTCCTTTCTCGTCAATGATTCAACTCTGACCAACACCAGCTTGCATCCCGTTAAAATATGATAGTCGCCATTAAGTTCTGAGGAAGCAATAATTTTAACAATTTACAAAGAAAATTTGACGACTAATGTAAAGAGTGGAATACTACTCTTTCCTCAAATCATAATTACCGTAAAAACAACGATCCGCAATGTATACTAGAAGCAGAAATAGCCAGGGTTACGGAAATGGTAAGTCGGCGGTAGTTGAAATAGTTAAAGAATGAACGACATCAATTTTTTAGTTTGTCATCGATAATATTTCTGAGTTTTACATTTTTAATTACCTCTGTTTAGCCTAAAATTAATTATACGATTTCAGTGTGTAAATCATGTGATTTCCTAGGTTTTCACAACCAACCAAAAAATCAATTCCTTTTATTTATCATATTTTTTTACTATTTTTATATTCATTCTATTTCAGAGATCAAATAAATAAATTTAGAAATAATATTCAACACCTAATTCGTTGAATTACAGGAAGAGGTCAGACTGGGAATCAAAATTCTACACCGGCATATCAGAATTCAACGGTAAGATTTTTTCATCACAATTTTCGAGTCTAAACCAATAAAAAGAAATCATAATTATACCGTATTTCAATTATCGACAAAGGTTTTAGTTTTTTCAAGTTAGAATGAAGAATTTTCTTGGAAAAAAAATTATATATATATATATATATGAATCACAATTAAACCGAGTTACGCTTGTTCAAAATTTTTCACACTCACATTTATAGTCAATTTAATACAAGGTCAGACTTTATATAAGTTCTCAATTGATTAGTAGCGAATTAAATAGCCGGTTGGGTTTTGATTAACTGCAAAAGAGCCAAAATGTATAATTCAAGTAGATTTTTTGATCACCGCTTGTTGTTCACTAGTAGCTTCGGTATGGGTATGTAAATATTGAATTTTAAGGCATAAAATATATCTATCGCATTCATAGTTGATGATAAAAAAATTTGATTTTTCTTTTTCTGGTTTGATTTATTGAGTTTTATACAGGAACACAGGTTGAAAAACTCTAAATGAGTAAATCATATCCTTAAACATTTCCGAAGTACAAGTATCTAAATCCAGTATTGAACCGCTCTATATTCAGCTTGAGACATTTTATTAATTATAGATTTGATCTTTGCGCAAAATAATTGAATAAGCTTGTAAAATCTCACGTAAGGTTAACAAAGCCACATATTCTAATGAAATTTCGGAATAGCAGAAGAGTATCGATCACTCTTTTGTGATTATTCAAAAAAAATATGTAGAAATAAAAACAAGTAGGATAGAGCACCATTCCTGTGTTCCAGTTTCCAGTTTAAATAAAAGAGCGGAAGCCAGTCTGTATTTGCATGTACTAATTAGTGGTCCCCATATTCCCCTCCTGCAACGCAGGCCCTAGTAGCTATACAACAATACCGAGGAGGTGCGCCCCGCCAGGGGCATACTCGCCAGCTGCCCTCATAGCATAATGCATTCTGAGCCATTTCCTTAATGATTCGTTCTAAACTCATGTTCTGAACATTTTGGTGGTACACAATTTTAGCACCTGTTCTATTCCACCAAGCAAACTTCTTTTATCTATCTGAGAATTAGTTTGAATAATTAATACGAAGCAAGTTATCCTTTCTTATTATCTCGCAGTTGAGTATTTCGTAAATCGCATACCTTTTGTACAATTATTTGATATTCAATTAATACGAAAGATGATTTAGTTCAGTATTTTCAATTCAATAAGAACGTGCAAAATGAGTGTATCCCCTGATGGGTAAAGTTGATGATAAGTTTGTCTTTAAAGGTGCTCATGGTTTAGTTATGAATTACGAAACGTCTAGTACTGTTCAAAGGAATTTAGTCAGGTGTAAGCTATAGGGGTAGCGATAGATTGCGTTAAATACGCGCGCGAAGCCTGGCCCTGGTGGGGTAGCACAACCGCAGAGGTTCCTTGTGTAGTGGCGACCCACCCTATGATTTGCAGTATTCGGCGCAGGGGAATTTCCAGCCGGCCCAAATGGCGGGGCAAAGTCAGCCAGGGAATTACAAGAGTAATCCGGTGCTAAATGCACCACAGTTTAAGCCTGCAACTCAGGCACCTCAACAACAGCAGCCACAACAACAACAACAACAACAGAACAGAACGTTGCCAGGTGGGCAGCCGCCGAAGGCACAAGCAACTCAACAGCAACCTTCCAAGCCGGCTAATCCACCGCAACAACAGCAGTTAGCTGGAGCCGCGCAGACACCTCGTTTGAAGCCAATTCTGAAGCAAACTCCTGCTACCAGCAGCATTACTACTGTTGTAACAGCTCCTGCAGCTCCGCCGCCGCAAACAATTGTTGATGACGTAAGTGCTGAAGATAAGAAAGATATGATGGATGTTGATAGTCAGGAAGCACCTAAATGGAAACGTGGACGGGTTCCTGGTTGTAAGTATAAATTAAATTGGGTTACTATGTTCAATGAAATTCATCTTCTTTGGGAATATATAATAATGATGAAATTTCACTGCGCAAATTTGAATGTTGTGGACTTTGCTGTAAGCTCCAAAGCCTGCTTTGTTGAGTTTTAGCAGTTGAACGACTCGTGTGAATAGTATAACTGATCGACATCCTGCCTCTTTTCTGACCTCTTTTCTTGTTTTATATGCTCAATTAAAAAAACTGTAATTAAGACAAGGTAAATAAGAAGCTGAAGCGATTGAGGATGAATCAACGGCTCAGGAGAGCACTTCAGCCCAAGAATGCCATCATGGTATTGAACGAAATGAAGACTGGAGTACAATTCACATTTCCAGAGACTCAAGCCGCCATGCCGAACTCACTGTTTGTCGTGCATGCAGAAGTAAGCGTGTGTACTTTTTCTGAACAATTATTGTTGTTGAAAATAGTTAACTCTCAATCTCCATGTGTATAAAATCGACAAAACTTTGATTACAGATTGAAGGAAAGACGTACGTTGGTCAAGGATTATCCAAGCCACTAGCGCGCCAAAATGCAGCTGAGAATGCATTGAAATGTTTACTCCTTGAAAAGATGACTACAGCTACTAGCAAGGCACGCATTGACGCTGAATCAGATGGTCAATCGAGCCAAATAGATCCCTTGCAAGCTGTATCAGAAGCTATTAAAGAAGAGATATCTGATTTGGCAATATTGCCTTCAGAATCAGTTACCGAGGAACAAGACGAAGTCCCTTGGAGTTCTCTGGCCAGTTTTGCTCTCTACAAACTTTTCCTTGAGTGGCAAAACCAAGGTACTGTTGTGCCGGTACCAAGGCCTGGCGTTTCTCCTGGTCGAGTTAAAAAGGAACCGAAAGCTCCGACCCAAAAAGACCTACCAGCTAATGCCATAAGCATTCATCCTGTTATGTTGCTCAATCAAATGAAGCCTGGATTGACTTATGTGGAAGTAGATCGCATCGGAAATCCACCAAACACTGTGTTCACATTGGCTGTGGAAATCGATGGGATCGATTATAACGGCTCAGGTAAATATTCTTTCCTTTTCAAACTGTACATAGAAATTTTGTTAACTATGTTTTAATTTTCATTCTGTATTAATATCGAGCGAAAAAATTTTCATTACAGCAAAGAACAAAAAGGATGCTAAGAAAATGGCAGCTAAGACAGCATTGACCGCATTGTATGGTTTGGTATATCCTGAAGAAACAAAACTGGATCATACCGAAGACATAATGATGTGTTGAATTATTTCAATTGAGCACTAAGAAAGTGATTTTCATTTAAATCAACACTTATTCTTACTTTACTTAATGTCGTTTATGTAGATTATAGTACAAGCATTGTGTAATCTTCTCAATACACAAATTGATTAAAAATAAGTACCATTAGTTGAAAGAAAAAAACGAAAAACTAAAAAAAAAAAAAGTAATTCTCTTTTCAATTGAAGTCACAGATTTAACCAATTATAATTAAATTCGATCTTAGATATCTGCTGCGATTTAAATCTCCAGTATATTTTGATTTTTTTTTTTCTGTCTTCCTTTATTTTGAATAATCGACGCATACATTTCAACGAAAGTATTAATACTGCATATTGTAGGAAATATAATAGTCGATTTACGAAATATACTGCTTTTTATATTATAGCAATTCAATTATATCATCTACGGTAGTTTTTTTTTCTTCTTTTCTTTATGTTTACTCATATATTACCATTTGTGTAACTTATCAGTATCTTATACCTAACTGACAATGATAATGTCTTTGAATATTTAAATACAACACCTCAATAAGCCATTGCAATCATTGACGTATACGTTGCGATTCAATTATTGTAATTTAGACGATGTTATTTTTCTTAAAGTATATTATACCGATCCTTTGGACAAGCTCATCTTGTTTTTCCTCATTGACAGTGATCATGTTATGAAATATAGTTAACCATTGTAATTATCGATTGTTAATTAAACATCACATGTTCATGCCAAATACAACTTACAACTAAATAGAATCGAGTATATTAAATAATTTATTCATTATACTAAGGACGATCGATATTTTTCAAATCTATAGTTTGAATCTATTTAGTAAACAGTATATTATCTCTCATAATACTGATCTCCTCTTGATCCGTGTTTTCCTGTAAGTTGCTTATCAACGTTCCCAAAAATGATTGAAAATCAACTTTTAATTTATTTCCACCTTCTTCCACGTTACAGCTCACTTGCGATACTCTACCAAGCGTCGATGCTGTACAATAAGAAAAAAAAAATGTATGATCGATGTTTAATTACTTAAAAAAAAGACATCGTGTTGAAACAATTGAACTTACACATTTTTTTTGGAAATTCAGTCCCGTTATTTTCGTGATTGTAGTAAAATATCACGCAATTTGTTGGCCCCACTCTACTTTGATTAACAAAATAGTCGTATAACTGTTCTAGTTCTCTGATATATTCCTGGGGCTTACCATTGTGTACAAATATCACACCGTTAATGTTGTTCCTTATCGCTGGCCAACAGGATTTAAATCTTAACAATATTAAGTTTTAAAAAAAATTCAATCTACACATATTTACTGTATTATAGTTTGATCAATTATTTTACTTTTGGTCACCACTGCAATCCCACAGTTCTATTTCAGCCTTTGTGAATTTGTTCCTAACGTTGATATTCTGGCTTTCAAATTCGAGGATTCTAACACCTTTGGTCGGCCTGTGTTCAGAAGGGATTTCTGTTGCATCGGTTAGAAAATTAGATATCGTTGTTTTACCACTCTGTGAAAAAAGAAAATAAAAGTTCTTTTTCTTTTTTTTTTTTTTACTCAACAACCAAAAATCGACGATTGCAGATATAAAGATTTACAATTTTTCTAAAGAGACTTACCCCCATTGGTCCTATGACTATTATTTTCAACTGCTCTACTCTATTCATCATTTAGAAATAATTCTAGATCTTTGTGTACAGTAAACTTGCCTATGGTTGCCACAGCAACTAGCAATTAGCAATTATACTATGTATATCTTCTTTTCAATGCTACCTGTAACAATTATTCCTCTATGTTTATTCATGAAACTAATTACAGTTTATAATTTTTCAAGTAATAAATAAACTATAAACAATAAGATATAGTGAAAGTATATTTTTATTCATTTAATTAGCATATAATAAGGGCTGATGTTGTACAGAATATCTTATACGACTATGACGATGTGAGTTCTCTGTGATAATTTAGCAATTATTAATACTCCCCTTTTATTACTAAAATAAATCTCGAATCATTCATGATTCATATCAAAAGTCTGTTTTAAATGAACTTCAATTGCTGACCCTCGTCAAGGGGATTTATATCTCAAAAGATAAAAATAGTTCTTCAGCGGAGGCGTGCGTCGGCTGTTCCAATTAATAATACTTCATTCATAGCGAACGTAACTACTCCGCCACGTATTTAACATCCGTACTTCTTATTGGTCGAATAAATCGAATGGATCTCCCGCGCCAATCACATCCCTGAACTTCTACGAGTGAAGGGTGAGTCGTTCATTGTCAACTCGCATTGTCACGAATAAGATAGAAATGAGTGAAGTTAGTGAAGGGGTTTCTCGCATACGGTGATAGACTCGTTTAATATTTCGGTTATAAATGAGTTCCAGGATAATCCTAAAGGTAGTAAAAATTACCTTAAAAATCTTATTACAGTTAGATTATTAATTCCTAATATAAAATGCGATTTAATAACAGCCAATAAAATCATAAAAATTTTCTTACACAGTGTCCTTCTACTTCTACTTCTTCTTATTCTCCTCTGTCATAAATAAACCCCAACTTTATCATGGCCGAAGAAAATCCGAGCGGTTCTTGCCCCCCTGCAAAGGAATCAACCCTAGCAATGACTCAGTGTTACGAAAACTACATATTGGTAGACGTGGGAGCTAACCTAACGAATAAAAAATACAGCAGAGATTTGGACAGTGTTATACAGCGGGCGAAAGATGCCGGAGTAAAGAAGATAATGGTAACAGGAGCGAGCATAAGATCGAGTAAAGAGGCTCTAAGACTGACGAGGATTTACCCTGGCACATTATACTCTACCGCAGGAGTTCATCCACACGACGCAAAGTCCTGGGAAGATAGCGAGACGCTAGAAGAGCTGGAGGCAATAGCTAGTAATCCAGAATGCGTTGCTATAGGTGAATGTGGGCTTGATTATAACAGAGATTTCTCAGATCCTGAAACTCAACGAAACGTTTTTCACAAGCAGGTCAAACTTGCTTGTCAATTAAATAAACCGTTGATAATACACGAGCGAGCAGCACAGAGCGATGTACTTGAAGTATTGAGCCAATACGTGGAGAGACTACCGCCAGTTCTTGTTCATTGTTTTACCGGAACGGCGGAAGAGGCTCAATTGTATTTAGACCAGGGTTTTTATTTGGGGATTACCGGGTATCTTTGTAAAGATAAATCAGATAGCGGAGTGAGGCAGCTTTTGGAGGGAGGCCAGGCTCCGTTAGATAGGATTTTAGTTGAAACAGACGCCCCTTTTATGTATCCTAATACTAGAGCTAGCAAGCTACCTCCGCACGTAAAAGATGCTTTGACGGAGAGATCGATGACTTTTTTGCACAGATATTGTACATTTCAGAGGAACGAACCGTGCGCTTTACCTGCCATTGTTGAAATGGTTGCAGCTTTCATGAGAAAATCTCCCGAGGAAGTAGCGCTAGCTACAGCTTTTAACGCTTTGAAATTATTTGGACTCAATCAATGATTAGTTTAGATTAATTATTTGAGATTTTGAGATAAGGAATGGTGCTACACGGTGCTCCAATATCGTTTCTTATATCTGTAGGCATCTTTCCAAATTCGCAGATATTTTTAATACTATTATTTTATTTATTAATATTCGGACATTTTCTATTATAACGCTTTTACTTTGCCAGGGATAACTTTTTCACTAAACGGGTTGTGTAGCTGAGCTTTTAGGCTTCTGGAATAAATCTTTCAAAACATGTTTTTATCGCTTAAATACAGCCCCTTTAGTTTTTGCCGTTATTTATACAATAATAGAGATTTAAATTTTAACAGAGCAAATCGTGACTCTCCTCTTGTATCTATGTACTTAGGTACGCCTTTTTTCTGCATAATTATTACACAATGCTAATTTTTATTATTTGACATCAAATTTTGTCGACTAGCAATCGAATGACAATTATATTTCCTGTTGATATATTATATATTTTGATATAATAAACTGTTATACATCGACAATTAGTCTTTTGATCTAAGCTCTTCACTATTTCAAACACAACAATCCTTCCTTTCATACTTTTCCCTATTTTGTCAACTCATTTATAAAAAGAAAAAGGTCAAGTTCTTCTATTCAGTTTTATATTTACAAATACCGATCGATTCTATTGCGAGTAGACTAAATTACTAGTAAACAACTCTTTAGTTTACTTTTCAGACACATAGTGTTGTATTTATTTATTGTTGAAGACCCTTAAAGATCCTATAAAATCTACGTCCGACAATATCGCACAGGCTTCAATACGATATAGTAAGTGAATTCTGATTCAGCATCACACTACTCATCATACGTTTGCAGATGCTGAGAGACTGTCGCACTTTAGTCTAATAGCTTGCATTAAATATGGAATTTTTTCATGATCCATTAGCGAATTCCACATAATTGAACTTATCGGTATAACTGTATGCGTTGTTTGAATTCCCAATGTTTTCAGCATCAAAGACCAATTTCCTTTTAGACGGTGAGAGTTTATTGAATATGCATTTTCTGGCAAATTTATCACGATGATACTGAAATTGAAAGAACATTATTGATTATTGATTAGTTTTATTCAAAAATTCTTTACCATAACTCAAATTATTCCCCAAAGAACAATAATTCAGTTTTAGTAACAACCAATTCATCAAAATTCGGGTTCTTACACTTGACTTTCGGCAGGAAGCTGAAGATCTTCAACATATACAATAGTCTTTTCTTCAGGCATCACTTCTATCGAATTTACAGCTACAGGGTATCCCCCTTTCCTCATTACAACGACGTGATCTGAAATTTTAAATTAATACTTGATTATTCTGTCTTATTTACTGAAATAACGGAATTTCAAGTCTTGAACTATAGTCTCGTTCATTATATATACGAATAATTGTATGTAACATAGAATCTGCGTTGTCTCACCGATATGATGTCCAAGCTTTGACTTCAAATTAGATAAAACATATTGCGATCCACCCATGGCTGTTTCTAGTATAGGTAACAAAGATGATCTTTCAACAGAAGGTCCGTTCGAATCGATTGCAGCTGTTAGCATATGCTGTACTGGCCATGGCCCTTTATAGGTAGGGTAAAGTAGTTTAACACTTTGGTATAGCAACAATAAATTCGTATAAGTTTGGTTCTTATTCTTGGTCAATAGTGTTTGTAGGAAATACTCGCTAAAAGCCATTTTTATCAGTTCTGAATCGTAGCAATCCAAGACTGCCATACTGATGGCAAAATCAATGAGTATCGGTTTAGTCTTGAAGTCATTTTCTGATACGTTCTTCAGTATAATCTCTTGCATGCTTTCCCAAAATATGGGCTTGTAGTCTGTAGAAGCCAGAGCTATTATCAAAGCGACGATGGTGTTCTGAGAACTCTTTTTCAAGAGCTGGGGATCCTCAAAGCATTTAGCAGCGAGATAATCGATTAGTCTAATCTGCGTGTGACCCAGAGTGTACAATAATTTTAGTATTTTGACTCCTTCCTCAAAACCAAAGTCTTCGGAGATAATTGCCTTAGCAAAAGTGTCTATAAACTCCTCGTTGTAAAAAGCCTTATCTTTGTGATGCACAACCTTTTTTACAACCTTTCCCAGCGTTAGTTGAATGTCGAAAAATGGTAGACGCGTGAAATTTTTTATCAAAACTTGCTGAATGTTCATTAGTACTTCTTCGTAACCAGGTGGTAAATATTGCAAATCGCACAAGTATTTGAGTATCTTCTTAGCATGAGATGCGTGCATGTTCTGTCCTATTTTTCGCAAAGCTTTTATCACCATTTCTATAGATTGATTATGTCCCGGTGTAATAGTAAGAAACAAAAGCACGTCGCTCAATAGGGATACGTCACTTGTATCTATCATTTTATTGTTCACTTGCATTTCGCACATTATTGGCACAGCAATTTTCAGCGCATCAGCCAACGGAGAACTGGCGAAATTTTTCAACTGATAATCTAGGTCTAATAAATGGTGAAAAGACAATTGACTCAACGACGCTCTGATCACTTGAAGCAACGTCTGGCATATAACGCTGGAAGACGGTACGCCCAGATGAGAAAATACTTTTAAAATATTCACAGCGCTGTTAACATCCAATGATTTTATGTCGTTAGCAAGAATCTCACACAGCTGAAGAAACTCGACTTTATGTCTGATCGACGAATCTGTGACGCTCTTTGCTCTGTATATTTTATCCAACATTCTAAAAGCTATGAGCGTATGTTGAATGGTTAAAACCGGACGGTGTTCTTTAACTATTTGAAATATCTTGTTGGCTGTTTTTGCCTTTGATAAGAGATTTAGAACGTCGTCGCTTTCTTCGCTTAGAGATGCCGATGTTAGAGTCAATCCATTGTCTGAAATAATAGCAGTATTTTATATCTGATTTTTACGGAGTGATCAGAGAAATTCAATAAAAGTTTGCTTGTGCATTTTCAATCACCTCTTATATTTGAATTCGAATTTGATGAATAAGGGAGCGACATGGTCTGAGAATAACATGTCCATGTTGTACTGCGAGGAATTCTTCTAAGATTACGAGCAGTGACGTAGAGCCGAAATATGTTCCTTGCCGTTTTATTCATATTTTTCTATGCCCAGCTATTACTAACAGTATATTCAGAGATATTACGAGCCGCTATATACCTATACGATAAAATTTTTTTAGGTTAGAATATTTCGCGTGTATAAAACAGAGTTTCTCATAGTTTAATTTATATTCTTTTCGCTTTTATTTGTTAATCATTTCTATCCTTTGCAATGACAATAAATATTTCTATCCAGTTGAAATATGAGCCGCTATATGATAGATAAAATATTTTTAGGCTAGAATCCGTGCTATAGTATTTTGAAATTTTTTTATAACGCAGATAATCTTACCTGAAGCTAATACCGATGTTATAATTTTTTTACGATTTTATACTAATCGATCCGGTCTTCTATGCTAATAATTTAATCGTTAAATATTTAGGAAAGTATAAGCCGCATAACATGTTGGCGAAGATCAGCTGTTGATCGGTAAATTAAACCATCTTTAGTATTTGTCTCATTTCAAAACGAGGAAGGGAAGAATGAACGTACTACAGAATGTAGTTAGACAATAGATACTTAGATCAAGCTGCAACTTCTCGAATTTGTTATTTTGTTGAGCCAATCGGTGACGAACAATAAAATTAGACAGGTTATAATTTATAATTGAGTTCGTGGTTGTTTGTTATGCACGTGCAGAAGTGGCGAAGAGAAAGAGAGGGGACCACCAGCTACCGTATTAGTGACTAGCTCAAATAAAAAGCGTCTCAACTATGCAAAAACATGACTCGATAAAAATGAATAGTACAGAATAAGCAAGTTGTGTTGTTGTGGCCGAAACGAATCACTTATGACGCATAGCCATAGCATATAGCATATAGCATAGCATGAGTAGTGAGTGCCTTATTGTCGAGTGATAAACAGCTACGATTTATATCCCACGATAGTTTAGTGATAATCTTCTAGTATAACTAGCAATATAATATAATATAACATAATATAATATAATATAATATAATATAATATAATAATAAAACAGTGAGAAACAACAGATCGTAATAAAGAATAAGAAAACAATTAAAAAAAAATGGACGAAGACACAATGGACAATGACTTTGGTGAAGATTTGAACACCGAGTCATCCACTGGCAGTCTAGATTCGCAAACACAAAAAGAAATATTTTGCAACAAACTTTTACCATACGCAAATAAAATCGATGCAGAAGCTCAGTCTTGGTTTTCCGAAATAAAATCTAACCTCGGTCATGCTATATTACTCAGGGAACTTAAACCTGGATGTAGTCTGTGGACTGGGAGATTGTGCAAGTAAGATTTCAAAAAATTGAGAATTTTATTTTTTTTGCTATTTTTTTTGCAAAAAATAAAGTTCACAAAATTATACTTTGATCGATTATGATATAATATTTCCTCTCTTATTTAAGGTACATCAAAATCTACGGTATGAAATTCTCTAAGGATGATCACATTCTACTTGTTAAACTGATGTACGAATTGTTGACTATTCCCAATCTGGAACCCCATCTGATCAACGAATTTGGAGCGACGTTGATTATATTGCTTAAGTATGAATAGATTTATGCATTTTTGTTTTTTAAAGAAATCTATGATTCATGTCTTACTTCTCTCTATGAGTTTTTTTTATTTTCACTCTAGGAGATCTGAAATTCCATAGAAAGTTTAAACAATTTGATACCATGGCTGCAATTTGCTAAATTATTATTAATTATGCTACTAAAATTTTCAATTCCTTCATAGTTTCTTTTTATTTTTCACAAATTGTAGAAATCGCTAAGAAATTGTAATGTGTAATTGTTAATTCTTTTAAAAAATTCTATTTTCCTATGTAGCAAGAAAGCTATGTTCAAAGTCTTGGAAAGTACTGAGAAATTAAAAATTTCAGTTAATAGAATCAATAAGGCGAATATTTGATATCGAAGCATGGCCTTCCGGAGTTATAACACTCCTGACAATTATCATACATAATCTGATTCATCCGCATCTGTTTATTACAGAAAGAAAGAATTACTCTCTCCAGACGAGTTGGAGTTGCCTTGGGAGCCGCTATATCGATTGATCTATCGCATAATGGCTACCGGGGAGACAGCGCTTGGGATGTACCGTTATTTTTCATCCCTTGAAACGACTCTTGACGTTCTAGTTAGATCGGCAAAAGTTTACTTCCCAGTAACAGCGACGCAAGAAATTCTAGACGAACTAAGACCAAGCCTGTGTCCTCTGGATAGCTCTACTATGTCTACGACTATGGAAGCCCTAGAGTGGTTTCTACCCCTTAGTCTGCCTCCCAAGTATCATTCTCTGGGGCATCAGTTATGGTTCAATGAATTTATGAGCCTATGGGAAGTCTGCCACAACGCACCCAACTGGGAAGATGAAATGATGTGGCTCATGGCCAGACTAGCATCTAATAATATTGGATATATAGACTGGGAGCCACACATTCCTCTAATGTTTACCAGATTTGTTCGTTGTCTGAGTTTGCCAGTTACTTATAAACACATACAGTCCAGTAAACACCACAAAATTGATACATCCTCCATCGCTATATGGATTGTGTCTGTTCTGGTTGGTCCTTTCTTCCATTATAATAAAGTAGAACCATTCGTTTTCATTTCATCATAAATAATCGACTCTGTAATTGATAATCCGCGAATTACAGGGTAACGGATCAAGCGCTCAGGATTATCTGAACAAGTTGTTAAAGACAATAGAAAATTATTTTCACCCTGCTAATTCTGGCCAATGGTTATCCAAGCTGAGAGATTTGCTTAGTAAGCTTCCCTTGCATTTCATCTCTCGTCTTCGAAAGTAAGAATTCGTTGATATACCTTGTGGCAATCATATTATGTACCACAAAATGTGCTCAAGAGTAATCATTGTCTAGGGAACGTTATGGCAAAAAGACATGGGAAGAGCCTATCCCGGAAGCTTTCAGGCTGACCGATGAGGACATAGACCGTTTTGTTATGAGCATGAAACCAGTCGCTATGACAGCAATGTTTGGAAAAATGGGCGGCATGGATGCTGGTCAAGCTTTTCAACACTTGGCTACAATCAGGCCTAATTTAATCATTCCAGATATACTAGAGAGGCTGTATTCGGTACTAGATTCATTAACGGAACCTCACAAGCTCACCGCAGCTATGAACTGCGTTGTATCAGTTGCCAGACCGATGATTCAAGGCTCGAGAAACTATAACTTAGGTGAATATCTGCAATATAGGTATACAATAATTTTCTAATTTCTCATTTTTTAGCACTGAAATGAATCACTAATTCTACTTCTTCACATTTCATCTAGGCTATCAGTACGCTGAGGGACCTTCGCACGTTTTGTCTCTTCTTTTCTCAGCCTTGCCTGGAATAGATCCAAATGATGCGAGAAAATGTTTTGTCACATTTCGTTTGATAGCTGTATTCGCTGGTCAGATACCGATAGTGGATTCGTCTAGAGTCGAAGGGCCCATTGAGGAAGAAGAGAGATTAATATGCGAGTCAACGTCCCGTTTTGAAGATTTCGTCCTCCAATTTTTAGACAAGATATTCAACCTGATAGATTCTAGTTCTCTAGAATTTGTGAGATTGGAAAGCCGCGGAGGAGATGGAAAGAGCAAGCTGGAATCATTGTTCGAAAACGCTTTAGCCGGAGTCTGTACTTCTCTTCTGGGTCACACTAGCGATGCTATATTTGATTGCGCTTTACGTAAGCTCCGCTCTCTCGCCACAGAACGGATTCTAGAAACTCAAGTCGCTGGAAGACTCGCAGCTGTTCTTTGTCGGTCGTTTTCTCGCGGTAATGGGCAGCAAACTTTGAGAATATTGATACCGCCTCTTGTAAGAAATATACTAGACGCGGTAGTGGAAGGCGATGACGTTTCTAAGGAAGAGAATTTGGATAATCAGATTTTGTACAGCATGCAATTGCTCGCTGAAACTCTAGACACTAGAGGAAACCACCTCGTACCTCACATCGATATCCTGGTCGAAATACTCGATAAAACTCTGTACCTGAAGTCCAGAGAGGGCAGCAAAATTGCTAGCCGACTTTTGAAAATACTACTTCTATCTTTGTCCACTGTTACACCTCGCGAGTTCAACTCTTGGGTCGCAGATTGCAACGATCCTTCGTATGTATCTATTAGAGACTGGGGACAAACCGTTGATAACGATGATCTAGAAGTTGAATGGTACGTGCCTGGAGAGACGGAGATTGCAGCGATCAAAAGAATCTTTACTAGATATCTACCGCCAGTTATTGAGAGGATACAGAGATATGTTATCGACAAAAATTCATTGTCCAGGTGAGCTGACGGTTCTTTTTGTTCTACTGTTTTTTGAGGCGACTTCTTCAATCTTAAATTGCTAATAATTCTTTATGAAATTATAGGGATGAGCTTCTGACAAATTTAAACATAATGAATTCCATCCTCGTTGGATGCGAATCATTTTTGCCAGTTTGGTCGGAGCCTAAAATTGAGCCTGTAGAATCGTCTCTAAAGTCGGTGTCGTTCACACCGACCCTCGGGGTTGAAGGAGAATTGTTAATGCCTGATGGAAGTAACGTCAGACGATATCTTGCCAAAATTATGACTCAATTACAAGCTAATTTGTTGAGAGATTCGGAGGATGATATAAAGAGTATATTTGTTGTTATCGAGGTAAGGAATCCATGGATAAAGCCTTCCCTTATTATATTATCATTTCCATCCTAACAAGTAAATATTTTTTTATAGATCTGGGGCAGTCTATTGTTAGGAAGAATGCGAGTGGGTGAAGATCACGAAGTAAGGCGTAAGAATTTTATGATTGGTAAAAAAGCTCTGGAAGATAAGTTGAATGGCAAACAAAGACACATGAGAAATTTGATGGTCCAACGTGCAGCAATGCAGCACGAACTACGTTTACTAGCTAGTGTTGTAGATCTCACAGAAACACACAAGCTAATCATGTTAGAATTGCTTAAATTAGGAATAAGCAGATATGGAGAGGTGCGATCAAAAGCACAGGCCCGGCTATTTTATGCTATGCAATTATTCCCTCATTCATATTCCCTACTGATTCCTGATCTTATTGAAATATTGGGTAGAGATAGCGAGGAACATCACGAAGCCTTCAAAGTATGTCTTAGTTACTATTTCCTGTGTTATTGAACACTTTTCGCAATTATTTGCTTGTTTTTATCCTGATTAAATATTTCTTCGTTATTTCAGGGCGTTTTGTACATTCTATTAGGACCAAAGCAAGCTCCGTTAGTCACGAAACGAGACTGGATGTTGTTGAAGACGTTATGGCCGGTTTTGGTTTTATCCAAGCCGTCTGAGAAGCTGTCTGTGATTCGTTTGAAAGAAAGATTAGTAGACACAGTGCATAAGCTTTTTCCAACAATTGCAATCAATGCAGAAGTGCCATCGAGATGTCTGGATGCAGCTAAACATTTATGGGACAATTCACCAAAACCTAGCTCAGCGCTGCCTGGTAAAATTGAAATAGAAAAGGGACTAGAGACTCTGAAGAATACAGGACAATCAAATTTAGAAAGCTACAATGATCTCTTGGACCAATTACTGACCGCTATTATAGAAAAAAATCTTCATTGGAGACAGAGACTAATGGCCATGAGTTTCATTAGAGACTTAGTCCACCCCGATCATATATATCCTGCAAAAGTTGTGCGATATTTCCTGAGTTTAATAATACACGAGTCTTTAGAGGAGAGAAAGATCGCTATTAGAACAACGTTGTTCATTTTTAAACAGCTGAAGAGAGATCATGCGAAGGTATTACCAAAAATAATATATCCTTTATCTAAAGAGAAGAGAGTTAAGATTTGGTTGAAAATAATAACGAAAAATTATCATTAAAGGTGACCATAGATCTATCCAGGTTCGAGCAAGCTACAACTGATAAAAGCCAACGGGATTGTGGTAAATTAGTTCCAGGAAGAAGACCGGACAACGCCTGGCTTCAATACAATCATGAAACTCGACCTTTGACATCGGAGCAGTGGGACGAACCTAGATTCATGCACAGACCATGGGTAGGATATTACACTTGGCCCAAAGAGCTCAAAGTCTATGCGCCATCCACTGAGCAACCAACTCTAGACCCTAATGTCAGGATATTATCAGACCAAGAAAAAGAGGTGGACCTTTTTTTCAGCAATCCAGCTAACATTGAAAAACTAGTAGGATATTTTAGTCTTGAAGAAAAAAAGGGTAAAGATAAGTTCAATGGGTATAGAGTCTTCCTATTCAAAGGCCTATTCAGAAACCACGGAGACGTACACATGAAGCATTTTGTGCCTCATATTCAGAGACTGGTCGCAGTAAAACAAGAAAGCAGTCAGAGATGCGCCGCTGAGATAGTCGCCGGTTTAATCAGGGGTTCAAAGCACTGGACATTCCCAATGACGTCGAATATGTGGGAAGTTTTACTGCCCATTATAAGAACTGCGCTGAGTAATTTGACTGTGGAAACCGTTGGCGACTGGGGTGTTTGCTTTGCTACAGCCCAGGAAAGGAGAGATCCTAACAGACAACACTGGCTGCTAGAGTGTCTGATGGAAGAACCGCCCCTCGGCAAGTCCGAGGCATCGTTTGTAGAGTGTGGAAGATTGTACGCTCTACAAGGGGCGCTTAGCCAGCAGTCTTGGAGAGTTTCGGAGCTTTTGAACCGACTGTTGAGCCGTTTGGAGGACAGATTACTGGCCAATCCCTTTCAGAACATTAGAGAACGTCTGGGATCTCTTTTAGCAACAGTTTTTGACTCCGATCTACGGTTCCCTGGAACTAGTACGGGCTCAAAGTCTCCTATTGCGGTCTCTGAATTTATGGACAAGGTGATGCCAAAGATACAGAAGCTGGGGCAAGACTCTAGCGTCTCTGTGCCAGTGGAGAAGTCAGAGTCCTCTGAACTGTCTTCGTTAGTAAACCAAGTGAATCTCAATGGATCATCAAGAGAATTGAAAAACGAAGAGCGGGAAGGAGCCGTTAGAATTTTAAAGACATTATGCAAGTGGTTGATCGGCAGCATCGTCCGTTCTCAGTACGGTGCTCTGCCGGCCTACTATCAACTATTTCCAATTGTTTGTCAGCTAGAAAATAGCGAAGTTGATGAAGAACTGAGCAAAACATGTACTGCCACATTGGCTGTTTTAGCTCAAGCATTCACACTCCCACAACACATTCCTACCGCTTTAGAAGCCATCGATAATATATCAGAAAGTAATTCGTGGTGGACAAGGGCTGTGACTTTAGAATTTTTACAAGTACTTGTATTTCACAACATGAGCATTTTCCTCAGCGATTTATCTTGGGTCGATAAAGTTAAGAGGATTGTCTTGAGGCTTTTAGAAGATGATCGACTCGAAGTCAGAGAAAAAGCTGGTCTAGTACTCGGAGGTTTACTTCATTGCGCGTTCATTCCAGATCAAGAGGCTCTCTTGGTATGTTTTCCATAGAATATAAATAGTTTTTAATCAGTAAATTGACTTTTCGCCTTGCAGTCATTTATTTTATTCCTATTTTTCTTCACAGCAAGATCTCAAGCTGAAAGCAAAGACGGGACTGAAGCATAAGAAGAAACGAAATCAAACTGTGAACCATGACAGAAGTGCTGAAGCTGCTTCAATCCGCCTGAGGCATGCCGGAGTCCTTGGACTCTGTGCATTCATTAACGCTCATCCTTACGACGTTCCACCTTTTCTACCATCAATCTTTGAGGAACTTGGACCACACCTCAACGATCCTCAGCCTATTCCAGTTAGTATTCAAAGAGGGAAAGAACTTATTTCATATTAATTTGTAGTCAAACGATCCTAAATGCTTGTTGATTCATATGTATGATCATAGGAGAATAATAGATTTATGTTATGCTTGTTAAACTTCTAGGCAACAATTCGAAAGACATTAGGTGACTTCAAGCGAACTCATTACGATGGATGGGCAGGAGAGACAGGTCATCAACAGCGTTTTACTGAGTCGCAACTAGCAGTTCTTCAAGATCTCGTTGTCCCGCCTACGTATTTCGCTTGATTTTATATTTGTTCTATTATAATATCACAAAAGAGACTAACTGTTATTGTGTTTTATTTGTCAGGAGTGAGTGAGAACGATTTAAGACAAGAGTTAGATAGAATTTATAGTTTGAGTTAATGAAATTGATTAACTACTATTGTTTGACTATGATGAAGAGATTTAATACTGTTAAATGAACGTAATATTCGGTATGTAATATATTTTCTATTTAGAAAAAAAAAAAAAATAATAAAAAAAAACGAAACAAATCAGAAGATACGGGATTTTAATAAAGGGTTGTTAAAGTCGTAAGTCAATTAATTATAAAAAAGTCCTTTTTTTTTAACAAATCGCTTTGAAAAATATACAAAATTATTGTGTAATTTAATTATGGTTTGAAGGAAAGAAAGAAAAAAAATTTTACGTACTTTGCTAAAGAGTTTATTAAAAGAAATCTTTAATAGGTAATAAGTGTTTAAAAATCGCTGGCTATTTAGTTTATAAGAAAACTATTCGAAGGGTGATCGGTGCTGAAATTAAACGATAATATATGCTTGTTGTACTTAATTTATATATAAATGATTCATTCTTTTTTCTTTTTCTTTTTTCTCGATAGGCACAATTTATGCTTTCAAACTTTGTAACGATAATATTATAAATAAAAATTCCTACGATATAGTTAGTGAATTAATAAATTAAATAAATTAATTATAGACTATTATAGTGTGCACCTAATTCAAACTATTGTATCATAATAGTAGATAGTGGTTTCATCTCATCTTCGTCTATTTAAGATTATCTTATTATAGTGAATTATTCGGAAGATGAATAATTTCGCCATACCGCAGAGGTTCGCCGAACTTGAAGTACCTAATGGAATAGTAAATTCGAAAGCAATTATAACAATTCTAATACCTACCACTTCGTAATACTAATTACTGAATTCTGAACATATTTGCGCGCATTTACAACGCTATATAAATTTGCGATTCTCGGCTAACTCGTATGGCAGCTTTATCAATTATTCACGCAGTGCAGTGGCCAGCATACAACGCTTCCTCCGCAGTGTTGAATTGAATCTTCTATAAATATGTAATAACGTAATCCAAGAAGCAGATAGCGCGCGAAAAGTTTTACTTTCAAAAACCTACTTGTGCCGCGGATATCTGTATGCCTTATTGTATGCAATATGAATCTAGATTTTACAATAATGTCGTGGGGGTTGCATACAACAAACCGTGCCAATTCTTACGGTACAAGTAGTTCGTCAACTTGACTGCGAGATGGCGATACCATTTGGCACCCCGCTAGCGACACTTGGTAAGAAGTAGCAATGACTTCGGGCAATCGTAGTTATTTTATCACATTTAGTCTTTTGTTACGGTCGAGTAAACTCCGTGATCAGAACCCAAACATATCATAGTCACTATATATTATTCTTCGCCTTCTCCTTCTACTCCTTCCGATTTAATTGTTAGATAATTTTACTTTGAGTTGTTCTTTTAATTGTTCGTTCGTTTGTACACATCGCTAGTTTCGATACTCATTGAAACATAGAGAGCGCTGCTGGCGTATGAATGAACGAATGGAGAAATAGTGTTGCTGCACAAATATGCGGACAAAAAATTACTACCTTTTCTGAGAAGCGCTGCCAATGAATGAAAAGATAGTGGTGCTGCACAAATATGCGGATAAAAAATTACTACCTTTTCTGAGGAGCGCGCCTCTATGAATGAAAAGATAGTAGTGCTGCACAAATATGCGGACAAAAAATACTACGTTTCTTTCTTTATATTCGTGGAGGCGTGGCCAATGGCGCATTGTAAGAATTATGAGAAGCAGTATAAAAAACTACCAACTCTTCACTTCATTCATTATTATAGTAAAAGATAATGGCGCGGGGAAATAAAGCCGGGAAGCTTAAAAGAATTACTGATCTCTTATTACATTCATGTTTGCATGATATCTGAAGGAATAGAAGTAAAGCGTTTGAAAGAAATGTCGTTAAAATACAGCATAAATGAAAATACAAATTCACTAAATACTGAATCCGTATATTGTTTAATTGTTCATCATTTTTTCTACTATTCAGAATACTAGAGTCACACACGCGTTTCGCACGCGCTGAAGCTAATATTCGACTCCATTGTAAGGGAAGAAAAATTCATGAATTACGAATTGATGAAATCAAAATATATTTGATTTACTTTTCATTTTGGCATTGATACATCAATTCATTTTCTATGATATTAGCAAATATCTTAGTATATATTCGACCACGAATCCTTTATTTCGCACACAATCCCTGTTTTATTATTAAAATACAGATAGATAGAGTTTCTCAAAAGAGCCTAGAATGTTAGAAACAATTTCCGTTATTTAAAGAACAATCATGAATACTCATTGTCTATCCCAAGCTTGCGAAAATTTATAGTTGCGATAAAAAAAAAAAAAAGAATAAAGCCCACAAAAATTCGAAATTATTAAATTTTTTCTCTACCTCCTAGGGTGATTAAGATTTTTCTCAACTGGTTATTGGAGTAATCTCTCAATTGACTTTTACATCAAAGCACTCGTCCTTGTGTCGCAGTTGTATGAACTCTCATCGGAGCTTAAACATCTTTGGCTAGCTGGAATTCTGTACCAATTGCAACGACCGAGTATTTATTGCTGCCGGTCATTGTAAAATTAGTTATATTAGGTAGTATACACATCTTTAACGATGCATATTGTATCGATGCTCCAGCAATAAAATCACAGATATACCATTAAGTAATTAGTTTGTTATTTTTCCCTTTTCCTTTCCCCTTCTAAGAATCTTTATTTCAACTAAGAATGAGCGATAGTTTAAACAGTTTAAAAAACACACGAGGAGTAGGGATGGGCATTAATGTATTTTCAGCTACTCAAAAATTTGCGTTCACCTTCTCGGATATGTTTTTTTGATACCAAGGGGAATTCTATACTTGAAATTATTCTAACTCTTAAAAATGCTAGTATGGATAAGCTATATAGCGACGTGCATGGAGCAGCGTATGCATGCCGATGTCGATAGGCGACCAAAAATTTTAGAACACCTCCTTGAGTCAGATGTTCTCCTGATACCAGGAGCAATTTTCGACTTAAAATTACTCTAACTCTTAAAAATGCTAGTATAGATAAGCTATATAGCGACGTGCATGAAGTAGCGTATGCCGGACAGATGATGCCTCATTTTCAGAGTAAATTTCTTGTCAGTTGCGACTTTTTTTCGGAGTCATATCTCTGGCAGTTGACACCTCAAACTTAACTCCAAAGAATAAGGTGTCAACTGCCAGAAATATCGCTCCGAAAAAGTCTCAACTGCCAGAAAATGGAGTGATTTTTCTGGCAGTTGAGACCTTTCCGGAGCGATATCTCTGGCAGTTGGCACCTCAAACTTAGCTCCCAAAAATAAGGTGTCAACTGCCAGAAAATGGAGTGATTTTTCTGGCAGTTGACACCTCAAACTTAACTCCAAAAAATAAGGTGTCAACTGCCAGAAAATGGAGTGATTTTTCTGGCAGTTGACACCTCAAACTTAACTCCAAAAAATAAGGTGTCAACTGCCAGAAATATCGCTCCGAAAAAAAGTTTCAACTGCCAGAAATACGAGTCCGAAAAAAGTCTCAACTGCCAGACATATCACTCCGAATAAAAGTCTCAACTACCAGATTTTTCGTTACTTAAAATTATTCTTACTCTTAAAAATGCTAGTATAGTTAAGCTATATAGCGATGTGCATGAAGCAGCGTATGCATGCATGTATCGATACACGACTCCTTTCCCCTATCAAAAATTTTAGAACACCTCCTCGGGTCAGATGTTTTCCTGATACCAGGAGCAATTTTCGACCTAAAATTTTGCTAACGCCGAAAACCGCTAATAATTCAATTATTATAAAGACGTGTATGAAGCCAGGCATGCATGCGTATATCGATACACTGCCTTTCTTTGGCAACGAACGATTGACAGGCTGGCAATACACGAAAAAGTCACAGTGTATGAGTATGCTTACGTGGCTAGCTACCGCTTATTCGATACTTAAAATAGAGTGACGCAGGAAGGAAAGAATGGAAAATAACCTAGTAATTGATTATTGGTATATTTGGTAATTTATTGATCTAGAAGCGATACAAAACTACTCATTGTCAAAATTGTGTACAATTTATAAATGTTCCTTAAAAATAAATATGTTACATATTGCAATTGATTGAGTCTCTGTATTTCCAATTCGATCTCTGTTCGTTGCAATTCAAGTAGAATTTTTTCTGGGCGGAGATTTCTTTACTCTGATTGTAGTTCATTCAACTGTAACAGAAGGACGAGCGTAATAATACCACAATCATTGCCTAAATTATTAAAAAATCTAGAAAAAATGAATATTTTTTCGTCAACGAGTACTACATTTTTCAATTTGTGTTAACGTCTTTGCGTACCTAATATTTCGATTCAGATGCCTGTAACAGTCCTCAAGTCGTACCTCGTCAACGCAACTCCCATGTGAACCATCTGACGCCACTAAGGCCACTGACCCCACGACAGCTGTTCGTAACCTAGGTCAGTACTTCACCTTACCGGCCAGACTTGCTACGGGGTGTGAAAATTGATGAACAGCTTTTCAGCAAACATAGGCACGCCTCACCGTGCGCAACCCGCATGCCATTCTTGTAATTCTTTACTTAAGATTGCATATACTTAGGTTTACAAATGTTCGCGGCAAAAATAGTTCGTCGATTCGACTGCGAGACAGTGATATCATATGGCACCCCGTTGACGCAATTTACCAAGAAAGAACGAGCTCTGACTCATCTACTGTACTTCAGTAGAAATATTTTGGGACATCCGCACTGCTGGTACCTGTTGGATAAAAAAAAAAAAAAAAAGAAGTAGAAATGTTTCGATCTTGCCAATTTGTATGCAAATGAACAGATTTATTTGCGATGGATGGATTTTTATTTTCAGAAATCATGCGTGACTTTGACGTTAAGTAATATTTAATCGATTTGGCAGCAATAAATTCTCATATATACCAACCCTCAGTTGCTTTTTCATTGCTTTTCCAATTTTCCACCTTTCCCTGCGACTCTTCATTCAGGTATCAAATAATAGAACATACGCACGCAATGAGGCGTATCTATCTGAAAAATGAACAATTACATCGAGATTACAAGAACCTGGTCGCCGAAGACTACTAAGCAGACTATCTGAACGACGAGAATTACGAAGCAGAGGATTTGGACGATGGGACCGACGGCGTCAGCTTTACTCAGGCGATCCTAGTTCAGAAACTTCACCTTCGGATCAGCCCTGCCTTGGTCACATTGATAAGCACTGCAATTAGTCAACCTAGCACTTTTGTAACTCGGAAACTATAAGTTCCTCGAATTACTGGGGAAGGACATTTAGTTTTAGATTTTCATGGATAATCCTTTTTAAAAGTATGGCTTATCATAATTTAGGGAAAGAAATAAATCGAAATAGAATACTTTTAACTTAATCGTTACCACCTGTTAAGGAAACGGAGCTCCGTGGTGGTGAGGGCGTCCCTCGCGATTCCTGGAGCGCACCAGCTTCATTACGTCCTCGTAAATCATAGCGTCGTATAACCGAACGTTATTAATCGTTGCAATTACCACGCACCCCTCGGCTTTACCGTTGGACAAAATTAGATTGAGTTGAGATACGAACGAGAGAACAACAAGGTCGGCCCTTGTGTAGGTGGCGGCAAAACACGATGAAAAGAGATCAGACCTGCCTCAGGGAAGGAAAAAATCTGTTGATTATGGAAGAGAACGAAAGTGTATATCAAGCTGTGGTTTTTTTTCTTTTTTTTTTTTTCCTTTCTTAAGGAAAGCTGATTCTAAGCCGTATTTTTTATACCTATGTAGAAATTTTTTCAAACTTATTCCAATTTAATTCTTACCTTCGAAGTTTAAGACTGTCTGATTGAATAATCGTGTCATTGTACTAGAGGTTGAATTGGTATTGATCCGGCGTTAGAAACTTACCTCAAGTTTATCATTGGAATTAGCTACATGGTAAACAGTTGGATTTTCCGAAAGCCAAATTGTACGAGTTCTTGCGAAGTTGACAATCGAAGAAAATTGATTACAGTAGAAGTTTATCAATTCACTATCAGCTGACAATGGGGAGACTGGGTTTTATTCAAATATAGATTCAACACAAATATTAGTACGAATTCTGGAAACTACTAAGTTTTTCGGGCGATGACAATAGGACGACAATCAAACTGTTTAACAATTTAATTTGCGTAAGTTTTAAACTTTCAAATGAACGTTGCATCTTTTAGTACGGGAAACTTGATGTGACGAAGAGTGAATAATGAAAGTTGGCTAACTGCCTCGTACACGCGTATAGTTGTACGACGAGTTACTCCATTCTACTTAATTAGCAGACATCACGTGCAAAGACTCTGCAGTGTTTAGCATCGCCTCTGTAATTCCGAGGGCGAGAACTTACTGAGATAATCAATCACAATTAGAAGCTTGATATATACAATTTTCTGCTTTGGTATATAAACACAAATGCAGGCGCTATACGTAGACATGTCAAAGCCACATGGTGTTGATGCGAAACTCATCTAGCATACACCAGTATATTGTGCTAACAATAAATTATTGCCAGTACATTACATTGATTGGAACGATGATTACACATTTTGAAAAAAAAAAAAATAATAATTTTTATTCTTACTCAACGAAATCATACTGCAAATTATAATATAATTTCATATTATTCATCGAATAACTCTTTCATTAACTAAAATTAAAAACTGTGCAGCTAGTTTTTATAACCACCTTTGAAATTACGTACGAATCCCTCATTCCCGCAATATTTAATAAAGTGGGTGTGTAGAGGCAAAGAATAATAAAAAAGCGTAAAAAAAAAATTCCCACATTTATTGATTATTGATAGATTCCGATGGTATATAGGTGAAAAATTTTCACAGGCGTCGATGTCAGTGGGGAATATGAAGAAATATTTGAAATATTTTCGTCCTTACCTATGTCGTTAATATCTATGGACTAATTGCAACTATTTAAAGCCAGTCAATTTTCTGAAATGAAAACCAGAACTGGGTCGTTTGATTATAAGCAAAAGATGATTTTTTCCTTTTTCTCGAAATATATACGAGAGTTTTATCGAATCTTATACTGGTTGTCGATCAGACTGTATAAAAGCCGAAGAAAATAGAACGAGGACTCTGCAGAGAGTCGGGGGTTTTCATCTCTGGTTATATTTTGTGGCTAGGTAATTAGTTTGGCCCCAGTTACGAGGTGAGCTGAACCAGGGTGAAAGAGCTTCGTGGTATTAGCTATGATGGATGGCTTCGTCTGACATCTCTCTGCAGTAAAGGTTCCACGCCCTGTTTTCCCGTAGTGTCCGCCCGCGCACAGGCCCGTACACCATGTAATGAGATTTTTTTCACTTATTTTTGAAAAAGATTACAAATTTTTTTCAAAAATATAATGAAAAATCAACCCTCGGGTTCCATTCTTGGTTCTATGACTCCAATGTTATACGTATAATACGCAGTACCTACCTACCTTCACAGAGTAGTCCCACTCGACATTTATACTGACGTTTTAATTGTACCACGGTAATTAATAGCTACCACAGTATACTTTGCTTGGGTGTTAATTTTTTGACGTTGTTAATTTATGATCCGACGTGGTGATATACATTTCCTATAAATTCATTCTTCATTGTTTACCAAATTATACAAATTACATCTGATTATACAAGATCCATGAGTTTCAATTGCGAGGTGAGGTAACGTACCCTGTAATTTATTAGCCACCTAAGCAGGGGTGTGAATATTTTTCAGAACTTTCGATGTAATATACCTATATGAGAATAATAAAAATATCTTTTAAGTATTGTATAAACTATAAGGACAAGAATTAACTAAGAATCGTAGAATATCATTCAGCGCTTGTCTGACTTTAGTATAATAGAGTGAATATAAAAGAACAGCGTTGATAAGATTGATATCGTTAATTTATAGGAGATTGTTGAATGGGGATAATATATGGTTTAAATATGATTATAAAAAATGAGGATAAAGTATCGCATATATGATATTGAGTAGTAAATTGTTTTATTAGTACGAAGTTGTGATAGAGATATCTAATTGTTAAGTTAATAGTGATATTTCTTTATTAAATGTGTATAATGTAATATGTAGTTACCTATACGTATGTAAGTACACGGGTTCTGCCGCACGATTTAATATCATTTAAACGGTAGTTATTATATACGGTGATGCGGTGAAAATTATTTAGAGACAGATGTTAGAACTAGTTACCCTGTTCGGCGAGCTGGGGGTTTATTTATTTATTTATTTTTTCCTTCTCTTCCATCACATCTTTATATTGAGCTCTTCGTTAATCAGAATGATTTACCAGCTATAATACCTATAATATATATATATATGTATATATATTATATGGTATATTAGAATATTTATACAATTATTATAATGCGTGTCATCGAAATTTATATTTATGTATATAATATGTATAATATTTATGTATTGATTTCATGTTGGTTTTTTTTTTTTTTTTTTTTTCATTATTTTCATTATTTTCATTATTTATTTCATCTTCGTATCGCAATTAGAGATATGATGGCAAGAGCAACCGTCTGTGCAAGCTATAACTTTCAAGAGTGCTACGGAAGTTGTTGAGGTACTCTAAGTAACTATATCCTATATTTTATTTATTGTTCGCTACCTAGAACTAGGACTAAATACAGGAAAATTGTCAAACTTAAAAAGGAACGTAACGTTTATTATTCTCTATCGAGCAATAAATAATAATAATAATAATAATAATAATAATAATAATAATAATAATAATAATAATAATAATAATAATAATGATAATAATAAATAATGAGCGGAATAATATTAATAAATAAATTGTGATCTGACTATAATAAGAACAAAATCGTTGCCTGGTTAAAAAAAAGAAATTTGATTTCCTTAAATCTGTACAACTTCAACAAGTTTTTTTTTTTTTTCTGAATTTATAAACTGTAAATTTTTGTAATTATTGACAAATAAATGATTGATTATTAATTAAATAGAAATTAATGGCACGATCTAGAGCGTCGTTGACACATATAAGTAGTACTATATATAGGTACATTGAATACCTGATGATTTAATAAATAAAAATTATTTAACATGGACGCAAGACTTACAAAAAAGCGTTTTTTTTTTTTTCGATTTTTTTCTCTTTTCATCATCTCATCATCTCATCGACTCAGAGCGCAATCAATAATCCTCAGATATATATTTTTTCTTGTCGTTTATAATTATTGATGATCGGCAAGTTTGTGTTCCTTTTTTTTTTTCTTCTTTTTTTAACCCAGAACTTAGGAATCGTATATTTTATTCTTCTGCAGTTTAAGTTATACCTATACGTTTGTAACGTTACATATTATATTATGGCAGGTATGTCATATACACAAATTGAAACGATCAACGCGCTCTAATGATTGTATGCAGTTTGATTGCACTCGGTTCGAGACAGCGTACGATATAGCTGTGTGTGACTTCTAATAAGGGGAGAAAAAAAATCAATAAACAAATTAAAAAAAAAAAAAAAAAAATAACGTATTAAGAAGAAGAAAATTTATAAGACTGCAGCAACGCTGCCTCGATAAGCACAATTTTTTTTTCTTTTTTTTTTCGCCGTCTAGGTGGATAATACCTGAAGATTTATTTACATTATCGTCGCCCTCGAACCAGAAAATTATTTATAATATTAATAACTACGTAGATATTACAATATGCAATTATTTATACAATGGGCAGTTTCTATATGTATATATACATATATATATACGTATAATATATATATATATATATATATATATATATATGTATAGATCTACCTAAAATTACCCGCATTTTATTTTGCGCATAGAAAAATCTATTTACAGAAGATTAATTTTTTTTTTTGTAAGTTCTTTTCTTTTTTTTTTCATTTCTTTTCTTCTTTTTGAGGTAAGTATATATATATATATATAGTATATTATCGATTCACAGTATCTTGAGATATGAATATATAGACAGATACCTTATTTTCACATTTATTTATAACAGATTGCCAACATGTATATACATTTACTGTAATGATAGAAAGCAAGAAGAAAAAAAAATAAAAAAAAAAATTTGTTAAAAAAATTAGTTTTTATAATAAATAAAAGAAAATTTATAAATAAACGTGAAGATTATCTGTCTATACAGATAACCACCTGGAAGATACCGAACGTTAGCTTTTTTCCGAAGAATCAGCGATATTTAAAGAGATTCGCACCTCATTGCGATTTTAGTTTTTTTTTTTTTTTTTTGAAATTCTTTATCCCCATCTGTGCTATGAAATTCATTGCAATTATACACCTTGCTGCACGTGTCACAGTTTATAGTATACAACGTTTCGATATAGAAATAATTTAAAAATGATTACAAACTATATATATATATAATATATTTATATATTAAATTTAATGGTTGTATCTATTGTATATTATCGATAACGATATGGTACAGCTATTCTAATTTTCGATGAAAATTATTTACACTTGGAAAAAAAAGAGAGAGAGAAAAAAAAAAACAGAAAGATAATAATAATAAATAAATAATCAAAAAATCAAAATAAAATAAATAAATAAATAAATAAATAAAAATTTTTTGGGGAAATAATTGTGGTATGATTATTATTATTGTTATTATTATTATTTTTTCCTTCTTCTTTTCGTTTTCTCATATCTCTTCATATCGGTTTTTCTTTTTCTTTTTCTATAAACTAATTTAGTCTTAGTTTTTAATTTACTTAAACCACTAGGTATAACTGACTTACCTAATTTTCGATCTAACTGTACAGCTTATTAAGTACGAATTTGTTCTTGGTCTAGTCGGTGTCGTATATAGATATAATATACTATTATATAGGTATGTATATAAAGAGAATTTAAAAACTCGATAAATTCCTCCGAATTTATAAAAGACGTTTTTAAAGGTCTTCGAAATCGCGCGTTTCGTGATTTTGTTTTATTGAATAAATACACTAAAACTACCCTCCTAATACCTCGCTAATCATCCCGCACATATAATATCATAAACTTTGGTATCAAAGCATAATTAATTTGAAACTAAAGTCTTTCACCTCTTTTATTCAGGATACCACATAGTCCATAGAATGGTGTGAGTTTCTATTCTGTTTATCTTTCCTATGGTTCGCCCTCGAACTACTACCCCTAGTTCCAGTCGTACCAGTTGTCCCTGAGGTATGATGACTGTATCCACTATCGCTACCAAAACTGCTGTCCGGTTGACCCTGGTAAAGTCTACCAGATGAAATGTGGTCCGGTTCTCTTGCCGTGTAATAAACAGGCTGAGAATACTTGTCCTCAAGATATAGACGGTCGGTTGGCTGTGAATATGAATCCGAATAGTCACCCCCTACTTGAGTATAAACTGGACCACCCCCGCTGGGATGTACATCTTGATTTTGAAGACCGTAGTACTCGGAATTGAACCGAGAACACTTGTTAGGTCCGTTATTTCTGCCCAACGTTGTGTAACGGTGAAGTGGACCCAGGACTGGGACAGTCTCGTAAGGGTTTTCCTCAACCTTAAGAGCCTGAGCGGCTGGTAACTGCGGTACAAAATATGGTAGCCTGTGGGCTACTGATGGGACGGACTGTTGGCGCTGACCGTTTGATGGCCGAGAGCCAGCTACTCCTGAAATAAATAATTACACAAACACTGTAGTGGGGGAAAATTTTTCGTGTAAAATATTAACCAGAATTTTTATTAAACTCATTTTTACCTGCGACGCTGGGGTAGAGCTGAAGCAAAGCGTCGAGTAGCATTCCTTCATGAAACTCACCGACGTCCTGAGACGATTTTTCCTTTCTACGTCTGTCCAGGCTTCTAGGACTTCTGCCTTTTCGACCCCGTGGTGGTCTTGGTGCAGCTGGACAAGTCCCCCAGGCCGGGGTAGCACTGCTGGTCAGCATCCTTGCCTCGGATGGTTCGCCAAGAGACAGTTCGTCCTCGGCGAATTCGTCTTCACTTACTGCTTTCGAACTGGCATGAATGCGTCGGTGATTTGTTAGTCTGCTCCGTGCACTGGGTTCGTTTTCGTCATCGGTATCAGGGTGCTGATCACCTGGAGGAAAACGTAATACTAGGTTTAAGTTACGCTGGGGAAAAATCGGAGGTAGATTCTGAACGGTGGTTTACATATGTGCTGCAATAGCGGTTCCAGGGTTAGTTGCGAAAAGTCTTAAAGCAAAATTCTCTGTTAGTATAGGCTAGGTAGGAAATACATCGAAAACGAAACGGTCAATAATGCGGGATGAGGAGAAAACGCGGTCAGGCAATTAGTACCTGTATTAAAAGTACCGAGAATACTTGTGGCTGCCCGCGTTCCGCGGAATAGCGTCGCCTCCTCAGATACAACTTTCATCTAAAATAAGTTTTACGTTCGTAGAAATATTTCTAAAGAGTTATTTCTTTTTCGCACTTGTTACTTCTGTGGTTTATTTCTAATTAAATATGTATATACCTATATTATGTATATATATTTGCCAATTATTTAAAGACTCTTACCGTTGCCCAGTTCCTCGTATACGGGGTTGTACGAGTCCTGAGAAGTCTTGTAAGGGTCTGCTCCTGGGCTACTGCAAACGAAAACACCCCTGGCTCCCTCCTTGACGTCGAGCATCTGCGAAACAGAATATTATTAAGTAAAATGAACTTTTTTTTTCATCAATCATTCGCAAACTTTGATCACAGGGAGGAAAAAAATGAAATAAAAACAAAAACACTCAAAATTCTCTTATGCCCCAGGGCAATATCATCCTAGCTGGTGATACTAGCGCGAGGGATGGAAGGATTTACTGCTATTTTATACTCCTTTACTCTGATTAAGTACGATACGTGATTATAGGGGTAATCGGAATAAATTTCTTGATTCTTATCGTTTGCTATAAATGTAATGAATATTCAACGGTGGTGATTGCTATTATGGGTTTTTTTTACTCTCTCTCTCTCTCTCTCTCTCCCTTTTTGTCCTTTGCTCGAAGGGAAAAAGAATTGCGTTTGAAAAAATTGAGGAAACTGTTCTTTTTTTTTTTTCTTTTCTTTTCTGTTTGTTGAATTATACTATATATACTAGGTATATATATATATATATTATATGTATACTATGAAAGTGAATTTATTTTCGTATTCGACGAGAGAACAAAGATACTGGTACGGCGCCTACTACGGCAAGTTAATTACTTGACGACGCACCAGCTTAAGCCTCGCTAACCTCGGGAATTGGAATTAAACTTTCCAGTGTTTACTGCGAGCGTGAGCTTGCGGCAGATGAACGCGGGTCTGTATTTAATTTAAAACCCAACCAAGAGTAATGCGAAAGAAAGAGAAAACCTCATTCTTGATTTGCATGGAATTAGCCGCGGAGAGTCGGCGCCAGAAATCATTCTAAACCTCCTCTTTAGCGATTCTGCGCTACATGCCTCGGTCTATCAGAAACATGTATACTCAAAATGAAATCGCACGTTTCCGAAGTATTTTTTATGAAGAAATCCGGAAAGTAGTGTAATTATAAATTGGGATAAAAGTTTCTGTCCAAAGTGGGGAAACTAAGAGCGAGATAAAATAAGATCAGGGGTAGATGAAAAAAGGAAAAAAAAAAAAAGAAGAAAACTATACGCTATATCCTAAGTCGGGCGTGAATCATTACGAACCAGACTAAATAAACTGTATGTTAAAACGTACGGCTTGGTCCATTTCGAGACGCCTGCAGACTCCGAGCTCCGAGCTCCGAGCTCCGAGAGTATAAGCAGCATGTATACTATATACCTATGGGTACGTACGTATGAGACCTGATGTACATGAGATAGGTGAAGGCATAAGTAACATGCAGATGCATACATACATAGATACATACATATACATACATACATAGATGTAGATGTAGATAATATAAAAAGTAAAAGTATATACTACCTATATGCTTTATAAAAGCATGTGGAAATAGATAAAGGAGCGAGTCGCTCCATTTGCTAAATTAGAGAGATCTTTCAGACTTAAAGTCACCCTGGCATTAGATCCTGTAGACGGAAGTCAGCAGGGGGCATAGGTGACCGCGAACAATAGCCGAGTAGAGTTCTACTTTAGAAAGTGCTCTCCGGTATATACCTAGTAGCCAGAGTTGGTAGGAGTTTTTTTTTTTTTTTTTTTTTCATTTTTTTCTAATTTTCTATATAGTATGAAAATAAAATTGGACAGTAAAATAATAAAAGAGAAAAAAAATTACGTATTTTGCCCGTTGTTATACAGGCATATAAATATAATACCCTACTATAGCGTTTTACCCTGGAAAAGTTTGAACCCAGAAGTGGTTATACCTCATCTCAGTACGATTATACTATGTAAAATATATAGGAAATATTTAAATTAATATGACAATTAACGAATCTGATCGATATTGGGAAGTAAATCTGTGTATTTGTATATAGTATATACAATTAAATTAGACTCTTTCAATATCATCGAGAAGATGAAAAAAAAAAAAAAAAATTAACGAACAAACTTGTTTGATATGATAGATTTTAGGGATTAGTTACTTCGTTTATTAGAGCATACGTAAAAGGATAAAAGGACTATATATATATAAAGGATAATTGGTAAGACCGGGAATAATAACCACTCCTATTCAAATTTTTCATCAAAGTAATTTTATTTTATCAATTTTTTTTTTTTCTTTATTTTCGTCTCATATATATATATATATATATAAATATATAGTATATAGTAAGTATACTATATATGTATTTATATATTTGTTGTTCATTTCTTTTTTCTTTTCTATTTTCTTATCTTCTCTTAACACACGTATATATATATATTTATATATATATTTATACGTATATATATATATATATATATATATATAGGTAGTAGTACATATATACAATATCTCTCGCTCCTATATCTCCAGAATATTCCCAAAAAAAAATTTGAAAAAAAATGAAAAAAAAACCGAAAATTCTTATTTACAAAATGATAATTATACACGGCTGCACTAACTAATTAAACAATAAACAATAAATAATAATAATAATAATAATAATGATAATAATAATAATAATAATAATAATAATAATGATAATGATAATAATAATGATAATAATAATAATAATGATGATAATAATAACAGCTATCTTACAAGATATAATCGAAAGAAATATATAGGTAGTAAATTTCTGTGCTTTTGCAGCTATATCATACGTTTCCGGATAATTGTATTATATATATATATATATATATATATATATAGGTATATGTATGTATGGTACAATGCAATATTTCTTGATATATAATCATTGCGGTATAGTTTATATAGGGATTTTTGTTTTTTTCTTTTTCCTTCTTCTTCTTCTTCTTCTTCGTCTATTTTACCTTATCTCTGTGTGTGTTTTAATTAACTTTTCTGTCTCTTTTTGCGGTTTTTTTCTTTTTTTTTTTAATATCGTTTTTTTTTGCTTTTGTTGTTTCCTGCTTTCTGCTTCTTACAACCGTTGAGTTTATCCTCCCGTTGGCGTGCCCTCGCAACCAGCAAACCCCCGCGATTCGTAATTATATTTTCGCGATGGTAGATTGGTAGCGAAAGAAAAAAAGAAAAAAAAAAAAAAAATAAGAAGATAAATACATAAAAAAAAAAAAAACTTTCATCCTAACTACCAGATTGCGTAGAGACACGGCCAATAGTTATATTTATATACGGAATATAATAAATACTGACTAGTCTGACTGACTACTATATACTTAATTTATTTATTTATTTATTTATCATTTACTTATTTATTCATTTATTTATTTACTCACTTACTTACTTACTTACTGCATTATTCTCTTACTGACTTACAGCCTATATGTGTCATTTATATTATATATTATATATATATATATATTATATATATATATAATATACATACATGGAAAAATAAACGAACGTATACGTAAGATAGTTTAGGAAAAATAACAAGTTTTCCCCCGGTTACTGATACGATAAAATGATTTGAAAAAATCAATCATCTTTATTCCCACCACTTTTCTTTCCATAGATAATGAATTTTTTCAGCATCTTGCTATGTGTGGGTAAGGCATTACGCCTCTGAACATATGTCACGAATTTTCACCTAAATTAACTCCTATATATGCCTCTTCTGGTCTAGAAAGAAGCCCATGTATTCTCTGTACTGTACAAAGAGGGCAAACCTCCTCGTCCGTACCCTCGACATTACTGACCATTACCCTCCTAGCTAACCCCGGTGTGCCAGTTCTACGATTACTAATCGTAACACTATCAATGTAAGAATAACCATCCGAGTGTACCGAGTCTGATCTTATGCCAGTCAAAAGTCTCTGTTCGGTTGAGCTCCGGGTAATACCAGGATCGGGAAAATCAACGAATGAATAACCCTCGGAATCAACCGAGGGTCTTCTTCTTGAGGGGTTAACGCGTTGAGGTGTTAATTTCGCCGGTGAATTTACTTGGCTTATTTGGTGGGTCGGCGTTCTTAGTCTTGGACGATGAGTGGGTGTTATTGGGTCGCTAGATATTTTTCTCAGATTATCTGTAACGGGATAATTGTGTACGTGGTTGTTATTCGGGGTTTGATTTTCCAAATTTGTCAAAATCTGTATATCAGATGCAGTTTGATTCGCCATAGCTAAAGGTACGCCTTGGGATTTAGCTAGGAGGGCACGAGGCGTTCTGTAACCACCTAATACCGCTCTCGAGGGTTTTTCGGCGACACGTAGGATCGCCCTGGGGTCCCGGTAGTCGAGATAGTCGAGGTGGTGCAGAGCCGGCGCTCGTTTCACTACAGCTTCGGGGATTTCGCGTACCTCGATCGTTGGCTGATTAGGACGATGATGCGGGTGCGGATGATGCTGCTGCTGCTGCTGCTGCAATTGTTGCTGGTGATGTTGGAGATGGAGATTCGACGGGTGGTGATGATGATTTGAGAAATTATTGTGCACCTGGGTGTGTTGCGTGTGAGAAACTGCGTCCGGGAGATCCTCGTACAGGACTGAACCGCTTCCTAGTCCTTGTCCTTCGGGAAGAACTCCGCCACGTCCTCGACTCGTTGCTGTTGCCGCTGCTGCAGCCGCCCCCGCCGCGCTTTTACACGGCAAAAGGTTTTGCACTTTTCGTTTGTGTCTGAAACAGGAAAAAAAAACAAAAAAAAATGTCAAATATTGTTAGCTTTCGAAAGGAAGATGAATTTTTTTTTTTTTTAAGCATTTTGCACACGATTTTTCAGACACTTTTTAATAATATTTTGAAATTACGAAACTATCAACCCATTGACGAGTATCCATAAATCGAGGGAAATACTGTCCGGATAATACGGTAAAAATTTCCTCGAATCTACTTTTCTGTATTTTAGAACCTTCCCGCATTATGTTGGAATGAATTATTTACTGTGATACAGATATTTTTGTCTCTACTTCCGATTACTCCGTATCATTCTTGTTATCCATTTCCTGTTCTTGCAGATAGTTTATTCAGGTTCGTTTTAACGACGATAATATTTATGTACAGAATTTATACGACAAGAAACTGGCCTACTCAAGCCAGTTCTAATGTCCTCTCGTTATTCTGCGTCGTATGTAGTTTCATTTTTCTTTTCAGTTTGTGATTGGGGACCGAGATAAAAAGGTATGAAATCAGCAGGAAAGGAAGCGCGGTTTGACATATTATATCCTGCTGCAGAAATAAGAAATGTACAAAGCCGCGATAAGAACAGAAAAATTAAGTTTGTAAATATTTTTTTGAATAGATAAGATCGATGTCGTCATCAACTAAGTAGATGTGTCATTTCTTGACATGGAAAATTTCTAATGTTAAATCTAATTCTGAATAGGGATTGAAGATTTGCTTGAAAATTTGGAAACGTGATTAGCGAAGAATTGTTTTCTTATACTTTTGAAAATTGAAACCTCCGTTCTTCGATAAACCCTTATCGAAATTCCTGTAATCCTAAAGTCTACAAATCTCTCTTTACCTTCGCGTAGCTTTATATACGTATGTTGATATTAGCTACTTTCCGTTTGCTAATAGTTCTGCAGGTAGCTTAGTCCGCGTACCACATTTCCCATTGCAATTGCTTGTTCAGAGCGGTAGAAAACGGTATATACACAGGCTTTGAGGAGAGTTTTAACGCTTATCATTAAACTTTAATGAATTGCCCAACTCCCTATCCAAATATATACGTATATACTATAATCGCCTTTCATAGGGTGCAGGGTTATCGTTATAATTTGCTATTTATGCGTGGAGAAAATTATCAGAGATATTTTAGAGCCGAGTTTTACTAAAATTTGTCGAAGAAGATGTCTGCTCACTGGAGATAATATGTGACTGAAAATAATAACAATTATATACTATAAAGCAACAACTGGCGTATCTCCATTTCTCATTTGTATAATACGCAGGTAGGTAGATATGCGCTATACACGAAACGGGTAATTCCCATAATCCTATAACTCGAGACGCGTAAGACCTTCTGAATTTGAGCCCATAATAATCTCTGTCTGTCTCTTTGAATAGAGTCAGCCCAATATGAGTCTGCAAAAAAATAGGAAGAAAAAATGAGTCAAAAAGAACGGTAGAAAGTTTAATCAGATTTGAATTTGAGCTCGAAGAAAAGCTTCGTGATAATAGTTTGGATTAAATCGATTTTTTCACGGAATAGATCCGTCCGGAGAGCTTTCTTGCGGATATCTTGAGCCACGGGAACCGAGGCGAAGGAGTGATCGGAAAATGCGGGATCCGATATCGCCGATAATAATATAAGGCCTTGTAGTTTACTCGGCGAGTTTTAGTTATCCGATTAATTCCGTTAGCTCGATAATATTTGCTTGGGGTACTTAATCCGTTCGCGGCTAAGGTAAGTCGCGACCGAGAGGCTCATCTCCGTTATATCCGTCGAGGACCAAACAGCCACGGTTTCACGGTCTGTTGGGCTCACTCAGCCAAGAGAGCAATCGCACGCTGCAAACTTCTAAGATCTCAATTAGTCTAATACTCTAATACCCCATTTACCAATCCTTATGCCTACCCAGTCCTTAAAACGGTACGAAAACTTTATACGTAAGTCTTTTGCAGATAGAAAGATTTTTGTTTTTTTTTTCCTTCTTTTTGTTTGGTGTATAAAAATCCGAGAGATTTTTTTAAAAAGATTTCGAGAGATTTCGTATGATTATGAATACTTGAGATAAAGTTTGAATCGCATTTTAGAAAATAATCGTGGATCTTAACTTATAATTAATCAAGTCCAGTTGATTGGTAAAATCCAATTAAGGTTGTTTAGAGCTCATTTCTTATATGATACTTTGGGTAAAATAATTAGCGGATATCTGCTTACCTAATAATCTGCGAGATTTATATTCCCCGAAATGAATAATAATATTTTCTGTTTTCTCACGGGCTACTACTTGCCGAGTCTCGGATTTACCAATTTCTTATTAAGATTATAAGGGGTCGAATAATAATATCCCAATGAATCGCTGCACCAGTCTCGATTATAATACTGAGAGTAAGATAAAAAAAAAGAAGAAATTAACCGAGTAAAAACTGAGGAGAGAAACGCGGAGGGATACTACCTAGCCGGTATTCGGGCTTTTTCCCAGTTCAGTCGACGGATCAAGGAGGATTCGTTCGCTAAATGGTGAATAGCTAATTTAAACTGAGCCTTTAACTCCGCCTAATTAACTGCCCCTGCCTCCCTAGGCCTCGATCTTCTCCTTTCCCTCTTTTATTTTTATATATTTATTTTACTTTTTGTCTCTTTCTGTCTCATTTTTATTCTCCCTTTACTCTATCCTTTTTTTTTCTCCGAGGCACGTATTAAACGCATTGTTATTTTTCTCTGCACGTTTCAAAAGTAGCACACCCACCGTATAGCCGCTATTCCTGTATACTTATATTATGTATATTTATTTATTTATTTATTTATTTATTTATCTCTCTCTCTCTGTCGAAATAATGTTTAGTAGATATTTAAAATATTTACCTGCAGACTCCCAAGGGCTCTGCACGTATATTGCTCGATGCCTATGCCCTATACCTATTGGAAAAAGCTAAAGGATTGGGATTCTGGTGATAAAAGTATTCAGCTCACATTCCTATACTGTTTCCGAAAACAAAGCGGCCCTTTTTTTCAAGTCGAGAATAGAGAACGCTGCTTCGGAATATTTAAACGAATTAGGGGAAAAAAGCTTCGGAAAATGTGCGAAACGATTTGGCACCGACGTGATGCCGCGAGCTTTTATTCAAGGTACATGCAGAATTCACATAAAAATGACAATTCACGTTTTAGAGAGATTTCAGGGACCGTTAAAGAAACATTGGTAAATATTAATAGTTTAAACAATGTAATCAGAATATCGTAGGGAAAAAGAAAAGATAAAAAAAAAAAGAGAAAGAAAGAAAGACTGGGCTTAATTTTGGCTGTAGTATAAGTAAGGGGTCGAAAAGTTGTTTGAATATTTGAGTTGGGGTGTGTCAGAGGTAAAAGAGGGTGGAAGCTCTAACGAGCAAATATCATTACCAGTCCCAAAATATATTACGTTGGTCAAAGAAGACGAAGGACTCTGAAAAAGGTGGAGGAAGGTGGTAGAGAGAAGAGTGTAGGTTCGAGGTTCGAGGTTCGAGGTTCGAGGTTTCAGTCTTTTCGAAAGTTGTATAGAGTTTTTAATGGGATCGAAGGGAGCGGTTCGAGTTAGTTAAAATAAGAATTTTTTACCCCGAGAAGATGGGGCAGGGTTCAAGATTTATCCACGAAATTGTTTAACATCAGAGATGACTATACATACACGATCTATATATGGTATGTATATATACGCGTAGAATATATATATATATATATATATATATGTCTATACCTCCACGCACCGTTATTTCCCCCCTCCCTCTCCTTGATTGAAACACCAGAGATATTTAAATGACGAAAGTTTTCGAATAAATTTGTATGCTAAACCACTTTTCACTTGGAAATCTACTTTTTGAATTTGCCTGCGGAAGGGCGCCCTAATTTGGATTCGTGTCTTTTCGTATACTGAGGGGTGCAGTAGAGAAACGGAGGAACTGACAAGCTCTGATTTTGATACCAATTCGTGCTCTGGTTAATTCCAAAAAAATCACAGCACCTACCCAGTTATACATAAAATATATATCACTCGTAGATATATCAAGAAATAAAACGTTATTCAAACCCAAAAATTGTAGTATGAAAAACGGGATCTAAGGATGGGGCGCCCCGACGTCGTTCGCGGAGTGTTTAGAGTGACTCAGGTCGTTTGTTTTTCGACGTTGGATCTCTATGGGTAATTTAACCACCCCAGGAAGTTGAATGGGTTATGATTGGTGGTGACAGGTCGTCAGGGTCGGGGTATAGCCGTATAGGTACCATTCAGGATTTACACTGAGATGAAACTCTGTGCTTTGGTACAGTCGCGAGGCTGCGGGGTCATACGTCCACGTAAACGTACGGCTTGTGGATAGTTTCTGAAATAGTATATATACACACATCCATAATATATATATAGACGGATGTATCAGCTGTGGTGACTTATCTTCCGCGAAAACCGATTGATGGATGAGATTTGTTGAGGAAGTGTAACTAACGGTAAAGCAAGTTCGATGTCAAAGTGATTCTCGGAAAGAACACGACATGTTTTTACCATTAGGATATACACATAGAGTCATTATCGTTTATGTACCTGTCGACAGTATCATCACCCGTATCTAAGGACGTCGAAAACTGTATTTGATAAGAAAAATAGCGAAATAACTACCTAAATTTCGGGTAGACACAAAAGCCGCGTTAACACAGACATCAAATCCACGGTTAAGGTATAATTGTGTGAGGGTGCATTTCGAGCGTTGCGATGCTATAGGTATAGGTGGTTCTATCTGGGGTGGATAATTCTATTTGCAGTGATATACGCCCTCGCATTCTATTGTCCAACGATCAACGTACCAACTCCTGCAGATATTACCCTAACCGGGTCTAATTATGTCATCATCATTGTCTTCTCGTAAAGACATCCAGCGAGCCTGTCCAACCCCTACGGCTATATCTACCTTCCATTACCTTGGATTGAATTATGCGTCTAGTGTGAACACAGCCATAACCGTATTGGAAATAAATTTCGCCTGGTTTTTTTTTCTCCAAAAATCAAGGGGTAGTTTTCTTCCTTTTTTTTTTTTATCGCGAGCGCCTAGTTTCTGCAATTACTTTCTCAGTTCACCAGCAGCTTTTCCAATTTACAATTTTCCATTTTAAAAGTTTTTACTGAATAGCGATAGGGGATGAGGGATGTGGGATGGTGCCGTTAACTAGAGGGTGTGTGCAGCCCAGTGGTAGCAATGGGCCACTGGGAGTATCACCAAGCCTAGAAACTGTGCCGTTGAAGTGAGAAATTCTTGTACAAAGTAGAGTCTATACTCGCACTCGACCGAGTTTCTGGATCTCGTTAGCGAGCCTTGAAGGCTTCGAACCCGTGAAGCCCGGGGGTTGGCCAAGAAGTGCCAAAGGCGAGGAGGTAACTGATTGTTTGCTCTTCCCAGCTTTGTTCTTGGATTCCGTTTTTTTATTTCCCCTGATTTTTTCTTTTTTTTCCCATCTTCAACTCCCCAAGTTCACGATATAACGGACAAAAGTAGCCCAGTCATAAAAATCGGTATACCTCTATAATGTGTAGATAAATTTTTGGCTTGTTTCACTTTTTCTTTACTCTCTTTTATCGGAGTTCTATTCTTATTAGAAAATCGATAAGACTCGAGGGGGGTGACTTTTTAGCTTGAGGGGTGTAAAAATTATCGACGGGGAAAAACGGGGGATGCGGATATTTAATTCCCTCCTTGTAATCTTTTCGTGTATAAGGAAATTGGCTACGTCTTGTTATGTATACGTCCGTTGATTTTCTGATAGCCGAACCAACGCGGTAGGGTGTAGGTGTAGGTGTAGGTGTATGTATAATGTATAATATATACACACGTATAACGTTGGTACATTTGTGAGATTGAGAGAAGGAAAAAAAAAAAGGAGGAAGAAATATTTTGAAGAGTCCTTGGGGGCTTTGACTAGGCGTGAAATAAAATAAAGTGGATATTAAACCAGGGAAAGGTAATTTCCTGTGCTACACCCCGTATCGCACGTCAAACCTATTTCTCTCTTTCCTGAATATTCAACGGGAATCAAAATTCTACGGATCGGAATTCGGAACTGAAATTTGAGTGACGTTCCCGCCGTTTTCACCCTCACCCTCACCCTCACTGTTCTTTCGATGGTTTTACGTTTATCTGCGTAGCTGCAGCGCGCAATCAGTATGGAAATTCGCGATATCTCTGTTTCTGCAATTTGTTGATTTTTTTTTACCATTTATCTTTCGCTTTTCTCAGCCGTCCTTTTTGACAAGACAGAAAACATCTGTCTGCAGAATTTCCCTGGCTTTTCAAACGACGCGATATTTGGTACACCGATACCAAATTTTGAGAAATTATGTGCCAAACAGTCAACATAGAGGACCGTCTCAAGTTTACGGCTGATGGTAATACCGTAGCGAAGATGATATCCTTCTAGCGCAGCTATCGAGAGAGACAATTACTCCGACCCGAAAACTTCCCTTAACTTTGACCTTTGATTCAATTAACAAGATATTGTCTTTGATCTGTGTGGAATTGACCTTTAAGCCGCGATATCTCGACTTTACTGACCTCACCGCGGATATTAATACCCAGAATATGTTTAATTATTGATATTTTGTTCAGGGATGATCCAGAGGAGAATGCACGGGGTTCGTTAATGTAATAAAGGGTGTAGTTTCAAGTTTTAACTGTTCAACTTTTCCTGCACTCAAATTCTCGAGATTTTTGTTACACGATTTTTTAATGATTTCTATTAGGTCTAAGGGTTGATTTCCTGGAGTATCGATACCTTTGTAATTATGATGGGGAAAAAAAAAGAAGTTTTTTCTTCCCACCCCATAAGCTGACGTATCAAAGCGCGTTGAACTGTCGAATAGAAAACAAAGGAACTATCCAAACCGCAATTTACTACCCTGTGGGAATCGAAGACGGAGGTTGAGGGCGGAAATTACGTAAGGTGAAAAAGAGACTCCTCTACTACACCAGAGAAAGAAAGATATCCGAACATGAATCTTCGACGTCGGCTTCACCCAGTCGAAGATTCGATCGAGCTATGCATCTCCTCGTAATCTGGGGCACAATTCCGTTACCTACTCTACCGCGAAGGGGAAATGGAACTGTATTTTCAAGCTGCTAATTCTCCCCTTCGGATTTTTTTTCAACGGAATTTAGGAGTTGGGATTCTCTCGGAATTTTGAAAAACGAGAATAGCTAGCTGGGCGCCAATTATCACTCTTCAAAAGTATATCACAGCTACTACCCCGTGGCCGTGGCCGGAATAAAGGCGTTTGTAATTCTTCCTAAATCTTACGTCGGTATAAATCTATCGTCGACTCGACGAGTTGCTCCCGCAAAGTCACGTATGGGCGGGTAGTTACGGGTAGTTAGGGGTCCTCGAGCTGTTCTAAAGAGAAAAACATTACTGTCAGGGGCACGCGGAGGCACTAAAACACCCCAACGTTGGAAGCCTATTTTTGTCTAATTTAAGAGCTACTCGAATACCGATGATTCCCGTTCTTCGGTTTTCTCCTTCGTCAGGAGGGTTTATTTTCACAGATACGTTGTTTTGAGCTGTTTTTTGTAAAACAAAAAGATAAGAAAAAAAAAAAAAATCGATTAAATTATACAACCCCGTTGCGTGGTATATACTCACTTCCAAAATACGACTGAAATTATCGCTGCCATTAGCAACAGGATTACTGCACTGGTGATGATTAAGGCCGTACTTTGAAGCGACGGATTGGTGTGATAGGATGCATCAATCATCTGTAATCAAAAATAATTGAAGAAAAATATAATTAGATAAAATGTCATTGAAAATTCGGTCGAATTTAATCGTTCATTTTCAGACGCAGAAAATTTTACACACGGTGGCCAGTACTAGACTAGGACGAAAGTGGAAAGAGGAAAAAGGAATATGACGTTACTCGTCTGAGTTTTCATCGTTCGTTGGGGTAAAGTATATGGAAATTTATGTAAGCTGGTATAGCAACGGCAGGGTAATCTGTACCACCCGCTTTTTAAGTCCAGATATATAGTATAGGCCACGAGACGAGATGACTTAAAGTATTCCGTAAACTTGTTTCATTAGTTTACTATATTATATAGTTAATTAATGATGAATAAAAGGAGGTAATTTCTTCTTCGTTTATAATGCGGTCAAAGACAAAGAGAGAGAGAGAGAGATAGAGAGAGAGAGAAAAAAAAAAAACTTATCCATCATTTTTGCTTTCCATATTTTACAAAAAATGAAATAGAAGAAAGTCTGACGATACGAGATGGGGGGGTTTGTCGAGAGTTTCGGATAGTGTTTTCTCCTAACCATAATCGCGGTATCGGTTGTTTGGTAGTTTGCCAAGAAAAGCAGCATTTATCAAACGCTACAGGGAAAGCTATATGAGAGGGACGGATCTCTTCTGTGTTTTCCCTCGCTCTTCTTCGCCCCTGAAACGCGGGTTGCTCATCACTCATCATTACGGAGATATTAATGGCGTCCGCTAATGGATTCAGCCAAGACTCAGAACGAGTAAGAGAATCTCCCTTTTCCTTTCGAAAAATTGGAAAGCACGAAGGCCTCTGTCAGAGGAAAAATTATTAATATTTAGTTTTTCTTTCCTTCTCACATTTTTACTTTATTTATTCTGAATTTCGACTTGGCAATAGAGATGATGAAAGAAAAAAAAAAAAAAAAAAAAATTAAGAAAGAAACAGAGAGAGATAACAAATCTCTTCATCTCGATTTCCACGTGTCATAACGCTCCACGTTGCTGTCGTATTGATCGACGTAGCACTCTACCTTATACCTATACGGTACTTGGGCTTCTCTGCACGACATAGACAGACACACTGCTTCGGTATCATCGAGTTGGCTCTCTTAACAACGCTTCCTTTTCGAGTAGGGGATAAAAGGACCGTGAAAACGAGAAGAAAAACCAAGGAAAAGAAGAAGAAGAAGAGTAAAAAAAAAAAAGAAAAAGAAAAAAAACCACGAAATCTTGGAATTACTAAACGTATGATTATCGGATTACACGCCTCGTTACTCATCTTCTTATGTAGTTTCCTGAATTTTTACTATCAACGAATCCAGAAAAAAAATTAGTTTTCAAAAAAAAAAAAAAAAAAAAAAAAAAAAGACCGAAAAATCTTGTCATTTTATTTTCCCTCGTTATTATTATTATTGTCATTATGGTGCTTTTAACCGGAAAGAGATATATGTATACATATATCCTATAATAGCGGTTGGATATAAATTTACAGACAATATAATCGGCAGGTAGGTATAGTAATCCGATCCCAATTAAACGATCCAATTAACTGTACCTAGATCCAAGAAAAGCCACGCTACGCGGGGGGTCCTTCTGAATATAATTCGCTCAGAGAATTTTGAAGGATAATCACGTCCGGCGCGGCGTATATACCTACGCGTGGGTATATATCCTACCCTTACCCTACTTCTCATTCTCCTCAATTACTGCTACTGAATATGTTATGAAGAACCGGAAATGTGCGTGGAAATTCTATTTTTAGTTACATATTATATACACACCCGAGTTCATAGCGAATTCTCAGATTCGAGGAAAAGATAAAACGATTCTTATTTTACTTCTTCTTCCTCTTATTTATTCATTTATTTATTTTTCTATATTCTTTTTATCGTTATATAATTGATACGTCACGTGTATATATATATTCACTTGAAGATCCCTCACGTTTCTTATTTCCTCTAATATTGTATAAATATAATCCCACCGCTGTCACTGATCTTCGGATTTGATAAAGGATTTGGTTCCCAGTACGAATCATCTTGATTCGCAATTCTCCGATTAATTAGTATACCACCGCTTCGTAACGAAGCAGTTCTAGCAAACAAAGGGGTATTTGTACACCTGTGTATCACGATCTATAGGTATATTCTAGCTTGCAACCACCACCAATCAATATTCCATTGTATTCTATCTATATATTATGTAATCAACCCTCGTATATGAGTGTGTATAACTATATACGACGAAGCTGTATACTTCGAATGCATTCATATTCTCCACCCACCCATATACAAATACAAACTAGCTACAATTTATCTACAGTGAAGCTGGAAAAAAAAAAAAAAATAAAAAAAAAAAAAATGCTCAATCTTTATAACCGAGGGAAGAATTTCGCCTCGTTTTTAAATATGTATGATATTATCTATATACATGGATAAATTGTTACGTGGTTCTATTAGGTATACGTGAAATTTGCAATTATCCACTACAACCCCGCACGCGAAACTAGACGGCAATTTTATTCACTCGAGGTTTTATTAGCATAAATTTGTTGCGCTGACAGAATTTCTAGTCTGAATTGAAAATTGTCTCGTTGATTTAACCATTCGAGTTCGATATCTCGCTGTCCTACGGTCAGTCTGTACATAGGTACCTGTACACCCGTCAGTCATTCAGTCACAACGTTTTCCCCAGCTGCCTCTACCAGTCGCCATTTACTACACTACCGTAATTACACGATTGTCCAAAAATTTACATAGCGTAGCGTTACGGGTGCGTTTCGATATACTGTAAACAGGATCGACGGCAATCGCATCGTGAATTTTGAATTAATTTTTACGGGTAAATTTTGATTGCAGATTAAAAATAAAAAAAAATATAGAGAATGAAGAAGAAGGATCCTTTCATCCTTTCATCTCTTCTTTTCTTATTTTATTTTATTTTCAGGGAAAATCTCTATATATAGGATCTCTCAGAGCCTAAAGGTCGATCCTATCCAACGAGGCGTGACTTTAGTCTTTGTTTATTCCAGCTACCTTAGGATTTCAACCCTTTTTGGCTACTGTGTTTATTCTTTCGACGAAGTAAACCTCCTCCTCGTAATCTCTACGAGGATACGCTTTAGCCCCGTAATTAAGGGAGTGGTTTTTGGATTTAGGCAGACCGCAAAGAGAGCCGATTTGGATTTGGTAGCAATTAAAACGTGGGTGGAATCTGGATATATAATTAAGGGTTATTACATTACGCTCGTATATCATTTTATTTTTCATATTACACAAACTCGGGTTTATCATTTTTTAAAATTAAACGATTCGATTCAGAGACAGATCCGCCTTTGTGGTATATGGGATGAAAGAGAAGCAGAAAAGAAAAAAAGGACGCGGAGGGCGTTAATGGGGAACAACGAGCCTCGAAGCTGCGTGCCCCCTACTTCCAGGAGAAATTACTAACGAACGCTTAAGCCGAGAACATTGTTCACGAGGGATTAAGGTAAAACCGCAGAATCTGTCCCGAGCCCTGGCCCTGGCCCTATACTAGCCCCCAACTCCAACCCCCTTCTTCGAGGCCGTTGGAGAGTTAGGCTCCTCATTTCCTTCCCGAATTAGTAGCCTAGCCTTCGAGAGCGAGTAAAGTGCAGGATAGGCGGTTATTGGTAGGACCGAAAATGGGGAAAAAATATGAAAGAAAATCTAGAAGGGGTGGAAAATTGATTTTCACAAAATTACATACGACTCGTATCAAATTGTCAGATTCTTCAAATTCTTATCCTGCGGATTCGAGCCAGTGATCTTTACCCGAAGTCGATGAATAAAGAAAGGAAAATAAAACGGGGGGGTCTGTGTGAAAGAACCCCTTCAATAAGTAATAAAATAAGAAACGGCCAAATGACAAAATTCAGTTATCCCTAGAGACGTCCGGGACTTTTTATCCCATTTTTTCTTTTCTCTCTCTTCCTTCGGATACAGTCACCGTTGTTTCCCTCTGAGAAAGCTGTCAAAGGTGCCTTCCTTATATTAAAAATAAATAAAGCAGAATAAGAAGCGTGAAACTTCTTCCAACGAATAAGAGAGAAATTGGTATGAATTTATTTTTCCTAATCCAAAATTACGCGTCAAGAGTTATACTCGTAAAAAAAAATAGAAGAAAAAAAAAACAGAACTCACTTTTTTCTTCAATTTTGGGGTGGATGAGTTTGGATCGTCAAAGAATCCTGATATATCCGTATAGAATCGAGTTTCTAGGGAGTGTTACATAATTCAGGGTCCTTTACGGGGCTAGGATTCCCTTCAAAGTCGTGGGCCTGCAAGAACCTAAAGAAGATTTGACGCCGGGTTAGACGTTTCGATCGAGCTCTGATCGAGCGGATCTTTACGCTCTGGGGTTGCGTGCTTTGACGTATAAAGTTCAAAGGGACGAGCCTTCACGTGTTTAGAATACGACTTGTTGAAAATGCGAACTTCTAGCGAGAACTTTATGCGTAAACTGCAGTCTCTCGGAAATGAATTTCACAGATATAAGAAAAATTAGTCGATGGAACAATTTCACGAACTTCTTTCTCTCTTTCTTTGCATCGGATTTAATCATCCCGATATTTAACCCTGTTTTACATGTCACCCAGCGCTTGTAACAAGTTGACTAATCGGGTGCGGGGCCAGGATCGACCTGGTCGTAACAAGGGTGTCGCGTAAAACCGCGGTTCCGTGGTACGACCCCGCTTTGTTACAACAGGACCTCTACGACCCGACCCACTTCAGTCTTCCTGACGGGACGGCGTAACGCCCGTTCAACTCTGACAGCTACTACGAACTCATGGTTTAACCCGGACCCGATTTTCTTCATCGTGTAAACATCCTAGTTTCTACCATCCGCAGCATCCGCGTAACAGAGTACGATGATGGTGGTGTTGGTGGCAGATACTAGAGAGAGAATTCGTGTCTGTAAGGCTGTCTGGCGACCGTGTCTAATTATAAAACCCGAGTCGGTCCCCACTGCCATACCTACTACCATGCAGAGCGAATATCCTACCTAAGTATAATGTAGATTCAGAGATTACACTAACCGTGTATATACCCATGTATGTGTCAGTGTGTTTCGAAATGAGAGAAAAGTGGATAAAAAAAAAAAAAAAAAAACGGATTTTCAGAAACGAGGAAACTGGGCGCGCAAAAAGAAATCTCGGGTATATAGGAAGGGGTAGAAACCCACCACGCGAGAACCCAGGATTAGCCATTGATTTATGTAAAGCGATAACCGCCAACTCGAACCGCGGCATCGACACCGTGCCATATGATTTATTTCCCTTACCTAGCCAGCGCAAAATGGGATAGTAAAATGCGCGCTATATGGCACCCTGTATACGTATATATATATATATATATATATATATGTGTAATAAACTCGGCGAATCAAAAGAAAAATACCCATCAAATTTAATCAGGAAATTTTATAAAAATCGGCGAGGCTGAGGGGCTGGGGGTTGGGGGTAAATAAATTTGCGGATTCGATTTTCGTTTGGTTTTATACAGCCAAGGGGTGGGGAACGATTCTAGTTAACTCCTGTGAGCCATTACTCGAATCTTAAGTTCGTTCTTTCTCGTAAAACCAGGCATACTACCACATCGAATCGGAGTTTTGTTCGTTCCTTTATTTCATGCCGTTCGTTTTTCACCTTTGCTCTCTTTCCCAGCGGCTATACCTATCTTAGTCCATTTTTACCACCTTTTTCTTAATTCTTTTCTCTGTAGATTTCCTCCTTGAGCGTTCTACCTCTATCACGTTTCAGACTCGTTTCGCGTATCCACCTAGTTCCCCTGGGATACCGACCAGGAACAAAGCGGATTCCCAAGCGTAATAAAGGGAGTCAATGCGGGCAAAAACGTATCAATTTAAAGGCGAGAGGAAGTGTCCTTTGCTTTTGCTCCCGCCGTCCTCATCAGGCTTTTAGTCACCTGCAGGCTACCACAACGCGGAAAACTTCGTGGTTGGAAAACTTCCTTTGCTTATTTGATACAAAAATGAGCGCAGACATGTTTCCTCATCTCTGGGTTACGGGGTGTAAGGACTTCGGCTTGGGTCAGAGGCGAAAAAGTAAGTTTAAAAAAAAAAAGAGAAGAATTTTCACGATGGGGTTTGGCGCCTCGAGTTGTTGTCCCCTTCGTCCCACCATCTTCCACTTTCCTTTATTCTGTTTCATGTTATTGCGAGAAGCAATCTAACTTTTACAAAGCGTTATACCTACGCTGCTCTTTCTCTCCCTCTCCCTCTCTCTCGAATTATGGAATAATCGTATAATAAGCTGCCTCGGATCTATACCAGCCCATCTAGATCGCGTTTTTTAATCTACCTGCAGTTTATTTTTTTCTCTTTATGTGTGCCCACGCGATGTTCAAATAGACGCCATTTTCCACCATTATTATATACCGTGCAACATATATGTCGAAATTTTTACCCTCAGGATATGCAGCGCCGGGTCTGTTGTGTGCGTTTTACCTAATATCTGGCTTTCACCCTCATATACCTTTATAGCCGTAGCCACTGCAACTTGGTATCAATATTTCACCCCCATTATATATGTTGCCATTTTTTCTTCGTATCTTTTTCTTCCCCCGCACGTTGAAAAAAATATATTTTAAATGGCGATTTTTTATGGGAGTTTGTCGGCGAGACCGAGATACCCCTATAAACATGTTTTTCGGATTTTACAGACTGAAGAATTACGTGGGTATTCAATGAAATTAGGAAAAGTCTGCGAGGCGATTAAACAGGCGGAAAAAGAAAGCGCATTCAACATTGCTTAGTTTAATTCCGTTATTCTTCCAATTATCAACAGATCTGATTACGAGCTACACGCTGTGAGTTAACAAACAGGAATTAACTGTTACTTTTCGGGTCACCGAATACCATCGTTAAAAGTAGCAATGTTTTAACCTGGCTAACCAGCTATATCTAGCTAGAATTAGTTGTTGCATTATAGTCTGCGCAATGCAGAGCACCAATCTTCTCACGGAGTAGGTGTAGTAGGTACGTACTTTAGTTTAGTATCAGTATTCGTATGTAAACACTGAACATACACATGCATACGCATCTAATACATGTAAAGAAGAGGTGACGAGCTCACGGCGTATAATGGGGAATCGGGTCCTCCAATTATCCTTAATGATGTAAAATTGTCGGGCGATAATGGCACTGAACTACAGCTACGCCTCAGTCTACACGTGTTATAGCTATTTATAACCAAAGCATAGTTTTTTACTGGCACCTTAGTTTCGGGGCAAAATAAAAAATTAAAAATTAAAAAAATAAAAACTACGGCTTTTTTTAAGAACCAATTCTCATAGTTTTCGGTACCGATTTACTTGCTCCGCTAGAACGAGGCACAAGGCACAAGAAAAGTTCATAGTATATCGCTGACACAAACCGTGCAAACTTCTCCATACATTTCTTACGGTTTTTTCATCCCATCATACATTTGAAAAACCATTGACAAAAAGGAGAAAAAATTGACCAGCAGTTTCCTTGGACTTGGTTACAAAAAATTATCGGAGGATATAATATATGCACTTTTTTTTCTTAAGGGTGCAGGTTCAACCACCCGAGTCATCTGGCTGCCTTTTCCCTTCCCTCATACTTTCTCCCCTGTTTTATTTATTTTATCTTATTTTTTTTATCTTCTTCTTCTTTTTCATATGTAACAGAATGAAAACCGATGCTGTTTGATCCCCGTTCCTTGAGCAACCCATCGCGACCGATGCGGGTATCAACTCATGTCGCTACTACACATCGTTCGCGTTCTGAGCCGGTCTTCTCGATCTCGTCACCCGGTTCCTCGCTCACTTTTCTCTTTGACGTTTTATCAGGGGTAGGTAGGTATAATACGTTTAATTTAAAGGGCCAGAAATTTTACCCAAAAAAACTTGTTTATACACACGAGATATTTGCGAGGGGGATGAGGTAAGAAATGATAGGGGTGGCAGAATCGTGTCACGAGAGAGAAGAAAAAATTACGTCACGATTCATTGCTTCAGGAATTATACTGCTCTATTCAGATTCCCGATTCCATATAAAATTAAATATCCGGAAAAAGATGTCGAAAAAAAAAAAAAAAAAATTAAACAACTTATTTAAAAAACTTACCGGAATCGCGACGCAGTCTTCAAGTTCCGCGAGGGGTGCTTCTGAACAGAATGTACCCTCGGTTAAAAATGGAGGCCGTGGAGGTGGCGGTAGCCGAAATTCTGGTGGTGGTCCTGGGCACTCGGGGCACTCGGTTGCTTCCAGCGTCTCAAGCTCCTCCATCCTCCTCGTCGGCGTGCTAAAAATAAAAATTTTCGGATTTTTATTAGCGATTTTTGACATTTTCTTGTATTTTTGTTCGTAGATTTTCACGCTCCACTTATGATCTCGCAACGATTCGTATCTACGTGACGAACGAGGAGAAATAAAAAGGCAAAAAGGGTCTAAAAAAGCGCCGATTATTTCGATAACGAATAGTTTTTTAAATTAACAAAAGGCGAGTTCCGTAGCTCGTTAGCGTCCGACGCCTTCCCTTTCTTGCCCTGTGATCGTGAACACAGGTGAGGGGGGCTAGTATGCTAATACAAATTCTAGGCGTGGATGGTCTTAATTACCGTCTTATAACGAATCAGTCACGCCTGTCTCGCCCGCGTTGGTTTCAACCACTACCGCAATTAATTGGCTCTACCGTGTTTCACGATCATCGTATGTATATTTATATATACCTATGTATGCTATATACTATATGTATGTAAACCAGAATAGTATACCAGCTACTGACCATAATCAAAAATGGCGTCTCCAGACGCCGCGACGCGGTCGGGGATGCGTCTCTTTCAACGACATAATTACTAGGCGGCATAGCTACCCTGAAATTTCATCCGAATTTTATTTCTTAAATTTTCCTTTTTGTTTTCAATCAATTTTTCGAGTCATGTAACGAGCGATAATGGGGTATAAATTTCGTTCTATTTAACGTATCTTTTCAATTATACCGCAGTTGAAATTTTTCGGCTAATTTTTTTGACGAGTAGAAACTTTTCCTCACTGTGGGGGTTGGGGGATTCAGGGAGAAACTGAATTCTAACGAATAAAATTTGCATACTGATTTCTGAAGCACATATTATAACTAACCCCCTGTACAGGGACGAAAGAGGGGGGGTGGGGGGAAATGGGAAACTACAGAATGGAATATCACCTAGGATACGTGTAGGTACATATAGGTATATATACACGATACACATGTGTGTGTAAAAGTCGGCCACAGTGTGTAAACGTATTTCCATCAAGTTTTATCGTGATAAATTGCAACGCGGTGAAATTTGCCTAATATGCAGCGTAATAAGCATACGTAATTCCGGCATGTGTGTAGATACGTGTATACCTATATACACGTGGACGACGTCCGTTTTCAGGAAACTCTGACTCAGATATATGTAGGTACGTCTGTTTAATGTACATATGCATCTGGATGTGTTCGTTCTCTGTAAACTTTCTATATTCACATTCTGCACCCTTGCTGCACCCACGCCTCGTGTCTATCGAAGCCTCGAGTATGTGTAAGAAAAAGAAAGTTACTTTTTTTTCTTTTTTATGTATAAAAGAACGAAGATTCCAATTTATGTGTTGGAATCGCATAGTTTTAATTATCAGAAACTCAAAAGAACAAAAATAAAAAGAAAATTTTTTGTCATCTCAAGCTCTATGCGTATTTCAATAACGATTATAGACGTTGTATATAACAGCCCTCGAAGTTTCCTCGATCGTTCCAGGCTGCATATATACATATAGCCGATAATGAACGATTCATCAGTTCCATGGTATTTACTTAAGCACAATTTCGAAACCGTGGGAGAGGCGGTACAGGCAGAATACTGTAGTATATGTATATGTATGTAGTAGGTAATGGAATCAGCGTTGATACAATCACTCGGTTTCGGGCCAGAGTACAGACTAATGATTAAATTTCGCGATACTATACCCACGGATGGTAGTAGCTTTTATTAGCGATAATCAAAGAGCGCGTCGTAAAAAGAGCATGCAGAAAAAGAAAAATCGCAAAAAGATGAGGGGAAAAATTTCTGAACCCCGGACACCTCCGCGAGATGATAAAAAAAATATATATATTTATATATATATAAATATATATATGACGACAATTATTTATAACTTGGTCCAATAAGCCGGGGAAAAAAAGCTATTAAAAGTTTCCGTATACTTCGGCAAGGTTTAGGTTTGGGAGTAGGTGTAGGTGTAGGTGTGGGTGTAGGTATAACCTCGTCCTGCAGTGGCCATGGTCCCAAAGTCGAGTGATCCTACTTGAAAAAAAAATTCCCCAGGGGGTGATATCTGCCCCTTCTGCGACTACCTACGAAAACGCAACGCAACGCAACCCAACGCGACGCGACGCGACGCTTCGTCCGAGGATGAAAACTTGCCCCCGCAATCTTACGACTACGAAGGTGAAAAGGAGAGAAAAGGACCTTCGCCTCTCTCCTGTCTTCACCGCATTTTTCTTTAGCTTCAACACTACGGGGTAAAATATGGCTCGTAAAGGGAGAAGAATTTCCAAGATAGGTATAGGGTGGGTACTGTATATAAATACTGTCTCAAAAGTTCTAAATCGTCTTTCTTATTTTTTGTCAAAAAATAAATAAAATAAAAAGGACGAAAAACTATTCTACACCCGTATTCAATCCTTCTTTCTTTTTTTGCACATTCAAAACGTGCTGAAGTGACATTGACGGTGATCAGGTTTTTTGCTAATCTATTTGCGGTTTTTTTTTACAGTATCTATATCTACGTAGGTAGGCAGGTATATAAGAGTTGGCGAAATTGCATTGGCCAGTACCTGGTATAACCCGAACGGTGAGAAAAGTTTGCACCTTTTACGAGGCGGTTTCTGGAGGCTGTTATGGCCGAATCGTTTCTCTCGCGGGTCTACCGAATGGGCTAACTTTTTTTTTTTTTTTTCTTCTTCTACTGAAGGGGGTCGTTTAATTCGAGCGGTCGCCTCCTCTCTGCCCTCTTTATTGAGGAGTCTTTTTCAGCCCTCTATTTTCACCCTAAAAAACCGTACCCCCCTCTCCCGAACCGACAATCTAACGTAACGCAACTATATCCTCCACTCAAGGGCTAAAGTCTTGGAGAATAAAGTGCCGTATAAAAACCAACAACCCCCCAACCCCCAACTTTCACGCAGTTTATAATCACATGAGAATTAAATAGAAAGAGTAGAATCAATCTTATTCTCAATTCAATCCGTTGATTGAATTGGATATTTTCACATACCTGTATACCCACCGCAGATGTCTTTCACCCCTGCGGCCAAAAGGTGCGGTAATAAAATTCTTAACTTTATTTGCGAATCCCACGCATTAATTATTTACTCCGATCTGGTTGTATACACACAGTTTCGTATCTATAAATATATATATATATATACACACCTATATACCATGTGTATATTCAAGGGAATTGCGAAGTCGATAGACGCGTGGGTTTACCCGATTCAATTCAATTTATACAACTAAAAGTTGCGTACATAGATCAGATTATGGCTTATACAACATAGATTTAAAATCCATGGATATCGGGGATATTTTATAGCATGTGTGTCGCATTGCATGAGCTTGTTTCTAACTTCTTTATTATTATTGCTATTCCATGTCACTCCATGCTTACCTATAACACTGAAGATTAGGTAAAGCGCGTAAATCAACGTCGCTCCCGTCGACGGTTGAGTCAGTTCCATAGCCTCTGGCTAAGTACTTGGCGGTCGATAAATTCTCTTTATCAATATTCATTATTATCTAATTTGATTATCGTCGGTATCACTAGGACTTTCGTGGATTTCGATATTTCTATCATAATCATGATGATCCCCAATTAGGAACAAGTTTACCGCGTTTGAATCAAATCTATCCAAATTGACAAACAAAATTAAGTGAAACATAAAATTTGAAATTTTTCGTAAAATCGCGGTTTATACACTGAGAATTTTCGTACTATACGCGTGAGTTTGTTCGTATGGAAAATAGAGTTTAATTTTTTACGTCTTTATTCAACTTACGGAATTACCAAGCTGCATAGGGATACCAGATATCGATAAAAAAAAAATAAATAAAAAGGGATGAGGGCACCCCTGCATAGATTTGACTGAATTCTTTCATTTTTCTATTCGATTCATTACGCAGCTTCGCCACTTTTCCTATCGGTCAATCCTTTTATCTCATATCATGACGTACCCTTGTAAGAAAAAGGCCAGTTTTTCCGATATTTCGAATTAATTTTTCCTTTTTTATTCTCTTATGTAATTTTTGGTCTCAGTTTTTGTCATTGCTTTACGTATATCTTAGCAAGTTACTACCCCCCCGCGGTGAAAGAGACGAAAATAAAATATACTAAGCTGCTGCGACTATGGAGCATCGACCCTTGGAAAAAGAGGCGTAATAATTTCTTACGGTATAATCCAGAGTCTTTCTACAACTTTGATATTTTCTTTTTTCTGTTTTTCTTATCTTTTAGTTTTCTTTTTGTTTAACTTCTGATAAAGAATGTTTGAATTAGTTTATTACATGTGTGTGTGTGTGTGTGTGTGTGTAATGTGTATAAATATATATTTTGAGTCAACGTCACAACGGCGACGCGTTTATTTTAGGCTACAGACGACCAAATATCTCGACGATATAGAAATCGCTGTGCCATGGAATGGTTGATTTATAAATTACCAGTGTAATCGGTAGCTGTATAAGATGTGATACGAATATACGTGTATATATATATAAATGTATAAATTTTAATAAATTCTGTATCTTAACGGTATAATTCAACTCTTTCTCAATAAGATAACGATATGAGGCTACATTACTTCATTCAGGGAAAAGGTTAGCGGCCTACTTTCAGCCCTTTGGGTATATACCGGGTATATAGTTGTTATATAGCGGAAGAATTTGATGATCGTTTAATCACGTCTGCATCAGCAACGCGTAAAACGCCGACCATGTTTCTCTATAATAAAGACGAAGATAAACGAACTAAACTCTGCATTGGCGTCGGCGTCGTTAACGGTAACGTGCACAGGGGGTATATAACGTCAATTGAAAAAAAAAAAGGAGAAAAAAAAAAAATAATAAAAAAAAAAAAAAAAGAAACCCTTACCTACCGGAAATGGAGTTTTTCTTTTTATCAAGAAAACAATAAAACCCGAATAAAACCCTAATGAAGATTAAAATAAAAAGCTGCTCGTGATTCTTGCAGATAAAAAGAACGCGGAAAATTTCTACCTAGTTTAGTTTTATCTTTTTTTTTTTTTTGTTTTTTTTCAAAATGATAAATTTTTTTCTCATTTTTGGAATCATTTTTAATTCCACATAATCGAGTGATAAGGGAGTTATCAGCTTCTTCAATATATATCTCGCTCTCTCTCTCTGTCTGTCTCTCTCTCTCTCTCTCTCTCTCCAAGGAGAAGAAGAAGAATCTTATTACTCTATAAGGCATAGTCGAACCAAAACTTCAACTTCAACTTCAACTTCGAGTTCAGTTTCAAATATTCAAAAAGTTCTCGTCAAAAGTTTCGCGGTATTATCTCCGCGACTATAGGATAGTAGTTTTCGAAAGTAACATATAGTATCCGGAGTAGAATATTACCCAAAGTTTTTTTTTTTCTCTCCTTTTTTTTTTTTTTTTTTTTTCATATCCGCTAAAGAGTAACGAAAATCCGGAAAACAACCCCTTAGGTAAAATTATCATACGCATTTAGGCGTATTTCAAATCACATGTGAAACTGATGAAGGGAAAATTAATAATAAAGAAGAAAGAGGAGTTGAAAAATGTTGAAAAAAAAAAAACTCAAAATTGATGAGTGTTTTTCCTTTTTTCTTTAAACTCTTTCTCGAATTAAAAAATACCTCAAGAATTCACGTGACAGCGTGTTAACTCTGGTACGATCGCATTTCCACTGATATCGCAGCTGGTCTCTCCTATTTTTTTTTTTTTTTTTTTTTTTTCGATTCAGCGGAGTATGCGTGGATATTTTAAACCACGATCATATCATTTCACAAATAACTTGAAACATTTAATTAATTTTATTTCTTTCCTCTCGCACTTTTTCAGCGACGTATTTATTATCACACTGAACAAAATCACCCTTAATATAAAACTCCTCACACTGTCGGGCACTGCGTCGATACTCGACGATTTGCACTGCACATTATATTACGATTTTTCCTTTTTTTTATTTTTCCTCTTAGGAGCACAATAAACCCGCGGAATCCAAAGAGAAATTGAAAAATTTTAAAGTAGAAAGGAAACTGCGCGAATTTTCGAAGATGAACGAACGAACGAACAAAACAAAACAAAAAAAAAAAGAGATTTTTCGCAAAATATTTCGCGAAGCTTTTAAAACTTTTGAAAAAAGATATTTCTTCCCCCTTTTTATTTCAAAGAAAAAATGAACAAAAAATAAAAACAATAAAAACTTTTTGAACACTCTGGCATACAGTCGAGTCCGAGTCGCTAAAGTCGAGGCATTTGACGACCGACGCTCGCACTTCGGCGACGCGCAGCAGACTGTTGCTCCGAACTGTATAGTAGAGCCTCCAAGTCCTTCCTGTGGTTCAATTTCTCTTTCCCTCAGGGCAGCCCGTCGTTCCCCACCTTCCCTGATCTTTCTCTCTCTCTTCGACCGGTTTGTCTCTCTCTTTCTCCCGCCCCCCGTTCCCCGTTCCCCAGGAGTCAGTCGATCGTCAAGGTAGTAGTATCGGGGGGTTGGAGGGATGCGACGATGGTTTGTGCCTGTGGTAGGTGTCTCACACAGAAAGATACATAAACGTACAGAGTACGCACACGTAGATATCCTTTCATGCGCGCGTCCCTCCATCCCCTCCCCACCTCCCGTTTCCCCCATACCACGGATTTTACTCCAGGCTTGAAACTCCTGAGGGAAAATGTGCGTGAGGTTCCTACGCTATGGTCGAAGTAGTGGGGGAAATAGAAGGTTGGAAATTGCCCTTGGTAGTGGGGAGTCGGGTTATTGCTATACGGCACTTGAGTGGTGGGGATTCCTACAGGAAGTTCGACTACGTTGATGCGGCGCCTCGCTGTAGCACGCGACGCCTACGTTTGTCGGTACCGCGAGGTCCACGACTGGGATTATATCGTCTATTGAGAATCCCGTATTCAGGCGAATCTCGGACTCATACTAAAAGGTTTAGTTCAATTTTGACCAACAGTTAAAAACGCAATGTACATACAAAGGGCTGCCTTGTGCTTTTCGACTATGTGCAGGAGGATGAATCCGTTAGGTAAATATCCGATGTTAATTCAATTTGGAAGTCTCTGGGTTTAGTCAGGAAGAGCCCACACCGGTTGATCCCACTCGAAGCTTGGGTACACCAAAATTTGAAATTTTCCTAAAAGGATTTCTCGTCGATTTTTCCCACCCCGGAACAACACCTCGGAGAAATAACCGAGCTGATGAAAATTAATGAGTGAATGAGCGAATGGTGGCGCCTATGGGGGGTTAAGTCCGTGGAAGAAAAAATCTGCAAATACTTTTAGCCTCATACAATATTGGCGATAGGTACTTTGCTATTATACACTCAAGGTATGTGTGCACACAGCATTAGCAGAGTGGAGAGGGACTGTCGAAGGATCAAAGAGACGCGGTTCTCGGTAAATATTTTCCGTCCACATTTCCTCTTCTTTCCCTGAGGATATACGAGGACGATGAGCGTTAGGAACCACAGGTGAAAGACCGTTACGGTTTTTTTTTTTATCCTTAAAAATTTTGCCAAGCTGCATAAGGGAGGATTAAGGGTGAGGCGCGGAGCTGAGGTAGAGAGTTAAACTCGTTAAGCTATCGCAGGGTGGAAATTGATCCTCTGTGTATTCTCACGTCAGACGCGTCTCTGAGAATTCTGAAGAGGTTGTTGCAGTGAAGGGGGATATTCGTATCAGACTCGATTATACTTCGAAGTAGTAGTAGGCATGGAGCTACGCGGTTTTCCTGCCCGGATAGAGTCAACCCTTGAAAATCATGCCTCACTCACGCCCCGACAAATTAGTCGAGACTCAGTTTACCGTTCTCTTCTTGTTTGTTATCTACTACGTGATATGTTAATACAATAATAATCTCACATGTGTGATACAGCCACGTTGATACACCATCCGAGTCTGTTTGTCGATCGTAAACACTATAATACCCCGCTGACGAACAACGTTCACTGATAATTTAAGATAAGATTAAAAAACCGACTTTTCCAAACTTTCAGACAAATTTTTACAGGAATATCAGACCGAGTGCACAGACCTGATTTTCATAGGAAAACTGAACTTATTTGGGATTCGAAATCGATCAGGTATCTGCAGAAGGAATATAGGTACGGTGTAATGGTCGAAATTGTTTGTCCGGAACGATGCGTCTGCAGTTGAAAGTTCGGAGAGTTATGAGATCGTTTTTTCTCTACTTTTTTTTTGCCTTTTCGCTCAGTGAGATGATTTCGAGTCCAGTTGTTAACTTTTTAATTAAATAACGGCTGAATTAACCTTTATCAACGAGATCTGCCAGCGTGGATATCAGTTTGGTAACAACTTTTGAACAGAGGCTTAACATCACGCTTGAGCCTCTCGCGTTTTCCAGAAACGTTTCATTACTCACAATGAGGAAGGAGGAGCTTTTCGATTCGTCGAATACACCTATCTACCCTCAACTTTTACCTCTAGAATGAATTAGGCTCAACTTTGAGGCCAACTCGATGTCCATAACACACAGGGATCCACTCCTAACAGATATCGGACTCTCCACCGGACAATGGGCAGTTGAAATCACATTTTGAAAATTCCTTTATGATATTTGAACAAAGTATGGGTGTTGCAACGAGACATGATGGAAAACAATTTTTGATTACAACAAGATTGTAAAACTTGTCGATTTTTATTGCACCCTAAGAACACGGCTAAAAACAAGGGTTAATTACTTCCAGACAGTTATTACTTCCCAGATGAAAGAAGAAAAGAAAAAAAGGAGAAAAAAAAAAAAACAGAAGCCCCGATCCTTCGACTAGTGAACAGTGTAACGACGACCGTATAAGGTTACTCCAAGGAGCTCGATCCTCACTCTCGTTATACATATATATATACGTGTTATTTGAGGGTACCAGGGGTACCTGTACCTTCACTAGCTGAGTTCTTCACGCTGTTACCAATTAGCCCCCCGAGGACCAGCCACAAGGATAATAAATCCATCCGGCGGTCCCAAAACCAGGGACTTGTGGCGTCCGATGAGTGCCGCCGCAGGAGGGTGATGGCCAAGAAACAAGAAGAATAAGAAGATGAAGAAGGAGAAGAAGAAGGTATACACGTAGGTACCCGGTCAAGGACTAAGGAGGCGTGTTCCTTCTTGACTTCTTCCTCCTCGGTCTCAAAGTCTTTAAGCGTCGGTACCCGAGCTGGATATAAGGCAGAGTGTAGAAAGGGATGCCTTCTAAGAAGTGAGGTTTGTTCATTCCTTAAGTCTTTTAGTTGGAAAACAAAACGAGTCTTCGTTTTTTTTTTCCTCTACTTTTCAGGAAGGAAAGAATCGCGGATAATGCAAGCGCATGAAGCAGCGTTAATTTCGCTGCAAAATGTGTTTGGAAAATAAGATACTGCGGGGATCAGTTTTATGATCAGTTCCGTTTTCGGAGCCGTCAGTTGGCACGCGAACCCTCGGGGCATCTGGGCTGGGTGGGTAATATAATGGTGAAAATCGGGGTGGGATGATATCTAAATTATCTCCCGTTGCTCCAGACTCATTTCGACGCGGGGGCCAGAACAGTTTGTTAAACGCCCATACCTACCCACCTACCTTATTCTTCTACTCGCACCAGTTGGGTGAGACGCGGAGATAATTGGCGGCTCCAGGTATTCTCGACGGAAAGTCTCTGCCAGGATCAAACTCAAACAAACCATGAGACACTCGATCCATGCTAACGCTTTCGGGTTCATTAGGCGACATTTCCGAGTACCGAATAGTCAAGGGGTCTGAAATTTCTAGATATGTTTTAACGAAGGCAGCTGTTCGAATTCACATTGTTTCACTAATCCATGAACTGAGTATAGCAGATGAAGAGGATCCTCAATATTGCCAGTTAAATTTCAACGAACGGACTATACCAGACCGAAGGACCATATGGTGGAGAGATTGAGCGGTCTTCATTACCTGCTGCCTCCTCATTATACTCTCAGCTTGAGTCCTCTGTACGGTTCTCTTCGTTCCTTGGGTTCCTGGAGCTGCAAACAATGCAATTCTCCGTCCCGGTTTCTCCGCAACTTTAGAGCACTATAGGATGTCTGGAGTCTGACTGCTCTTTCTCTCTCCACCCACTAAACTGCATGCATGTATATAATTATACTTGGAGTTATAAGCCTGTTTTAGAAATGAGTGTTTTGATAAAGGAGCCTGAAAGTTAGCCTAATTAAAAAGGGTGAAACCCGTAACTCTCATTTCGGTGCAGGCTTTCGGGCTTATTCTTCACTCCGAAGCGAACCATAGTACTTGTTGATGAACGATATTACCTGCTACGTTCTGCGGTTATATGTGTGTTTGGCGGAATTAGATGTTGACGAAACTCTAAGATCGATACCGTGACAGGCTCTTTGGTGTTTACAAAGTTACTATCGTCGTTGGTGGCAGTTTCGACATGGTGGAAACTTTCGGCTCTCCCTATTAGAACTCGCTCGTTCTTCGCGCCCGTATTTCCCCGTTAATCGCCTACCTCTAACGCAGTATTCACTCAACTATAAACCCGCTTTGAGTCAGCTTTGGAAACAGTTTTCAAATTGTCTTTTCGAAATTAAATATTGGGAAAAAATGATAGGACGGATTGATCTTCTAATTAACATCCGGCCCACTTTCACCATAGAAAATTGACTCGTATCACTTGTTTACCGCGTCTCCAGGGGAAAAAAGAAGATTTTCAACAAATCGTTTCCTCCGGAATACCTCGGGATAGTTACTATCATCTAACGCGAAACTCGCGTCCTTTTGTACCAAGGAATTCGCAAAATTCCATTTGAAATTCCGTCACAAACGCGCCCTGCGAAAACGGTACGTGGGTCCTGGTCGTCCAGCTAGCCAGCCGAGCCAGTATTTCCGAGAGAGTGAAGCTGTGAAATGAGATGAGACGCGATGAGATGAGAGGAGATAAAGTGGAGTATGGGGGTCAAGTTCCTTACTTAAATTTCAATCAATTTATAAAAACGTGAAATAAAACGTCGCTTCGTCTGGTTGTTTCAATGTATTTTTTGATCATGAAGTGGATATCCCTGACGATGGAGACTCCGAGGCGTGGTACGACACCAAGAACAATGCTGTACACGTCAGTTCCAGAGGAAAACAGTGAACCTGGTATCCCGGCGACGTGTCAACCACCCTCGCCTCGCATTCACTCTCACTCTCACTCTTCGTACTCCACGGACTGTCATGTCGTCGTGGTACTTCTATTTTCTTGAGAACTCGTAAACAACTAGAAGCCGGGTGTTTTGTTCGTTGTAAAATCCACAATGATATCTATCCGTCTCGTATAAGGTGTCAGAAATATTTCAAAATCTCAACACTCTGCGTGGAAATACACGTTAATTCTAGGTGTAGCTGGTGTACGTCACAGGGCGAGCAAACACTAGTAGTATAGGTACGGATAGTCCCTCATCGGAGGGATCAGAGTTTAATTAAATTCATCTGATAGCAAAAACCGTTTCGATTCATTTTCTATCCTCGGTATTTTCAAACGGGTCCGCAATTTTAACTGGTTCAAAAGCGAGCCAGACGGATTTCAGATATAAATGTATGTATGCACGAATTTCAAGGGAAATTCAACGAGGAATAGAAATCCGCGTTAAAGAATTTATCAGACGATGTGATAAATTTGATAAAAAATGTAGTTTTTTTAGTTACTATACGCGATGTCAATCGTTTTTTTTTTCTTCAATTTCTATAGAAAATATTATACCCATGTTAGTTATAATAACATAATACTTGGCATACTGTATGCATACATATGGTATTAGTTTTCGCACGTTCAGATATACAGCACATGTTGCAGTATGTGTGTATCTATGAACCCAATACCTACACACGCTGGTAACATTTGGCGAGCGGTGAACGGTACCCACTTGTTTACTAAGCCTCGGTTTCCGGTTCCCCGGAAGTAGGGATGGTTATAGTTATAAAGCATAACGATCTCGCGACGATCAGATAGCGAAGTAGTTTCTTTTTTGCATCGTAGGAAATTCGCTCTGACGGTTTCCATCGCATTTAACAAGATTCAAATTTATATGGTATGAAATTTAACTCATGGTTAAAATATGCTGTACAGATTTATAACATCCAATTATCTTGATCACGTTCGTGTTCATTGTTCAACCCTATGCATGTGTATAAAGTCTATGACTCGTGGAATGAAGGGGGTGGTCGCGGGTTGTTTAACGCAATGCGTAACGTAACACGAGGACACAAACCTCCTCATCCTCATCCTCGTCCTCGTCCTCGCCCTAGTGGTAGAATATGGTGCTTCCATTCGTCAGTCAGGGCACGCGAGCTGTCGTCATAATTACCGGGTTCGTGGGCTAATGTCTTTATGGAGTATAGTGAAAGCCGGCGAGATTGAGTAATGGAATATCTCATAGTGTGGGACCATTCTCCATTATACGTTAGCACGCACGTTATACAGCCTGAAACGCGTTTCTGTACAACACCAATCGCCATTGTTGTATCACAATCATCTCCACCATATATAATATATGCATACAGACAGCATACTCCCAGACTTTCAACATAAGGACTAAAATTATCTTGATAAATGTAAATAAGAATAAAAACATGATAACTCGAAAACCCCTCCGTGATGACATTTCCAAAATGTCGTTTCTCTCCGAATGTGAATTTCGTACGTAGCTCAACGAGTACCTGCATCAGTTATGTCATAAACCTGGATGAGGTTGACCAACAAACCAGCCGTCCAAAAGTACCCTGTAGGAGAAGTGGATACCAGGTATACCTGGAGTTGTGAGACCGGTAGTGGCAACGACCGGTTACGTAGATGGTAGGTAGGTAGAGGCAATAATACAACGGTAGCCTGGGGCTATTGACGAGTCATGTTTGATGCATCTCACTACGTCGTGTATCCTGTGTAGTACCTACCAACGTGATACGTGGGTATGGGCTAGTATAAGCTGTGCAGTAGCCGCATCGACTGTACACTATGATGTCTGCATTTCGCATACAGTTTCCGCAGCCATATGGACCTAGACATCTCTCTCCAGATGTATATACGTGTCTGCATTTGACCCGGCAGCGAAACGCATCGCAGGATAAGTTGATATGCATCAAGCTAACGGGGATATTCTATGCCTCTATGGTATGATGATGCGCTGTACTATGGAGAGAAATAAGCCACATAGGTATACAAGTATGTACCTATATATGGGTGATTTGAGATTCAAGGATCTTGGATTCGGGGCACAGATAGTCAACGATGATTCTCATAGATCGAAAGATTGCGAAATGGGACAAAAAAAAATGTTTGGTATTTTTATAGACAAACTATAATAATCGTCGATTATGATATTATAATAATTGCTAGCTGTGGGTCTCGATGGCTAATATATACCGTAATATACACCTATAGGCCGAATTATAGGTGGTAATTCAACGGCCTCGTCCGTTGATCCTTGACCTTTGATCATATTCAGCCTTTAACCTTTTCTTAGCGATAATCAAGTCTGCAGTAATCAGGGAAACGAAGAGGTTAAAGGATTCTGAATTCGTTAGCTGATCGTCAAGTGATTGGAACAGATTTCAAAAACGCGGGCAAAATTTTTCATGAAAGACTTATCATTTCTGTCGGAGAGGTTTTCCTTTTTTCTTCTTTTCTTCTTACTTTTCTGGCTGTAGACTCGGTTAGTTAGTTAGGGGTGAAAAACGCTTCGAGATAGATGGGTAGGTACTACATCTTATTCCTTCTTTGTTTTTTTTATTTTTTTGCTTTTTCTTTCTACACTTGGTACATCTTTCTTATTACTTATCCGCAGTAAAATACTGCAGCATGCCGAACCACGCTCCGGAAATATGAAATAAAGGAAATGATAATAATAATAATAGAAACAATGATAATAAGAAGGAGCTGGTTGCTACTTCGGAGGGCAATTCTATAGAAATCCAAGTCTAATAAGAGTAAAGACATCTCCTCGTCCGCTCGCCCGTCTTTATATAAGTTTGAAATCTTTTGAAAGTCAGCGAAGCGCGATAAGATGTTTAAAGACAATCCGAGCTCCAGCTCGAAATCGGATGGTATCGCAGGAGAGAAAACGTTGAAAAAGACGAAGAAAAAGAGGAAGAAGAAGAAGAAGAAGAAGAAGAAGAAGAAGAAGTAGAAGTAGATGGTACGCGAAGGACGAGGGTAAAGGACGAGTTCTTAGTTCAAAACGTAGGAAGCTTCGGCTGGAAAAGTTTTTCCTCAACTGACCGTCGGAGCGTTGACGAAAGCGTCGATTAGTCAAATTACTTTCCAAGGTCTTAGGGAAGTTTTCGGGGAAAAGGACCCGGAATCTTGAACGGCGAGAGGATAAAGCATCAGCATCAGCATCAGCATCCGCATCAGCAAAGATTCTCTCCACGCGGCCCTCATCGATTCAAAGTCGTTAAAAGAATTAGGAAAACGAGGGTCACCGCAAACCGAAGCCTTTTACTACAACACGGTAGGATGAACTTTGAACTTGTACTTTTCTCTCAATAGCTATGCGGAAACTTATAAAAGTCCTTTTTGCGTCCTGCGGTGTTTTCTCCTCTTTTTATTCTCCTCTTTTCTTTCCTTCTCTTCTCTGACCTTACCCGGCTGCCTAACCCATAGAATCCTTCCGCGATTCCCTCGCAACGAAAACTCTCGTGCCTCTTGCTTTTCCCAACTTTCTTATTAAGTATTTCGGGTGTTTTAAATACCAACTTGCTAAAAGTTACTTCAACTCTCTAGAGAGAGGGGAGAGAGAGAGAGAGAGAGAGAGAGAGAGAGACAAGCCAGGCACTTGTCGCATAAACTTTTACAACCCAAAGCAGCGTGAGTCTCACGTCCTTACGTCGAAACCAGACCCTTATTCTATCCTTTTAGTTTCACTTTGGAATTATGAAATACCTCAAAAATGATAAAATTCACAAAGAGGATAATCCCGGAATTTTAGGTCACGTTTTTATCAATTTCCAGCCCGCATTATCGTATCTTGATATTCCATTCATCAAATGTTCGCGAAATTTTTCACACTCGTATCTTTTCAAAGAAAGTTATTTTCATCCCTCAAAAGCCCAGGTGTATTCGAGTCTCATTTTCCTTCACGTTATAAGAATAACTTGCAGTTTCCTTCACGTATACATGCATACACACATGTATATATAACGACATGATGTATAGTTTCATAGTTTCAAAACTAAACCACACAGAGATTTTCTCACCGCTTTATAAAAGTTTCGAATGGCGTAAGAGGGTGGTGGACGGTTAGTGTAGACAGTGACGTTTTCCTAACACCCCTTCGCTGAAAACCTGTCGTATAAATCATTCCTTTATATATAATATATTATTTTAAAAACCGAGTCCTGAATCATAGGACTGCACTGCGATACTACTTCTGACTCTAAATCATCCAGGACTCTGACGGTGGTTTCGAGCCGTTATACCATCGGCCAAGGACCAACGACCCACTCTCGCTTTGCTTTTGGATTTACTTTTCTCTTTTTGTTTTTGGTCCAGCCGCAACCAACGGACCGAGCCAACTCTCGCATTGTTTTACCATGGCTCAAAACTAACAGAAGAGTGGATAGAGTACCCCCGGGGTCCTCATTCACTGTCAAACTTTTGTCAGCTTAATTACATCATCAGAGATGTACCTTCTATACGTTCTTTTATGACTGATGGCAATAACAAGAATTTATATTATGGTAGCTAGTAGTAGATCAATTTATTTACAATCTCTCTTTCAATCTCTCGTGTAAGACGAGGTGTCTAATGGATTGTGAACAAAAACTAAAAGAAAAAATTGAAAAAAAAATAAAATAAAATAACTATAAGCATACTAATAAATTGGCAATAAGTAATTATGATCGGGGTAATTATTAGGGCCATAAAAGTACCACGCAACGTGTTATTATATAGTATATGTGTGCGGTACATGTACATATATATCATATTTTTTCATCAACTTGGATAGCATGAAAAAGGAGTTAAAAATATAAAACAAAACTCCCGCTTCGTGGGTTTAAAAATTATTTCATTTTTAATTTGACGAAGAAACGTGTGGGTTACGTGGTCTCTGTTTGTCGAGGTTTTGTATAATTACACCGCGAAAAACCTGCACTTTATTCATTTCCTTTTCTTTTTCTCTGACTCTTTTTCCTTCAGTTTTATTTTTTTTTATTTTTTCTATATACAACCCGTTCGCTTCGTTTCGTAAAATTATTAAAAACTCTACGGTTTTTTAGTAAAATTAAATTTAACTAACGCGAACGAAGTAAAGAAATTCTTTTTTTTTTTTTCTTTAATAAATGATAAATCGAAATCTTTATCTGGTCGATGTATTCTAATGAGAGGTAATCGGGCGAGTAGGTATATAAGGTGAGTCTATGAAATAAAGATAACTCAAGAATGCATAAATGAATACGTAATTCGACAACGGCGTGGCATGTTGTTAGCGCGAAGTACAAGAGTACATATATGTATATATATGTGTATATAGCGGTATGTAGATACGTATGTATACCTGACTATCTCGTGCCACGGCCAATATCTTGCGGCACACCACTGGCTCGAAATTCGCCACGAAAGCCAGAGTTTAGCGTGGGTGGGTTGGGGGTATACCTACGTTGTTCGTACATGTAGATACATGTAGCCATAGCAATGATACGTGGGCGGCTGAGAGGGAAAGAGAAAGAGAAATAGAAATAGAAAGATGAAGAGATGAGAAGAGAAGAGGAGAGGCGAGAAGAGTGAACAGTATATATTTAGCCAACACTGTCACCAAGGCGAGTCAACGCCAACTCCAATGCCGTTGGCGACATCGACCCCTTCTTCTTCGTCTTCTTCGTCTTCTTCGTCTTATTATTCTCCATCTTCTGAACCCGCAACTGCAGTGTGTATCCCTGTATGTCGAGAGTGAAGTACATAGTTTTTCCCCATTTCTTCCCCCTCTATCCTCATTGTACCCTCCTCTTACTCCCGCCTATTCTACACGCGAGAAAAGCGGCCCGCGATATTATTAAACCGTCTTCTGGAGCTGGAAGTTGGAAGTTGGAAGCTGAAGACTCGTTCCTGTCTTCCCCACGCCTTCTGGCTACAATATACAGCTCCTACTCGACGCACACTGTCTTCTTTCCTTCCTTACTCGTCTTCGGTGACGTGTAACACGGTGAGAATTTGCCAAGCAGATATAAGACGGCGGGAGATGTGAAAAAGAAAAAATACAGAAGAAAATCGAAAACAGTAACGAAAGGAACGAAGCAAATGAAACAGAAAGATCAAATATACATGTATACAAGCCTCTGGTATACTATTCTCTCTCTTTCATGGTATACCTTGTCCTTTTATTCTTATTCTTCATCTGGTTGGTCACCAGATCGCGTTTACGAGACGCGGACGCTTTCTGACGATCCCGCGACAGCTGGACGGGTTTGTTACTATTCCATCTCTCCTCTTTCACTATCTCTTTCTTTCAGTCAGATCTGATCTCGTCTCCGCCTACGACTGCGGGGACCAGTACCACTAAACGGGATCGTTTATATCGGAGAACTCGTAACTGTCCAAAGTTAGAGATTTACGCACTACCACTTCGGGGCCATTGGCTACTAGTCGTCGCTACTATACCAGATAGCTCATTCTCAGACACGCAAAACGTAACGCGTCGACCGTCAATCGGTGGCTAAAGATAAAATAAGAAAAAAAAAGTCTTCGCTTAATTATTTTTTTCGTTTTTGCATAAAAAGGAAGAAAATTCAACTCGGACATAACGCGAGACTGGCCCGATCGTGTAATCGATCTCTTTGCTTATCAGACAGTCGCGTGGCTCACATATAATCTACAGTCTATCTCAACTTACAGAGATCCATCAAAGTCTTCTTGTCATTAAATTAGGGAAAGAGAAAATTGACTTTTTCTTGTTTTATATCGAATACAGATGTGAACAAGTCCTAATTGTCTCTCGAGGACGAATGTGTCTCACTAGGTATAATACGCACGTGAGTCAACAGTGATTTATGATAAACGTGCGAGAGCCAGAATACAAGGCTTGCCTAATCGTGACAATGGTCTATACCTAGTGCAACTAGCGAGTAGTAAGATGGAGAGAGAAGGGTACCACAGGTTTACTGCAAGCTACAGTTCGAAATCCATTAATCCTACTAATTGCCAGACTAAAGTCACGCCGCACTGCCCGCGGCCTGGCCTGTGCAGCCTTGTTTCTTTCATTTTCCTTTTTTATTTCTTCTTCTTCTTCTTCTTACTCCTTCGATTTTTTTTTTGTTTATGTTTTTTCTTTCCTCAGTTTTTCTTATATTTTTCTTTAACCATACAAACTTGAGCGATCTGGAACCGTCTCGGTGTACAATTCCATCTTATAATAAAACGAAAAGGAATACCAAAAACGAGGATATCTCGCTACTCTGGAACGGGACGAGCTGCAACCCGGAGAACGGAAGACGTAGAAGAAGAAGAAGAAGAAGAGTATCGTTCCTCGAGACAACATTCGGCTCGCAGATGTAACTCAGCTTATTTATCTCATTCCTTTACTCGTTAATCAAGACTCTAGTCATCACTGAGGCTTGAAACCCACGAGGATCATAATCGTCGGTATAATAGTCGGCATTTTAATTACGACTTTTTTTCACGATGAAGAAATAGAGCCTTTCAAAGGCCCAATTATATCGCGCAGTTCACTCCATAGGATCTTCTAATACAACCGAATGAACCCGGGGCACCATGAGAGACGAGCCTTTGAGGTTTTTTCAGTGCAAAAAAAATAAAAAAAAGCGGACCCCTTACTCCGTATAGGATAAACGACAAAAAATGAAAATAAAATAATCAAAAATCCAAAATTATTGTAACAATGCGAGATGATGGGTAAGAAAATTGCGTCGATCGAACTTGGGCTTCAGAAAAATACTCCTTTGGGTTTGAAAGATGTTTCCTTTTAAGGAGTTAAGGAGGTTTACGTATATAGCGAGTTAAATTATATATAAAGGGAGAAATTTTCTCCAGCAGAGAGATAAACAGGGCGAATTGCTAGGCTGGTGCATAGCTACAGTAAGAGTCTACGTCGGCGAGAGTGAATTATGGGACAATTAGTTCCGGCAGATATATAAGCCTCTGCCTCTGCCTCGGAAGCAGAGTTTGAATCGTCGTCCTCGTCTTACCTCGACAATCCCTGAACATTTTCATCTCCCTCGCTCTTGCTACGGTCCAGAGGGACTCTGTGCCACAACCTAGGGGACGAAAGCGACTCATTAACTACCACCGTTCTTTGTGTCTGGTCCAGCCAGATCCCGACGTCCCCCTCATCTCCCTCGACTTCCCTTTACACAATCCTTAATCTCGTACCACGCGAACCAGTTGGCAAACGGTCATTTTCATATACCTAAATACATGTACGTGGATATATGCTCTGCTGCAGTCATCGTACACCACGATATTTCAATTATTTAAAGATAATCTGATAGTGGGAATCGAAAAAGAAATGAAAGCTCTAGTCTTTTTTCTCTCTTCTTTTTTTCGAGTTGATTATCGAATCGGCGAGTGAAATTGCGGACTTTCTATTCCTAGAATTGTGTATTCTAGAAAGTAGGGGCTAGACTGAGGGGTTTCTAGCCCATATATATATATATATATATATATATATATATATATATATCGGTGGCGCCTTTGCCCTGCACACGCCACACGCCAGGTTGCGTGCGAATTAGTAAGTTTTCCCTGGTAGCTGCGGACAACAAATTGTACCCGGAGGGATTTCGAGCCATTTCCTGTCCCGTCGAATTACCTTATCGCGATAAAACGGGTGGAGTAGCTGGTAGGCAGGTAGGCAGGTATAGGTAAAAGTATAATTGTTACCTGGAATCGAATAAGAAATGAAACTAAATTGCGTCTAACTTTTGTCATACCTATATATATATACATTTATATCTACGTTTCATTTTCATTTTATATTAGTTTTAGTTTTTGGTAAAATTCATCTCTGTCAAAATGTGTGAAAACTTTACGAGGTTTTCTATGTACCGTAGTAACGGGGAATTTTTCCTCAAGAATGAGTAGGTACCCGGGTTTCTTCGACGTATAAATCTGCGCAGGCTGCAGTATAGAAAATGGGTAAAAATAAAGAAAATAATAATAATAAAACTATAGAAAACCTCGAGAAATATATCTCGAAAGTTAGCTAACTGAAGGGATGGGAAATCCGGCACGACAGACAGCTGTTTGTTACATAATATCTCGTACTACTCTATAGCAGTAACTACATACTTATAGTAACTGTGGAAATATGTCCTGAGGCGGGGGTATATTTTTGTCAATTATTTTCACCGGGACGACTGGAGATAAACCAATAAAACACGGGCTGAAAAGTTTCTCGGAGAAAGTGGTGCAGCTATATGTACAGGGTGTCCCAGAATTAAATGCGAAAAATTATGGGGGTAATAGAGGGGGTCGAGCTGAGTAAATCGACCCCAAGAACACGTGGTCTCCGAAGTCGCGTTCGCGAGATACGGCCGGTTAAAAAAAAATCTCGCTACGCGCCGGAGTTTAGGCAAGCAAGTACACAGCAGGCAGCGGTCAGCACTTTTGATATCAAATTTTATTACGGAAAAAAGTAATGTCGTTGTGTTTGGCGAAAATTCAATGTCGAAAGTGTTTTTGTTTGACATTTTCGAATTCAAAGGTGCTATGGCTCGCATCAAAAGTCGACCGCGCTTATCAACAAGACTGCTAACCGCTGCCTGCTGTGTACTCGGTTGTCTAAATTCTGGCGCGTAGCGAGATTTTTTTAACCGTGCGTATCTCGGGAACGAGACTTCGGAGACCACGTGTTCTTGAGGTCGATTTACTCAGCTCAACCCCCTCTGTTATCCCTATAATTTTTCGCATTTGATTCTGGGACACCCTGTGTATAAAACTAAGAATAAGAAGTTAGTAAAATGGAATAAAAGAAAGTCAAATAAGAAAACTAAATGAAACGAAACTTTTCTCTAATCCGCAGACTGAGGTGAAGAATGAAACTCTTTTTTTTTTTTTTTTCTTTTCTTTTTTTTCCAAGTCCGCGGAGACTTTTTGTATAATAAATTCTATTGATGTTTAGGGGGTTGTGTATTGTAGATTTGCAGAATTTGGAAAGTGCCTGTTTATTTTATTATTATTATTATTGTTATTATTATTATTTTTTTTTTAAGAATGTCTACGCCTCGAAAGAATTTTTCAATAACCCTACAGTTTCATGAGAAATATTTCAAAGTCAGAATTTTTGATCCATCGACTCTCGTACGGTTGTTGTAATTGAAAAATTCTTCAGGGACGTTACCACCCTTGGTAGATATAGAGGAAGAGTGAGAGGTAGAGGAACGAAAAATTGACTTCTTACTTTCGCTGACTTGAACGAAAAATTGATTAAGAACACAAATCAGTATTCTTATACTTATCGGAATTGTTACGTAGCCATTTGCGATTCGGTTTCGCGGTTGCAGGGCTGAGGGTCAGAGTTCATCGACCCTAAATTTCACCCGTCAGGTTTCCTCCGGGGTTACAATAACGCTCAGAAATCCGGAGCAGTGTTGTATAAGTCACTCTGAGAACATGGCACGTTATTATATCCGAGCTAGAAACGGAGTTATGTTATGTTATGTAATGTTATGTTATGTTATGTTGGAGTCTGGTATATCGAAAGCTGCAAGAGGCATGAGAATCGAGGTGTACCGTAGATCGACACGTGAATTACGCTTTTCAAAATCTCAGACGATTCAACCCCTGCTTTTTATTCCCAGACCAACTCATCGGCTTTTTCAACCCTTTAATTTCCCGCTATAAAATAAGAATTAAAATATTATACATTCGTCATTTGGTGAAACAACTGTGTCACACATTCGATTAAAATCTTTCACGATAACAGTACTAATTCCCTCCAGAATTATTTCGCGTGACGTTACAATTCTATAGAAATATTTCTACCCAGGTAAACTGCCTCTAATTACAAAAAATTTACATCCATAATAATAACGTACGAAAGAAAAATGTCGAGATTCAATTCGGAAGATAAGATGCAGAAACAATATCGGATACACACGACATCAAATATTTATATAAAATATAACCCTCTTGAGTACGTGTGCATCAGGGCGCGTCTTCTCATCATCCTTGTGTTCGTCGTTTGATTTCATTCCTTTTCCCTTTTTCCTTTTTTATTATTATTTTTTATTCCTTAGTCGCGGCTAAGTAATGGCTGTAAGATGGGGTGAGGTGAGGTAAGGCGGGGGTAAGACGCGTTGTAGATTGAGATGGAGACCGCAAAAAATATCTTTAAGATGTCGTAGGGGTTGGTTATGTAGGAGGACTTACTTTGGTAGCAATAATTCTAACGAGCTCATCTCTTTTCCCCACGGAGCATTTCAAAGCAGTCAATCTGTTGCCTTCGTATGAATATTATGGGTGGGTTTTTATTTTTTTTTTTCTTTCTTTCTTTCTTTTTATTCATTTTTTTCTTACTCTTTTTTCATTATCGTCATATTCTTATCGTCGATATATGTCTGGCGATATACTACGATATACCTACATCCATCCTTCATGCTTGATCCCCGGGTTATATAGGTAGGCGGGCAGGTACATCATCATTTCTTTTCTCGCTTCGTGGCTTTCACATTTCTTCGTTATATTTAGCTCGAATGAGAGAAAAAAAAAAGAAAAAAATAAAATAAGGGTAGATTTTTGATCTTGTCATTACTTTCTGCGCTCAGTTATCGAATGCCACCCCCTGCCTCGACCCTCGCCCTCAAACCCCACGTATATTATTTGATTCATCCTAAAAACTGCAAGGATCAAAAAATAAAACAATTAGATAAAATAAAAAGAGAGTATAGATGATTTATGAGAAATCCGATCTTTGCAAAGGATCAACGTACCTATTCAGAATGACGATTCCAAAAAACGAAACTCGAAATAGATCCTCCTACTTATTTCATTTTCGTAGCCGAATTTTTATACTTTGTTTATTTTTAGAAAACCGCTTTTTTCATTCTTTTGTCTCTCTTATCGTTTTCAATTTTTTGTTTTTTCCACTCTTCTTGCGGTATGCTGTTATCCGCAGACTATTCCGGCGCAGATGTAAGGGAAATATTTTCTAACTTGGTACACGAGTATTAAACAGACGCCGTTTGATTACGTTATTGCATTCCTAGTGCTGGAGAATTCCGGAGGGATTGAATTCTTGAAAAATTGTCTCGAGATTTTTTTCGTATTCGCTTTGACCGATCCTATTCCACATTTTGCATAAAATCCGGGCTTTTTTTTTTCTAATCTGAGGTGAAAATTCGGGGCGGAAATATAAATCAGAAATCTATTCTTTCCGACCAATTTTTCTTCTCCATTCGCTTGGATCATCTGGATCATCGCGCGAAATTCAACGATCACGATATCCGGTGCCTATAGGGTATTAAACGAAGAAACGGTTAAAAAATAAAAAGCATTTCGTGGCGTTGCGAGGCGAGACGAACGGCTATTGAAAAAAGCTCAGGATTGAAATATGCTCGGCACCGCACGTTCATATGTACCCAGTACCGGGGTTTTCCCTCTGGATGAAACCACCACACCGTGCTTTTCCCCTGGGCTGGGGTACGTGCAGAGCTCAGGTATATCCCTGCGCCGGGAGTTTTATGCCTAAATAAAATATGCCTATATATGTGTGTAAGTATCGAAAATGTTGGGACAACTCGGTGTAATCCTACTTCCTGCATTAATCCACCATTTTGGGATGACCGTATTATTTCACATGCGACCCGGACGGGCGAAATTATTTTATTTCGAATTTATTGTCCCGTGAATTCCGACTGTATTTTTATCATCACGACTGAGGTTTTTTGATGGAACGTAAGAAGTCATAGAACTCCTGGATTTATGGATTTTCGATAATTTTGAATACCCGGAAGTTCACCGAGCCGGGAAATCCGTGGTTCAGATGGTTTGGTTAATTCATATTTACCCAGAATTACACATAATCCGAAGTTCGCGGCATGGGTTGAGCTTTCTGCAAACCATAGAAATCGCGTACTATTTCGATGCACCAACTTCCGCGAGGGTGTTTTCCGCCCGGTGCGGTGGTACGTTCGAAGCGGATGTTGATTGAAGAGTGAGTCAGGGTTTGGATTTGATTAGTGTCTGACAATGAGTACTGATGATCCCACGTCCTATGCTCACCGCCCGCGTTGGTCTTACAATGCTCGACAGTTCGTTCGCATATGGCGTCAATCTACCCCTAGGGGTAGATTCGCCCCCTTTCCTATCTTCGACCCCTGGCTTGTCCACCTGACCTAACCCACTCAAAGCTAGGTGTTATAACACCATATAATGTATAATGTGTACTTTTATATTCATGCCCATTTATATATATACAAAAGCTCTTCCCTCCATTCGCCATATGCTGCAATCACAGACAGTTCTTACGTGCAATAAAAGATCGTGATCATATTCGAGATCGTTATTTTATTCTCATTTTTGTTTTTTCATTCTCCTCTTCCCTTTTTCCTTTTTCCTGAATTCCTGCCCATCCTCGATGCAGTCTGTTTCTTCGTTGAGTTCAAAAAAGTGAATAAAATAAAATAAAAAAACGTGTAGGTATAAACAAATACAGAACAGCTCTTCGCGTCAGAAATTGAATTCTCCTGAAAAGCAATTGAAACTCGAGCTGGACTCCGGTTCTTTATTATTACCTGCAGGGGGTGCACACGTTCTTCTTAATCAAGTGCTTGAAATGGGGAAACGTGATATACTTTATACGATTAAATGAACGAAACCCGAGTGATTGGGTATATCGCGTTATTCGAGGGGTAAAAATAATCGCACAAGAATATAACCCGCACCGTTAATTTATTTCCATTTTTTTTTGTTTTTTATTATTATTATTTTATTTCGAATACGAGTATACCTACCCTGAGGAATTTACGATTTACCAATCCGCGTAAAAGTTCATCGTAGAATATAAGAGAGAAAGAAAAAAAAAGAAAAAAAATCTCAGAGATTGTAGGGCGATTGGCTTTGACAATAAGACAGGGTTGTTTTAAACTGTCAACCCAAAACGATAGGATTCTTATTTCCATCTGAGTTTTAGGGCCAAGAATCGAACGAGGCGAGACGAAAAAGGGATGAAACTTCATTGCCAAGCTACTTTTTTTTATAGCCAACGTAAAATTTCGGACGAATTTACTATTGGTTAAGAGGTAGGCTGGCCTCTGCACTTTCCTAACCCGTAAATAGGAAAAGCCATGAATACGATTCCCAGTATACCCGTGTATAATTTCCTCAGCCATATAATTCGTCGATTTTTTCATCCCGGCATAAGAGAAGGAAAGAAATTTTAAAAAGGAAGAAAAACGAGAAAAAAAACAAATTCTTTTTGGTGAAAATAAGGGATTTTTTTTTCTTGCTGATTGATTCGGAGATCCTTTTTCCGACAGAAAAGGAACCCGCTATGACTATGACTCTGGAGAGTGTGTCAACACCCGTATCGTCAAACGCTGGCATATACTGTATAGTGTATGCTATGCGTGCCATGCGATCAGTAAGCCACAGCACTACGCCTTCGCACAGAGTTCGTGGCTTATCGTGAGGATGCGTATAGGTAGTAGGCGCGACAGATAAACGCTCTTGAAAAATGTTACTCGAGAAGCTATCTTATCGGAATTACTTTTGTACAGGGTACAAAACGCGCGTCTACACCATATATACTCTTCGGAGAAAATTCAAAATCGAACGATGATCCCTTTTTTATTCGATCATTTTTCACTATTCATTTTCACCCTCTTATTTTCTTCCTTCACTCGATCGCATGTATAATATACAATATACAGGCATGTATCACCTCGCCTGTATACGGGGCATTCGGCGTAGAAATATCAGCTCATTACTCTCACCCCCTTCGATTTTTATCAGTTTTTAGTATGATGTTATTTCCGACCCAAAATGGTCTCGGAATTTTTTTCAAATATTTTCAACCACCGAGCTGAAATTAAAGAAGAAATCGGAAAACCGATTCCGAAAACACCATCTCTGATCTCTGAAATTGAGCTCTACGATTTTACAGCCTCCCTTGGATCTTTTCTCCCCTTTGATCAACTCTGCAACATGAGAATTTGCGCGAATCGATGCCGTGGCTTCCTTCGATTGCAAGCTTTTCGCCCTAGAGGGTAAGCTATGCGGGAAATAGCTACCCTCAGCTAGGTGACAATTAATTAAAATGATTATTCTTACGAATGAAATCGCATGAGGTACTCCGTTGCACGGACGATTGCCAAACACGCAAGATTTTCTGGCTTTAGTTAGATGAGAGGACGAATTCTACCGGTTCTCTCTACCCTATCATACTCTCTAGCAGCTCCAGGGGCTTAATGGCCTCAAAGTATTTTTGCGCTCAACGTCAAACGACCCGAGGCCAATTTACGTGACTTCTCGCCACAGTATTCCATCCCCTTACTTTTCTAGATGAACTTTAACAAATGCCAGACAGTTCGTATCAACTCGCGTGTCTAATGAGCCGTATGTCCAAGAGCGAATATTTCATAGTCCGTATCGGTCCTTCATTACCATTTAATTACGTGATGGAATATAGGCTTTAAAAATAGCAAAGCTCGCGTTAGATATTCGATAAATTTTCTTTGCTTCCTTAATTTCACATTTTTTTTCTTGCTTTTTTAAATCCGGAAGAAAAAAAAGCAAAATCTGTCCACTAGGTACGAAATGCCAAAGCTCTGTATTTGCATTATCCGTTATAATTGGAAAGCTCGTCATTTCATCGAACGTTTTGCACCGCAGAGCAACAGCTCGGTTAACACAACGTCGGTTCAAACGTGACTAAATATATGTACGCTATGGGTGAAATAAATGTGTCATCGAATTAATTGCCCGATCTGCTAGGGGCTCATCGATTTTCACCCTCAAAAATTTTATCTCTTATCGTTTGGATATCCGCGTTAAATTGCCACGAATCTATACCGTGCGTTATATATAATTAGAGCTATATGACAATCCAAAAAGGTAAAACGTTTTTTTTTTTTGTTTTTTTGCTTCTCTTCTTTCATCCTTTTTTTTCTCAGTTTTTCATTTCGTTATAGTATACAACTTCCCGTACGATATCCTAAAATATTAATCAAGCCTACCATCCGCATCAGCAAAAGCTCGGTTTTTAGAGCTACGAGAGCTGGCTTACGATTAGCAGCACGACTTACGGTACTAACGAGTGTTTGACCATCCTCATCCGCAAATTCGTACCCGAGTTAGGTACATGTAGCAGCTCTCGAAAAATACCTATCCCCCTTATAAAATAAACCAAGTAAAACGTCAATATTTGGTCGTTAGGTATAATTAATAATCCTGTAGAGTTAAACCCAGTTAAAAAATTTCGATTTTCTGTGATCGCCCGAGCGAGATATGGTTAAATTTTTCGCACGAGAAAACAGAGCTAACGAAACCGCTTGTTACTTTTTTTTTTCCTTATTCTTTGCATGATATGTTACAATCAATTTTTGCTCTTCACATTCAAATTGAAGTTCGATTATCAATGATTATTCGATTTGTTTTAAATTCATATATACCGCGGAATATTTTTTAGTATGTACTTATCTCCTTTTCTTAGTCTGATTTTTTATTTAGCTATGGTCCCTAGCATCGAGGGTAAACCACGACATGCCTACCTCTTCTTGGTTTTCTTGGTAAAAGCAAAGCCCGAGTCCTGGAGCACGCTGCCCTTATTAGGAAATATTCCTGTCTGAATCGAGGACTCTCGGTTTGTTCGAAGACCCGTAGCTTAGAACTCGCTGTCTCAGCACTGCTTACCTACCTCACCCCAATTTGCCGCTTCTCTTCTCCTCTCCTATCTTCGCTTCTCTTTCTGTCTCCTCGCTTTTGGATCTTCCGCTGCTTTTCCCATCCCTTTTATCTTCCCTTACCTCATTTCCTATCACATAAGCGAATTTACAACCTCCTGCAGGATAGAACGAGGTGTAGTACCAAAACCTCTTCGACGAAGACGTATATAAGATTGCGAAACAATGCGGGTATCGATTCTGATAGGCGTTGCTTTCAGGTGAATGTACCTATCCGCACGTACATCTATTTCATAGTTTTTTTTTTCAAGCCTTTTTCCGTTTCGAAGCAAAAAAAAAAAAAAAACAAGTTTGTTTCATAAGATTTTCTGTTTTTTCTTTTTTATTCTTCTTCTTCTTCTTCTTCTTCTTCTACGCAGGATCAGATTTTCATCCGATTTTTATTTTCGTTTTATTCTTGCACTTCAAACTTTAGAGTAATAGAAATTTTTGGCTGATAAATAAATGGCGAATACCTGCAGGGGGGTTACAAGATGTGTAAGGGTAAAAAAAAAAATAAATAAATAAATAAAATAAAAGGTATAAAAGATTCAACGCTTGGTCTCGCGTTGGGTGAAACTCTTCGAGCGTCTGTCTTCGGCCTGGGGATTCCCCCGGGATTCTAGGAAGGACTTTGGATAATCCCCCTTTCGCTCCGCCTAAGCGCATCTCACTTATCGGACTTGTATCTCAACTCCTTCTCTGAGGATATAGGCGGTGAGTCTGGTGTAGCGAACGGGGAATCCCCCTCGATTTCCAGACTCACACCTTCGCGAGGAAGTTGCGTTTTAAAAATGAACGAATAAGGAAATGATAAAAGGATGAGAAATCTCCTTACGGATCCTACATACGGGTATCATTTTTCATTTACACATATATTTACACCCATATCTGCGAGGTGTAATAAATATTCCATTAGCATCGATTCCGCGGACTCTGGCTTAACGCGGACAATGATTTACCGGATTACAAGTCAAGTGGTCCGCTGGTATTGTAGAAGTAAACGTATTCAAATTGCGAGAAAAGGAAATGTACTTGACCGAAATTCCATTTTGACCTTCCAAAGGACAAATCCAATTAAATATAATCTGCTTACCTCTTAGCGAGGTGGTTTATTATACACCAGATGCTCGAAATTTAATTTCGCCAACATTCTCGGCGTCTTTTTTTTATTTTTTTTTTATTCTTCATTCTTTTCCGAAATCCTCATAATTCCTCATATAATTCCGCTTCCAATATCACAAAAATCAATTGTAGATTGGCTCGAACGCTCATTGAACAGTCTGCAGTTGTTTCAAGGGATAAGGGATGAAAAAAAAAGGAAATAATATTGAAGGATGTTAATCCTCACCGAGTCCCTTTTACTCTGGATGGTGTTTTCGGTCGGGTCAGTATTCCTGGAACAACGTACGAAGAGAAGGGGCCGATGCGATTGATTATCTCGATTCAATTGAATCAATTAGCGTCGAGAAGAAGCCGAGCCAAGTCTCACTCACTCTTTTTTTTTCTCTCTCTCTCTCTCTCTCTCTTTCAATCCCCGATTCGATTTCGGTCTTCTCTTTCCTGCTCGAGCATTCTCTCATCTCCTCTTCTCTTTCCATCGGTGTTCTGGCTCCCCCCAGGGGGAAACTGAGCACGGAATTTCCCTCGTTACTTTAATTCGGGTTCCGTTTCAATGCTCAGTTGTTTGTGGCGAAGGACAAACTCTCTCTAAAATTTAGGTATCGTCTCAAACGGAAACGCGTACTTCCACGTACAGTTCTGCTAGGTACGAACCGCGAGGTGCATTTCTACTCCGAAAAAAAAGAAAAGAAAAGAAAAAAAAAAAAAGAAATCTACAGGGTCTGATAGTTGACCCGGACGGGTTTGTAAAAAAGCTTTTAAAATTTCATTGAAAAAAGTAAAAGAAAAAATCAAAAAATAATAAAAATGAATGAATAAATAAAACCTGAATGCATGGATACGAAAGGTTAAAGTAAAGCCTGATTAATTTTACTTTCATAATAAATCTGGGGCTGTAGGTACGGAAGGCCGCGGATTTAATAAGGTTAATTAATTTTAATAACGGTATTTACCTGCTAAGAAAGGGAAAAAGTAATTTGGTGAATATAATAACCCAGTTGCGGGGGGCCGGGGGTGCCACGGGCCGAATGTGTTTCCGTATTCTGTCGAGCCAGCTGACGGATAAGGTCAGGACTCCGATTAATAAATCCATAACATCTTCTTTCGTTCGTTCACGACGAAACAGGCCCCAGTCGTAACAGCTAATGAGAAAAAACTCGTCGTGCTAGCTGGGATATTATCCGTATAAACCGCACAACCAACACATTTCCCTTACTAATTTCCGCGCGCCGTTTGTCCCGAATTAAGGGGGCGTGTTTTCAACTTTTATTACCTCAATGAACGCAAGGTGTTATCCTCCTAGACCCTCGTCCTTTAAACGGGGATAAATTTTCCCCAAATAAATACTTTATCCATATTATTACTATTATTTTTTTACATATGGGTACATTGGGGTGGTTCTTGTCCAGGGTCCGGACGAATTTTTCAGCAGGCGCCCCGCGAATCGGTTCCAAATAATTCCAAACCGATTCCCTAATTTTTTACAGATTTTTATCTCAGGTTTAACCCCCTACCAACAGGAGGGTGGATTTACCCATTAAAAATGCACGTGTCTCGGATATATTTTCAGTATATATTTTATTGCAAGAGTAATAATTTTCAAAAAAAAAATAAAAATAAAAAAAAAAAAGGACAACCCCACGGTACATGTAGGTATATTTATACACATCGAGTATCTTTCTGACTTATCAAAAAAGTTGAAAAAAAAAAGCGTTAATAACGGGGGTTGCGTTTGCGCACAGCATCCCTTTGCTTCATATATGTATACGACTATCGCATCGGACCGGGATACTCTCGACGCGATATCTTTGCTTTCGGTGAATCCCCGGTCCCGTTACTACTGTAATTTAGGTAAACGACGCGCGTGGCGAGCGAGTTCTTGCCCGGTGGAATTCAATTAAGCCTTAAACGTATCTAGGGACTATCGCAGGCACGAGGGTGCCGTCCAACTGTTCCTCGAAATCACGCAGTTCGTGCCGCAGCCGGAAACCCTACGGTTCTCATCGCGCCGCAGTAAACATTTACACATATGGTTTTTAAACCTAATATCTACACACGGGCCTGGGGTGGAAAATAATTTACAAAAGACAAAAAAAAACAAAACCCTAATTTTCATTTTTTATTTCCAAAAAAATTACATGGGCCAAAGATTTGCAAAATCGTTCATTCTCACTAGAACTAAAAAAAAAAACCTGTAATCAGTTTTCACAAATTCAGTATTAAATTAGATTCGAAATTATTTAGATTTTAATAAAGCTGAGTGCTATATCGTGAAATGATTCTATGAATATTTAAGTAAAAATTCAAAGTTTTTTCTTTCGCAAAATACCTATCCGTATTTTACCCGCGAAATGTAACACTCTGATTATGACAGCACTTCGAATCATGAAAAGTTGGAAATTTCAAGCCCTTTTTTCCATACCCTTTCAATATACATAAATATCGCAGTTTTTTTTCTGACAACCTGCATGAAAGTTGATTACTTTTTTTTTTTTTTTTTTCACCTTTTTCTTTTTTTTTTTCTACTCAGACACCCTGCCACAGGTATAAAATTTATATTCACGCGTCTACGGGCTTCAGCTTCGATATATATTATATACTACACGCAAAATGCCCGTTGGTCTGTGAAAAATTAAACTTCCGGTTTACACCCAAGCTTATATATCATGTGATACTATGCGGATAATTATTCCACCGGAAGTATTTTCCACCTTGATTAACAACCGTTGCGAAAAAAAAGAAACTTATACCTAGCCACAACAAACTACGGATAATGTTACGCCGCTATACCTACAGGTATAGGTAGAAGGCTCCGGTAATCGGCTGAGAGGCATCAGGTGTACTTTTAAATACGAGCGAAGACAGTTTTTTCGTAATTTTATTTTTTATTGTTCGGTCATGTGCGATTACGATTTACGGCTAATATCTCAGCTCCGTATCCTGTCTATAGATCAATCGTTTTCGAATTGTTAAAGATAAGTTACTCTGAATCTAAACTCAAAGCGTAAACGTTTGAGTCAAGTTGCCCTTCCAGGAGTGGTAGAATCTCTTACGAGGGTATATAGAGAGGATGACCCTCATGGGAGGAGTGACTCGCTGAAACTTTACAGTCCCAACGTTGTAATTGCTCTTTCTAAAGTACGCTCTGAGAGTATGGTGACCATCGTCCAAAGTACTCCGTCCCCTGCAGTAGCTTTCGAGACCAAAGTGAAGAGGGTAGGTATAGCTAGCCGGTAGGTATCTTCTTCCCGTTGTTCAGTCAGTTTCCGGTGTAGCCTCAACCCGATTGGCCAAAGTGGTCGTGTTCCGGCGATTCGATGCGTGATTCGATTCCTATCCAGGGTGGAAGGTATCTATTCCCTGAGTGGGGCCAAGGGGCGACAGGTAATTGGGAAACTTGACCGGTCACTAGGAGCGTAAGCCGAAGAGCCGAAGAGCCGAAGAGCCGAAGAGCTGGAGGACCCTCTTCGCTTCTCCCGGCTCTTTATTTCTCCCTTTGCGTCCTCTCTTCCCTCTTCCCTCTTCCATCTTCCATCTTGCCTCTTCCCTCTTCCCTCTTCCCTTTTCCCTTTTCCCTCGCTTCTCTCGACGCTCGGGCTTCGTTAGTCTCGTAATCGGCCCGTTACCCCGTATCAATCGAATTAGCTCGGATATAACCCTGGGTATTTACTGCCTTTCCATCAACTTCTAACAATGCGAGTTACTCTCAGATTTTCACTCGAAATACTTCCTTTATTAAATACTGTATAATAACGGTTCGAAAAATATACACAATATTAATAATTTCGGACGTTTATCGATGCGCGATAACGAGCTTAGCATAAGATTCAAGGAAAAACTTACCCCCGAAGTTTCTTTCCTCTCTCTTATTCTCACCTTCTTTGCACCCAAAAATATAACTTTGGCAATATTTTCATCATAAAACGTTCATATATATAGCGAAAATATTGATCGAAGAGACAGGCACGTAACAATCATGTATTATAATTATGATTATGGATTACAGTGAGCTAGTATCCATCTCTTCCTTGAACTAGGTGGAATTAGCTAGCTACTATACCTTATAATTACAAAGTGAAATAAATTGTTACTCCATCCGCCCCGTTGACTTCCTAGAAATTTTTACAAAGCGTTATTTCCATCGGCAATAACCCGCGCGTTTCAATTTCTCTAAAATGATTCCGGGTACTACTGTGGGGCCTGCCAGGGTTATACTAGTCTATACGATATACCAATCGTCCAATCTCGAGATCCAGGCTGCTGGTTGTTCAATGAAAACAATAGGATAGCCGAATGGTGCCCCAGGCAATCACGGAATATATACGGACAGTTCACCGACCGATCAACTCCGAGGATTATGTTCTAAAGTGGTTTAAAAATTTTTCTGATTTTTTTTTCTCTAAATTGAGTGTCTAATTAGAATCTATCACGTTAATCGGTAATGAAAACTGCTAGTTTTTCTACGTGAGAGAATTTGTTTGTTTCTTTTTTGTTTTTTTTTTTTTTTTCTATACACCGAACATTTCCGAAGCGTCGATAACTTCAGAGGTAATGGATTTTCCGGGGAATAGGAAAATACCGAAAGAGAGAGAGAGAGAGAGAGAGAGAAAAAGAAAAATAAGGGGAAAGAGTAAATTCACCAATCACTCGACGCTTTCATTTTTCCAAAGGCTTTGCAATTTCCCGAGCTTTGCTACGGACAGAAGCTGGGCGAGATGGACCGGAAATAACGCGGCCAATCATAGATAAAAGTCTCTCCTTCGGGCCTCTTTGCCTCCTATACCCTACGTCTCCCCTGCTGTTTCATCTCACCGATTCTATCCTCCATTCTTGTACCTTTATGGTATGAGAATGAAGAATCCCCCCCCCCCCCCCCTCCAGCATCCACATTACGCTCTTTGACCACGCGATACTGCAGATCAGTATACCGGAATTCAAGAATTACGTCAAAGGCTTCAGAAGAGTTACAAGGGAATTATATATTACAGCGAGTGCAGGGTAGAAATCGGAATTATTGTTTTTCCTCTTTTTTTTCTCAATATTTGATTCCCATAGAAGGTTTTTCTATTCTCATTGTTTACGAGAAACAAAAAAAAAAAAAAACGTTAATGAGCTAATTTGACTCTCGAGTTTTTTCTCCCCATGTCAAATTTTATCGTCAATCAGATTTTGTCTGATGAGAAAATCTTTCCCATGACGATTCTTCACTTTTAGTATACTGAATGTGAAAAAATGAAATTCTAATTCAATTCTGGATTATTCTCGTGATTTTAGCTCGTTGTTAATTCGATATGTTTGCTTAATACGGCAGGTGAACGTAGAGACGATGAAATGTGTGTGACGACGTCCTTTGAAAGCTTGAAAGCTCGTCTCGTAGTCGTTCGTCGAATGATATCTAGTTTATATAACGTTAATTGAACCCGTCACCGTTGATCCATATAAGACGTATACCTGAACGTCTAGTTATAACGCAAGTTTAGCGTGTGTATAGAAATCTACTAACGCGAGAGGGTGCAGAAGGAGAACAGATTCGAGGTGATTCAAGGCACACGCGCGACTTGTGACAACACATTAGCCGCGACAGACAGACGTCAGTGTCTCCGGTCTCTGGTCTCCGGTTCTTGGCACAAGCGAACGACTTGCGACTTGTGACTTAGGACATGGTACATGGGACATGGGACATGGGACATGGGACTCTCTCGACTCGTGACTCGTGACTCGTGACTCGTGACTCGTGACTCGGGACCCTCCTCGCTCTGCATGTCACTGTCAACTCAACTCAAGACGATATTATATTTAGAACAGTTCTAAAACGCCTTGGTGAGAACCTGTCAATGCAGTCGAGCGCCAGATTTCTCGTAGTATAGAGGGAAAAAGCTTGAGAGTGTTTTGTCGACACGAAAGAGACAACGATAATGAATATGACATGATATTTTTCTTATTTCACGTTATAGTGGGTACACACGCGTGGATGTATACGTACTTCTGGGCGGTCGACCCGAAACCAGGAAATCTTCACTCTAGCTTTGATCTAAATTTTTCAAAAATATAATACACCCAGGATTGACAGACCTCCGAGTTTTCATACTGACATAACGTTCAGCAATAACTCCCGAAGCTAACTGCGACGAATGATACGCGTATAAAAATTCACAGCTACTCTTCATATGCGACATTAGGTGCGGTACAGTCGTTTGACAAAGAATAAAAATGATGAAAAAAAAGAGAATAAAAACGTTTCAGGTACTCAAAATATGAACGATTTCAATTTTTCTCTGTATATCCTGGGGTATCAAATTATGGCTTCTTGAGCATCGAGTATTCGTCGCAGAAGCTAAGAATAAGATCTATTTAAAGTTAAGGGAAAAAAAGGTGGTAAATATGTGGCGCTAACCTTTACAGATCTTGTATAGGTTCAAACCGTCTCGAAGAAAATTCCGGATGCGCTGACAGACCGACACGTAGATTAGGGATCTTGTCCAAACACACGATTCACTAGTAAAACCAGGTCTGTGTCCCTATGCACCTTCCGGGAAGACATACCTTCGTATAATCCCCTTCTATCCTGGAAAACTCTTTCATGGTTAAAATCCCATAATAAGTTAACTGAGGTAACTATATGCAGGGAAAGAACTGGGTTAATATCATAAATTAACTGCATAAGATGACCTGCGCTTCTAGTTTTCTAGCTGTGGAGACCCTCGGGGTTTCCTCTCAACGGAAATAACTTTTCACCTTAATATTTTCCGCATCATTTTTTACGTTTTGTCTCTTATTTTTTTTTTACCCTTCCTTAGTACCCTTTTGGGATTATATGGTAAAGGCTAATTTGAAAGAAGTGATCAAATTTTTCATTCGAATTGCGTAGGTAATATATAGGATTATATTTCACCGGAGAAGATATAGATTTTAATGGACTTTTTTTTTTCTTTCGTCCTTTCGCCACAGATCTTTTTTCCGAAAAACAAAGAAGTAGGTAAAAGATGAAAAGAGAAAATAACTTACGTCATTTTGGAAGAGGGTATGTTTGGTATATGTCGAGAGAGGGTATAGCGAGATATTAAATAAAGTCAGACAAATATGAAATATCGGTAGGGAATTTGAGAACAGCGTCAAATTTCTTCTCTGAAGTATCTATCGGAACATAAGGCAGAAAAAGATATTCCGATTGAACGAACACCAAGAGTCGTTCAATCGTTGATTTCCCAACTTTTCATATTTCTGATTTCTTCCATGTTAGGTATATGTATATAGGTATATACGGCATGGTATGGCATGCAATATTTCTTGGTAGGTTCGGCTACCTTATACTACTATATGCTACGTCAAGCCATTCGGATTCTCATATTTTCCGCTTTTCACACTCGTTCGAGATCTTTAACATTTTAAACGGTCCAAGTCGTAACTATCCGAAATCGCATAGAGAGAGAGAGAGAGAGAGAGAGAGAGAGAGATGGAGTATAAATTCGTTCGGAACAGAGCTACATTGGTGTAAACCAAAAAAAAAATATGACAAATTTTTCATTACCACACGCGAAAATTCACGCGTTAGTCATTTTTTCCAGAACGAGTAGGTATAAGTCCGTAGGATGTATAATTTCGTTTTTAAAACCAGGGCGCACCTGGGTTTTCATGAAAACACGTATAGCACGTAGTAGATGGTGGTTGTTACCCCGACGGTTATTATTTTCGTACGAGGCAACGGCCACGCTGTTACTTCCGTCGTGGTTGGAGCTGGAAAGCTCGTCGGTCCTCTCGCACCCCTATACGCTTGGCTAAACCGGGTTTTCGCTGGCCGAAGAGTCACGCGCCCTTCTTTTCGTACCTACATCCGCGTCTGCTGACCTTTGATAATTCAAGAGACGAAGAGCCCTCGCGTGGTTCGGAAAAAAAAAAGACGAAAAAAAAAGAGGAAGGGAAAAAAAAAAGAAAAACATCTCACTCGTATTCACATGATCGACAACAGGTGCGGTCAGGCCTAAGATCATTTTATAAAAAGAATAAGAAGACCCGAGAAAAGTGAAAGGAGGTAAGAATTTTTCGGGGTACTTTTCATCACCCTAGAAATTCACCTTCATATTCATATATACGACATGCGTATATTATGATGTATTCGATTAATTTCCCATTCCTACAATACAGGAAGTCGGAAGTAGTTTCGAGCTCGTTAACTGCAGACGAAGAGACTAACTGGCAGCTGCGATTAGAAGTACAATAATTAAATCGTGTAACGTATGCGTGGTCACGTTGGCTTCTTCGTTATCCATTTAGAGTGGGGAAGGTACTATACGTGCTGATGTAAGTTATCAGTAACGTATACTGTACACCGGGGTGAGATATATCCGTCCATCTCTATACAGTGTGATAAATCTGTCCCATGACCCATCGTCCATGGTCGCGAGGTGTAGCACTGTACGTCATATCGACATTGTATTTTAATATTTTAAAGTTTCGCCCTAAACGGGAACGGTATATCAAAACTTGGGTAATAAATAACGAGCGGCGTGCGCCAGGCTCACACACACGTTCGCACTTGCCCTTTCACCCCAGTTTCACCCCGTTTCACCCCTACGTAACGCAACGTCACCTATACCCATATCTGAAAGAGCAGATAATGTTTTGACCAAAATTTCGTACAGCCGAGTTTACGGAATAAAGTGACAACTAATTTTCAACCTTGTTCGCGAAAGGGTGACACACGCCATTGTTGAACCTCTGGCTGGGTTCTCAATTAATACGGGGGCACGGTGAATGGCGTTGGCCTTGTCAAGCCGTGTCCCATTATACAATAACCTCTGGATGCGATGCGGCCTTCACAGCTTTACCTACCAACCCCTAGCCTCATCGTTTCCCCAAACCGTAAACCGAATAAAACAAGAGTGTATGAATTGAAAATTTGTTCAATTACTTAGAAAAGGAAAGATCAATTTTTCACCAATAATTTTCCCTTACTCAAAAATGATCAATTATCATAAAGGTTTTGCACCATAAATATATCTAACTGAGTAATGAACAACCCTGAAATAATATCGCGGCATGTGTGTCCGCATATGGTATATGGTTACATCATCTACCCTCCTATTGTCATTCGAAATATGTCGGTTGGGTAACCGACTTTGGGTGGTAGACAGAGCGACATGTGCACAAGGTATCCCGCCGAGAAACCACCAGCTACAATAACCATCGTCAATATAACTGTTGCTAGTACAAACCGTCGCAGTTCTAGGGTTGAATTCGTGTGGTTTAGCCATCGTCTACCAGCTACCTCGACTAGACCTGTGGAATTGAAACATCACGTCAAGGTACCATATTCGACTAGTGTGAAACAGACCTTGAGTAATTATTACCAACGAATCATCAGCCGATTTAGGGAAATGATGAATCCTTAATTTTATAAATCTTCATGCTTAAAGCATGGGTAAATGTGGCCATTTAATCCCACGTATATCCCGATCGTTCCGTATCTCTATCTTGTTTAATATGATCGTTGTATAAACGCCGTATAGCAGTAGGTGGATAGGTACGTACGTACATGTAGTGTAACTGGTGGTGCATTGAAATTCCTGTTCATCTCAAGAATTTGATAGCGCGTATCCACCAGCCCACGTATCCTCGATTAGCAGGAATGGTATTTGCATAACTCGCGTGTATAAGGTACCTAGAGGAGAAATTAAGAGCGACGGGTAAGTGAGTCTTGCCGTTTAGGGTTTGCCAATCGGTACTAAATACCAATCATCGACTAATCTTGTTACCTTCTATTCCCCCTTATCCCACCCAAACCTCCAGATTAACGGATCAATGGATTACGCCCACGGTAATCCGGGTTACCCGCGGTTACCTAGTCCCACGCTATTCCACATGTATATATTATTCCTAGATGTCTGATCCGATCGTGATATTGAAATGGAAATATAATATCGTTTGATGAATTCTAAAAGGAGGTAATCTAACGGTTTTTCTTATCTGTTTATTTTTCCTTTTTCTTTTCCTTTTGGTTGTTTTCGTCCTGGGGCAGGACTGAGCATATCAAGCATATCACCTTTACGGAGCTTAAGTAATTCAAGACAATTAGGGCACTCGATATATGGGGCGGTAACGTACGGTTAGCAATCAACTGTGAAGGGAAATCTGGGACACGACACTTAAATTATGCATCCAGGTAGGTAGGCTGCAGAGTATAGTAGAGGATCGCGAGCTGGCGATGAATATCAGGTCTGCATAAGCAAAAGCTTCGTCAACAAATCGATACACCTATACCATCAACTACCTTATCAAGTTTCGACAACGAGATGCGCGTCGTTTGGTTTGAATTTGATCCGATCCGATTTACTCGATTGTGTTGTATTATCGAAGTTGTCATAAACCGAATGACGATAACAATAACAATAATTGTTGTTGTTATTCGGATTATCCGGTTAGCTATTATTATAGAGGCAAAGGCTGATAATACCACCTACTGTCGAAGTTTCGCTCTACCAAAGGCTCTGAACAGCTCTATGCTCGTGCCGCGGTTCGCGAGACTGTATTTTATCAGCTAATGCGTTTAGCTTCCGGATAATCAAACAAACGCTGTTTGCCCAGTCAGCCAACACGGGCGACTAAATGGAGTTAGAAACGGGAATTTCGGTGGGCAGCTTGTGCGCTTCACAACTAGGGCAGATAGGTAGACGTACCCTATACCCACCTACCTCTACTCGCGACTAGAAAGGCCGATGGCACAATGCTGCAGACTTTGGCAGAGCTTGCTGAAGCCTTAGGGGTTGAAAGCGACGTATTTGTACTAGCATTTGTATTTATAGAATAGTCCCTTAACCCGAGTGCAAGGGTGGGAGAGAGTTTTGGAAATTCTTTGTTTTTTTTTCCTTTTTTTTTTTGTTTTTCATTTCGAACGGCGATAAAGCTCGACCATATTCTTCAGCCTTATGGATTGATAGAGTTGAGATTGGACTCTGGAGTCTAACTATAGAACGAAAAAAGGCAATGTATCATGGGACACTGCAGTTATATATCAAGGAAATATACTGTGAAGGAATTGACAGTTGGATGAAGCTGCATAATTCAGCACCGCGGCTCGGTAAATCCTGCATATAGTGTTTGCCTCGCGCTTTTCTACAATGGAATGGAGTTTCCAGGCTGCAGGAAAAGTGCGGAGGGGTTCCGCAGACAGACACCCTCTAAAACTCCGTCACTCTTCTCATTCCACTTTCTGCCTTTTGTGTTCTTTTTTTTTCTTTTTTTTTTCATTTTTACTTTTTGTCTTCTACCGTGTATTCTCTCTCCCTGGACCGCAATATACTATATAATATATCGCGACGGTTAGAATTTGACAAATTTTATAATTTTTTGAAAATTTTCTTCGAAAATCATTAATTTTGACGAGAAAATATATTGAAAATCGTTCATTTTGATTTATTGATTTTTCTACGTATTATACTGTAATTGGTTTTTTTTTATACCTAAACTGCGTACCGCATATGAATTATAAAAGTTGGAATCCGTTAGCCAGGAAAATCACCGCTGTCCAAGAACGGGAAAAACTCGATTTTAGGTAAAGCTTGGTAAACTTTTTCCCGCAAGAATGCCTTGGGGCTATGATAGCTTAATAACCCTGGGCTCGAAAGTTGTGTTTATATTTCGGCCAGTGTTTGCGAGAATTCCTTTTTTTAATCAGCAGTCAAAAGTAAGAATTCTTACAGTTATGAGAGAGCAATGTAATGCAACGAAAAGAAAAAAAAAAGAAACAAAAAAGAAGAAAAATCAAATCAATCTTTGGTCATGAGAACATTATGTGTATGAATTCAATGAATTACGAGCGTTATCGGTATGATATGAAAATGAGAGAATCGAGGATAGAAACGGGATAAGCGGAGATACGCCAGACTCAATTTGGACTTAAGTTTAGTTCGCCGATAAGTTTTCGTCTCGGTATTACCTGTCAAGAATGTCACCAAACCGACTGTCCCCAACGGAGGCGCCGTTTTGTCCGAATCCCAGTGCGATCGATCTATTGATGGCTTAGATACGAAGCTCCAATGTCCGGGGAGCGAAGTGTCTGTAGAATATTTCATTGATAAGATTGACTCATCAGCGTAAAATTTTTTTATCCCTGAAATCAATTCCCGTTTTTTTTAGGGTTTGTTTTTTTTTTTCCTTTTTTTCAGAAATTTGTATGCCTAGTTGCGAGGTAATCATCGGATTCTCGACGCGATTGAAGAGGGCTAAGTAAACGACTGAGTTGTTAGCGGCTATAGGGATGAAGCGATCTGTTAAGAGAGGATAAATAAGAGTCATAGAATAAGACGTCTTCCCAGAGCATTCGGCCACTTGGCGCTTGACGGCGCGGAACTGCAATTCCTGGCTTTAAAACGACGCGCACGTAAGTATACTCGTGCACAAAGTCCGGGGGAATAGAAGTCGGTGGGTGACGATGAGACGCGTCTATTCCAAGCGTCGCGACGCCGCGAGTCCGCGGGTGCCGAGGCGCGTCACTCGTCTTAATTCCGCCTCTTCCTCCGCCTTTTCTTATTTTTATTTTTATTTTAAAAAATGTCTTTTTATTCTTCTCATTATTCCTCTTCTGGTGGCTGCCAGATGCCAAATTTTACGAGCTAGTCCCGCGTACTAGATACGTCATATGCATGCGGTAGTATCTATTTTCTCTTTTCCTTAACACGTTTTACGTCTTGCAGCGTTCTGCATTTTTCATTTTCTCTCATACAGCGACCCTGCCTTACCCTGCATCCCGGATAAGGCTAAATCATAAATCCCGTCGTAGTTCCTCCCTCTGCGAGGCTCTAATCCCCTTCGAGTCTCGTGGAAGCTCTTGGCAGCCGGTCAAAAGGCTAGCAGATCATTTTTCGCGGTTTCTTATTTTATAATAAAATTCGCAATTGTTATGCGTCGCAATTCAAAGTATATTCTCTCCCTTCATATTTCATTTTCTATTTATTTTACTTTGCCAAAATGTACCTACCCCCAACGCCCGATGTTTACGCTCATACCTATACAGTAAATCGAATTGTTGCGAAAAGAAATGAGAATTTTCTTATACCGCGCAGAAAATATATTTCACCAATGTGGAGAGAGAGTTTATTCTTCTACACAACCGCACCCTCGTGTTTTGCTGATATCAAAAAAGCCTGCAAGAGCTGGCGCAACCAAATGCAATTTAGTTTCGAATCAGCCCCGTTGAGAAATCGTCGCGCGTAGGGTAGCTACATGTATATAGGTATGTATACCTTGACGTATACGTGTATATATATACATACATGTATATATGTGTATATGTATGTATGTATGTACAATATGTACAGCCTCGGCGACGCGACGCTTGGCATCCTTGAATCCTGGGGGAGCGTAGAAGCCGGTAGATACAACCGTAAAAAGCACCACGATATGGGGCGCAAGCTTCTGTCAACTGTTTCGTATACCAAGCACGCTGCTTCTCTTCAACCACTCTACGATTTTCCGCGATTAACTTTTCGCTTGTATATATACGTACCTACCATCACTCGACAGCTTTCGCTGGAGTAGGTAAAAAGCTTCAAGATAAATCTATAGATCCCGTTTGTGAAACGATTTTAAAAACACTTTTCAATGCGAGTATGAAAAAATAAATAATAAATAAAAAGCAAAAAGCAAAAATATAAATGTCCTTCAATATACCTATACGGCTCGAACGCATCATGCAGGTAGAACCGAAAACTGATTCCCGCGGAAATAATTGTTCCGAAAAATTCTAGCCTCGACTATTGTCCGACGAAATGTGTATTTCTCATTTTTAGATTTTTTTACAGTTTTCAAACCCCGTGTATCCAGCGGTTATTAAATTATCAGACGAAATGGAGCCGCTTGTTATACCACAGCGAAAAATTTCGCAACATTTTTTTGTCGAACAAAAACTTCATTACGTATGAATGTACGAACTTTTTTCACGGCTAAATTTTACCCCGTGTTTTTTATCATTAGATAAAGAAAATGAACAGAAAAATAAATAAATAAATAAAAAACAGAAACCAGTGAATATATTCCGCACGATAATCTATTCGCTACTTGAGTAAACGCGTCCGCACTAAATTTTCCTAAACCATTTGTTTTAAACAGTGGACAAATTTTCACATAGTTTCATTCTACACGTCGGGTTAGAATAGCCGTTCTCATACTGCAGATATACGGTGAATATGCAAATATGCGGAAAAATTTTCGATTGGCAATAAAATATAAGCCATCCAGAAATAGCTCGCTGCTTCGAAGTTCGAGTATATCAATCGGCGGAGTGCAGTAGCGATATTCAATCGCTGCGGCTCGAGGTTACTCGATATTGTGCTTTCGCAGGCTCCACAGTCTCGACTAGGTACCTAGAAACTAAAAACTTTTTCAAAATTTATAACCGAAATTGTTATTGGAATATAATTTTTCAATTCATCAATAAATTCGATGAAGACATTCCCCATGGCCAAATTTTAAAGCCCAGTGGAAAATTGTTCATCTCTGAACTGTTCTGCACACATAGATCTATTATGTAAGTATATGTATGTATGCAGTATGAGATGCAAGAAATAAGCGGTAAGAACTGGACTGACAATGAGCTAGGGAGCAGACGTTGTTCCGAAATTGAGCAGAATGAATTCGTCCTCGAATTCTAGTCGTTAGTTTATTACACTATATATAGGTATAGGTATAGGTATAGGTATACTTGGGTAGGTATAAGGGCTTGCCAAGTCCAGCAGAAAATTCTGATATGCAAATCGTACGTCAGAAAGACTTCGGGGCCGAGTAGTACGTTGGTTGAACTTTAATAATGTTGGAAGAAAATTCTGTTCACTCGAGAAGAGAATAAGAATAAGAATAAGAATAAGAATAAGAATAAGAAGGAGAATAAAAAAGGAATCGTATTTTCGAGATGGTAAGAAACGGAAGTGGCTTGGCGGTTGCTACTCTTTGGATCTTTATAATACCCAGTCACTTATCATACTCAGAAGCCAAAGCGAAGTCTGCTTTAGTCGGTCAAGAAAATTTTTCCGCCCCTAAAGTCGCCGCGACATTTTCAAAATGTAAAAATCGCGATTTTTTAGCCCGGCTTTAACGGTTTAATTTTAATTTCTGATTGGGGGAAAGTCTCCGGTCTTTTGAGGGGCAAAACAAAACAGGATTTTGCCGATGATCACGTTTCGAGTACGCCATGTATCAGGGTATAGGTATGTATATAAGCAGGAAAGAAGCGTAGACGGGGTAGAGGAGGCATACTGCCGGGGTTTTCCTCCTGGGGGAAATCACATGCCCCCAGTTTTACGAGGGCCCCTCTTTGCCCTTCGTTTTCCAGGGTGACCCACGGGATCATCTCGTTTCCCCTTTCGCTCTCCATCCCTTAGTGTTTTTTCTTCTTCTCTTACTTCTCTTTCCATACTTTTGCCCGTGTCTTTGTTCTTTCTATTTATCTATTTATCTCTCTCTCTCTCTCTCTCTCTGTGCATCTCCATCTCTTTCTCTTCGTCACTATTTCTCTTACTCTTTCGTTATTTTCGGCGTTCCTCACCACGGGACGTTTCCAATCACCCTGGGAATTACACGCGTCACTTTTCACCGATCCCTTATTTTCCCTCCTTTTCTTTTTTCTTATTCTATTTATCTCCCCATTTTTCGCCTTCTATTCTTGTTCGCAAAGATTATGAGCCGGTGGCTAAAAATCTCAAAGATTTTTTTTTTCAACGCTTCCGCGGTTTATTAACCGCTCGACTCTTGACCCTGCGGGCCAATTTTCTTACCACCCGCATTTATGGAAATTTCAGAGACCGTGACGAGCTGAATGTTAGAAAAAGGCTAATTTCATTGCCTCAATATAACCAAGGATCGTTTCAAACAATTGAAACAGATACGAGACTCGCCGATTCTACAAGGCTCTACCATCGCGGAACCCGCGGAATAACAATTAGGCCTAATGACCTGAAACAAAAGTGAACATCCAGTTCTTCGCTCGATGGGCCAAACCAGCACGAGTCCTAAGGTTACGGCCGAGGAACGGTTTGGAATTATCAAAACCCTCGTCAAGAGAGACGGCCACACATCGGACTATCAAATATCACAAAAAAAAAAGGGAAAAGGAACAGTTTTTGAAAAATGAACCTTTCTCGTCAAGAAATGACGCGCGATTGATTCCCTGGAAAATTCTCACCCCCTTCTATCTCCGTCATTGAGCGATAATTTCACTATTCCATTCCACTAGTCGTTATTCTACGAAATGGAAATTGCACAATCGTACTGTTCGAAGGGGTGGAAAGAATTAAACCAAATGCCAGAATAGTAGAGCTAGAGGCTGCACCGAGTTCCAGTTGGCCGGGAGGTCACGAACCGTGCTACAGCCGTGCCGCGAATCGCTTATGATATTTTCTTCTCCCCTCGGTCTTCATCTCCGATCACAATTCTTCGGGATTATCTTACGGAACGGGGAACCATCCTCTTCCTCTTCTTCTTTTTTCTTTATTCTTTCTTCTTTTTTTATCTCTTCTTTTTACCATCATCAAATAATCAATGCTTTGAACTCTGCGCTCTAAAAAATATGCGTCTGGCAAAAAGTAAGATGACTGAAAAATCTGCGACTCATCAAAGCACGTTTAATAATAAGTTGTTTTCGACTAGAAGAGGGGTTTTCGGTTTGAAAATAAGCTTGCTGTTCACCCTCGATAAACCCACCCTTCTAGTAGCTGTATACTTTCATCAGTTTTCTACTAGGATAAAGAAAACAGCGTTTAAAGTTCCTCTTCTCATCCCTCTCCACTATACCCGACGCAGATGGGGATGATGTTAAGAATTATTTATAAACACTTGTGGAATTAACCCTCGTGATTTTCCCGTGAGGCGACTACAAGCGATGCAACTTTGTCGTTTTAATGCATGCTTAACTTCTTAAAGGTGAACATTTAGCCACCCCCTAAGTACCCCGAGGTCGCCTTGGGGCTCGAGATACCGAACACGATGCATAGTAATGCGGAATAAAACTTTTGATGAAACGAAAAAAGGGAAAAATCTCGTTACTTGTAAAAGGGATGTTAATGTCATCCATTGCACTAATAATTACGTTGCGAATTCATTGTATGCAACATAGGTACATAGATATATATAAATACGCAGGATGAAAATTGGCGTTAAGCTTTTCGAGCTTGCGGGTAGAATTTCTGCGTAGTATGGTATGGTGTGGGTTTTGGGAAACGGCACGTAAACAATATCCGTGCCCCCCGCAGCCTCACCACCCTGCTGCTTCTAGTGTGACTGTATGTTGGGCACGTACAGGTTTGATGTCCCCAATATGGCGGCCCGTACGCCCTGACACGCGCGCCCTAAGTGATATCCCTTAGTTCTGACCCTGCAGAGAAGAAGAGGTACCTATAGTGTTCTCACTAAGCGTTTCGGGATTAGAGATCGTTAGCACCTTGGTCAGTATGATTAGTTTAATCGTAAGCAAAATTTAAGGGATGATTCGGACTTCCTTTTCTTCGTCTTTTCCTATTTCTTATCATTCATCTGATACCCCTCTTTAATCACCATGTCCAAAAAACTTTCTTTCTTAATTTAAACTCTTCTTACTTTTTGGTATTAATCTTTAATGAAAATTAATTAAGGGGTTGATGAACTTTCAGATTAATTTCATGCCCTGATAATCAGCCTTTGATCGTGTACTCGAAACTTTTTCATATCTCACAACCGTATCCTTCCTCGTTCAGGTTTCATTCATCACCAACATCCATGCCCAACATTTTCGAATAAATATCGCTAGATAATCCACCGGAACAACATGCGGTCTCAATTGATGATAATCGTGAAGCTATGCCACTGGGATGAGGCCAGGCATCAATAAACACAAAAGACGATTTCACCCCAATTCTCAGGTATCATTTTTCTATTTCTTTCGAAACTATATAAAGGCACTTCAAAAAATGATTGGTGGTAATTGGTATACCCACCTATTTCTACGAGCAGATGCTAGCTGCGTCTCCTCTTATAACGTCTAATAAAACGTCTAGGTCGACTATAGCGGTGGGTCTAGCCTGTAGAACCATTCTTCCGTATCTTGCGGTAAAGCGTGGCTTTTCTTAACAGCTAACAGATGTCCGAGAGTGGTTTGAACGATGAGTGTCTTTAAATATAGTCCGTCATTTTCGCTTTCGGAAATTTGTCAAATCAATTTTCCTAATTTTATTGTTTTTATTTCGAAGAAAATTTCCTTACATCCGGCTTCGTAGATAGTCGGGGATTTTCTCGAGCAGCAGGAATAGCTGTTCTAAATGCATCTCCTAAGACGTCGATGTAAATATTGCATCCCGGAGCTTTTCTATTTCTTTAATTTTACTATCCAGTCTTTATTACGAGGCGACAGTTGGCTGCACAACACCCGTAGAGTGCACTCTAACATTTTTTACTCCTTTCTCAATTTCTTACTTAATTTCTTTATTTCTTTTCGTTTCTAAGCGTTTAACTTGAGCCCCGAGCCAGAAGAAGAGTCTGAGCTATGCAAGAAACACAAAGAAGCCGACGTAGCTGGGGCTATTTTTTTCTCCAGGGTTATTAAGACAATTAATACAAGACGCGTCGGTAGGTCTCACATCATATAGTATATAGGTATACACGTATATATGTCATTAACAAACTCGTGGCTAATTAGTAATTAACATTGGACTTAAAGCACGTGGAGCGATTTAGAACCTCTGCGTTATTTGTTAAATTCGTCTCCTCCCTTAGGTATGAACTATTCTTGTAATGAATTCTGATAGAATAGAGTAAAGGAATGAACGAATAAACGTATACTAATGAATAAATAATTAGATAAATAATACAAAGCATTTATTCAATCCTCCACCCCCACCCTGAACTTTGGGGAAACAAAGTGCGGAGTTACGGATAGGCAGATAAATTGAGTAGAGTAAAAAGAGGAATAAAGAGGTAGAAGGGATGTGAGATAAGGGATAGAGGAGAGTAAAATAAAATAAAATAAAATACAAGGAACAGGTTTTAATTCCCGAATAAAACGTGTATATTTTATCCAGGGTGTTGTCGCTATCAGGAACTGTCACTCTCGAACAGAGCTCGCTGGCCCCATCCTGGAGTTATCCTGCAGCTATCCTGTAGCCAGGGAAGGGCAGGATCTCTACAGACACCCCGCGTTCCCGTAATCATCCCTTATCTCTCACTCCTTCATCTCCCTCCGGTTTGCCTCGACCGACACCCACCCGCCTACACTCTATTTAATTTAAATAAGTTTTAAAAGTTCCTCGGCTCGGGGGGTGGCTCGCTTTCGCCGGCAGATATCAGATCTCAGTTGCGTCTCTCTCATTTATGTGTCTCTCACACCATCCTCGTTCTTCGCACCCGGCCTGGTCCAGGGAACAGAGTAAAAGACACTTTAAGCAGGACCCGAGATTCTCTCGCTCTTGGTTTGCTCCAAGCACTCGCCAAAGTCGACGCTTTTATTCCCTGATTTAATTCCGAAATAATTCTACGGATAATGACTTTACCCAGACCACCCCTATACTCTTCTCTTCTCTTCCCTTAAATTCTCTTCTGTACTCTCGACAGAGTGAAAAGTCACTGTCACACTGTCTGGCGGTTACCACCCTCTTTCCCTCTCATCGTGTTTCAGAATCAAAGAATAAAAATTATAAGGTCGGAGAGCCGCATGTATACAGGCTTTTTTCTTCATCGAGATAACTTTACAGACGCATGAATATGTCTTCTCTTCATTTTTATTCTCAAATCAAAAAAAAGCTTCGGATGAAAGAGAAGCAAAAAAAGAAAAGAAAAAACTGAGAGTCTCTTTCAATCAGAATTTCAAATGTATACATGGCGATTTTTTCATAAGATTGGATTACCTTAAACGATTAATCTATCCCGCATTCATCATACTATCTAAGCGCAGTACTTTTAATTACCGTTTTTATTTTTACATTCAAAGTCTTGGTACTATCGTTCATCTGAAACTGTCGTATCTTTTACTCAGTATAAACTTTCAAAGTTTTGTATATCTGGTAAAATTTGAATAAATTATAACGCAATCGCGGGTTGTAAATTGTTAAAGCCTGCAGGGTATATGTATACGTATGTACATACGATGTGTATATTAGCGTTGTCCGTAATTCGGTTATATTCAAATTTCGATGCTCCCATGGGCCACAACGTTTCCAAATATTATAGAAAAAAAAAAAAAAATCTAGTCAAAACCCCAGGTTCCTATAGGTATCAATTCTGAGTACTCCCCCAAAGCCTTTGGACTTTCCCATATGAATAACCCACGATTTTTAGTACATTAGGTTTCGGCTACATTTTTTTTTTTGCATATATTTGGAAACGTTCTGGCCCATGGGAGCATTGAAATTCAAAAATGTTCAGATTGACGACCATCCTAGTATATGTAACATGTGAAATTAGTTTTTTCAACCCCTATTTTATAACGGAGGAATATATCTGTTACCTGACATGTAGTACCAAGTTCCTCCCTCTTCTTTTCTCTCTCTCTCTCTCTCTCTCTCTCTCTCTCTCTTCTTTTGCCTACCGATTTTCGAGTGGGAATTTAACCAGCACGAGTGTGCTAAGGATTGGGGCGGTTAATGTCGACAGAATGGGCGAGCGGGGATTCTCCTGGTCGCACCCTTGGCCGCCCCTGTGTGAATAACAAAGTGGCTATCTTTCCGCGTAACAAAAGCACAAATGACACAAGGGACGAGCCGCGTCGTGCTGATTTTAATGTTTAATGGTCTCGTGCTTCAGATAACGGATGACTTGTCCGTCGAGAGAGTAAAGTGAACTAGTATAGCTCCTCTTCAGTAATGATAATAGTAATAATAATAATAATAATAACGATGATGATGAGAATAAGAAAAGAAAAAAAAAAAATGAAAAATGAAAAGTATACAAAAAAAAAAAAGAATTTTACAATTTTTGCTGTTCATTTTCAAGTCCGCTCACTCACTATCGTTATAATGCCCAGTTTGATCGTTTTGCAGGTGTATACCTATACATCTATCTATAGACAGTAGCTAAATTCCCAACGGGGTTGATAAAACCGCTTCGAGTAAAATGGTTTACCGCGAATGCGCTATCGATCCTGTTTTACTATAAAGGCCTGTATGCCAGTCAATTTTTACAAACTATCGATATGGCAAATGGTTTTACGTTCAGACATACCCCTCAGGCAAGGGGGTTGAACCTGAAAAAGGCGGAAGATCAATTTTTTTTATTTTTATTTTCCTCAAAGTCCACATGGTGAAATCGATCACTGAGTTGATTTTCCGGAGACTTTCGAGGCCCCGTAAGTAGTATTTGGAAATTCATTAGGCTCCAATGTAACGCTCATCAGAATTTCAAGAGCAAGCTCTAATGTTGATTTACATGATTTTGGATCCTGAAGTATGGGCTAATTTTATTAGAAAAGGATTATATTGCTGTCAGCAAAGTATAAAAATGTCAGAAAAATATCAGGAAGGATGCTGAGGACTAGCTGTTTAAAAAAAATTCATCAATTCGAAAATGAACTTTGAAGTAATACAAATACCTACTAGATAAATTTGACTCTCTGTTAGTTATACGTCCGGTATAATTTTGAGACCAGGGTTTGGGCTTGAACAATATAGAAGTTGTTCCTGGCCAATGGGCGTACCTACCTATATATTCTCTGTCAGTTTGGGTTTGCGGCGACTTGTGACCTGCCATGATTTGACGGGTAGGTACTATACGTTGAATTACCGAACAGCTAATGTAAGGATGTACATACCTTGGGTATACCCGAGTATACGACTATGTCTGGCAGGTTTCTGCAGGAGCGGTTAAATATACCTATATATCTTCTCATCCATAGACAGTCGAGACTCGGCCCTGTGTTCCTATCTGTATTGTTTGTTCATGGAAATTTCGGACGGTGGTTCGGTTTGGCCCCCTGTATACCCAAACAGGGCATGCATACGCATAAGTTTACTCCGGTATGAGACAACGTTAGTAGATGCTGCAGATCCCCGTTTGCTTTTTGAATGTTGCTTTCTAGCTTCGGGCAAAAGTTTTGTCAAAAAAGAGAAAAAAAAAAAAACAATGAGGAAGCGTTCTCCTGGGAATTGGCGAGTCAAATTTTTGTAAATTTTCGAAAAAATGGCGCTTTTCGAAGTCGTCATACAGTCGTGTCGTGGTTATACGAAGTGGAGCTGCTATCTCTCAGTTTTCGGTTCGTCGGAGTATAAATGCGACGTGACGTGTTTCGCCCCTTTTGCGTAGGGAGGTAGAAAGGGATGAGGATGAGGACGAGGACGAGGACGAGGATGAGGATGAGGACGCGGAGGAGGGTGATTTTTATTCGATTTTTATCGGGAGTTTAACGACGCGTAATTTCCCAAATGGACAAGCGATTGTTCCGCGGTTCTACTCGCTCGCTCTCACGTTGGATATGATTTATTATTTCACGCATTGATTACGGAATTTTTTTCGGGTGTCTGATACACGAATTTTCCATTATTTTCATGTATAGTAAATACTGAAGTCTGACTGGAATTTACATTTTTCGAGACACTGTTTCAGATCGAATTTGAAAAAAAAAGAGTAATTTTTTCTTTTTTCTTTTTCAAATTCTCCAAAAGTCGATGTAATTTCAAGTTCGAACCTATAATTGTGTTTATATTTTGTTCAGACCCCCAACTATCCCGATTTTAGACATTTTTCGAAAGTAATTAAACCGAAATTATACTACCATTAATAAATGTTTGAACGAAGTATACAAAACCCGCGGTTCAGGCGTTAGAGACATAGTATTTAATCGTGACGTTAAGAGCAAGAGGCAAAATGCAAAGCCGATAATCTGATTATTTTAAAGCTCGCGGCCCCACCAACCCCCAACTATGGGTTGTACCATATACCATAGGTAGCGACGGCGGTGGCGGCAGCACTCCGTCAATTATACATTATAAACAGTCATAAGTATGCAAATTTCAGAGTCGCGCACGCCCGAGACTCCCACGGGATTAGGAGACCAGGGTACCTCGGGGCGCCAGCCCCTGGAGCTCGTGGGTTTGGCTTTTATATATATATATGGCTTTTGAATAGCTATATATATATATATATGCATTTTGTATATATATAGGTAATTCGCGGCGAAAATCCTTCCTCTGAATATCTCAGCTACGTCGAGTACGACGACGGACGACCTTTTACGGATGAAATTTTTTTTTTCTCTCTCTCTTCTACCCACATAAAAAGACCCCGTGGTGGACGATTCGTGCCTGAGTAAACCTCGTCGCGGTGAGGGGTTTCGAGCTATAAAATTCTTGAATCAGGAGTCAGAAGGGCAGGAGGCAGTTACATTTCCCAAATACGAATTGCCATATTCGCAGGTCAGCCCTGCAGTCACGCTACGCTACACTATTTTATTACTCAGAACCCCTAATCAACCGATCCGAACAAAGATATAGCCAACAAACATCTGGCTCATACACAGTGTCGAAAGAAAAGTCTTCAATTTTTTACGCGTTAAAAAATTTTCTGAATTATTTTTTAAAAAGCGTTTCATTTTTTTCCACATTTTTTATAAAGTCAAAAAAATCTCGGCATTGAAAGAAAAAAAAAAATCAAAAATCTTCCAATGTGTTACAGACATTACTGTGAATCCCTTGTGGGACTCGGAACTACCAAACACCCAATGAACACACCCTGCACCTCTATACGTCAACGCGTGCGTGCACGATGATATGGTGCCGTTAACAGAGGGGTATTTATGTATATTGGCGATGAGGGAGACAGCTGTCCGTAATTGAGACATTGAAGATAGCTGTTTCATGTGTATAAATGCCCATCAGGTATGTGTCTCGTATCTGCGATCGTTAGATAGGTATGCATACATACACGCACATGAACATCGTGGATGGTGTTTCTAGGGTAAAATTTTTTTTCCTAGTGTAGAAATTTTTTCCTACCCCATTACAAAGGATGAGAAAGAAAAAAAAGTTTGTATCGGTTTTATATAATTGTCTTTAAAAATTAAATAGGTATTCTTGACCAAGGGAGAAGTCGAAATAACAAGCCATCCAACGAATTGATTATTATGTCTGATGGTCTGCTGGCTAGAGGCTAGCCGGAGGTCGAGCAAGCGGACGTTCGGTTCGACAGACGTGGAACATGGTAGACCGGTACCAGCGGTTCATATCCGGCAACCAGGAGGATACCCCGAGGTCCTAGCGCTCCCAGTCTCTCAGGATATGAGTATCCGTTAATATCCTAGCGTGTAAGTGGGCAAGGTAATCGATACGAGGATATAGATATATTGTAATGAACGAAGATCAGCTAGATTTTGGATTTTATGATTCTGGTTTATTCCATTCCCCGCGATAATTGTCATCGATATTCATGACGTACAGACGCATGAGTATTTCGGAAAATAAATAGTAAAAATAATTTTCAGGGTGCGTGTCCGAAGTTCTAATCGTAAGCCGATTATCGACTGTCCACGAAATCGTGGGAAACTGTAGTCGACGGATTACTCGCCTCTATATAATACATAGAAATACACTTACTTGGTTGACAGAGTCTAACACGGTGAACTTAAACACATCTATATACCTACCCTACAAAGTTTCTGAATACTAGGATGAAAATTTAGCATAAGGAATTCGCGAGGGTGCAAACTAGTTGGCTGACATCAATTCTCCCTTACAGCTATCACGATTTCGAAGATGGAGAATACACCTGTACATGTAATATATATAATATATACATATTTATTTTTCTCTATATATATCTGCAGTTTGAGTATAGACGTGTATGTATTATGTATACACGTATTTAGTATTTACGTAACTTCGCCCCCGCGCGTTTGGCGAGACGTTGCCTTAATTAAAGCCATCAATTCACCGGTTGATTAGGTTCCAGGGTTTGTAAATACTCTTTTAACCCTCTGCTCTAGATAGTGTATCTATATATTTCCATCTTGTTGTATACGCGCGAGATTGTGAGAAAATTTTATCAAAGTAGGTTTAGGTGTTTAGGTATACATAGATATATGTATAGGTGGAAACTGATTCTCCACTCTCTTCGCAGCTATCTGGTTAAACTTTAGTTAGAGAGACTGTAGTGAGAAACATCCCTTTATTCCTTTTACATTCTATAGGACGAAGAAGCCCTTGCTACCCTTTCCCACCTTCGCGAGGCTGAAATACGATTCCGTTTAAACGGTGTAAATGAAATGCCGTAAATTAGAATTGAGAACGAGGGAAGGAAGACAGGCGAAAATTCTTATCCTTGGATAAGAGCTTGCACACCCTTTGAAACGACGAGAGAGGGAGAATGAAAATAAAATAAAAAAAAAAAAAAATTGAGAAAAATAAAAAAATTTTATAAACCACAATCTCGAATAATTTCTTTCTTCTCTTGTAATCATATGCCACGAAAAAATTTATCGCTGTTCCCATTCGATGAACATGAACTTAAGAAAAGAAAAAAAAAAAAAAAAGGAAAAAACTATAAGAGTTACTTCGAATTTGAAGATACGAAATATCTTCTTTGAAACGGTATCAATATTTTTTTTGATAATTATTCAATGCCGATTGCAAAAACGGTATCGACAAGGTACACGATGTTTTTTTATTTTATTTTTTTTTTTTTCTATCAGAAACGTATATTTATAATAAAATTGAAAAAAGTACCTTAGAGAGAAAGCTCTAGGTCTCCGCTGCTTTGGAATATAAATTTCGAAATTTTTTCGTCTCTCATTTTATGATATTTGGGTAAAGAAAAGAAGTGAAAAAAAAAAAAAAAACAACAAAAAAAAACTCGTCGTTCGGCGCGTTATTCGTCTGAAGAAAAAAAAAAAAAACGATAAGTCGATTTAAAAAGCTCTTCTTAGAGAAACCTATTGTGTTCTTTATTTTTTGCTTGGTTTTTTTATTTTTTTTATTTTTTTCTCACGTGTTTGTTTTCGCTTCCCTTTTTATTTCGATTATTTTTTTCTTCTCTGTCTCGCCCGAATGTATAGTCGAGTGAAATTCTTCTCATGTCATAAAAACAACATTAACATTTAACACACTATAAGGGTTGAAAGTTTAAGCTTAAAAATGATATCAACCCCTTTAGAAACACTCAAATATTCTGATATCTATACATATATTTGTCCCTGAACTCACCCTCTTCTAAAACTCGTCACCGCGTCGCTTCAAAGTCTACGGAAAGGGTGGCCCGGCGGTGGTGGGTTTGCAAATTAATACCGAAAACTGTAATAAGCACGCCTTGAGCCACCCCGCAGCGCTAGCTACCTCGGCGTAATGAATCCCCAGAGGTAGAGAAGAGGTACAGCTCTCGGTTCTTAGTATGCGGGACGAGTCTGGCCCACCGCAAAGTTACACGTATACGTACACGATATATACACACACACATGTGTACACGCGTTCGTATAGAAATACGTAGACGTCCATATGAACCTGTATTAGGGTGGTATAAGGCGAGTGCCTACTCTAGCTGGTCTGAACTTATCCGAATTGCCGTTTTCACCGCGGAAATATCGCGATATCGTATCCTAGCTTTCTACTTCTAGCTTCCTAGCTAAAGGCGAAACCAAACCCTTAATTGCGAGCAATTCTAATCGAATTTATAACGAACAAATCTTGTTAATGGATCCGGTATATGCCTAGAGAAAGGAAAGGAAAGGAAAGGAAAGGAATTACACCGCCGTTAGAAAAGAGTAAAAGGACGTTTCCGTAATGAGAGTATACGTCTCATACTCTCTCTTTCTTTTCCCCTTCCTCGTTTGATTTTCTATTATTCCATATTTATAAAAATTTTATAACAACGTGGCGTGTATTAACGCATATATTCGATGTTAACTATGAACATGCGCTGCACGTGTGTATAACAAGCGGTAATTTCTAGGTGGTTGCATGGGGGTTTGAGTATATTGTATTATCGTTGCGGTGCAACGATGCGTGTCGTTATTACTAAAGCCAGACTTTATTAATGTTTGGATAATAACCGGACGGAGTGTTTGATTTCCTGAACAAGCTAAAAGGGCTCTGTATATGGAAGTTGACGGGTATCGTATAACATAGGATCTAGAATGCCCTACGACCGAGAAAAATCCACACATATATACATACGCATTTGCCTGTGTGCTTTACGTATCATATGCCGCGATATAAGGGTGGGTATAGAACGAGGAAACAGGAGTAACCCAAAGAGCGATTTTATGTTATCATTAATTAGCGATTTTTTCCTTTTATCACTACAACGGAATGGAAGAAAGAAAAAAAGAAAAAAAGAAAAAAGAAAAACGTATAAAACTACTTCCAATATCCTGACATATATTACACATACACTGCAGACGCATATACACGTGGACGGATTATTATACTTGTGTACATCGCAGGAGCAATATCGAGTATGTTATACCACACATAGGAGGGGTAGGAATTCCCTTATCCCTCTAGCTTCGACCTTGTTTCATCTTTCCTATTTGCCTTCGAAGTAGAAAATTATGCTGGCATATTATTGAATGGCCTCGTAACGGAGGTTTACAACGACCCAACCCGCCGCCATTATTCCATCCTCAATGTCTTTCGGTTATACATATACCTCTGTATAGGTACGAAGGCGAAACTTCGTATCAAACTTATTTCATCCTTCCCGGTGTTATTTTTCCATTATATATATGTCCATGTATACATTCATATCTATATAGTGTATATTTGGTCAGCTATGGAACATCCCTTATTATGTTATCTCGTTCTGGAATTACGATTAATTGGACAAGGGTATACTAGAGCCAAGGCCGGATCATAAGAGGCACGTATACCTAGATATATACGAACGTTAGTTTAGGGGTGGTTTTGATACGTGTAGTCAAGGAAGAGCGGAAAGTGTCTTGTTCCATGCCTACCCCTCGCCGTTAAAACCGCACCCTCAAGGCTTTCGGAGATTTGAGACGCCCCCATATCCACAGAGGGATTTGCGGGCTCTTGAAAACGGCGCCCCACTGCACCCCGACAAAGTCCGGAAGTCGCGATCCGCGAACCTCTTATTCAGGGCTAACTATTCCTACCCCTAAGGCACCGGCATAACTCGATACTAGCTTCTTCCTACTCCACACGTTTCCCGTATCGTACATGTACGTCGTCCCGCACTTGTCTGCAACCCCCTGCAGATAATACGCGGAGATACGCCTCTGGCTTAAACTCTAAACTATCTTCCCCTTTCGACGTCCGTAGGTATAAGATATAGGAATTGAAGACGACAGGATCTCGCACCCCGAGGAGTTTGATTTTTGCGTGGGGTCAGATAGCCGATGAGCAGCGCCTCGGGGAGTGATTTTCTGTTTTTCCCATTCTTTTTTCTGCACAGTGATCACCATCACTTCTTTTCCTTTTCATTCTATTTTTTCTTCCCTTCTTTTTATCTCGGGATAAAATTTCCAATTCTTTTTTTTTCCCCTTTTTTCACTTCTCGGGATCACGGGGTGTGATTTCCGCCGGTAAAATACACATGACGTCATGTAATATGTGGCAAAATAAATATACATGTACAACATACCTCCTATACTATATCCGAGCTCGGGTTCGTGGTTTATACTATACATATGTATCGAGGATCAGATCGTGTTCCGAAATGCAGGACCAGAGAATCTTGGTAAATATATATTATATATATATATATATATATATATATATATATATATATATATATATATATATATATATACATGAAGATACATGCACACCGTATATATATGTGGCACACCGGCTTACCGGACGCCTGAGTTACTCACCCCGCAGGGATAAAAGGGTGAACAAAGTACCGTACTGGCTACGATTCGCGCCAACCTCTACCTCCCTTATTTTCTCATCCCTCTGTTTCGCGAGCCAAATTGTTTCCGAAGATCCGGCCCGCCCCAGCTAATCAAAGTAAACGAAATACGACTATTGGATGGCAAACCGACTCGACCCGTAGCCTCGATTAAGGGATGCTCGACGTTACCCATATTCTATATAGGTATATAGGTGTGGATAAATCCGTTTCAACTGTCTCCGTTGCTTGAAAAAAAGAACCGAAAATAATTTCTGAAAATTTGAACAATTTTCGATTATTCGAAGTTCCGTTAAAAATTTTGATAAATTTCAGATCCCCCGATCCCTCGGTATAAAAATTACCCCAAGGTTCTTACTCTCCGAGTGATCGAAGTTATTTGGTTCCTCTATAAAGGGAAGAAAATCCCCCGTCTGTTCCAGCTCCTATATATACTTTAATTATCGCTAGCTGGCCCGTGATAAATTGGTCGAATTTCCTACATACGTCGATTATTGTCGCCTGCAGTAGCAGCTCACTGCCTAGCCTGACCATTTCGCTGTCCGGTCCATTACTTTCGAATGTGGCCTTCCAATATGTACCTCCACCGACATATATACACACAATAAACACACTCACACACGTGTACCTATGTACCTACATACATCGTCGAAGCCGTTGCCTATAATTCAATCTTGTCAAATCCATTAGCGCTGTGGCCTCCACCTCCACTTCCACTTCCACCTCCACCTCCGCCTCCGCCTCCGCCTCGATCTATGCCGATGGGTGACTCAGGCACGTGGTGGTCCTGGTTAACAACGAGGCTGAACTACGTATAATTACCGGTTCAGCGTGCCTCGGACACGCGGGTTGTCTCGTCTAGTATGGGGTTATTTCGGTGACGCGACAACCCTTCCCTTCCATTCCCTTCCGTGCTTCTCGAAATGCGCTTAATGAAACTGGATACAGGAGCGAACACACCGTGTCACTCATATACATGTATATGCATGGTTCGGGTCTATGCCCGGGGTGCAACCCCATCTCCAATAATCTCTGTATCGGTAAAGCCTGTGCCATACAGTGCAGTGTAGTGTGTAGGTAGGTACGGGGGTGTCTACCGAAAAATTAAGCCCATATATACCAGAGAATGGGATATATTTTTAGGGGTGGTAAAATCGGCGAAGGGATGTGAACAATATACGGTTGTTAAGACAACCCCCCCCGTATGGGTTATAATTGGGCGAAGGGATGAGACCGAATAGCTTTCGTGAATTCGGGCTACTTTTACAAGGGGTGATTTTTCAAAGATATATAGATATAGATGTACGGAAAATTCCTTTTTTCTTCTCCTATTTATACTTAAAAGAGAGAAAAAGAGAGAGTGGAAAAAAAAAATGAAATTTACATCCCCAAGACCAACGATATTCGATAGTCGGGGTTGCATTATTCAAAGGGTTGCGCCTCGCGGTTATAAACGAAAAAAAAAAAAGAGAAAAAAAAGAGTTCAAACTGCTTGCGGACAATCGTCTCGCATTTTTCACACCCCCTCAAGGCACGCGGGCAAAAGTGTGCGAGGTGTCCTAAAAATCGTAAAAGTCAAGTGAATTACCTGTAGGAAAAAAAGAAGACAAGAAAAAAAAAGAAAAAAAAAAAATGAAAATAAGGGATGAATAAGTGCCGCTCATGCGTGGAGGGGAGAAAGTGAGAATATAAGGAAAGTTGAAAACTGACTTTGTCCAAAGTGCCCCGGCGAGACGCGTCCGACCTTCTACCAGCTTATACTAGCGTGTAAAATAAAAATAATTACATAAGGGTAGTGAGCGTAAGAACCCCCAACCCTTATCTTATATTATCTTATCTTCTCTTCCATTCTCTTCTCTGTTTCTCATCGTCCCGTGGCGACACTCGGTTGGCCCATTCCCTTTAATAATCGTCTAGACTCGGTGCTCTGCAAGCCTTGGTGCTTTCCTCTGTGGTGTAGTATACGCTTCGTCCTTTTTGCATATATTAGAACGTGCGTTTAAATTTAATCGCTCAAGCCCTAAAGGTTATTCTCGGAGATCAAAGCAAGTCGTCGCGAAAGATTGATACTGTTTAGAGCCCTCGTTCAGTCAGTTTCCCTTCGTAGCGACAACTCGTAAGTATAAATCGCTATACGGTGTTCGCAGACAACGGGTGATCAGATAAATAACTCGAGCGCAAAGCGGGGGGCTTCTCGTGGTAAATTCTTGCTTTCATTCTTTATTTCTCTCTTCATTCCATTCATTTAAAATTTTTTTTTTCTTTTTCTTTCAAACAAATTTATTTTCATCTTTTCACTTTTACATTTATATTTATATTTCTTTCTTTTTCTATTTCGCTCTCGCGTTAACGAGCGTTTCCGCATATATTTTTCTCCCTTCTCCCCCTGACTTTTTATTTTCATTATCTTTATGTTTTTTTTTTCTTATTTTTTTTTTTTTTTTTACCACCCCTTTTTTCCTCTCTCATCCCTATTCGAAACGTGTTTTTAGTCGGAGACAAATTACTGCGAGTTTAAACCTTATCCAACTCTATATACGCGAATAGATTCATGGTCTACTCGTCGGATCATCGATCCATTCCTGGTCTCTTCTTACTTTAGTTCCGCGAGCGGAACCACCGCACCGCAACCTCGGCTCGGCTGTTTGAACACACAAATCTGTCGTGCTTTACGGTATGGCTAGTGGGCCGAGCCCCGGTTCGGGATGCTTAATTTTAGCAAGACGACGAATGGGGGCCTCTGATCTTACGGGACATATATTCTCAGTCGTGGAACGCGTCGACTAAGATTCGATGAACCGAGACCTCGGAGCTTTGCTATACGTACTCCTCATCCTCAAACTAACACAGAAGCTGAAATCATTCGCTGCGTACCTCACATGCCTTTTAGACATTCGTATCCATCTAACACCGACTGACGTCTCTCGCGTGCCTCTTCCCTCAACTGGTTCAAAGGTCTACTCATCAACCTACGCTCTGATTTAGTCTTTATATCTTTCCTCTCTCTTTACCATTTGCCTTTTCTCTTTGTTCTCTTTGGCCTAAAGCCAGTTTACGGCCCACTGCCCTTACCCTTAAATCGTACTTTACGGACTGGCACACATTGTGGCGAAAAGTTTAATTAGTGCAGCCTGTCCTCTCCTTTTCTTTCTTTCTCTAGTTTTTTTTTTTTTCGTTCAAACTGGCCAGCCAGCCACGCAATGAAAGATGTTGAATAAGATAGTGAAAATAGCGAATAACGCAGTTTGGAGATTGCCGGGTAATGGTATAGCGGCATTAACCGACCCTTGAGGAATCGAGGATTTCGGGTATTCGCACCGGGCACCGGGTTAATCTAGCCATGAAGAATCTAGAAGTAGTAGTATAGTTGTGGTAGAGAAGGCGAGATGGAGTTCAGCCGAGTAAGAGATCCAGGTTTTATTTGGTTCCTAATGAAACATTGGTGGCCGACACGAGATCGTAAAGATCTCTTTTCTCAACCTGGAAGCTGAACCGAGCTATGTGGTGTAGCAGAAACTTGGAGTCTATATTTCTGCCATTCGCCGGTACCCTCTGAGAGAAAGACGAATAGCACAGTGCGAGTTAAGTCTGATCTACGATCCTAGTTATTCTCCCTTGAACCATCGTGTGGGCCGACGCCCGCAGGTCCGGTTGTCCGGTCCCGTTCCGGTGGTGGTAGTGGTGGTTGGTAGTGGTCAGGCTCAGCCTTTCCTGTACAACTTACTCTTACTTCCTGTTTAATATATTTCCGCCTCTGCAGACTTCAACCTATAGTATAGTATGGCCATGCGGTGGAATGGCATGGGGTAGCATGGCATATAGCATGGCGGGGTAGAACTCTTCAAGTTCTTTGCTATTGGAAAAATCCTCAACCCCCACCGACAATTCGTTTCTCTTGAGCTGCAGGGAAAATAAAGAAAAAGCGAGAAACAAGGGAAAAATAAAAGAAAATGAAAGGAGAAAATGTAAAAAAAACAGGGAGCGAGAGAGAGAGAGAGAGAGAGAGAGATGGTGACTACTCGTTCCATATAGCTATCTCTGTATTCTTCTCAGTTTCAAGTGTTTAACCGTGCGTTCGTGAACGGAATTTCTTTTACTTTATTTTCAACCCACTGCCGTTGCAGTAACACCGCGAGAAATATAACCAAGTGACATTGTGTCTTCTTTCTCCGACTTGCGGTCAAATCTGGCTATTCCATACAATCCTGTCGCACAAGGATGGGAAAGGATGACGTAAACTGAGGCTTTTTTCTTTTTGCGAAAACTCACAGTTTTCTCATTTTTCACCTTTCCAGTTTTCCGGGTACTAAGTATCGGTTAATTTTTTTTCTTCTTTTATCCATATTTTATGAGACTGCGACAATGAGGTAATCAGTGGCGATGATATTTTCTGGTTGAAAGTATGGAAATACCGTTTTTTAAACAGAATCTTATCACTCTGGTCGCGGAGCAGTTATACAAGGGTAGTTTTAAATGGAGTTGGTCGTGACCACGCGCAGGGGTTGATTGCGATAGTAAGCGGTAGACCGCGACCAACGTATAGAAAAGCAAACGTATAAACAATGCTTGTAGAAGAGAGTGGGAGAGAGAGAGTTGGGGTAGTCAGTACTCCGCTCGTGTTAGCGTCTGATAATTACGTCCATAGTTACCATGGTGTTCAAGGGATGAAAGCGGGTTTTGTTCCCGGTGGAGTGATTTCATTCAACGAGTTACGAAAATGTATTATTTTACTTTTCTCTTCTTTTTTTTTTTTTACACCGTGTTAGAGCGGGCGTCCATCTTTTGATTCATAGGGTGATAAAAAACGCGGAGTAAAAAAGAAGAAAAATAAATAAATAAAATATTATAGTAAAATAAAATAAAAATTTGTGAAAAAAAAGTACGAAACAAAATTTTAGGGGGTTTGTCGACGGTTTCGGGCGATGGAAACTAACTCTCGCCTGCTTTTTTCTATTCTTTTTTTTTCTTTTCGTTTGTTTTCTCGCATTTTATTATTCAATTTTGTTTTTATGGTTGTGATATTTTGGAAAAAAATAAAAATAAAAAATACGAAACACGAACGCGTTTCTATACCCGCTGCGTTGCGCTCATGCATCCATCCCTCCCCGACGTTTGGCTAGCCCATGGCTCGTAGAATGAAGCAATCAGCGCTGGTAATGTTTGCACTGTTAGGTTTTAAACGGGCCTCTATACGCCGAACCCCCAACCCCTAACTTCCAACCCTCAAACCAAAACCCTCCATCGTTTCAACGGGTCCAGAGTTACATAGTTCCGTCCCTTTTCAACCCTTGCCTAGCTGTACTCACAGCTTTTCTCTCCTCCTTTGTCCCTCCGGAACGATATAGGTGGATTGTTGCTTCCCATTTCGTAAAATCAATCTAGGCATGTATAGTATATAGTGTATATACACATTCGTGTATAGGGTGTATCTACAAATGTCGAAAAATCGAAACGAAAATAAAATAATTAAAAAAGTTAACGTTTACGGAAACGCGATTGGTCCGGATCCCCAGTATCCCGAATTGATTGTCCGTCAACGACAACAACCGAATTCAATTTAGAAAACTAAACGCATCCTGTCGCCGCAGTCGCACATCCGTTAGTACTGCAGTACCTTTCACCTAGTTCGAAATCTTTAATTGGAAATCGTTGCGACAATGCAGGTACGGAAGCCGCGTAGTGGTTCAATTCAGTTGCACGGGACTCAATCTTCTTTGGCAAAAGAGATTAGCGGGAGAAAATTCTCGTTACGTTACGTAGCGTTTTTCAAATCCTTATATGCGATGGTTGTGGTGGTTCTTCTTATTCTTTACGTGTCTGTATCTCTATGTGTTAGGAGTTAATCTCTAATCCTGAAAATCCAACTCGAAAAGGCCTGAGCCAAAAGGCACCTACCTATATTGGATTGATCAGAACGGGCAACATTGTACTCTCGTCTTGTCCACTCGAACTCCACTCCTCCGCTCTTCCGCAGGCTCAATCTCAAGCTCAAGCTCAAGCTCAAGCTCAAGCTCACGCTCACGGTCGATCTATCAATGATTGAGGGTGAACGGGTCGGAGGACCAGAAGGACCTCCGTTCTTGTCCCTTCGTCGTAGAGGCAGCAAAGAACCAAAGGACACGTCCAATTATCGGCTGTCACCAGGACCTGGGGTCGAGTAATGGCGCGAATCTTTTCCTCCCTTTTTTTTTCCTTCTTTCCTTCTTCCATTTTACCTTTTTTTTTCATTCTCTTTATGGTTGAACGTGTTGCTTGGATCACTCAACCACCGCGTAGGTATATACAAATTCTAGTAACATTCTCAATACTCGCATACGCCGTGAGCCACCCTTTCTCATAATTTCAGAATTTAAATTAATCCTAAGCCTAGCCACCCCATAGCGAGTTCTAATTATTATAATATCTGTACCGCTCTTAGAATGACCCTAGAATAAAGGACCGGACATTTTCGACGCTTAATTAGAAGGATAAGTGTCTTCGTTGTCGATATGGAACAGGTACACCGACGCAAAGGTGATCTTCAAGGTTTATCTCGCTCTTTTCTTTTCTTTTTTTTTTTATTAGATACTAATTTTCACATTTGTTTATCAAATTTGATGAATTGACGTTGTATTTATTCGCCGGCTTATAAGCAGCTGTTTGGTTATTGAAAAATATTTATAAAAACAGTATCCGATATGTATGTATTTAAACACACGTAACATCACATACGTACTTTGAATAATTAGCAGAGTTTATATTTCACACAGAGATCATCAAACAAATTTATTTATTTATTCAAAAAATTTTCACCGAATTTTGGTGTAGGTAGATATCCTGCAGGTACGAATGGTTATGTATATTTACACCCCCCGCGTTTAATATATTAATAAACTCACCCCTTGGTCATTTTTTTTTTGTGATATCTATTTTTTATTTTTATTTTTTTGTTATTTTGCATTTTTCTGGTCTTTTACCTCGTTCTACTGTTTTTATTTTTTATTTTCTGTCTCGTTACAAAAGCTTCGAAATTGTTTTTCATCGAAAATATTTATCGCATATACATATATAGATGCAAACTTTCGACGCTATGAGAGAATTTGACAATTTTATCTACAAACCCCTCTGCAGCTGGCTCTGTCATTATGATATTCCAAAATTGGAAAAAGGTGGATTTCATTACGCAAACAACCCGCATAAATGAAATGAAATAGAATAAAATAAAATATAACCAAATTTTGTGCTATTCTCACGCAAATGTTGATTGGCTAAAACACTACTCCGCTGTTATCGTCGTTTTCAATACCAATTCATCCCCTAAACGATTTTACCAAAAATTGAAAGTCGTTTGCATAATTTTACCCAGTTGAAATTCGGGTATTTTTGACACGGGGAATTGAAGACAACGAGTTATCTAAGCACTGAAATTCTAACCGTTTGGAATAAATCAATGTTCGTGGAAACGGGAGGGAGAAAAAAAAAAAAAAAAATAGAAACTCTTGCATCGATTCAAGTCCGTTTTTTTATTCTCAATTGAATTAGTTACGATGGCTAGAGGGATGAAAGAATGACGCTGTCGATCGTCGGGGATCTATAAAACCGATCGATTCTTCTAGCGGACGTAAAATTTGCTGGCATACATTGCAATAGCGAAATCATCCCTTAGAAATGAAACGTGCAGCCTAGCCGGTCTGGTCGATGGCTTGGGGTAGTTGCCTCGTATAAACGGCTGCTTTATGCTGCGATTTTAATATTTTATTATGCGCCAAGGCACGGAGGTAGAAAACCGAGAGGGTGAGGTAAGGTCCGGTTAGGAAATAGGAGAAATGTTAGTCTGAATAATTAATTGATCCGTTGCAAGGGAAGAAAGGAACTGTATCGAACAGGGTGGATAAATATAAGTATTGAATTTCATGGAGAATTCTTTATATTGGATTCCCTACCTTTTAATTATCGGACTTTGAAGTTTCAACTTGACGTTGATTGCAGTGTCGATAAATACACGAAATTATTGATTCAGGCGAGGAGCAGGAACCCCTGGGGTGCGAAAACTGCACTTGATCGTCCTTTGGCTTGATTTTAATCTTCAAAGTGAAAAGAATGAAAAAAAAAAAAATTAAAACAAAAAAAAATGTAATCAAAGCGTTGTTCCAACGGTTGAACTCTTCTAGCAACGGAATAATCGAGATTAAACGAATGGAAAACTACTGTATGGAATTTGATGAAAAGTTTAAAGAAGCTCAGTCAGCGGTGAGGGGAAAAAAATAACGATGAAAACTTTTCCGAAATGGTTTTTCCCTCAAACCATGAAATCTAGAAATGAGAAATAATTCTCGAAACGTTATCCTTCACTTTTCGTAATTGAGTAAATCGGGCTTCGCACGCTTATCGCGTTTCACCGATCGCTTACATTTATTTAGGATTTTTTAGCGACGGAGGGTGGGGTTCGCGAAGGCGTGATAAAATCGGGATAAATATTAAATTTCATTTATAATATAATATAATATAATATAGGTCTAGATTTGATGGAAAAAAAAAAAAGGTAATTGCGTTACAACCGAGCGAATAATATTCTTTATACTGTTTCGAGCGGATGTGCGTGGCCGGTATAACCGCTCGGACAAAGGAAGCAGGGAGTTATTCTTCCGTGAATAATTATACCTCGCGTGAAAATTTTCAACATGAAAATATATTACGTATAGTATATGTAGCTACGCAAAAAGCAAGAAAAAAGAAAATAGAGAGGGGGGGAGAGAGAAAGAGATAGAAAGAAAGAGTGGAAACTGGCCCGAAATCGATGAACGTGAAAGTGATAATACAGGATTAACTTCTTTATCAAAGTTTTTTTTTCTAGCATGTTGTAGCAGACAGAGAGTTTCGGAAGCTGATAAGTTGACTCTTCTTCGTTTTTATTTATTCTTTTCTTACAACCGAAAGACAGATGTCTTTAAGCGTTTAGTATACACGAGAGTATTTCGTTTTTAGTTTCAAAGTTCACGGAATATATAAAGCGAGGCGAAGTGCACGAGGGAGAAATAGAAGAAAGAAAAGCGGCTTTACGCATTTCTAAAAGCCAGGAAAAGGTTCCGAAATGCATCACAGTTTTCCTCTTGATTCCGCACAGTAACGTTGGAAAATCCTTTTCCCTCGCTCTTTGTGAACCACTCTGATACTCGACGACAATATCCTACTTCTTTAAAATATATATTTACATTTCTTAACCGGGTGTACACCGAGTCACCATTATTTTCCAAAACTTTACTTAACAGTTACCTACTTCCACATGGAAAATTTCACGATATCGACAACGGTCTGAAGTACAAACAAGCATGTCTCAGTCTCGAGATTTTCACCCTTAAAAAGTGACTTTCTAGTTTCACCGAATCGCATCGAAGCTATTTTTCTTTGGTCACTTTTCGAAGGATTCTAGGAGCATCGTTAGACCGATCCCATTGTCTAATGGCTAGTCTTTTTCTCAAAAGAAAACACCGCACATGACGACCGTTGGAATTTTCGATCAAATAAAACCTACAAAAGATGTGCCGCACGAATAGTTTTGCACGAAATTCTGTAAAGAGAAGAAAAAATAAATTTTGAATCGCAAATTGAGAAAAAAAATATATATATATCATATCCTATAAAATTTTATGAATAAAACAAATCCCAGAAGAGATATGCTGCAGGACATTGTTCAATGAAAATATACCAGCCCTTAAACATTCGAATTGATCCACCGCAACGCACCCGATCCCGCAGAAAGTAACCAAAGGTAAAATTCTCCGCTGTGATTTTTCGAATTTAGAAATTGATATTTTAAGGGTGGGAAACCGGAGACCGAAATTTCGGTGGTCGATCGCGGAGCTTTTCAAAGATGAAAGATATAATCAGTAAGCAAATATGAGATGCGGAATGAAGCGAGGCGAAAATCAATGTTCTTTGTTCGACTTCCTCTGGGCTAAAATCTAGCTTTAAAGCTAAATACTATTAAAGTAGTCGGGGGTGCAGAAGGGGATGCGAAAACGTGAAGTTTCGGCTCTGGCTCTGGCGCTGGCACGAAGTTGGTGTTCGTGGGTATGCGTGGTTCCAGTAGTAGAGTGCGAAGTTTGGTGGTACTCGGGGGTTCGCTGGGGCAAGCAGTAGCTTTGTCCGGTCCGGACCCTCACTTTCGAGGGCATTGTTTTCCGCGGTAATAAATTGTCGAGGGCCCAAGAGCCCCGTGCCTAGGCCTGCGCTTCCATCCCCCTTACGTAGGCCAACAGCCGCAGTGTCCTCACAACTTGACCGTAGATATATACACACTCTCTTCCTATACAATCTAGCCCCTAGTACATATAAATATACTTATATACATATCTGTCTCAAACCCCAACAACCGGCGCCGTTCTGTGTGCCCGAAGCCATTTTCCCGCGTTCTGCCTTCCTTAACAGAATTAGGAGGCGTCACGACGCAACGCGTTCGTCCGCCCTTACTCCTAGGCACGACTTGTCAACTTTGGAACGATATTTCCTCTCCAAAGTGCAAAGTGCAAACTGCAACTTCTCTTTCCCTCTCTTCATCTCATCCCCCTAAAACCCCATCTAATATAATAAATAATGGTAGATGTATGTGTATTGTGTAAGTCTATGTTTATATCCTCACAGCTTGGAAGGGTGCAGAGCATTTTTACTTATTCAGTTGGTTTTTTTTTTTCTTTTTCCTTTTCGGTTTTTTTCTTTCAGTATTACGAGCGGGGGTGGATCGGAGAGATAACATCTCTCCGGGCAGCTGCGGGAAGGGTTCCTAACTCCCATGAATAGATACAGGGGCAAAGATACCACGCTATTAATTCGAATATCTACCCGATCTATTCTAACTACGGGGGATAGTTGACCGTTTGGAAAGCGTGAAGGCGATCAAATTCGGGGTGAAATAAAAAAATCACGTTAATCATTCCCGTTAACTGGTTTTCGTTTTATGGTAAGGGTATAAAAAATCATGACTTTGTTAAGTTTATCACCATACATCTCGTTCAAGCCGCAGATCTCTCTCATATTCATACACCAATCCTTGAGCACTGGAGTAGCCGGAGTTTAAGCCTTCAGACCTATTATCCCTTGTAATCGTCCTTGCCAGTTCATATCTACGTTTTAACTCGGCGTGGGATGCCGCGTGCCTAAAGGACGCGGACGCGACTCGACGCGACGCGGCGCGACGCCTTTCGAGAGGGTTAGTCTAGTCCGCAGGATTACTACCAGGGTAGCGTATTGTACTATGTAGGGGGGGTTTTGCTGAATATACAAAGATAATGTCACGGCAACTACGGAGGGGTCAGAGTTTTGAAAATGCCACGTAAAGGGCGGAGAAGAGAAGGGACAGAGGAAGAGAACTGAACTGAACTGAACTGAACTGAACTGAGCCGAACTACCTTCAGGCTTCTGCAGGGGTGACATTAGTTTTCAGCAAAAAGCAAGTCGATGAAAAGCTTAATGACGTTTATATATGTACTAGCGACACCAGACTTTACTTTATACAAAATTTTACGGGATAGCAGCAGCAGGAGCAGCAGCAGGAGCCGAAGCTGAAGCTTGGGTTAAGAAGTCTTTGCTTTTGCTCCGTTAATTAAAAGTTACCATCGCTTGCTTTGTTCGTCAGCTGGTTGGCTGGTTTCACGGATCTTATAATTGTGCCGTTAGACATCTGGGAATATTTAATCTCAAGGATATCGTCAGTATGCCATGCCGTGTTCAACGATGAAAGTTAACTCCGAGGAATTATACCGGAAATAAAGCAACTCGCGAGAGAAACTAAACTAAACAGAGATAAGAGTGGCTCCTTCACTCCCCCCCTCTCTCTCTCTCTTTATTTCTCTCTCATTCTATTTGTCGAATGAGGATTTCGACCCCCGAGTAAACGGAACACGAGCTTTTATCTCTGCGGATAGTTAAAGCGGTGTAGGGTTCATCAAAAACTATAGGATCCAACGTTTCTTACGTAAGTGGGTAAATGCTCGTTTCTCCTTTCCGTTAACGTCGGTTTTTACATCTTCCTCGCTTCACTGAGTTTGGATACGAATTCTCTGAAGGCTTTACAGAACTAGGTCGAGCGTCCTCCTCAATGACGCTCTTCGTAAAACGGGAGCCAAAGAGGAGCGAAGAGAACCGAGGCACTAGCTCCGCTCCCTCTAGGCGGTTGCTCTGACTTATATATTCATCGTCCTTTTACTCTGTTACCAACAAACCCCGGCCGGGTCTTTCAGTCAAGTCGAGAGTTGCACCAGGCACTTGGCTACGATTCCACAAGGCATCAAGGTAGTGCCTTGCGAATCGGTAATCTACCAAAAAGCACCCTATACGCGATATGGAATTCAAAGTTCCTTCGTACCACTAAGAGATTTCCGAAAATTAAAAACCGGTCAATGTATGCATTGGCGACTGGTTATTTCCTGATAAAATGAGTCTATCGTCGAGTCCTCCAGGATCTATTTCTTCAATTTTATTCTTATTTTTTCATTATTAATCAAGGGAGGGAATCGATTTTCGCGAAGAGATACAGAGAGAAAATCTACGGGGATATAAATTCAGACGACTCACAGTCCTGGGCTTGTACAATTTCCTGATAAATTACAGTGGGAAGGATTCGATCTAGGAATCCCCTTTTGTAAAGTACTGAACTTTACCTCTACCATACAACCCGGTAATTATTTTACGGATACTACGCTCGTTAGAAGCTATCGAAAGGGTGGTTATACCTTGGTCAAGAAATACCGAGCCACCGTTCTCGTTATATAAATTCTCTCTATAGTCCTTTGGTTAATTTTATCAATTAGAACGAAAAGTTTTCTGATTTTATCACTAGAATCAAGCTGCCGCGATTATCACGGTATAATATATTCACCGTTGGGGTTGATGAACCCTTCGCAAAATTACCGAGACGAATTAAGGAGAAAATTCGTAAAAAACGAGCCTCGATTAATACCGGAATCAGGATTCACCCCTGATTTAATAATCGAACAAAAATTACATCCCCTAAATTCGTTATTTGATCATAGAAAAACTAGTCTCGCATTAACGTCCGCGAAAATATAGACCCTACCAATTTCAATGTGGGGGTGGTGGAGATATCGGATCCTCAACCTCCCCTGAAGAACTTTCGACAAGAGCCACTCACCACGCATCGTTCCTTCCCGACGATCCGTGATCAAATAAAATGAAACGCAAAACCGGAACGAACGCCCCTCATGCAGGTGTTCGTTTTATACCTCAATTCGTATATTTTCAATTATATGGGTTCAGTTTCATCCCTGAGTACCCGCCCACACCCATATCCACGGTTTTATTTTATCGCATTTGGATATTCGTGCCTGGTTTCACCCCGGATTTTTTATCTATAAAAAAAAAAAAAATACCCTTCCTCTTTCTCTCTCCCTGTCATATGTTTGTTTATTCATTCATCATTTTTATAATGTTTAAGTGCTTCTTCATTTATTCACAGGGGTAGAATAGATGCCATAAAGAAAATAGAGCGAAACAAGAATATGCTTCCTTTTTACTTCTTTTTATCACGATCGGATGAAAGTCCAAACATCCACCCCTAAAGTCAATTTCACTTTTGAGATCAGTTCCTTTGCCCACGTTTTCCAATCGCGGATCTGCAAGTGAAAATTTTCTACTTCCTTATACCATGGCTATACGTTTTTCCCATATATTATACTCTCACGCGTGTCTCTCTACCCCTGAATGACTGACGCATGGGGGTAAGCTAAGTGTACCCCGCACAGTCACTCTCTCTCAACTTCGACAATGGGGTGTTTAGGAGCTTTCGTTCACCCCGGTTCAAATTGGATTCCCGTTTCTTCAAATCGAGGGCGTCTTCTTCTTCCTCTTCCCCTTCCCCTTCCCCTTCCCCTTCCCCTTCCCCTTCCCCTTCCTCTCCCTTTTCCTTTTCTCGCGCTTCTTTTTCTCCTTCGTATTATTCCTCGTCGTCTACTTTCTCTCTTTGCCCTCGACTTCTCCATCCCCTTTCCTTTGAGAAAGGGCGAAGAAAACCCGCGCAAAGTACTCGTACAGACCAATTCCTGTTCTCTAATTTGCAAGCGAGAATATCCGGGCCTAGAAGTGAAAGAGGAAAGGAGCTTTCTTGAGCTTTTGATGCCCAAGGACTATAGTATAACCTCGGAGAAAGTCTTCGAGGGTGGTATATCCTAGTTAATTTAGTTGTTGTGTTTCCTACCGGGCTTGTCACGACTCTAGTTTCACCCCTTTTGCACCCTCGTTAATATTTTTCAGGACCTAAGGCGAACCGAGGATCTAGGATAATCGTTAAATCGTATAATTTTCGATTAAATCTCCTGGCCACTTCCGATGGAGCGTATACCCACATGTATACATGCTATATGTCCGTGCGTGATGTGGTAGCCATAGCTAAAGCCACACGAGGACCGGAAACCCCGAATTTCTCTGTGCTTGAAGAAAATTGAGTTTGCCACGTCAATCCAATGCACTCTTTGGAAGCCTATAAATGCCACGGAGTGAGTATCTTAATGCGATCTACCCTCGTGACCCGTCGAGCTTTTAGACTCCCCGCGGACGCGCACCCCTCTTATACCTACTCCCCACGTGTCAGCCACCCTAAGAGTTGAAAGGGGATTGCACACCGCGTACGAGAGTTTCGTGTTACTTAAATGGACTCCGAGGTAGCGCAGGTCATACGGTATGATTCATTATTGCCAAAAATTAAAGTAGGTGGGGTAAAAACAAAAAAATAAATAATAACTTTGTCTTTTTTTTTTTTTAATATCTTAGAACATCGATCTGGTTGAAGGTTCCTTCCGCATTGCGAATATTCTTTATCCCCACATACAGTATACTCCCTTGGTTCATATTTTCTAGTTTTTTTCTTTTTTTACGAGTAGGTATCATCCCTTTTTCGGGTCTTACATACCGTGCCGTGAATAATCCTGTGTATATTTCTTCACTTACCTACATTCGGTTTTATATAGTAGCTACTACTGGCTCGAAAGCTCTGAAGCAGAATCAGAGCAGGTTTCCTCCCGCTTAAAATGCCGGAGTCGTTGCCGCAGCCTCAGGGCAAGCAAGAGAACCAGCGAGCTTTACTTTTTATCATCCAAAAAGTCCGAGCTGGGATTGGGTTAGGGGTATGTATGCAGTATACGTACATGTACACGTATAGATACATACATACCTATATACCCGTACCTAAGTGTGTTGCTACGTCCGACTTACTCTTACAAAGCTAAAACTCGGGGGCGGAAGCTGCCCGCGCGCTTTTGACTTCACGGTAAATTCTCCTTCTCTCTCTTCATCTCTTTTCCTCTTTATTTTCCCTGATATTTCACGGCTTCTTGACACTTATTTTACACTTGACGGAGCTTTTCCCTCCACCCGTACCCCCAAGATTCACAGTGATGGACAGCGGACGCTACAATCTTACCCCGACCCGAGTAGGACGATATAACTGATCTGAAAGACCATTCCTAAACAGAATTATTAACAGAATATGTATACGAAGAAGATTACTTTTAAGAAACAAGAAAAGGAGAAAAACAATTCGAGAGCTTTCTCGTGCAAAATATAATTACAGATAAAGATGTTCGTGAACCGTTTTCTCTGTCAAAGCAACCTTTTATTCCAAATTTTTCCTTTTCGTTTGGAGCTCTTTATAAAAAAAAAAAAATAATTCTAAAAACGATCAATTCTATCATTTCCCTCTCTCTCTTTTTTTTTTAATCACTGTTCAACGAACTGATTTTCATCCCTCGACAATGCGTTATCAGTTTTCATTCTCTTTCCGAGCTGAGGGTACGTAGCTGTTTTAATTAATTGATTACCCTTGTTTTCCGGCGTTGATGGTAAAGGATTGATACTACCCCTGCGTATAGGTGGGATATATACGTACAGTAGATCGAGTTGTCGGTGGAATGTTATTATTCAAATTATAATTGTGAATTGGAAATGCCTGGCGTTGTATTATTAGTATGTTAAAAATGACAATTCCGTATGCATATATGTACACTAAGGTATTTATCTACTATATCTATATAGGCAGTACGTACTAGCAATCGGGTGCGAGCACTGCACGGTGTATTTTAGTTCTACTAGGTAGTCAACCGAGCCAGAATTTCTCAAGTCCTGTTAATACGCGTATGTGTTAGCACGTAATATATACAGTGGCTTAAAGTATTTATAGAATTTCTCTGTCTTACTCGAAATACGGATATATCTCTGGCTTAAACATATCTCGCAGTAGGTATAAGCCAGTGTAGGTATCCATAATAATTTACGCAAAACGATTCAAAGATCATCGAAATGTTTCTTTCTTTCTTTTTTTTTTTGTCATTTTTTTCAAACCGATTTTCAAATTTTTAGATTTTCAAATCTGATAAAAGAGGCGCTGCGTAATCTAGAAATTACACATATCTGTACAGTATATGTGTATCATATTATATACGACTTGTCGTGCTTTACCGTAGGGCGCCCAAGTTCTCGCGTGACAGAAGACCCCAGGGGTTGAAATCGATATCGTGTAGGTATATAGTATAAATAAAACAAAAGAGAAACGATGACGAATGCGATTCCGTCGAACGCGGTCGCGACTTTTCGACACGCTAAATTGTTTCAGCTGTTTTCGTCAACGAACTGCAAACGGGTTTCGATCGAGCGAACCGGGAATTGGTGTAGGTGGTATAGTGAATATACCTATAGATATATGGTATGTATATGCGTAGCAGAAATCCACTGACGTCAATCCTAGGCATTGATTTGTTTGTACACATTTATTTTTTTTTTCTTATCTTTTATTCTTTTTTCTTCAATTTAAACGGGGGATTTGTTCCACCTTTTTTGTTTTTTTACATCGATCGTAATAATATCGATGATTTCTTAAACCCTATATGAAATAAGATGCGCAGTTTTGCAGGTGATCGCTAATTTGCTTCTGATTTTATCCCTCGTCCCTCCTTTTTTCTCACTCTCTCGATCCAATTTATTTATTTTTTTTCTTCATTTTTTTCCCCTTTCGACTCATTTCTTTCATCTTTACCTGTGGGTCTTCTAACGATGGAGTTACACTCTGTCGTCGCAAAGACGGCGTATTAATTATCGGGCGCAAACTAATTAGCGTGAAAATTGAAGAATAGAATCGACTCGGCGCCTGTCTCTACCTGCGCTTCCCTACAGGGAAAAATATCCTTGTCAACTTACCCGCGAGTACCGAGGGAGAGAAAGTTGCAATTAAAATGAATAGATGAAATAAAAAGAATAATAAAAATGAATGAATTCAGTCCTAGGTATCGTTTTCTGGTGGTGGAAATATACCTTCAAAGAAATAACACCATTGAATTCTTTCTCCATAAGGTACTATTGCTCACAGCTCGTGCCAGAAAAGAAACATGATTATCTTTATATGCAGAGATATATTCTCGTTGAGAAATGTTACGTCGTATACCGTTCTGGAGAGAACGGAAATTCGTAACAATGCAAAACTCTGTGACGAGCCAATTAAGAGTTATCGATTATCAGAAAAGACGTACTATCGAGTTGTCGGACTGATAGGCATATGTCGATTGCAGATCCGATTTAACGATGATAATAAATTGCTGGGTGAACTAGTATTTCGTAAATTACATAAATTACCAAAGTATTTGGATTATTTAACCACAATTCAATCCCATTCGCGTATTCAAGGCTATTTTAACCACTGAATTCACACATTAAACTCTGAACGACCACTTATTCTTCTTCTTCTTCTTTTACATCTTAGTTTTGCAGCTGCCAGGAAATTTCTGATTAACTCATTCTCTCCTCCTGCAGTATAAATGTCTGTATAAATTGTCACTCGAAGCTTGTGTTCAACGTTGAAAATGGCTTGTTACGAGATATTTAACTACTATAGCTGAACGTCCGTGCTATTTCGATTCGCGATTTAGGTACTGGTTACTGGTACCGGTACTGGTACCGGTACTGAGTACCGCCTACCTACCACTAGAGATTTAGCAGAACACTCGACGGAATTGTTTGCTCAAAACCAAATCCAAACATACCAACGTCGACGGTGCAGACGGCCAGGAGCTGTTCGTTATTTCGATAATATGCGTTCCCAAAAGCGACTATAACCTCATGCCAACTGGGATGACATTTTTCCCTCGGTTTATTTGCTTCACTATGAAGAAGAAAGAAGAAAAAAAAAAAAATGTCCGCAGCATAGAATAGATTTTTCCTTATTATTTAATCTTCTATAGTTAACAACGAGACTAGAAAATTTACCTATAATCGTTGAAATTTAATGAAAGAAAAGAAAAAAGAAAAAAAAAAAATACACATCGCTCATGATATTCATAAACAGATCAAGAAATAAAGAGTCCAGAACTTGAACCCGCGCCATTGAACACTGGGTCCTCCAGTTTCGTGTCGAGTGGTTGCAGAGTCGGAGCCATCAGGGTTTCACCGGAGAAGAGGAAAGGGTAGGTACTCGACACCCGTGTATAACGGACAGAGAGTAGAATGGGAGAGAGAGAGAGAGAGAGAGAGAGAGGGAGAGAGTACTTGAAGAGGCAGTTGTGAGTTCTCACACGAATTAACGGAAGGGCCAGTACATAAAGTACTACAGCTAGCTGGCCACGGCCCTCGAACTCGACCCTCGCATTTCGCCTCTTAAGGGTCAACATTATCGTATTAAGAATAGGAGCGGAGGCAATGAAGATGAGTGTCACCTCTAGAGTAGCTAATTTTTCATATTCCATTTTCCGCGCGTAATTTTGGTCGGTTAAACTTTATCGAGGCACCAGGCACCACGGGGCTGAGGGCTGACCTAGGCCAGGTTTCGGGTTCGTTAAAACGTGTATAACGGCGCAGTAAATCGGTTTCGGGCTTTACCATGGTCTACTTATCTTTATCGCCCGTAAATCACCGATGTTAGTATTGATAAACAAATAATAATATTGTTCCCCCATAACTCAGAGGTGTACGAGCGTTTAACGGCAGTTTACTAACTTTATTGTTTAATGTCAACTTGATATATCGAAGGTAGTGGAAGCCCGACATGATCCTCAAATCGACGAATCTTATAGACAAAGATGAACGGATTATGCGAACAGTGATTTTACTCACATATTCGTAATCGCTATGATAATTGATAAATAACAAATTTCAACGCCTGTTCAAGCTCCGCTTATGCATATAGTATATAAGTTTCGAATTCCCTCTCGCCTCCGTGTTGACAGGGTGACTTATGTTTAACAAACACCAGCTGATACGTCTGAGCGTTACTTCGCCGAGGTGGTTTTACACGGAAAACGTACAACAACCAAAACTTACACATAGAACATGCAACACATACAACATATACAACATAGAACGTCGGAGTTTAGTCGAGTCATTGAAACGCTTAGAACAGTCTCTCGGAGTGTACGACTGTATTATGTTTGGTACGTGTCGTACGTATTTGCTTGGTCGGCTAGGGCTTCTACCTACTAGATTATTTGTTCGTATTCATGTACACTTTGTACTTCTATATACTGTGACAGCAGCAGTAGGTAGTACTCAGAGTTAAAGCCTGGCGCACTGAGAGGCGGGTTTCTCTGAATGAACTTGATTAACTACTAGGCCCTGAGTTTCCTCGAGATTATGAGTCAGTCTCGAATTAGTCAAAGCTGTGCTAGTCATAATACAACAAGCTGAGAAAGGGTTCAAACGTCTTATTCCATTAGGTCTTTTCCTCCTTTGACACTAAAGCTGCAATGACCTATCCATCTGATCCTAAGAAACGTTAACATTTTAACAAAGTCTGATGCTCCTCCTATTTCCGCGACGGTTTTACTTTGAGGAGAAAAAAGTAAAAAGAAGAAAAAGAAAAAAAAATAAGAACTGAGTTTCCACGTAAACAGGACGCGGTCTTGTAACCTTAACACACATGTAATGGGTATCTGCGATGCAAAGCCAAGCAATATCTTATATTAACGGATGGAGATGCGAGGTAGGGAAGGAAAAAAAAAGGAAAACTTTTCGCGAGACCTGCTAAGTTACGCAAAGCTTACTTATACTCCCCTTTATGTCCTATACTCAGGTTATTATCAACGGCTTTGTTTTCCTTTTCCTTTTCCTTTTCCTTTCTCCTCTTCTTCTTCTTCTCCTTCTTCTTCTTATCGTCTTTTTTTTTTTTTCTCCCTCTGCCATAGGTCATGCACGTAGAATTTCAACACCATAAGGAGAGAGCGTCTCCCTTGAAATATCTCGCAGCCCATTCTACCGTTGATTAGTTCCTCGCCGATATCTCTCGCCCTAGCAAGTCCCTCAGTCCCAAAGGACCACCGAATGCATTGCGATCCTTGTTCTGACTCACGAACCTGGTAAATAACCCTACGTAGGACGTGGGCCGAGTACACGTTGACTCAAAATACACTACACAGAAAAAAAGGTTACCTTGAGTCAAGAAAATCTTCTTGGTTTGAGAAAATTTTTACTTCGCCAAGGAGATTTTCGGTTTGAAAAATAATTTTCTTGGCTCAAGGTAATAACATTTTTTCTCCTGTGTAGGTCCGCTATTATTTCAGGAAGAAACAAATTGAAAGAAATCTAGGTACACAGATACGTACGGAGATTTTTTTTTATTTTCTTTATTTTTTTTTCAAGTTATTTTGGAACGACTGCTAGAGAGAGTTCGAGTCCTGTTACCGGGACAGTATAACGTAGGGAGGTAACAGTGACAGATAACTAAGGGGTGGTTTTGCCCTAGGCAGGGAGAACGCGCTCTCCGAAGGGTATAGGGGGCGAGTTCAGTGCTCACTCCTCTCCCCCTCCACCCCATAAATTATTCGACGCGGTGTTTTCCGGCAAAGATTGTTTTCCGTTGTTGCGGAATAAGGGCGGGAGTGAGGAGGACGAGAGAAGGGAGAATAATAAGAATAAGAAGAGGAAGAAGAAGAAGGGTATATAATCTAATGTTATTGCGCGTCAGCGTCACCGCCTGGAACAGGTCTAACGCTAACTAAATTTACGTTTATTAGGAAATAGAAAGAGAGAAAGAAAAAAAAAAAAGAGGAGAAATAATACCGCTGCACTACGGACAATTTCGAACCCTATTCAATTGCCGCAACTACGTCCCGTAGGTTTTTTTTTTAATTTTTTTTTTTTTAATTTCAAGTAGGGGTTGTTCCTACGTTTGTACACATAAGAGTGTCCTTCTCCTTTCATACGAGATTTCAAAATCGCAGGGGGTTACCAGAGCCATTTAGTAGCCAGATGCGCATACGTCAGATCCAATCAGGCGTATTTATTCAAGCTGTTTGTACCCTGGTGTTAAAAAAATAAAAAAAATAAAAGAAAAGAAAAAAAATAAAAAGAGAGAAAAACACTCAAACGTGATCACTGGGGTAGTCAACCCCTCGCTGAAGAGGGAAAAGGTGAGAAACGAGAGGGAAGAGCGAAAAAGAGAGAGTCAAAAGAGGTCAACGTTGTGTCGTCGTTCACTACGTCAGCCTCCATTGTGATCGCCTCTTCGCGAAAGGGTGCCAATTATCGAGTACAAGTATAGCGCGTATATGCACACACATGAATTGACTAAAGTATGCGAATCCGCGTATCCCTTATGTTCGGTAATTTTTTTTTGGAGGGAAAAAGGAAAAACAAAATCAAACAGAAGTATATATATATTTTATTATTATTTTTTTTTATTTCAACCCACGGCGAGTCGTCAACCCCTTTTTTCTCAACCGTTAGGACTGCTATCACTTGACTAAGTATAGCTACGATAAAAGTAAACCTATTTACCCAGACTGCATGTGAGGATGTGGCTTCGAAGTTCGAACAACACCGAGATATCGGATTTATGTTATCTCTGCTTATGTTATCTTGTGTCCTTATGTACCTTATCCACGGATTTTTATCTAGCGCATATACATATATACCTATAAGTATAATCGTCGTTCTGCAGACTGTTTTCCCTGTTTACAAGTACGAAAATCGTCCCCCTACATGTTTGATCTCATGAGAATCTTCCCGCGTTATTCTTGACGTAATCATTTTTCTACCTTGTCTCTCTTTTTTTTTTTTTTTCTAAATTCGCGGTAAAAATCTGATGCGTAACTTTCATCTCCCTAGCTCTCATCTCCAGGATGTAAAAAGTTCAGAAATTTGGAAGTAAGATTGAGATATGTCGGTATGGACGGATTCATGTACAAATAAGTTTTCCATATTCGCTTTCGAAAATGGGCGTAAAAATAAATTGAATTTTAATTATTTTCTTTCTCCTCTCTCTTTCTTTTCCCTATCGTTTGTTCACAGTTGACAATTTACACCCGAGAACTAAGTGCACGCTTCAATGATCACGGTACACCCTTGTTTGATCTGCGTCATCGTCTGTTTGCACTCTGATAGGAAAGGTGCATTTCTTGCGATAAGATAATGGGGACATTCAGAGGCAGGCGGGTCGAGAGGCAAAGTGCAGATAACGACGAACCATGTATGCCATAGGCATAAGCTAATACATGTCATAAAAATAAAAGATAAAATGAAATAAAATTATAGGGAATAGCATGTGTCTAACATGCAATATCCCATATCGATGCGTGTATATGAATCAATATCTATGTGTGTGTGTGCGTGTGGGTGGATATGATCCTCGCCGAATGTGCAAGCTACATTCCATCTAGATGACGTTTCGAGTAACAGGCTTCGACGGGGCTGAAGTATTTCCGACTGTGACCTATGAACTTAATATCGCAAATGCTGACGGTATGACTTTCATATTGCATGATGATCCGATGTCGACCGGCTGGTGTTTCTCCGGGAGAATTCAACCGCTCTTTCGTAAAATCGTAGATAATAATTTAGAGCGTTTTGGATCATAAGAACTCGAAGTCAGAGTATACAACGAGGAGAGACCCTATGCACGAAGTTTTTCGTTCAAATTTTGGTTAAAACGAACAATGGCCCGAGAGTGGAGCTTATGAATTTTTTTCAACACCTCTGAAATCATTAAAATTGTTTTTACGATAGTCAAAACCCCGAGGGATGAAGACACCATCGAAACAATCTTTCGAGTAAAATTTCTTCCATACAGAAGAAGCTTTTGATTAAGATTTTGGTTCAATACGAACAAAGCAATGGAGATTATACATTTTTTCAACATCTAAATTTTCGAATCATTGAAATCGTTTTCACGATAGTAAAAATCTTGAAGGATGGCGAAAGCCGCGATCAATATCTGATTATGAATTATCTTTTTTTCTTGACAGAATGAAATGACTAAAACAATGACGTAATAAAATTGCCTGACTCAAATCTGCATTATAAAATAGCCATTAAAATTTGGTTTCGTTGTGTAACTCGAAGGTGGCGAAACACCGTTTCGGTTCGTGTCAAGTCTGGTAGTTCTAGTATATACAGACTAAACCTGAATTTTGACGGAAAATTATAACGATTGTAATTTTGAATTAACCATTGCTCGTTGTCAGGTATATATGCACCGCAGACGTGTGAGTTGGTTAGTAAATTCGCGGATTTTGTGACGATGGTATATACGGACGTAATGTGCGTATAGACACATACCTATAGGTATACATGTGCATAGCTACATATACCAGTCACTCGAAACGTAAATTTATTTACAAGGCGTAGTAGCTGTATGTACTCGCATACAGGCAGACATACGGTAGAAGCAACGTACTACTCGCACAAGCTAGCGCCCGATGTATACGGAAGCGTATACCTCGGTGATTTACATACATATCAGTTTCATTTCGTCGCACCGAAACGCGCTAGCGAGTTTGCGAGGAACGGGAAACCCCGTAGCGCGACAGATGCCCAACTCACAATATTCATAATTATACTTATGTAGAGGCGTATTCATATATGTATGTAACATCGCAGTACGAGGGGGTGTATCTCCCTCCTCGATCTCGCCTATAGATTTTTGATTCTCGATCCCACATTGATATTCAATTTCATTTCAAAAGGAGATATTCATTTACCTTTTCCTCTTCTCTCTCTCTCTCTCTCTCTCTCTCTTTCTTTCCGTGAAATTAATTATCTAATATATTATTTGCCTCATTTCGCTTAATTATTACTTATAGAAAATTGACAAGGGGCGAGGGCGTAAAGCTGAACGAAACGTTGCCCACTACGCCTACGGTATAGCATATAAATGTATATATAACTATATATTATATATGTATATAAGGTAATTATTCAAAATTAGTCAATTTTAAGCCCCTTCTTCGTCTCGGAATTAAACTTATTAATTCCTCCGTAATCTCGACGACGATTTCGAGGGATTTTACCCCTCACCATGGCATGGCACACCACGCCAGCACCCTCTCGTATTCGTATAACCTACCTCGACTCGCAGCTCTGGCTCAATCATGCAAATTTCACTCGGGGAATGTGTATATAGGTTGTAATTATAATATGTTGTGGAGGGGTGAGAACGACGGCTGAAGCTTTACAAGGGGGTGTCAGTCCCAGCTGTTTCTCCTGCTGATAGTACCCTACCCTGCTGCAGTCAGTCGGTCATTACGGGCGTGATCGGTGTTTGATTGCCAACCGCTCTCCTCTATTATATCCCCCGTAGTTTAACAATTCTGCACCCTATCTTATATCAGATTTACAGTAAGACCCTTGCCTTTATAAGTTCACGATAAAACTTCTGAGAGAACGGTACCCGAACTTTTTACGCAAAAATAAGCCTTTCTTTCTTCATTCTCTCCGTCTGTCTGAGCCAAAAAGATACAGGGGTAGTTTTTAACCAGTTTCTGACTAAAGTCACTGTTCTTCGCCTACTTATTTAGCAGCAAATGTCGTATACGTCGGGTCGCGTCGCGACGTCTACACTCAGACTTACAGTATAGGGGTGCGATACTCAGTCAGTCAAGTCAAGTGCCCCGTACAGTGTCGGGGATTTTTACTGTTTGGAAAACAATTGAGCCAGGGTTTTCCCCGACCCGTCTAATCGACGCCTCTTTCAGAAAATCCTTCAATGCTTTAGTCCTTTCGGTTAGGGATTTGAGGAGGGTTTCTTCTTTCGTCAATTTCACTTTCTCCTTTCGAGTTACGAAATTCATTCCTCCGGTTTTCTAGCGAGAATAAACGAAAAAATGAAGAAAGAAGGAAAGACAGAAGAAAAGAGAAACGAAAAAAGGAGAAGAAAATAATAATATTTGAGAACGTAATTTTCCGCGGAAAACAGACGTTCGTTTATATCCCGATGATATTTCGGGGGTCCTTATAACGACTCGAAGTTATTACTGGGGATATAAAACGGTAATATATATACCGGAGCTAGTGATCCCTCGGAAACATATCGTTGACTAGAATTGGATCGTCTCCAGAGAATTGCGTAGCCGACAGTCTATAAAATATTTTAAATGTCCGTAAGACACGTGCCTTCAGATATTTGGCAAAATTATATGCGTGAGGATGTAGGTATACCGTGTATCAGAACGAGTATATTATACAGTGCGATTCTCTGGAAAGTAACTCGCCTAGGAGCAGTTAAAACATCGACGATTGGGCTTCACGTCCCACGTAATAAATAAAACCCAATCATCGATGTTTGAGCTACTCAATTCAGGCGTTTCGCGCTTGCCTATCTTTTAGGCGCTTTACTTTCCAGAGAATCACTCTGTATATAAGATCGTGCTGATATTTCTAAACTAACATAAACCCACTGTGGTAAGGGGTTGTAAATCGACTAGCTGTCTCATCTAAATAATACTTAAGCTGGATTATCGTGGGTTTTCAATCCAGTCTTGAAGTATTCTCGTTTCTCTTGAATATACTACTATAGCTAACTAAGCTACTGGATACGTTAATAGATGTTAAGGCTTGTCTAATATTTTCTATCAAGTATTAGGATTAAAGTGGGCCTTTATCGCGTAGTTTTATTAAGTCTAGACTCCTGAAGACCAGATATTCCGGGCATGAAAGTTTGAGAAATCGATTTTACCCCCCGAAGATTTAAAAGTTCTAACAAATCGTTGGCCATTACGTCGAGTTACGTAACGATTAAACCCATCAACTTGATTTAGGAACTGAACTGACGAGCAACGGGCTTTCTGCAGTTGGTAGAAGTAGAAGTAGAAACAGCAGCAGTTACGTCGTTAATTATTAATTAAATCCTTATCACCCCGATTCGTATCCAACGTACGGAAACTCGACGACGCGTCGTTATACAGTCCGCGCAATTTGCAAACCGTCAAAGTTTGATATGAAAGAAACGAAAAGTAAAAAATAAAAAAAAATAAAAAAAAAACAACAATAATGAAGCATATTTGTTTCTATCGAGTTAAATATGTCGTCAAATTTTCAAATAAGCAATCAGCCTATCTCGGAAAAATTACGCGAATTATTAACGAAAAAAATCTCCCGAGAAGATATTTCTTAATTAAATTTTACGCGATGCCCACGTTGACGTGAGTTTATCGTTGAATGGAGATTTTTTACTGATTAAAATTGTCTCGAAATTTTTCTTCTTTAATAGAAAATAAGTAATTAACAGAAATTTTGTTGCCATCTAATATCTGCTCGGTTGTTGTATCTCCTTGTTATGTTAACCGCGCGATATTTTCCCTAGGGCTAAAATACGACACGCGGCTTTCCCAGGTGGGAAAACAAGCGTAACACGCGTAATAACGCAACCAGGTTTGAACCCAGGTGGTTTGAGTCTGCCCTTAGAGGAAAATCTCGGGTTTTCGGAGCTTCGTAATGAGTTTATACCCTCGGGGAACGACTCAGGGCTGTCCCATGTCTCGAGAGAATATCTCTTTACGCGAGGTCTACATGTCTTGTCGATATTGACAATTAAAAGATAATATTTTATTTTATTTTTTTATTTTACAAAAATCACATAAATTAACAAATTTTCTCGAACCTAATAGCTTAATAATGAACTCTGCAGACTTACCACAGACTTGGAAAGGTCTCCACGTGTCACGTGCAGTTATTTGACATCACTGATCGTTCTGTGGTTCGTTTAGACGTCACGATGTTTATTGGTCAGCTAGAAAGGAAGCTGCAAACACTTGATTTTTCTTCCTATTAATGAATAGTTCAGAATCACTTATTGTTCATTAAGTGTCTTGATAATTGTGTATCGTGTGTGTACGCGACTACACGTATCAATATTTTTTTCTGTTGGTTATCCGTTCGATTATCTTTATCCTTTTTAAATAATTTAAACTTTTAATTGACAATGATTATTTCCGATAATAATTTATTCATTTTTATTTATATACTTTCTATAAAACTGGCCTACTTTATCACGTAATATCTAATGAGAAAATCAGTGATAACAGTTTTGATTAAACACAGAAACCCCCTATTGTTCATAGACTAATGTTAATTGGATCGCTTGTGATAAGTGCTGACGTCCTAATTGGTATGCGCGACATCCGGGACGAGGGAAAAATATATATGTATATATATAATATGATATACGTAATATATATATGTATATATATATATATATTTATATTTATATAGAACACTGCGCCGAGTCACGCGTTAATTATATTTAATTACTCTTCATTAATTATATATTTAATTGGGGTATAATATCTGCAGGATGTTTTGCCCACATTTAAAACAAATAGAACCGCCTTAATGGTCATATATATAAAATATCTGATGAATAAAAATGATATTTATTATAAATTTATCTGTGAATAACGGAGGTGATTAATGGTCTCAATCATCATAATCATCATTGCCTTCATTAAATCTAAGGATATATGTATATTTTTTTTTCTCTCTCTCTTTCTTTTTATTATCAAATTAGTGAACGAGTATAATAAACGACGAACTCTTATATCGTTGAGCAATTTTATTTATTATAACGACACGCGCCACCAAGGATATATATATATATATTATATGTACATATGTATTTATATATATATATATATTATTTTTTTTTTTTTTATTATTTATTCTCGTCTTTTTTCTTCCGTTTTTTTCGAAGTCCTTTCCCTCAAGGTATCATATACTCTTTCACTTTTGAGCAATGGGTAGAAACCCTATTCAAAGGCGCCGGGCATATAGGTATAGGTATATGTATTAAACGGTCGAATTAGGACCTCGTGGGTGCAGAAGCTATTCGCGGCGGTCTCACGGCTGAACTGAGGGTGAACCCTCGCTCCGCAGACAACCCTTACCTCCGTATAACCCTCCTCCGACTATCACCGATTTTCCCCGACGCCTAGGGGTTCTATACGCGCAGTCGCGGGGTAGGTATAACTCGCGGAATTCAACTACGTGATAACAGATACATAGGTATACAAAACCTCTTTTCACTAGTTGAAATAATTCCAATACCCACTATCGGGGGTGAGGGATCTCATTGTTGTTCGAATCGATGTTTCAGGGGATGGGGTTGAAGAATAAGAAATACGAGGTAAAAATTCCGCGAAATGAATTACAGGTAGAAAAATATCCTCGGGTTTTTTTTCTTCTGTTTTTTTTATTTTGGTTTCGAAAATTAACGAATTTCAGAAAATTATCCATTTTCAATAATTCGACGATTTCAAAAATAACATTTAAAAATAAATTAGGTAGCTATATATAACGAGCAGAAAACAGGGTAGCGTTTCAGCACCCCACATCTGTTGAAATTATCCCGTTAAGAGGAATGGTAAGTATTACAAATATTTATAGAAAGTTATACGCTAATTAAACTAATTCGTGGAGGGTATATAAGGGTAGCCAAGGCTGCTAATGGTCTCGTAACCAAATGGTGTTTGCTACCATATTGCTACTTCTCTCTGGTATACACAAGAGCTGAGGGCGATGGGGTACGAATAATTAAGGAGGGAAGGTAGCCAGCTAGCTAGAGGTAGGTAGCTAAGGTCGAGGATCGCCGGACCCCAGTCGAGATAATTAAGTAGTCCCTTTCGTTTCCTAATTTCTTAATTTCTCAATTAGTCTACAGACGACTATTAATCTCATCTGTTGGCGTCGATCTCAAGTTCCGAGGGCCACTTTTTTTTCCGTCCTTTGCTGACTAACTACATCTTAAGACACGTCTGGGTGATGCTTCCGATCTTCGAACTCGTAACTCTTTACACATTTATAATTTCGTTATATTTCGTTATATATTCGTATAAGTAATCAGTGAGAAAAGGTTTTTTCTTTTTTTTTAAACCGAATTGACGCATCAACTGTATCCCGTATGCCGAATTAATATCCAGAATTGATATGAGACTCTCTTCCGTAACCAGTGAGCAATTCCTTAAAAGAGTAGATATTTATATATATCATATACATTATCTCTCCGCTTTCTCTCCCTCCCGTATATAGAGAACTCGCGTTGTCGCTTAACCTCGATTCGTATCTTTTCCCATCTTCGATAACCGGGCGCGATAAGAATCCCCGGCTATTATCTCCGGCGCCGGGACGCCCTCATACATAGGCTATGCCTTGAGCAAAGAAACGGATTGAAATAAGGCTCGATCTCTCCCTGCAGCTGTTAGAGTCAACTAGTGATATAATACCAGTGCGTAAACCGCCAGGTAAGGAACCTGAAAGTTTTTGTTATTTACACACGTATCCACGTGGCCTCGAAGTTCCAATCCCATATGTTCAGAACCATTTTCGGTTATACATATATAAAATTTGGACTTTGGGTTAAACGAGGTAGCAGGGTCCAGCGCAATTAGAAGTGTAGCAGCAGTACCAAACCGCGGCCGCGCCTATCCCATAAACATTCGGCCCACACGCTTCCTGGGGGACCACGACGCTGAGGAATTCGATACGAAGGTTTGACCGACGCGGTTAGGAGTTGGAAACTTTTTTTCCGTTCGTTCTTCATTTTCTTTCTCTCTCTTTTTTCCCCCCCTTTTTTTTTTTTTTTTTTTGTCAAATTGAAAAACTAGTTTTTAGAATCTTTTGCGGGTGGCTTTATCTCGAGGACGTGTTTGGGGGTGGCGTGGGTCTTGCTATACTGGAATAGGAAGATCGTTTTTCCCATTCTATAGAAGAGCCACTTTCTCACCTTTTCCTTTTTTTTTCCACCTTCTCCTCCTCCGTCTCGTTCTTCATCTTCTTCTTCTTCTTCTTCTAGTTTTTCTTCTTCTTTTTCGTCTCCGAGTATTTTATACCGGGGAAGTATTTTAGCTGCGAGTCCCAGCCAAGGAATTTTGACGATTTTAGGACGAGAATGTGGAACCCTTTAAAACGCATTGTCAGACTTAAGTTAGGTGAGGAAAAGAAATGTCCGCTCTTTACCCCCTCTGGGGGCTTCCTAACTCTCTATACAGTTTCCAAACAATTTTGATACTTCATTTCGACTTTATAGAATTGAGAGAAAAACAAAAAAAATTGAAAACTAAAAAAAGACTTTCCAACGCTTATTTGTTTCATCATTTTTTTTTTCCTTCTTCATTTCATTTCTATACGTAAACTCGATTTTTTCCTCGATAAGAAGAAATTAGTCCGAGAAAACTTTTCCGGATTTCTAATTTTTCTATATTCCACTTTTACTCCTTTTTTCTTACTACGTCTAGCTGCACCGCTGCTGCATCTCTCTACTTCCTTAGCCCAACCTCCTTGCTCAAATAAATTAGTCCTCGTCGTCCCACCCTGGAATATCAACTTCTAGAAGCACTCTGAGTAGTCTAGAGACGCGATAACCAGCTCAGATGCAGCTGGTTCTCAACAATAAAATTACAATTGTAACGTAAGTTGAATTCCAGGCTACTATATACACATATATATATAGGTACATATGGTCATATATGTACAATGTAGTACATATACGTAAAAGTATTTACTGGAAAGTCCGATGACCCTCGTCGACGATGCCTGGATGTCGTGGTGGTGTGGGATTTGACGCCATACTCGCATTAGTCGACGTCGTCCTGCAGACCCAGGGTGAGTTTTGCCCCCAGCCTCCAACCTCCAGCCCTCAAACTCCAGCTTCCAGTCTTCAGGTGCCCTCGGGTCTAGGGGTAGTGGAGGGTGAAGAGTGAAGAGCTGCTCCTGGGTTGAGCGGTTATTTCGCTATTTTCGCCGACACAAATGGAGGCAGCCCCTGAGGCACTTTGCTCGGCCGCGACATCGTGTTACAGGACGCTATTGTATCGCGAGGAAATTCTCTCCCAAAATGTTCACAGAACTAGCTGAGAGTCCGAAGGATATTCTTCACTCATCTTACATATTCTTCACTGTAAAAATTCCGAGGACTACTTCGAGGATGTATTTTTTAATTTCTTTTTTTTTACTATACCAGCAGCTAGTTTCTATAATTTTTTTTCTTTTTCATCCCCTATTCAGGAAGATGATAAAATTGACTGACTATACTAACACAAATAAATGAAAAATCAAGAAAAATGGGAAAATGGTAAGAAAAAGTGGAAAAAAAAAAAAAAATTGCTCAAAGAGTCTGAGAGGGTGATAATTCCGAGAGAGACTTGATTCCGGCGACCCACGGGAACCGGTAAACCTTTGCGGGATTGGAATCCTGGAACGAACGCATTCGAGCCAACGAAATCAGCATAGGGCTGACATTAATATCCATTATATTCCGTCCTCTCCCACGCTACTATATACCAACCCAGGCGCACAATTCTCTCGGTCGCAGCAGCTCCTCTCTTTTACGGTAGTCGTTTTCCCCGCGCGTTTCTCTTACCGTCAACCCACGGGCCCCGATCCATTTCGTGATTTATTGTCAAAGTTTAGCCTCCCGATTACCCGCAAGCTTCTCCACGACAGTTGGCATCCCTTTATTCCGTCGTTCGTCGCCATGTCCGGCGTTTTGGTGCTGGGCGATGAGCGTGGCTTACGGCTTACGCAGAGCTGTGTTTGTTCCGCGTTTTATTTTTGTACCGAAAAATCGCTCTTTCAAAAAGGCGAGTGAATAAAATGAATAAATCTGTAGCGCACTTAGAGATCAAGAAATTTCATATCGTTTCTTCGATACTTAAGGGTTGATCGAGAGATTAAAGCTTTTGCGAGAATTTCTACCATCTGCGTAGCGAGCCAATTTGATTACCAATTCGTTTGACAATTCCGAAAATCACCGTGCGCAAGTTTATTATACTACGAGTTATTTTATACACCGCGATACTTTCGGGGTCCATAATGATAAAATTTAGGTACATCTTAATCCGTTTCTAAAATATTTATATTCCGAGTGCCTCCCGTGCCCATATACCTACCTCACGCGTTATGTTACGATACGTCGACTTTTCCAGCCTTAGGTATAATGCCTTTTGGTAAAAGTCCACTAACTCGATATACACCCCGCTGATCGTTACTTACTTCGACAAAAGCTCAAGTCGTAATAGCTTTCTTTCAAGCGGATAGTTACGAGGAAAGTGATTATAGATTTGACAGACTGTTGGTGAAAAATATTGACTCTTTCTGCTTTAATCTGCTGCTTCCAGACGCCGATTTTCGGCTCCATACAGTTTCCCTAATTATATATGAAAAGAGAAGAAAAATAAGAACTCTTTGGCAGCCACAATCATATATAAACGTGTCGATCTTATGCTGACATGGGAAATTCAATATCTTTTCGTTCGAGTCTCGTGCAGGGGATGTAAGAAATAAGTTACGTCTCTTTTAGTCCGTATTACTTGAACATAGATCAATTTTTTTCCCTATCCAACGATGGCCGATGTAGTACCTGGGTAAACGTAGTCTGGAGCTTTCAACCCCTATAGTCTCTAGCCATGAGATCCGCTTCGTCTTCTTGCTGGTTGGTTTGGTGCTCCTAAACCACTCTTGGTCTCGTGTAGAGAGACCGACCAAAAACCTGCCCTCGGTTTTCGTACAGCTCATGCTCCTTCGCGCTCCGCCTTCCTCGTTCCAAACAGATGTCGCGTTATGACTCTTGTGCAACCAACTACTCCTGTTCGAACTCCATCCCCCAACTACACGAACACCATTATACGATAAAACGTAGGTATTTTCCGAGCCAGAATTTGGTCATATAAAAAGTCCATCGAGTACAGCCGTTCATTTCGTAAGGCTTCGAAGAAGAAAAAAAAAAAAAATTTATATACAAGAAAATATCGTAATGATTGAATGATGTCTAGATTTTCATGTGAAAAAATTTCGACGGAGGAGGGATTATCCCGGAATTTAATTAAAATGAAATTTCTTTATCTCATATTGTGTTCGGTAGGTGTATAAGAAGTTCTTTGGCGGTGGTATACCCTCCCTATTGCACGTGACTAGGATATCGTCAATTGATCCTTACGTCTCGATGTACGAGGCTGATAACGTTGTGGTTCGGGGATTTCGGGGTGGTGAAGGTCGCCCGCCTTTGTCCTGAATTTCATTGATATCCTGCCCGAGTATCACGGGCATATTGCTATGCTTTGTACGTTCACTTATATAGCACAGTAAACCATGGTCGCGTGCCAGTCTCATTCTCTCTCTTCTCGTGCAGTGGCAGTATAGCATATATATATATATATATATATATATATGGGAGAGAACGGTATTAAGTATTTGATATAGTATCGCAAATACATTTGTCGCGTGTAACAAGGGGCTAGGGATATTAAAATTTCCAGGATTACCAGGGACGACGAGGGATCGGGGGACATTAATCACCAGCCCGTTAATACCGGCTGGTAGAACGGGCCGAATTTAGGGCTGCCGACCGCGTAACACGCCGCTAATTTCACGCAACTAACAATAAGCTTACGTTAGCCGTTGCCCCAGCTTTTGAATATTCGCTTTTTGGCCTCAGGATCAGGTCTTAGAAGTTTAGGACCTCTTTTAATCTTCTGGCGATAACTTTTCGTGCAGATTCCACCCCGCTCTGTCTCTTTCTCTTTCTCCTTCTCCTTTTCTTTCTAATTCTCTCTCCCCCCCCCCCCCCGCTCTTTCTCTCTCTCTCAAAAGTCACCTGTAATTAGAAGTATAACCAAGAGAGTTAAGTCGGCGACAGCCATGGCTCTAATTAAACCGATCCCCGCCTGCCTCTTCTCTCCCTCTTTCAGCTATACGGTTATTGTTCTAATTATTGCTTACGCCACGCTCCGGCACAGTTGTTGTTTCGGTAACTTGGGACCCGATCTTCCAGCTAGCCCAGAGTTTCGCGAAACAGCAGAATACACGTTCGAGAATTTCGCTAAACACAAGACAAGCCTGTGGAAACCTATACCTACCCCTACAGTCTACACCCACGTTCTCTCTATACTCCTGCACTCTCTATCGTACCTACTCGGTGTTTCTCTTCGAGTAGGTTTAGTGCTTTGCCAAGACTAATATCCGCCAGCGTTTCCAGATACGACGATACGACGAGACGTCGGGACGTTGGTGGTCCGAATCTTTACTCATTACTTTATACATATATGCTCGGATATATGATATAAATGCATATATGGTATGGATGGTATATGTGTATAATATATACGATGATCAGTGGGTTCAGAAACTCGAGTCTTAGCGAGTAAAGCTTAGGCCTTCCCTCCCGGAGTCTACAGGGACGTTATTTGTCACGAATTCCCGTGGGACCAGTGACGGGACCATCAGCCACCCTTCGAAGCTCAAAGTCCCGCGTGTTACTCGCTCGAAATCCGGATTCTCGACGTCGCTAAGGTCGGCCTCCGGCCACCCAACCCCCGCACTTCCCTCGTCGGTGGGTAATATTTAATTTCTTGCCCGAATGATTCCTACCCTAGCTACACGACTATCCCGAAGGACCCGCGCTCCTGAGCGGACCACGGGTACGATGATAAAATACCGAATAAATGGACTTTGAAGCGATACCATTTTTTATACGATGCCCAATTTTGTGGTCATTGCTCGAACTCCCTTTGACTTCGACGAAACTCGATCAGCCGTTATGCCTTTGTACTTTATATATTGCTAGATTTGAACATATATAACCATAAGCTATGTGGTTCGCGTATTTTACCTCATACTTCGTACCTATATAATTGAAATTCTGCGCATAATGTATAATTTACACGTTATTGCATGTTCTGTAACGTGTAACTTGTTTTACTCGTTGTATGATACGAAACTAGTGAGAATGATGGTGTTCGTTCCGTTTCTACTATACGTACACCTAGATATACCTATATACATCGGTATATCCCTGTAAGTTGTTAATTTAAAATTCATCGTCGTATACCGTACACCACGAGGCTGTAACTCCGCAGGTGATAAAATGATATTAATTTTCCTGACTTTAGCGTAGTTGAAAAGCACTTCTATTTAACGTTCGTTCAAAATGGGGTCTTGTGTAGGTGGAATAACCTCGCGAGCCTCGAGGTGGGTTTACATATTTAACAGACTTCATATTCCGAAACCTTAAGGCACAAACTTTGCCTATAATCCTGACTCTTTCATGCTTTCATTTACCACCCTGCATATATTTTACCTGGTTATGGAAAACTTGTGTATCTTTACCCTTTATGATACTCTTGCGGGCGTCCGGGTACGACCGATTTCCGAATACCCAAAAGATGGATGCGTATACTTATACCTCGTTGGTGGCCGAGCTTTAGGGCTTTCGGGGTTGGGGGTTGGGCTTCTCTTTACCTCCGAGATGACGTTGAATACCAATTTCCTGGTTGACGGACTTCGACTGGCTATATGGTTAATTCGGATCTTTGGCCAGACGCGATCATATTTGTAGAAAAATCTCTCGGGGGTTCACTCCTCTGGTTCATTGGGATCTCACTTCCTCGTGGATTCTCTCTTTACGATTATATCTTCGCCCAGCTCAGAGCTCGAGCGCGGATATTCACTCCTCACAGCTATCGCTCGTTGGTAATTGATTCCTGATCCTTCGAACAGTCTTTTGCAACCAGCGAACTTTTTCAAACTCCAACGACCCAGAAGCAATGAGGGGTTGACAGATTGGGTATATCAGTTACGTCCACACCTTCCACTTTTCTTTTCATTCACGATCCTATAACACATATAACTTTTTACCAATCCCTTGACTCTCATCATATACCTTAACTCTAAACCCGCCGGGATTCCCAAAGACGTAAAAAACAAAACCCCCGCCCTCCCGTGAAAAAAATAAATAAATAAATAAATAAATAAAAAAAAAGACAACTTTTTTTTTCTTCGCTCATTTCTTCAAGATCGATAAAAATTTCATCATATTATTATTTTTTCTTTTATAAATATGTATGTCAGGGGGTGCAGAGCTCTCTTCCAGAAAATAACCACCACCCCGTATCTCCTCGTACTTTCGGACACATATTACCAAGGGTTACAAGGAACGGAGTCGGGGCATATGTGACAGTGGAGAAAATTGTCTGAAGGGTGTGCGCGTATATGGGCTCCCTTCCCTTGCACGTATGGTCGCACATGCTTCGCATAATAGCTGCTACTGTAGGGGTTGGTGCGCATTATTCTGAGACATATATCTGAGGTGAGGGCATTTATTTCCGCCTTAAATTTCCTACTAATCTTTGTAATATACCTATGAAGCTATGTGTTTGTTCGAAAAAAAAAAAAAAAAAAATGAAAGAATTTCGGAAGGACCGAATTGAATTATCCTGACAATGTGTACAAAGGATACGTAGTAGAATGGTGAATTACCGTTTTGGCCATAAAAAGAAAAAAAGGCAGTGATCTCACATTGCGGGGGAAGGGATGAAATAAATTCGAATCAAATGTGAAGAACGGTGTGGCACGAGCGAGCACGAGAGCCACATTAACCGTTATTCGTGATAATAGAAAACGGTGCTCGTTTCGTAAACGAGTATAGTAGCCTGTATTTTCCCGGGGTGAATCTGTCTGGCACGAAACAGTCGCGAGCTTTTTTTCGAGTACAGTAAGCGACGAGTCATTAGTGAGCTTGCAAGTTGGTGTTACGATTCGTTGTGTTTATTAATATGTAAATGTGTTTGCTGGTTGTAAATAATTTCCTTGTTTTTCACATCGTCGAGCAAAAGGAAAAAAAGAAGAAGAAGAAAAAGGAGAAAAAGTAAGAAAGAAAGAAAGAAATAAGAATATGACCTACTATACCACTTCTTCTTCCTCGTCATCTTGGTTCTTATTTTTCGATCTTGTTCGACGCAGAGTTTAAACAAGATACTATAGGGGATGAAAAAAAATGGCTCGTAACAAAGCGCGTTAGGAAAACTTTGAGAAACAATCGTCGAAGTATCATTCTTGAAAGTTTGTCAACTACAACAACGCCGATGATACGATTCGGAGATCCCCGAGTCTCGTTTGGTCTTCCGGCGTCGGGCGGTCCTTGGGCCGAAATCGAGGAAAACCAGGCCAGAGAGGCTTCGAAGTGGAGACAATAAGCTGGGATACAGTGAATGAGTATAGGTCTGAAATGCACGGGCTCAATTGAAAGCCTGTGCCAAATGGGACGCAAATACAATGAGAGTCGAGTTCTTGGTTCTTGGTTCTTGGTTCTTGGTTCTTGGCTTGCGCCAACCTCTGATAAAAGCCAATAATCCTTGGAGCAATAGAAATCTCTGATTCCCCCTTCCCATATACTTCTATCGTACGTTATACCACTCGCCTTTAAATCTACGGGGTGGTCCGGAAGCATATTCATAAACGGTTCAAAAGCTTCATTGGAAACATTACCTACCTACATCCAAGTGAACAATAAAAAACCATGCTTTTCAGAAGCCCAAAAATCGTTAGCAAACAATAAATCTCCCGTTTACGTGGAGAACAGAAAGAGCTTTCACCTAATTTCGTATATAGCATCTACTTGACATTTTCAGGGAAGAATTTGAAAAAGAGAACCGAGATTATTCTGCTCACGGTACCTATTTGCAGGGTCATACAATATACCATGTCCATATAGTTTTGCTACTAGTGTGATTGTAACGCAACCCGTATCCATTATACGGTTGAAGTTACGAGGTAGAAATTTACTGGCCAACTTGTAACTCCTCGTATCCAGCATAAATTATATCGTGGTCCTTTATTTAAATTTTCTTCACGGAAGAACTACCATCGCTTTACAGTGTAGAACGTGCATTGCGGATTCCTCAAAGTGTTTACTTTATTTGCCCGAATATCTTATGGGGACTATGAAACTTAATCTTGTTTTATTTCCCTGGTTTATCGATGAGAAATGAAACTGAGACAAGCTTAGGCATTTGATAAATCCATATCCATTATGTATCGAGGTATCAAAGGAGCTTTCATGTTAGTATTACTCTTCGAATATCTTTCAGAGATTTTCCAACCGACATGCAATTCGGTTTCGACTGTCAACTTGACAAATTATCCGTATATTTTATTATTCCAAGTTCGATCTGCCCTCGAAATATTTCGTTCGGTAATATAATATGGTCGTAGTGGATCAGATCATTATAAAGAGATATTTCAACTGTCCGTCAATGTACTACATAGGTATCACCTAAATGTAAAGAAATTTGTGCAACCAGACGGTGTGGTATCGCGTTGTGTTATGATATTGCGAAATTTCATTAAGCTCATTATTTAGGAGGGTCGGTTTCACCTGGGGCTCGGCGTTTCCCAGAATACGACGAATTTCACATTGCCTCATTTAAAATTCGAACATTTAGCACGGCACGTGGTTATCGGGGCTTCCAGGCCACTGGCTTTCGCACACTGCAGCAAGCCGCCAGGACTACCGCGATTCGTAGGGGAGCTTTCCTCGTTTATAGTATATATGCGGGGGTGTGGATGTAGGTGTAGGTGCTCTGCTATACTCTTCTCTCGGCACTCCACCGTTTTGTCCACGAGCCAAACTACCCTGACACGACAGAGTGCCTGCAGACCGGGGTCGCATTCATACCTAGGACTCCAGTACTAGTCCACAGAACCAGCAGCTACCATCGTGCAATGCTGCAGCTAGCTAGACTATTATAAACGTACGAAACGCCCGGCAATCACCAGCCTTGGCTTAGCTAGCGTGGTACAGTAAATGGTAAACTGTTGAAGTGGTAAGCTCCGGTGAAATAGGTGAAACTATGAAACGGTTACGTACGACAGACCGCGATTTGGGTCACCGGTGTCATGTCTGCCACAGGTAGCAACTTTATATTTTACTGCAATTGCTTTGGGAAACGATTTCCAGACCTCGTTACCCTCTCTTCTCTTTTCTCTCTTCTCTTTACCTTTATCTCTATTCACCGCTGACATAGCCCCGAGGATAGAGGAAACAAACGGACGTGTAATCAGAGCCTCCCTCGTTCGTTTCTGCACCAGGATTGCTGGACCCCACTGAGTTTCCATAAAAAATAACTTCACTTCCACGAACATATCCATAAAATACATTTTTTTTTTTCTTTTTGTTTTCTTTTCACCGCACGTATGTCACTGCAGGCGAAAGCGGAAACAGAAAAAGAGAGCAAGAGAGAGAGAGAGAGAGAGAGAGAGAGAGAAGAAGAAAAAAATTTCATCATTCATTCGGAAAAATCAAGTCCCATTCACCAGCGTCTATGCAAAGCATGAACTCACCGAGTGTAATTTATCGAGTCCGTTCATCTACGGATTGAAATATTGAAAAGAAAAAATAAAAGAAAAATTATCTCTTCGACCAAAACCAAATCCAAAGGACCTTGTATCTCGTGGATCTAACAAAGGCAAACAGAGCTCTGATTTTGACTGTCAAACATGCGCTGATTGTACTGATTGTATCCTATGCTGAGTTCTATTTACTCCCTGAAGCCTAACGCAATAATTATATCAGCACTGGGTGTAGACTGCTCTATTGAAGCTGGACCGTCTCATTAGCGATACCTGAACACACAACCGATTGCCTCCTGCAGACTTTAGACCTGCACTACAGACGGGACATAACCCCCGTGTTAGAGTAGCTGGTAGCTTTGCTCTAGGTAGTTCCGACCGATAACGCTATCGATATTCTATTTACAAATGGACAATAGTGGATGATCACCGCGTCTAATAGACTCCACCATGGCCAATCTAGCTACGGGCTATGGGAATTTAGCCTTCGTGATATTCTATTCAGGAACAAGGATGAGGACGGTCAAGTTATGCTAGGTCAGGGTTAGTCGGAAGAGCTGGCGGAACCACGGAAGGCATGTTATTACATGCACTTGGTCCATCCTATCTCTCGTCCGCATCCAAAGGCTGCTGTATAGCTCGAGACAAAACTTTATCAGGTCGGATAGCAGGGGCTTGCTTAGAACTAAAGTCTTATTTTGTTCCTTCAATTTTTATTCTCTTTCTTAGTTCAGAGTTTCGAATAGTTCAGGCGAGCACGTACGTTCATTAAGCCCAGTAATCCATAGTCCGGTTAATATTGTCCTGTGCGGAGCTAGTTTTGAACTTTTTGATCCGAGGGAAGGAGGAGTTTCATCCCTTAAATTTCGTGATCGTTCTAAATTCTCATGAAATCTCTGGTCCTCGTGCACGAGGATCCATGGATCCTGTTACATTTACGACGACTCGGATGACCCGCGGCTAGGTTGATACGGTGATTCTAACGTCGAGTGAAATTTTCCGCCGATTATTTTCACGATTTTATTATACCTCAACCCACCCACTACGGTTTTGCTGAAGTAAGCTTTAGGCGACACTTACTTATGCACTTGGACATGGACTGAGGGAACAAAGTAAAGCTTGTGTCTTTGACAGACGGGGAGTTTTGTCCCTTGAGTCTTTCACAGGCCATGTAGTAATTGTAAAACCGGTAGCCTCTAGCCTGGCTGTAGGTCTGAATCCACACTCTGTATAACTCAACCTTTAGCGACACTCGTAAACTTCTTAAGCACTCGATGTTAAACCGAAACCACAGTTACGAGCTTCGCGACCGCGCACCTCGAAAATCTTCAAGGATACTTGACCGGATCGTAAGACTAGAGGGAAAAAGTTTCGCGTGAAATTTATAACGGGGATTCCGAACCCTAGATTTAGGTAGGTACTTGGTTTCTCAACATCCATCGATCCTGCTTTGAACAAAAAATAATATAAGAATAAAAAATGATGATTCAGGCTCGGTTCGAGCTCAACGAGGTCTAAGTTGAATTGGTTTAGCTATAAACCTGAGGGAGCAATTCAAACGATCTGCTGAGTTAGTTGCTACCTGATTTTCCCTCGTTTTTGACCAAATTTCAATTTTTTTTTTCCCCGCCCCAGAGCGGGATGTATGACGAGGTAATGAGATGCGGGAATTGCATAAAAGGAGGAAAAAGGATGAGGAGGAATTAAAATGGGTGATTGCTTTATAGCGAGTGCAGGGAGGCAACTCGCGGAACAACTACGTGGCTTTTGAAAGTGGAACAACGAATTAACTCGGAAACGAGAGAGAGTAGGTATAGTAGCGCAGAGAATTGGAGCGGTGATTTGAACAATTACGGAAATTTTTCAGTGGCATCATAATTACATTTGTCGAGGACCGTTGGCTGCGATTCAAAACTCTCTCAGTGAGAATTTCGCCTCTTTACGCTTTTCTCGCCCTCTTATCTATCCGAAATTTGCTATCTTATTTTTCCTTCTATTCGCTCGACGATTCTCTACTCAAAAGTAGCTAAGGCCGTTTACCGTTTCTACCATTTCCATAGCGCTAGGCCTCCGCGGGCTAATTTTATGCAAACGTTGGGCACCGGAGAGTTAATTTGTAGACACGAACGAGTTAATATTTCACAGAGCTAATAAGACCGGTCTAACTTTCAGTAGACCCATTTTGCTCCACCGCCAGCATGATTATGGCCTCGAAGGTAAGGACGCGAATTTTCCTCGGGTCATTTTATTCCACTTTTTTTTTTTTTAATCCTGGTTTAAGATTATTTCAAATTTTTTTAATTTTTCAAATTTTTCGAATATCTTTCCGAAATGTAACCGAAGGTTTCGGAATTTCGGGCCACCGTTCGAGCCATAATTTGACGCATATCTCCCAAGACGCACCATACGCATAGCGCGTACTAATTAGATTCCGGCTTCGTAATTCCTCGCATCGCTCGACTGACCACTCAATTTAGCTGACAATACCGGGACGAGGTTATCGATTACCAATAATCGAAACCATACGTCTAAAACCGAATATTTTAGAGTTTGTGCAGCGAAGCTGTACTCGGACTCTTCCTTATTCTTTTTTCGTGAAATTATGTGCACCATGATATTTCTCGACGTTTAGGATCGCTGTCCTTTCAACAGAGTTCGGAAGGCGTTTAATTCGTAGACTCCTTTCAATACGGACGAATGAAATTATCACATTTTTCGTGCCTTTCTTTTTAACATTTTTCTTTATTCCTCATATTACAGGAAACCCGCTGCAATTCTATAAGTGTCGTTGAGTGCCTAGCCGCCTTTTCACCTGATCCAGCCACTTGGCTTTATATTCAAAGCTTAATTACCTACGATAATTTCATCAGACTCCAGAAACCGTCGAGAGGTAAGTAGGCACCTATATACCTGTAACGGCGTTCCGCAATAAGCGAGTACTAAGTACAAAATTCCGGTTTAATATCTGTCGACAAGTATTATAGTACATCAATGCACAAGTAGGTAGTACCTACGTTACGGTTCGAATCGTCATTTCTTTCGCATAAATATGAGGTGGATTAAAATTCTGGCTTTAAATACGCACTAGCACGAGATAAAGGACTTTCACCCCGGCCGCGGCCTAGCAAAGTATGAATTTTCACTAGAATTCTCAAGTTAATTAGAGCTCCAGTTGTACCGTACATTTGTGTAAATAGATTTTTTATTTTTATTACTTTTCCTTAAAATTCCGTTAATTGCAAAAGAGAACGGAGCGAGGAGTTAAGTGCGGCGAGGCTGCAGTCTGAGAAATAAAGTGCGGAAAGAAAACCTGCTGAATCGTTGATTACGGCTAGAATTTTTCCGACTTTAACCCAAGCCAAAAAATGTTCACGACTTTTTCTCCGAAATATATTTTCAGCAAAACTCTTTCTTCGATCATTATCAAATTATTGTCATACCCACCTCGCTCAATTTCCCATGGCTAAAACACTGCGCGGAAGGTGTGCAAGCGATTTGGTGGCTAACATCATCATCATCATCATCGCCACCATCAACAGCACTAGGCTTTTGCATATGATTGATGGAGTGACCTGGCGTAATTAGCCCGCGTCGATTCATCACGTCATTTCCTGTCCCTCGCATCCGAAGCTTACAATTAGCGAAGGGCATACGAACCTGGATGTAAATATTGGTAAATGTATATATTATTTTAGAGTTTTGGTAAAACCGGGGGTAAACGATACCGGGGAATTTTAAAAACCGTGTTTTATATTTTTTAACGAATAGATTTTCTTAGGCGAGAAGAGTTATAGCCAATGTGTTAGAATCTGGTCCTTCAGGGTGTGCTGCAGAGTGTAAAACCAGAATTAGGAGTTCCCGGGTCGCGAGAGGGTCGCTTTAAGGTCTTACCAATCGATCTTCCGGTCTCACCCGCGCACGACCCCGAGAAATCTTGAAATATTTACCTGAAAGTTGGAGTACAGAAGTTAGGGGATGAAGTGAGTCGAGATGCCTGGATTAAAATACAAATTTCATGATTCGAAAGTCATTGAATATCCTGCGGAAATTTATTACAAAGGTTTATGCATAATCGAGCCGCTCATGCACTCCGCAGTACATAATTTTCACTATATTCGTATATCTGGCCCGGGATGAGATATACTATGTACATAATATCGAAGCTTAATTTACACCTGGATTTTAGTTACCTAGGGATACAGGAGAGAGAAAGAGAGGGGGATGGAGGATCGTTGTCGTTGACATTAGCCAGATATTATAACGCGTCCTGACGCCTCCGAATTGCCAAAAGCTAAGCGGGGTTAAGCGCTCTTTGGCAAACACCCCTACGTTCGCTTGCTCGCTTCCTCGTTTATACTACATAATATTACCTCTTCTGTGGTTTAGTTTGTATAGATATAGGTGTCGTAGACCCAGAAAACCCTGGCGTGACTTGGCCCCAAACACACGATATCTTATTATCGCCAACGAGAATTCGATGGTGAGTTAATTTGCACAAAAGTACCTAATTCCAGGGCATTGCATTGCATCTCTGATCGGTACGTGCGATCTTCATTAATGATCATTATACGAATGTGGTCCCATGATGAAGTATATTTTAAGCAAATACTTCACGTAAATTAAGAAATTGAAAGGGGCGAGGGGGCCAACACGGGGTGCGTTTTAACTTTCTTAAAAACGACTTGAGCTGATGAGGCTGATAGAAAAACAGGTTAAAAAATATCTGTTGCCCACCTACTTGTCGTTCAAATATCCAAAAGGCTGACTATCCTGGGGTTGAATTTCTCAGCAGGGGAATATCGTGCGGCGTATAACAAATGCCGACAATGCTACCTGCGCCAGGGGTTGCGGGTCGGTGTCATTGTGAAATTTCTTTGATTCTCTCCTTTGGTTCTATTCCTCGTTTTTGGTTTTTATTATAAATCAAGTCGATCTCTTCCACGTCGGCGTCTTTGCCGCGTTTCAACTGGACATCGGAATGGTGTAGGTCAATTGATGTCCGATTGTTGGCACCTAAACTGTGACAACAGACGGCGTCAAGCAGCGACAAACAAATATCAATGAATTCTAGTATACAAGGTAATGGCGCCGACGGTACTTGGCCTGTTGGCGACACAATGTATACAAACATGTTTATATACGTATATACATACAAATAAGAGCCGACAAAGTATCTATGTATACAATTATTTACCCACCTAAAGTTTCTGTGTAAAGGTGGCGATCTACGCGGCGTGGGAACCATCGCGATATACATAAGTATGCTTATGAAGTAAACCGTTGTCGTATATGAAACAAGAACGATATAATAATTAACGAACAGTTTTAGTTTTCCATTTTTTTTTTTTCATCTTCATTTTTCCATTTTCTTTAATTTTTTTTTTTTTTTATATCATGGAGAACCTGCTGCTGCGTCTATCAATGGGGGTTGTTTTATATAATATTTTCAAAGAATTCTCCTGGGTCGCCGTTGAATATAAATACGAAGTTTGTTTTTAGATTAAACTTGAACAATATTTGCGATGCGTTTGCCAAAGGGATGTAGGTATGGGATGGGGTGAGACAAGCGATACATGCCCGAGGGCAATTTGAGTCGTTGAAAAACCGCGTAAATATTCACAGCCGTTATCATACCGCCAAGAGATGAAGGGAGAAAAGGGGTAAATACGACTTTTTAACGGAAAATAACGGAATCGATTTCTGCTCTGCAAGGCCTTCAAAGTTTACTATAATAGTAGACACACGACGGCCGGGAATGGCTCGTTGGATAACGACTCTTGTGCTATTCTACTCGAAATGTCTACGTGGTAGCTATACACACGACGATTCGCACGTACATAGGTATGTACTTTTGTATAGTTTCGAGTATCAGAGGTGGGAAAACGTCCGGTAAAATGAGAATGAGATATAGTTGTATTAAAACTCTGCAATTGGCCGTAACCTCCCGGAAACGTCAGCCTTATTTTTATCATCTACTTAGCTTAAAAGCATCCTGAAAAAATATACGGCAATTAACCAATAAACACTATGTACTTAGGGAGGTGGGTGGAGCTGGGCATAACGTCATCGTAACTATCACGCTTTATCTCAATCCCACATTATCATTACCGTAAGAAAAAAATTTGCGATATACTCGTCAAAATACGTCGAAAATCGACCCTCCGAAAGCTGTAAGAACCTATGCGATATTGAGACGCGAAAAAACTTGCGCGGATTGATTCTTTTTGTTTTTTTTGATTATTTAATCAAAGAAGAGGCGTTAAAGGTAACGTTCTGTACTTCTTGTCTTAATTTTTTCTTCTTCTTCTTCTTCTTCTGCTTCTGAGGATTCAGTCTGTTCAATGTTTTCACCTGTAACAAGAAAAGCTCGACGACTAAAATGATTGCTTTATCTATAGGTCCGCAGAAAAGCCAAATGTCTGCTTTTCGTTTTCCGGATCTTTTCGACTCGCTCTTATTTTATCTAATCTTTCGACCTACCCCGAGGTGGTTATTCGTCCCATAAAAATTTCGTTACAAACCTCACTTTTACCCTTACTCTACATTTTTATCCTCTATATGTATATACATCCGATCATCATTCTATATACGATAAAATATATATATATAAATAAATATATATGAATATAATGATAACGTGCGTATGAAAATCTCTCTAAAAATATACATATATGTATTTATTTTCATCCTGAAACCGGATGGCCCTTAAACCCAACGTTGAAAGAGCCGGGCAGTGAGTGGACACTGAATGCGAATAGTTCCCTGTGGGGTAGATCACAGATTTTTCTTTCATTTTTCTTTTTTTTTTTTCATTACGGGGGTAAACAAGGAGGGGGAAGGGGGGGGGGAGGATAAAACTTTGTCGCAATTATACAGAAGCCTATATGGACGCACAACGAGGTGATGGTTTGGTACATCCACACATGTATGTATAGCTACCTATTTTGACCATCAGCTGGTTCATACTACAACTACCGTTGAGAGCTTAACAGCAAAAGAGTAGTAGGTATATGTACTACCTCGGGGTTCGTCCCATTGTCTGGTGTGCATTCAACGATTTTATTACGCCAGAATAACTCCTATAACGACGATCGACACAGCGTGGAGACGACCATTAGTACATTTTTTGAATTTGCATTATCTTTGTATACTGGTATACGGTTGCCAATTAGTTGTTATAACAAAACTAAGGATATACAATATATGTATATATATATACATGTGCATGGATTTTTTTATTTTTCATCATCATCATATCCGTGGGTGCAAAAAAGCAAACGTTAACACGCACGTGTTTTGATACATTGAATGGCAAAAAAGTTTGAAAAAACTTTTCGGACGAAATGTTAGTTGGTTTTATAATTCGTTAAAATTTAACAGCTCTATGGTCATATTCGGTGAATATGGAAAGTCCGAGAATCTCAGAGTAGCTTGAGCGTGGAAGTAGAGCAGATGGAGTCACGCTGGCGTAAGATCGGCTTTAGTACCAGTTCGCTTACTCCATAGTCCGCGTTTTCCGGTAGCTGTGTAGGCCGAGTAAAAACCGTCTTTGATTTTTATTCCGGACGTATAGATATATCATTCGAAGGATTCTAAATGCTATTGTAATCGGGTTCGTATTACCTTCGCATTAAAAAATAAAAATCACCTTTTATCAGAGGTGGAAGAAAACTTGCTCGTATCATCCCCCTTCCAGTTATAAGATGAGGAAAAAAATTCAAAATACAGAAACTTAGGAGTAAAAAAGAAAAAGAAAAAGGAAAACGGTTAGGTAAAAAAAAAAAAAAATAAAAATAAAGAAAAAATAAAAACCTAGGAGCTACACCTTGGAGACAGGAACCTGGACCAAAGGCTGTTATAGGAGGAGGTGCAGCAGAGCGGAAGCTTATAATTGTACGTGGCAATGCGACGGGGTAGAAGCTAGGTATAAGGGATGCCGCAGACATGCCAGTTATTGTCCTGAACCAGGTGTTGTCCTCCTGTCGACACCTCAAAGTGCCGCGGGACAATGTCACCCCAGGGAACGTACGCGACGAGTGTGGAGACCGCGGCGTATACGAACTAACCACCGAAAATGACTTTTTCTTTATTCAAAACCCAAGCGACACTTGCACCGCGGTATATCATAGAAAGAGTGTCGCAATTCTGAAGCAGACTGATATTTCCATACCCACAAAAAAAAAAAAAAAAAAGAAAAAAAAAAAAAATGAGAATAGGAAAAATTCAAAGCTTTGAACTTCTTTTTGAATTTATTTTTTAATTGGCTCAGGACTTCTTCAACCAACAAGTGAGGGTTGGTATGAGATTTCGATAGTATGATAATTGTCAATTTTTTTGATCGACTATCTCTTCATTTCGAACGCATTCATATTTATCCTTCAAGTGAGGTGATTATATTTGAAACAATAAATAGGGGATGAATATTGTGGATAATAAATTTTAGATTTTAGACCGTATAAAAGTGGAGTAAATTTATCAAGTCAGAATTACAAAGAGTATTAAACGGTTTAGAATGAAATTTTTTGTTCCTTGACGTTTTCAAACCTAGGATCAGGATCAGGTAGTGGGGTAGAGATGGGTCGGAGATGATGGTAGCTTTTAAATACGATTAAGATTAAAAACTCTTAAGCGGATGATAGAGGCCGACGTTAGATTATTTTCTCACTGATGCTTCCGAATGGACCTCCTCTCTATTCGTGTAATTGTTGGTTTTTCAATCTCAAAATTGTCGACGAGTTATGAAAGAAAATGATGAAGGTACCTGCGGAACCGCAACGTTTCGATGAAAATCGTAGAAGACTGCTGTACCGTACCGAAATACCGCGAGGTTTCTAAATGCGAATTTTTCTACAAAACGCGTAAATTTCACCGTGCGTAAAAAAGAATAAGAAGAAGAGGAAAAAAATAAATAAAAATGGAAAGAATGAAAGACAGAAAGAGAAGAGAATTCGCGATACATAATATTCGAAAATAGGTGAAACCTGTATCAAAATAACAAACAGGAGATTTCCTTTGTGCCACTAACCGCAGGATCCCGTTGCTCAGTGAAGCATATAGAGGACGTTTCTTCGTTCCGCAGCATCTACCACTAATATCGTATACACCGGTATTGGGCATGTAGCCCGCTTATATATACATATACAAAGTTTACCCCATAGAAATGAAAACCTTCTATTCCATTATACCGTTAAAATTCAACTTGGTATTCCGCTCTCCCATGGATAGAGACTAGAAGGTACATGCACGTACATACCTACGATATGCCGCAAAGATATCCAGCAGGTAAACGCACACACGAATACCTGTTTACCTACTCACTCATTTACCAAACCACACGAATACATGATCTTCACCTTCATGCCTTGGCGATCATATATTTCAATAAAGCGTTCAGGTAGTCCAGCGGCTAGGAACCTTCCGCCTCTGCGACCTATAAGGTCTTCTTCTTATTCCCTTCTATATGCCGGAAAGTATACCTATATAGGGTATAGTCAGATCTTTGATATAATAGAGAACGAGGGTGAGACGAGGGGCGGAGCACCCATAGGGGATGGAAGTTTGGTGTCTGAATCTCTGAATGAAAATCATGGAATAAGAGGAGGAGGAGGTTTGCCACGCTCGACTAAACGACACCGCAGTACTGCGGAGCAGTGATCTGAGGTGGTTTGTAAGCCGGTATACCTACATGGTGAAATTGCTTAATTTACCATGGCTGGAAGGAGCGCGACTGCACCAACCGGGGTGCAGCAGGCCACCCTTATTCTCATAGTCAGTGAGAAGTTGTGTATGGAGAAGAAGAAGAAGAGGAAGAAGGTGGGTTACGACAGCGGAGAAGCTCTACCACCGACCCTTGGACTGAATTGATGTAAAAGTCTCTTACGGGGTGGTTTTTTCTTTTTCTTTTTTCTCTTTTTCCTCTGCTCTTATTTGGGAGAATGAGGACCGCGCGCGGTTCTCGGTTTCCATTGTATTCGTTAACGCGTTATAAATGGGGAAATTTTGTCCGTCTAGATTCTAGACATTGCGGTGGGGTTGTGATGCGATGCCGCCGGGTAGAATGGACGAAATAAATTTAGGTTAAGCACTAAGCTTGGTAATTCACCTAGCCTCGTGATAGGCGCACCCGGGCCTCAAACCACGTCCGCAACTTCCTAACCCGGAGGCAATGAACCGCGGCGCTCTGGGGCGAGAGGACGCGGTTATACAACTTAGAGCTCTCCGAGCGACTGTAGCTCTCTGTACATATGTATGTATCTTGAATGCACCTATCTTACATTTCGAGTCTTGTGTACAGGGTGGATGTCCCAATTATCATCAGGATATGGGCGGAACACCTTTTTTCAGTTTCGGTCAGGATTTACCTTTCGCCAACTTTAACGAATCTCTACGTTCTCTGCACACTTGTTTCCGAAAAAACAGGCTTTTAGAGAGATGAAGGCCCGTCTGACAAACTCGCCGAATGATCTCAGAGACGGCGAAATAAAAAGGATAAGAAAGAATAAAAGAGTTCGAAATTTATAGGATTTTGAATTTTGCATCCAGATAATGGGCAGGAAAAATGGTAAAATGGTAAAATCTGGTTTGAATTGAACGCGTGCTTTTACGACAACGTATATTCTCACCATACTTGCTAGCACTTCCGGTAATTACATGAGTGATGTTAAAGTACCGTAAAAAGTCCCGATTTCACGTCTGTTGCTCATTTTATTACGGGTGCTTCGCTAAACTTTGGATTTCGGAGTTGATTATCCTTTATTCCTGTGAGAAGTATCGAATTATTTGAAGATTTGTTGGACAAGTAAACAGAGACAAACGATTTGTTAATTTAGATTGAAGAGTCTAAAGGATTTCGATTTACTTTGATAATAAATCGCGTTTAGCTTAATTGTAGCTTCTTGTTCTGCTTTTTATCACACTTTAAAATTTTAACAGGTGAAATGTAAAAAAGGGAATGAAAAATATATAGGAAAAATTACGAACGTCAATTGATTTTCACTTTTATTCAAAGGGTTGAATTTTATTTTATTTTATTTCGAGGATCCTTTAGAATCGTTTGATAGATCTAGTCGAAAATTTTCACAGCTTTTGAGCTTCAATGTAATAGCTATCGACTAACAGAGAGAGAGAGAGAGAGAGAGAGAGAGAGAATTTTTCTGTACCTATACAGGGAAGAAAAAAAATAGCACTCCTGATAGACAGTCAATTGAAAAATTTGATAGAAAAATTCGTAGGTATGGGTACTTCTGATGATCAAATTTGAGAAAAATATCGCCGCGTAATTCGATGAATATATTGTTTAATTATTTTATTCCGAAAAAAAAACCAATCCTTGAAAGACATTCTTATCTGCCACTTGCACCGTCATAGTTATTGTCTCATTTAGCGTAGATGATAGTTTCTAAGCAAAGTTTAAGCTAGCTAGGGGTTAACAACTTGTATAGAAAGTTGTGTGCCAAGAAGTACCAAAATTCTAACCAACTCCAGGTACGTGAAAACGGGGATGACACAAGTTCTTATTGTTACGCAACACTTCGTTGGGGGTTGTGCCGTGTGCAAGGGGTAGGTGTGCAGCTACCTAGATTCGAAAATTCTCGTGCTTTTCTAAAACCTTTATACAAGGCGCAGCTTATCTACGTGTGGGGGTGTAAAATGTAGTTGTTATAACGTACGTGTTCGAAACTCCAACCTTCTTGCTTTACCCCCAGAGCAGATAATCTCGGCGAGCTTTTCTTGCGGAAACAAAACCGCCCACGAAATATTATACCTACTCTGCTCAAGACGCAATCTCCCATTTTCTGACATCTGTTTTAAGCCCCTAACCATCCCTGGCAACTGGCTTAAAGAAATTCATTATAATTTCATCCCTTGACTTTTATTTTTCCAAAAAGGTTCAGATTTTTAGATATTCCGCGATATCTCGACCCGCCACATGCTTGTTCTTACTGTATACTTTGACAGAACATCTTATCATCCTGTTTCTTTCCTTCCATCATTTTTGACTACGTTATGATAACGAATCGGCGCAAAGGCTCGGGAATTTAATCAAGCGTGTATCACGACGCCGTAAGTGTCCGGTTGATCAAAGGCAGAAGGGATGGCGGTTTTACTAGGTTTTTCTTTTTTCTTTTATTTTTTTATTCTGGTGTTAGCCGTGGACGTCCGCGCGCTTCACGTAAAATTAAAATGAGATAATAAAAGAAAAAAAAAAGTTCAAAAAAACCGCACGAAGAACAAAAGCCGTTCGATAATGCTGCGGTGTGGCTTGGCCACCGCTAGCGGCGGTTCGTGGTCGGTCCCATACTATATGTGCTGCAGGTTATTAGAGGGAAGAGAATTATAAAAGCTATTCTCAAAAGCTCGGCTACTAGCACCCCCGTAGACACCACTCTGGGGTCGAGGGTAAAACTGCAAAAATATTTGACACCTTAGCCGGAGGGTTTGATACACGGAATTCAGAAAGGAATTTATACCAATTAGCGTAGTGCGCAGCGAAGGGCATTAATTCAAGGGGTTGGAAAATTTTTATAATGATCTGTATTTTATCGGAAATCGGGGTTTCCCGTACCTAATACAGGGGAAACTGGGGGTGGGAAACGAGAACGGATAAATAAATAACCAGACAGAAAAGGTGGGAATAAAAGAAAAAAAAAAATTATAATAATGAGAAATGAAAAACAAAAAATAAAAGAGTTACGAAAGTGTCGAAAAAAGAAAATAAAGATAATTTGATAAAAGTCGACCAGGGATTCCGGACAGTTTATACCTAATGCAGAAAGGAAAGCCGATGTACAGGGAGAGCCGCGTACATGGTTTGAAAGAGGGTGCGCGGAGCGCGGTTAATTTGATAATGTACTTTGAGAGCTTTGATTCGCCGGACAAATTATAGAGGGGAAAATTGGATCTGAAATTTTCGTAAGTGGCGACGCTGTGCCGCACCGCACCGCATCGCACAGTACGGCGGATCGTACATCGACGTGGTGGGCTTTAAATCCTCCCTTACGAGCTAAGGGACGTTTAAAAAATGAAGAAGCAGCAGGTGACTTTTGGATCTAGGATTTTCTCGGCAGTCAACAAAAGGCAGAAAAAAAACAAAAAATTTACTCAAAAACGGCAGAGGAAGAGAGAAATTGAAGTCACTAAAAAAAAAAAAAAAAAGAAAATAAAAAACGTGAAGGGAAAATTTGATTTTCTGATCCTTTTAGGCCCTCGCCCCTTTTCCGGTCACGGTGAACACCAAGCCGCAAAAAAAGTCTCATACTCACACCCGTACCAGCTACTCGCGCAGTTTCATGTGCGCCACACCATGAGGCCAGCCCTTTGTGTTCTTGACAAAACTCTACACCCTGTACTTGGCGCGCCATTAAACCCCGAGACCAACGAACCAGCCAGCCAGTCACCCACTCGACCACCTTCAACCCCCGAGAGCGCCAAAGCCTGCACCAATTTCCACGGATCCTAAAAGCGAGCGGGAAAAGCAGAGCAGTGCAGAGCGAGTAGGGCAGAGCTTGGGATGTGAGAAAATCTTGGTTGGCATAATGGAAAATATTAGAGAAGATCTTTCTCTCGCCTTGACGGTCTTTATATTTTCTTTTCTTTTTTTTTTCCCTCCACCCCCGGAGGAAAAATTTCCTTGTAAATACAAATCCGAAGATTTGAAGCTGGTCTTCGTATGTTAAATCCGAACATGGCATCTGAAATGCTCTCAATGTTTCACATGAGCTCGTATACTCATGTGAATTATATATATATATATGCAAAAACGAAATCACTATGAAACACAAATTTAAATGAAATAATTCGTGAAATGGAATTTCGCTAGGATTTTTATCAGCTCGGAGTGTCTCTTTCAATATTTCACTAACTGTCAGCGCGCTAAAGCTTTGCCGCGTAGCTTTTAATTAAAATATTAATTTTCTGACGAGTATATACACGGATATACACCGATATCGAAATAGGTACGCGGACGTGTACCGTATATTTATATGCGTCCGCTCGTAATTATTATCGATCGAAATTCAAATGGAGAATGTTCTTGATTACCAATCTCCACGGAACACACGCTCTAAGGTGTATGTATATCATTTAGAATGGTTGATCCCGACGATGCATGTAGAGAATCGAAATCCGCGAATCACTCCGACGTGTAAAAAGTTGTGATCTGTCGATCCGCACCCTTAAGAAGCCACTTTTCATCTTCGACGAACGTCAGTGAAAAGGATTCTAAGAGTAGTGCTGGACCGATTGGACCGTTTAATCTCTTCGTTGTGTTTCGTCGAATGTTGAAAGTCATTATTTAAGGGTGAAAACCCATAGGTTGAGGCACGCTTCTTCATACTCTCGATTCTGAAGGTGATTGCTTTCCAGAATAAATTTTTTTGAATCAATTGCTTCTTTCGCAATCCGAGTTCAGGAAGAGCTTCTTGACTTCCTGAGAATTTTGAGAATAGTGTAAAAGCGGTCTGATAATGACTAGCCTACTTTGTTCAACGAGTCTGAGTATCTATAATTCTGAAACAGATTCAACGCTAATTTAACCCGAAGGTAGTAGTATCTCTTGGTAACAAATGTGAGGTTTCATTAGCGGAAGTAAATTCAGAGGTGGAATTTAATGGCCGTGACACTAGCAGGAAGGCAAGGAGTCAGGCAGGTATACCTACAGGAGTTCCTTATACACCAGAAGGATGGCTGGTTCGATTCGAGGGTGTAATTATAAATGAGAGCTCTTAGGCAAAGCCGAGAGCTTCCTGGGCGAGGAATTTGTCAGTTTGTCGGTCGATGCCATAGCGATATATCCTTGAATTATACAGGCCTAAGGATCGATGAAATTCACCCCTTCTCCGGAGTTTCCGTATTATATACGAATAATTAGAAATAACTGAACGAATGCGTGAAAAACAGATGAAAAGCGGAAAAAGTTTTTTCCCAAAATTAGAAGAACGCAAAAACGTATCGCTGTACCAACTCAGCTGTTTCATTTCAAGCCGTTCCGGACCCTCGCACCCTGGAAAGTGCGCAAGCAGCGGTTACAGAGAATAAGGAATATTTGAGGGAAATTTTACGCGGGAAAATATCATCCCGAAGGATCCATCCCCTCCTATTTTATTAAGTATTTCTGCAGCCAAGGTACCCTTCGAGAAGTAAACTCCTGTTTCCCAAATCAAGCTGAGCAGCTAGAGGGATGCACCCGCTACACGAAGTACACGAGCTTCGCGAGGGAGCGACTCCTTGTAATTTCTTGCGCTAATAACCGGCAGAAGTTTGCCTCGCTTATTCCTTTACCTCCCTTAGGACGGCCACTTACATAAGGATGAGACTTCGCCTCGTACACGATCCCATCCCGCGCCTATATCCTATATCTAACATTTTATTATTACGTACCGCCCCATAAGTTTTAGATTGCGGCTCGTAAGTTTTTTATACCTTATCCCTGACGTAATATGATCCATCTCGGACCTCGGGGATATAGAAATAGGGGAATGGGGCGAATCTGACTGACGGACGGACCGAGGGAATAATTGAGACGCATGTTTCGACCATGTGCTATGGTTTTTCAACACCATGCGTATATTTGGATTATATATTCGTACCTTAAAATCGAGGAGACAAACTACCCTATAAAATAACGTTTTCCCTCTTCATCCTAATTCCTCAGCAAAATTTTCATCCCTTTATCAATTCTATCTTCCTTCTCTTGTCACCGCGAAAACGTCCAGATTTTAATCCTTTGATCTTTATTTTCCGCAAGGGGTTGACATTTGGTTAATTACGCCATTCCCTCTTCAGCCTGCAACTGTCGGTTTTTGGAAAACTCGATAATCTCGTTTACTTTGGTCGGCTGACTCGCTGTGCTGTAGGTATGGGTACTTCGAGTCATTCCCTTCCTCTTCTGTAATCCCTAATATACTATACCTACAATCATTAAATTTTTTACAAATTTTGCAACGGAGTTTATTCTACTCAAAGAAATCAGCAGTGTCTGAATTTATTTACCCGGAAATAAATCTGCGACGCATCAAGCTATGAAGTAATTCGAAATTTGATGGAACGTTTCGCTCGATGGACCAAATTCTTTCCAAGTTTTCTTCTATGCACACAAATATACACACACACACACACACACACGTAGAATAGATGAACCCTCGGGATTTTCACCTTATATTATTAAGGGACGAAACTCCGTGCATAGTGCAGTCGTTCGATCAGAATCCTCGCCGGACCTTAGCTATTTGTATATTCCAGACACGTAGGAAGGCAATCAAAGGTAGGATGGGCTGTGCAGAGTATCGTTGAGAAATTGCGTGCATTTATAGATTTGTGTCTGTTTTTCTCGCTCCATCCTATGCGGGTATATACTTTGGCTAGTTTTCACTCGTGATATACCCCATGGAGTCAATATATGGAAATGCCAGTGAAATCTTGAAGAAGTTATTTTCGACAAAAGGATGAGTTCGAAAGTACCTATACGCGGCTGAGTCCAAGGCGTCTGGACGCCGGGCGTCCTGCAAGCTCTGCGAAATGATGGGGTGTGAGAAATAAGAGAAAATAATATCATCTCCCCATGGGTAAAGGAAAAAGTAAAATACCAACGCTCACTCGACTCGGCTGATACACGTCTGATATATGTCAGATAGTGTTACTTGTACTTCGGAGGCTTGGGGGCGCCCAGTCACTGAGAATTTGATAAGACAGGGGATCCTTTTTCTCTTATGGGATTATCTGGGTTGAACCACGGCTGCAAAAACCCGGTTTTCATACATTTCGATAAATTTTTAATAGTTCAAGAAAGAGTTCGCCTTTTTTCAAGCTCAGTTATATTATGTATACATAGGTATCTATATATACTATTTTCAGGCTCGTCGACATCGGTTCACAATAATTATCGGCTTCCTACGGGGGTAAATACTGAGCGATGTCCCGTTGCAGGTTTAATTAAAACAGGGGCGATCAAATCCCCTGCGCAAAGTTTGAGTTCCACCTCAAACGCTCCGCGTTCCGACCTTACGTTAGCTGGCTGATCAGAGCCGTTTTAATTAAACCGTGTACTTCGCAATAACCTTTCTCCTAATTAAGTATGCGTAGAAATTGAAGGTTCCTAAGCGACGGCATGCGACGCACCAAGGACCCTTTTACTGCGTGGGTAGCACCGAGGACCTGAAACTGTTTGTAGATTACAGGTGACAGATGAACCAGAAATTGAAAGAACTGAATTTTGAATAAAAATCAAGAAATGAAGAAAAAATGACCCCCAATTTTCTGAATTATTTTTCAATTTCGAACCAAGTAAAACCGGTCAAGGAACTTCTAGAAATGCGACAGACCTAATCTATCTGTTGATTTATTTCGATGCAGTTAAGCCCTTTATGACGAGTTATTAAATGTGGAGAGTGATGGTGGTCCCGGTGATCCCTGCGAAGACTAGGGGTTAGAGAAACGAGGAGTGAGGGTTGAGCGGCGAAGGATGAAAGGGGGAGAAATAAGGACGAGTACTTCGCCATTTTTCCAATCGGTAGAATTTAAGCCGATTTTGTTGGCAATTATTTAATAAGGAGCTTGCCTCGTTGAGAAAGAAAATGTAGGGAATGAACGGAGCTCAAAGGAGCTTTGTAGAACGAAGAGTTTATTTTAATGAATTGATTTGGAGAATTGTTTTTCCCCGTTGTGGTAAAAGGAGAAAGAAATTGGTAGATTTTTACGATTTTAAATTATTCAAGGCGCCGCGGTCTTGGCCGAAATTTTATATAAATAATAAAATTCGTACGATTATTAAAAAGCTGCAGGCTGACGGTTTTACCTAACTCATCAAATTTCCATCTGCTGGAAAAATGACAGAGTAGAAAATACCGCGGTTTTCTTCACCGCGCTATACACAGGATACCGGGCGCAAGAGATTAACAAAAAAGCACTTCCTTGCGGACTTTCCAGAGACAAAATGGCCCATAAATTATGACCGAGCTTGCTCGCCTGACTTTCTCCAATAATTACATTCGAAGTACGGGAAAACGACCAAAGTTTCAACCGCGTTACGAACCTACATATATGTATATACCTATACGTATAACCACCCACACCCAAGTCTCTACGTCGAGTCATCGACTTTAACAAATCAAAAAAGCACCCAAGTAACGTGAGATAAGATATCAACGCGTATAAATGATTTTTATATAAGAAAAAAAAAAAAAAAAGAAACAACTATCATCCTCCAGCATGCATAGACGGATGTTTATCTACTTAAAATCCGTTTTTTACTTACGGACGAATAGTCCTCCCTTTCCAATAACGGGAAAACGACATCTTCAATAGCCATTTCGTTCAGCTTGACGAGGGCAGTTCTGACAGACGGTCCTCTTCAGCACAATGTCTGGCAGGTGTCGCGGCACTTTACTTCATTGGATATTTATGAATACATAAATGTATTACCTGAATACGTATATGCATATTAGAATGTGGCCTAGGGGGATGTAAATTTTCAAAAATATTGTACATTCAAGTTATTTTCTTCATTCAACTTACAGACGAATATCTAATGTCAATTAATTAATTTTCACACCCCCGACTTCTCAAAAATCCAATCTTTAAATCTGTGATATTTCAGAGGAACGAAATATGAAACCGTAAATAACAATACCTAATTTATAATTCCATTTCACGAAGCCTTGCGAACCCCTTAACCGTTTTTTAATTCATTTGAAAACGTTGGTTGCAGTCTGTTTTGCGAAACACGTGTTCACCTTGTCGTAGCTTGAAAGAGGGGTTACTTTTTCATCGCTTTTGTACCACCTCTCAGTTTCTTCCTCCCACAGGCTATACAGCGTACAGTCAACCTTCCGGGTAAAGCAGGCTCGCCCCGAAGACGGCAGGGCTGAATATATCGGGGTAGTTCGTTTTTTATTAGCTTGGCTATAAAATAAATTAGGGGTGAAATTATAAAAGCTCTCCTGCTCTCTTGGTCGGCGTTCGTTCCCCGGCTTACTTCTACGGGGGATGAAAGGAGGGGAAAATATAGAAAGAGAGGAGGAGCTTGAGTTCTTTAAGAATCTCAACCCGTCTATAAGTTAGCCCTCGACGTGGCGCGGTAAAAAATCACCTTGTACCCCTCCGCGCTGAATACCGACCAAAAAAAGGGTGCAAGAGCATATTTTCGAGAGATAAGCTTCGACATACCTCAGGCCCATCTATTCCTTCCTTGAGCACGAGGCGAGCTACCCTCTGCACGTCAATGACTGGAAAATGAATTTTTCGCACAGAGAAATTTTGGCTGCCTTTTACCAGTCTCACATTTCCTTGGCAGCCCTAGGCCTTTGAAATTCCTTTGAAAATCTAATTTCATCGTCCAAACGTACACGTGGGTTAACGCTTTGAACACGATGCCCACTAGCTCGTGAACTTTCGGTTTTAGCGTGGCCGGGGAATCGTCTTTACAACTTTTGGGCTTTCCGTTGGAAAGAAGAAGAAGAAAAAAATCCAGAAGGGATATGCGAATCTTGATCAACGAAGGATTCGTTCAAAAGAAAAAAAAAAACAAAAAAGAAAAGAAAAAAAAAATCGAAATAAGAAACTTTCTACTCTCCTATTTTTTCCCGTTTTTTTTTCCACGCAAATATATGAATCGGGAAATAAACCATAGAACGGCGAAGCAGTCGGCTGCTTATTAGTAAAAAGTATGACAAACGGGCTTGCGGTCTTACCCGAGCTTAGCTCTCAGACCAACCCCAACCCAGAGACCAACCCCTTACGAGATATAATATATTTAAACACGAGCATATGTGTGCACGTATATATCTACGAATAAATATATGTATATATATATATGTATATATTCAAGACCGTGGTTTATGTCTATGTATAAAATGCGACGCGGGTTTCTAGACGAAGCGAGCGACCCGCTCACGTGCAGCGTGTGTGAAATATTGCAATTTTTAGTCACGCTTTTATGCGGAAATAAATCCAGAGTTCTATCACAAGGTGGTCCAGATTTCGGGTATAGGACAGAGGCAATATCTCGGATATTATATTGCAGATAGACGCGAGGGGTTGATTTTTATTGATATCTACGTTGATATGGTCTGTGATAGAACGCGGGCTAATCCTTGGTCTCCAAGAATGAAAATTGGGTTTTAGATTTGCGGAAAAGTACAAACGTCTTATTTTAGCCCAGCGAGGGCTGTGTAGATAGCTGTGAAACAACTTGCTTCTATATTTTGCGGCTCGACGAGCTAACCAGCAAAGCGTCAAGTTCCAAATAGCCGTTGAAAAAGTGGTAATAAATTATGAAATTCTAGAGGCACGTTGACGGGGTTTAGAAATATGGTTTGAGACCTTGTAATATCATACCAGCTAATAGACTCTTCATTTTACAAGCTTAAAAATCAGCTAGAAATTTTAGACTCACCCGAACTTTTCACCCTCGCGTTATCTCTGATCATTTTTCCTTTTCCCCTTTTCTTTTTCACACAGAAGATCGAGTTCAAAAATCTTCTCCGGATTTTTCACACCCTCGAAGATATGCTATAAGCAAGTGCGGTAGAAACTCACCCCTCTGTATTCTAGGCTGATAATTTGACGACCCCGCGTGGTCCTAACTGACCATCATAATATCCCAAAGGAAGTAATAGTCTACGGGGTTTCTTTCATCCGTGTGGTGAAACCCCGGTGTATTATTCGGCCAGGGTCGTTGTGAGACTCCTAATCATCACGTTGAACGTTAAAAGACGATTCATCCACTCCCTGCTGGCTACCGTTTCTAGGAGTTGCCTTCTTTCCAAGTGATTTAGGGCCGTGCTGTCCGACATATTCTGGACGGCCAGGGCCACGCGAGAAACGGACTTTTACCTCTCAGGATATTTACAACCCCTTGTCTAAAATAAACGGCGATAATCCTACAAGAGCAAAAATATAAACGATCAGCTTTAACTGCTCCTTGGCCAATCCTTGCTGAAGTAAATAGTTTTCGTCTTTCGAAAATCTTTGTGTATGTGTATGTCCATGTGCGGGGGGGACGGGGTGAAAACTTGTTAAATTCTTGTTGCCGGAATAAAGTGAGATAGGTGGGGGGGTTCAGGGTAGAAAACCGGTGCTATTTTGTTAAATTAACGCTTATTAGCTTTTCTTAGTCGGGTGTAAATTCTCGAGTTAAGCGTACCTACCTACTCCTCGACTAATTTCAACCCTACCTACCTATCTACGTACGTACAACCTACGTACCTTTACCTACTATGCTGCAGAAATGGAGGTACTAACGCCGCCCGAAGATGGTCCAAAACTATTTCAGAATTCTCAACTCGTTTGGTCTCGTACGAATAAGAAGGTGCCAGGGCCAGGGGGAAAGGCACCCTTCGAGTTTAAACAGACGGTTAGAAAGCTCTCAAAAAATAGGGAAAACAAAATAAAAAAAAAATTAAGAAAAGGGAATGGAAGCTCGGGACTGTAGCTAACGATTGAGAAAACAATTAGAGACTCGCTGCCTCCGCGAATGTGGGTGGGTATCGTCTTATTTCTTTGCTGATTTCTGAAAATAATCTCAACTTGATCATTTATTTTCATTTTATTTCATTTACTTTTTCATTTATTCATTTACAAACGTGTCAACGCACGATCACAGCCAACTATAAGGGTACACAGGATTGACGTTGATGAAACTAATACGTTTGGCCAAAGCTTCAGGGCAAGTAGCGTGGCAAATCTCGTGGCTGTTACGATTGGGGAAATTAAATTTATAATTGAGTTAGTTTCGCGAATGAAATTCCGTAATTACGCGATTGCCAAACAGGTCACAGATGCAATCGTAGTACCTATATATTTTATAAAGGTCCTTCCCGAAACGGATAAAAAAAAAAAAAAAATCGTATCTGTAACCATACACCTGGATATACGCTTCGCGTTTATTATTAGTTGATTTGTTAATTGGCATTAATTTTCCAATATTCTTCAATTACCTGAATACGAACTGAATCAATTAATTATATCAATACTAACAATTCAGACGGGGAAAATATATTCGCTGCATATACTTTATAAATGTATAATTATCGAAATTGAATCCTTGATTTATGGAATCGATTCGATTTGGACTTTATTTAATTATTTTTAATTAATTTCTTTCAGTTTTTTTGTTTTTTCTCCTCTTTCTCCTTGTTTTTTGTAAAGCTCACGTATTGCAGTATATAGATTATACTCTAAATCGTATTTCTTAGTAAAGTAGTCGAAGTTAGTACAAAGTCACGAAACCTTGAAGCACGTTTAACCACGTGGTCATGCCCGACTACCCTTGGACGCGCATGGCCGCACGTGGCAGCTAAAATCTTTTCGTTTTCCTGCTCGATGATCCTTTCCACGTGTTTACCAGCTTAGCGAAGAACTTAACGGCTATTAGCATTTCCTGGAGAGGTCTCGCGTTCGTCTGTGGTTCCTTTTTCTAATTTTTTTTTTTCTTTCTTTCTTTTTAACTTTTTCTTTATTTCACAGCCTCTTCTCCTCTATTCATCATCTCTAGTCTATTCCTCATCAACTTGCGTTATCTTTGGGAGCCTAAATAAAATTTTCTACCCCACAATTAAACTTATACATATTAATAAATAATTCAGGTTTTAACCAAAAATATTTTGGTTTTCCTTTATCTTTTTCTTCGCCCTTCTTCCAAGTAGGCATCTATACAGTGGGTTTATAAATAAAATTGATGAGAACAACCGGAAGTTATATATATTAAATAAAGCGATAAATTTAAGCCTGTGAACGTAGAAATACTAGGCCGTAGCTACAGTAGGTATAATTATCGCCCGACGTTCAACGATTAATTAGTCAATTTAGAAACGCTGTATTTTATTATTTACGCGGAACGAAAAAGGAAAAAAAAAAAAAAAAATAATCGTAAATCACGATTCGCCACTCTCCTATATCCAACTACCTATATGTATACATATACACCTACTATTCGTATATATAGCTATTAACTTTGTTTGGAAACAAATTCCAGGCCGAAATAATTAATGCGTTTAAATGCCTCGAGTATCCAGGTATTGCACTCTTTTTTATACTCGACAATCCGCGTGAATATACGCGTTTATCGAAAAATCTCTGTATACATTTGAAAAACGTGTAAAAAGGGTACAAAATGAAAAAATTTAAATTAAAAAAATAAAATAGAAGGAAAAATGGAATGCCCTATTCATCATGATAATCGATTAATCTTTTTATTACGTACAATTTGCAACGGTTTTTTTTTTCCCCGTTACAAAAATAAAGACAAAAAAAAAGAATGAAAAAATAATAATAATAAGAAAAAAAAAAAAAAGCATTCGTTACAGATTTTCGATAATTTTTGTCACAGTACCTAGTCCTAGTCCTTTCGTATATTTATCGAAGCGAAGTATAATATACAGTGCAGACGAATGAGGGAAAATAAACCCTGAGGTATATTATACGAGGGCTCAATTCCGGCCAGAATTATCAAAGGAAATTCTTATTATCACAATCTGGTACTTCCTGCAGTCTTCTTTCGCAAATATCTCGTCCAAAGAAATATATGCTGCGGAAAGCCCCGGATCAATCCCTAGGGAGTAATCACTGACTGGCAAGTTCGTCTTCCGCTGCGAGGCCATTAGATCTTTCTGTTTTGTTACTCGAGATATCCTTGACAGAGCAAAGACTGAATTGAGAGATGCGGAGATGACTCAAAAAAAAAAAAAGAAAAGGAAAGACAAAAAAAAAAAAGGGAAAAGTGAAAAGTGAAAAAAAAAAAACAGAAAGAAAATTCAAAGTAAAGCATTACGGCCCAAGTATCTGTTGATAGTCTTAATCAATCCTTGCGTTTCACTAGTGTTTTAGGTGTACTAATACGGTAATGAAACGGGTAGAATTAAGGTAAGTTGATATTCTGTTGAAGTTACGAAGACAAATAGTAAATATATGCGAAGAGAGTCGTTCGTTAGCAAAAGTACAATAACTTTTGTTAGCTTCTCTATTTGACCTGGTTTAGGTGATGTACATAGACTGACGTAGAGTAAACTCCGAAGCTGCGAAAATAATTATATCCACATTTGATGAGGCGAGGATGAGGATAAAGTTAGAGATTACTAATGTGACTTTTGACGAAGAAGTATACGAGCTTTTCTGTACATAAAACCCAAAAGAAAATGTGAAATAAATATAGACACAGTTTTTTTTTTTTGTTTTTTTTTTTTACTTCTTCTTCATCGGCGCCTAGATCCCCCTTGGGCCTAGAAGACCACTAGCTTCCTGCAGAGCGGTGGTTGTTATTCTGAGTCAGCACATGCTCCTCAGGAAGTCACTCTCTGTCAAAGCTAGGTCTAAAAACGTCCTGGATCACTTCCTGGAGTATGACCTACGCCGAAATCTTCTGCCAGTGGTTACCACCTGCTCATTTCGTCCCCTGGGATCGTAGCTAAACTCTCTTCGGGGAGTGGTAGGAAGATGGATTCAGTTTCCAAGGGGCAAGGACCATGGACCACAACCACGTGTTGAATGAATTTTTTTTTTTCTTTCTTTTATTTTCTTCATTTTCTTTCCGTATTTTTTCCAATTCTTATTTTATTTTCGGATTTGAAAGGGGAATATTTGGATCGATAATTAGTTAGTCCGTTCGGTCAAGGATCGTACGTTATTTTTTATTTTTCTGTGTGCAAAATTTCCCGGGAAATTTTGTCCAAGGAATAAAAAGTGTAACAGGGACGAGGCAGGCCTTGGTATAAATGAGTTTGGCCACGCCCAGGTCCTGGCGAAGGCGAACGTCAATAAATTCTGAGAGGATGACGGTGACGTTATAATCTGAGGGTTTTAATAAAAGCACCGACCTTAGAGCCGCGTTCCTTGACAACAATTCGCGCCTCAAAGTAAAAAGAGAGAGAAAAATTGTGAGTGAAAGAGAGAAGGAGGATTCTCCACCTCCGGCAGATGTTGCGGACGCAGACTATGACGAGAACCTCAATATTAGAAAGACGGCGTCGAGAATCTGGTGCGGAAAGAATAAGAAAAAAATGACAAAGCTGTAAGGGGGGAGAAAAAGACAAAAAAAAAAAAATTGAAAGAAGAAAAACTAGAAATGGAAGAGACACAGAAAGGACAAGAAGAACATAAAATTTCGGCAACGGATCTTCTCGACAGTATCAACGATTGTGAATTTTTAATTTAAAAAATAAAAAAAGACGATCAGTAATGAAATTTCAACCAGAAATCAGGAGATTATAGATTTTTCGGAATTCATGATTTGAGAACGATTTGAGACACCCTTAGAATACGAAATGAAATAAAATACACGAGACAAGCAAAAATTTCTGGCATCAAGGATCATAAGCGCAGAATCTGGACGCCTTGAATGATCGTGGAAGCTTCCACTCGATTCAGAACCCATACCGTCCTTGGCAAGGAATAAAATTTAATGTCGAACCCTCGATTTGCCCTGGCAGTGATCAATTGTACTTGTAACCCGTAACTTAGGAATTATATCCGTCTCTCGAGTTTTCTGTACAGCGGACACTCAGTCTTAGATTTTCATGGCGAATGATGAACGCATGATCTGTGCTACGGTGATTTTGGATCACGTAGTATAATTAGAGTAATAAAAACAAAGAACTCCTTCATTATATTACAGCGAGATTTCTGGTGCCTCGGGTAAAATTTTTCTTCTCTTTGATAAAAAATAAAAAGGAAAAAAAATAAAATAAAGAAAAAACTCTGAGAAATGTGAGTTCCGTTTTTTTTTAGTTCGGGTGGATACCATCGTCGGTATAAAAATTCCACTCCTTTTGTTATCTAGAGTAAGTCAGTGCAAAGTGAATATTCAAAGTAGAGAGTGCAGATAATCGTGTAAGTGAGCAGCAGGTACCTGGTACATGCATACCTGTACTTGAATATACACGAGAGGATAGAGCCCCTGGGATAGCGTAATGTTTTTCAGTAAAAATAAACACTAAAAGCATGGATATCTGGGGATTTTTCTGAGATATTGTCACTGGCGGGTATCAGTAGGTATACCAAAAATTTCCAGAAAGAAGACGTTCACTTATCTAGCGTGGAACTGCTTCACCGATGGCGTATGGTCGGGAAACAAATCGTCCCTTTTACCCTAACGAGCTTGGTATTTTCTTTTAGTATTTCGCCGCGATCCCTGAACAGCATCACATGCATGCAGTCTCTTTTAGAGACGAAGTAATCGCCTCGTACAAATCATAGCGGAGTTAGAAAATTTTGTCTTCCTTTTTTACCCCTCCCAACTTGTTTGTTATCCTTTTTCCCGTTATTTTTGTCCACCAAAATGTACATAAGTGGGTAAACGCGCTTGAGCAGGAGATCTTAATGAGGTTGTGGTTTGGTCTGGCTGTTGTACCTCACTAGAGTATCTCAGGTTACTATGGCGGTCCCACACGTTGGTAGGTGGCACGTAAGTTGGTTGGTAAACGGTTCCTTCAGTCGATGGCTCGAGGTGCTGCAGAGTAGCAACACAGCACCAAAGTATGCAAACTATGCCAGTATACGATGCTGGTGACAAAGGAAAGCCTTACTTCCTCTTTCCAAAAACGGTGAACTGGCTAGAGGAGCTGAGCTATTCTCAGCGTAAGGTGAGACTTCCCTATCACCAAGGATGGCTCTTCGTTTCTCAAGATAACGGCTCGCCTTCCATCTCCGTCCATGAATCTCGACAGGAATAATACCCAACCGGGAATAGCCAATTCGGAGTAAATGTGACAGGCGGAAAACAAAATAGCTGCTTTCACAGTTATTCTAATTCAATTTTTATCACTTTTAATCAGGTTGCAAGGGAAAAATGTCGGGTCCCTTTTTTCGAGGACGTACATCACCGTCTACCTAATCAGTCGTGTATTATCGCACGAGGAAATCTCGATGTCTGTGAGTCCTCCAGGGAGTTGGTATAGAACGAGAAGCCTGGCTCACACTTTGCGCAAGGTAGCCTAATTCCGAATTTCCCCTTTTTGGTTGAATGACTCTTAGAGTGAAGAGATGGCTAGTGTGGGTAGCCCTTCTTCAAGGAAGTCGAGAGATATCCTTTATATCCTTTATATCCTTCCGTCAAAGGGTAGCTAGGCAGGTAGCTGTATCACTTGATGTCATTCTGATATATACCCAACTTTACCATGAAAATCTATCCATACCCCCATCCTCAAACCCGAACCGAAAGTCCAATGAAGGGGAGGAGTAATTACGAGCTAGACGTTTGATTTCTATCGACCTATATCATTTCCGGCCTTGGATGATGAGATGATTGAAAGGTGATGAGCTCATGTTAAGAAGTCGAGCTTCTCATCGGTGCGAAATAATTCAACCATCATGATCACGTAGCTTTTCTTTACGGAATTTGAATCTTCCTCCATACCACCAGCGGAGGATTCTCTGTTGCAGGAGACGCCTACTATACCGAGAAGGGGATATTGGCTATGAGAGGATGAGGAAAACTGCCCTCGCGGAAGGAGGATCCCCCGTCCATAATATCAGAGTCTTGTAACGGGTGGAAAGCGAGAGGAGAGACGAGTGCAGTGAAGGGAAGGTAAGGTAAAGGAAGAGAAGAAGAGAAGGTCTCTGGGCATTGATGTCGAGATGACGGGGGTTGGGACATGCTTTCTCGCGAGATGGAGGACCGGGGAGTAAAGGGACGTGGCAGTCACATCTGCGATATACCCGAATCACCCTCCGTCCCAGACTCCTTACGGCACACGAAGCACGACGCTCAACTCCAGCTCTTATGCTACACGGTCCGGTGTCCAAAGTGATGTCCCGCGCTGGTATACGGCCCAACTTCCATTGTATATGTCTAACGGAACCTTTTGTGCCCTGGCACGCGTTCACGGAGAAGGTAATATACGAGTATGGGACGTGCGACTGATATGGCAATATCATTTCCGATTAGTCGTTATATTTTCATAATGAAAATAATTTCGGGACATTGAATATATCCCGCATTTTTATTTCCTCGTTCATTGCCGCTGAACGACATCTGTAGCGACGTTGAAAAAAAGGAAATAAAAAGAAAAACATCAAAGTTTAAGACTGCTTTGAGAACGGTACATAATACAGAACCGGAAGCCGGACCAGACGCAGACACTAAATCCAGTGCATTTGGGAGCGTTGAAGAGTAAAATGGGGTAAATGCTTCGTGGTATTAAGAGAAGAGTAAATTTCCATGTCAGAGAATGATCGATGCTGGTTCATAGCTGCTCTTATTTCTACCCCTGATAGGTAATCGAGTGGGTATAAATTGGCGAAGTAAATATACGGTTTAGTTTCTATGCGGTTTGAAGTGAATTTGAGAATCACTGGTAGTAAATCTAAAAGTAAAAACAAAACACACGAGGGTAGCAACGACTCGCTGGGTTCGCGATATAATATGAATACAATAATTTATGGTGTATCGGAGGCATCACTGCAAGGTGTTACCGCGACCCCAGCCGACCCGAACCGGCCTGGGGTCGCTTCTGGGCTCGCATCTCGCTTCTCTACATACCAAATTCCTCGTACTGAACTACTACCCTGTAGGAAACAGCTCGAGATGACGGATCAAACTAATGCCTCTTCTCCCGAAGTATAAACCTCGGAGGTTTATTTGAGGTAAAAGTACAGGAATTACATGATAGAGTCGTTCCGTAGTAGTAGGTATGTCCGTGAAAAATTTACAGATTTTTAAAGACAAAATTTTCATTCGTCACAATATCGAGATGAGCAAATTTTTTTCTTTTGCGCTACAGCTTCGGAAATTATATCGTTGAAAATTCGTAAAATTTTCATGAAATACCTGCTACTACAAAGTTTCGGATTTTTCGAAGTTATACTGTAATAAGAATGGATAAAAATCAACCGCGAAATGTCAGAAATCGTGTTTCATTCAAATGGGAAAATTCGACGGCTTTAGGGCAGTACTTGAATTGAGATAGGAACCCGGGGTTTTGGCTACACTTCTTCGTATATATTTCTACAGGTCGTGGCCCATGGGAGGATTGAAAATCGAAAATGATAAAATTAAAGACCAACCTAATATATATGGCCACAAGTTCTTCAATTTTGGGCAATAATTCATTTTTTTTCTAAAATGTCAGTTCTTCGTGAAATAATAAATTAGACTTTGAAAACCGTCTGCAGTCTCGTTGGGTATGATCACAGTGACGTTTTACGCTCGGAGAATATGAAATATTATTTTCGTCGTTGCAGCAGCAGTAGCAGCAGCAGCAGCAGCAGGAAAAGCACAAAAAGCCAAATGGCGCGTGTCGTTCCGTCGCGTCGCGGAGCGTAACCAGGCAATTTACGCAATTTACGCAGTGTCGTAAATCTATGAAATTATACGACAGGTGGTGGCATACACTGTCGTCTTCTACCGAGACTCAACCCCCTATAGATACAGGGGTATATACCTACCAATACTTAAATGTGTAGATATAGTACAGTAGATGGGTGCATATATACGTGTGTGAGCTTTCGAGTTCTGCAATAGCTACGAGGTAGGTAGGTAGGTAGGTACCACAGGATCGGACAAACCCCTTCCACTGAAATAGCATTCGGGCCAGAAGGCTGGCACATGGCGCATTTACTCGAATAATAAAAACTAGACTAGCAATAAAAACGGTGGCTTGGCTTTTCCAACAAGCATTCTCCTTGCTACTTCGTGGGCAATATACAACACCCGGGAAAAATATGCAAAAAAAAAAAAAAAAAGAAAGGGCGAAGTATCGCGCAATGATTTCATCCCGAGAAAAAAATAAAGCAAAGTCCATGTCGTGAAATCAGAAAATATTGGCAACCACTGGGACCTTCTGGCAGCCAGGTATACTTTGTGAAGTCAGATCTCCCTGCTCCGTGTAGTGATATCGAAAAAACATTCCAACAGCCACATACTTGGCGGGCACATTCCTTTTCCCCATTTTGCCGCAATCATACCCTTGCTGTCACTTGTATCGTGTCATTTTCCCTTCAGATGAAGTGAATTCAATAAAATGATAGTGATAGTGAATATTGAGAATAATGTAAACACGGTGCTGTTACTGCAGCGGTTTTTGGTCGAATTTTTATTTCACGTTACGAGCGTCATAAAAATTTCATCAACGGTTAAGTTTACGTTGAAATAACAGAAAAGTAAGAAAAAAAAAAAAAAAAAAAAAAATACGATGAAGTAGACAACTACCCAAAACCCTGGCATTCATTCCAGGGTAGGTTTACACCAGGGTTAAAGAATGTATGCGAGACGTAATATGCGCTTGAAATTAATTACGTAAACGCGACTAATTTGCATTTTATGAAATTAAAAACTTTCTGCAGTTATAGTTTTCATCTCGCGTACCTTCAGCCTCGTATACATACACGCATAGGCACCGCTCCAAGTAATTCTTATTCGCATCTCCTTCTGATAAAAAAAGAAAAAGAAAAAAAAAAAAAATTATTCAGGCCACGAAAGGCCGAAATAATCTGGTTCAATTAATAGAGGAACGAAAAATCATTCAGCTCTGGGTTTTGGTTACACGATAAGCCGTTCAGTGGGTAAACGAAGTGTGAAACTAGTACAATGATATCGAGATGTGAAAATCGGAACGAGGAAATAAGGGTGAGATTTCGATCGGGTAATCGTACTAAACTATATGAGATTTCGGTATTTAGGGATTATTTTGAGGCATGGTTATGGGTAGACAAATGGGAAAGCAACGGCCAAGGAAAGCGACACTCGGTGCCTCAGGGTAGGGCCGAGTTATGTCTAACCCTAAAGTGGTAACAATAGGTCTAGCGACCCCTGGATTATAGGCATTAGGTACAGTGCGCGTGGCTTATCGTCCTGTTTACTCAACGCCTCGTATACCGTTTGTATTCCAACCTCGTCGATTATTAGCTTTGCGGATTTTTTTTTTTTTTTTTTGTGGTGTAGAGAAGTGGGAAAAAATAAATTTTCATTATTTTTCTGTTTTTTGGTTTTTTTTTTTGCAACTTTTTAGCAATCGAAGACACGGTAATTAAACCCTCTACAGGCATTAAATCAGTCATATTGTAAATAAGCGTACTGCGATTCAGGGACGTTTCTACTGCCTCCGAAATCGAAGGGCTAAAAAGTCAGGAGAGCGTATAGCTCCCTACGAATCTGGGCAGTAAAAGTAAGTAGGTGGTAAACAGGGGTTAAATAAACAACTTGGACTCGGTGGGAAAACCGTAAGTTCAGGAGGAATCAAACACTTAAAGGAAAAGTGTCTGAGAAGAAGAGGAAGATGAAGTAGAAGAATTAGAAGAGGAAGAAGCAGAATAGGAATAAGAATAAGAAGAAGGATAAAAAGAAGGTAAAAAGATCGGGAGACAAAAATTTCACCCTATTTTTTTTTTTTTTTTTTCTGACTGCGATGAAATCGGCGGGTTCTCGAGTCCTCGTTTTAGAGAAGCAACAGTTAAGTTTGCCACGCGCCCTCCAATTCCAAGTATCGGAGATGTTGGGGATTGATTCGTGAATATAAAGAGACTCCTTTCAACGATTCTCGCTTCGGAGTCTGTCCGGGGTGGATGCAGGGTGGGTGGGGCTGGGTGGGATTCTCTTTAGAGTTCTTTCGAGTCGTGGAATAGGCAGAGCGACCGAGGGGGTAAAAGGAAAGGAAAGGAAAAGAAAGGAGTGGAGCGGAGAGGAGAGGAGAAGGATGGTACGGGGGTGGCGAGTCTAAGCTACAGGGTGACGACGCAGTACTTTCGAACTGGCAAAGTGTAGGTACTTTCCAAACGAACGATCACGAAGAAGCGCTTCACCCTCACCCCTGTTTCTGCAATTGAGAGAACCTCTCTTTTTATCTCACTTTTATATTCTCGGTCCATCTATCCCGCCATCTCTTCGCGCGCAGTTTCGAAAGCTGCCTACTACTGCAGTAATAGTTTTCCTTATTTTCCATATTGTCAGACACGCTCCATTTCCCATAGTCGAAGAAAGAGGAGAAGAAGAAGAAGAAGAAGAAGAAGAAGACAAAGAGAATACGAGAACTTGGTTTGGCGCACATAGACGACTTTTCGCTCGTCTGTTTAGTCACAAATACAAACAAAAAAGTTTTCCACACCGCGGGTACTGAATTATTAAAATTCTCAGTGTCGGAGGAAAGAACGATTTGCAAAAATCGATTCTTACCCTTTTTTCTTTCTTTCTTTTTTTCTTTTCGCAATGGGAAAAGCAGAAGAAAAAATACGATTCAATCATAACAGTATAATATTTTAACAGAAAAGAGACTGTAGCGATTAGCATGGGGTGTGTCAGTCCAGAAAGTGGAGGGACACGTCGACAAAACCGTCATATTTTCTGACAATGGGATCCTTAAGCGTTCCATCAGCGTTTTACAACTGAAAATTATTCAAAATCGAAGTTCTGAAAGGGGACGGGTGCCTAGGGGCAGTTAATCCATCACCGCCTTTAATGGAGGTAAGAATTTATTGTTGAAATAGGAGCATTTAGGAGACGCATTGTTGACGAGGGCCATATCCACTGCAGTGAAGTAAATTTTACTTTCTCAAAATATGAAAACTCACGTTTGTATTACCGACGAGGATGTTTGACGTGTTCAAAATATCCGCGCGGGATTAACCGATTCATAAACTTCCCATGGGGAGAAAAGCAGGTCCGTTGACACTGCGTCGTCTTTTAATGCGATTAGGCCACGTTTTGGCTTTGAAGATTTCCAGATTTCAGAAATCCTGAAACCTAGACTTGAGCCCTCTTTAGAAGCCCTCACAATCCGGACAGAAATATCTGTTTGTTACCTCTCCTCGACGTCGTATCACACCGAAAGCGTTTTTTCTCTATACCCACAGGCACAATGTAATGAAGTATCCTCGCCGAACTCCAGGCTCGAGTAAATTAACGAAGTGTTGGTTTGAGTGACAGTAGGTAAAAGGGCGCGAAACTCGAAGTACTGTGCACCGAGTTTGTAGAACCCAGGGTGTCCTCTGTAAAGTGGTAAGCTTTGGTAGAGTGACGCCCAGCAGAAGCACAGTAACGTTTTACGGGCTCGGTGAACTTAATTAGAAAATGCTTGACCGTCGTAAAGCTTCTGCCACGTAACCATGTCAGGTCAGAGTTTAGGGTGGTCTCCGTACTACGTGGCTCGGCATCCCTTAAAACCAATTTTGTTGACCCTTGGTGAATACCTACTCGACGAGTATATATCGTAATGAATATTATAATTTACACCAAGTAGATGATGAGTTCCGTGAGGAACCTAAGCCTGCGTCACCTACCCCTACGTACGTACCCACCTTCCCTTGTATCATAGTTTTGCTAGTCTGTTTCAGCGAACTCTTCGCAAGCTCACCAGCATCTACCGTATACCTTGGTACCTACCTTCCAACGTGATAAATAACCCCACCTGACACAACCCTCTACATCTACTACGAGCTCCACCTTTGCGTTACGTAACCTCGTTTCCGTCACCTAGCTGCTCTCATTTTCTCTCTTCCTTCCACTCTCTCTCTCTCTCGCCTCTTTCTCTCTTACCTGACTGGTATACCTCGTAAAACAATACCCAGCTGCCAGGGCAACGACGCCTACCCCGCACCTTCTCGCACCTCCTAGACAATTAACTTCCCGGTTGCAGCCCTCTTGATGCCAACAACCGCGCATAGAGTAGAAATTGGCACTAATTATCGATACGCGCGAGGTCTGGTTATGCAATAATAAATTATGCAAATATGAAACCCGTGGAAAGCCGTTTTCCCTCGTAATGATAATATTTCGCTTATTAACACCTCGTTAAGCTTTGCTGTTTGCCGTTTGGTGGCTCTTTCTTTTTATCCTCTTTCTCTTTATCTTTCTCCATTTCTCTCTGTTTTGTTAAACGGTGATATTACCGGGCTGAAAGAGAGGCTCGAATTTAAGCTCTGTGCTTGTTTGCCGGTAATATTTGCCAACGGTATATCATATACATCGACTTGCAATCGAGTAAATTTGTCAGCTGACTCGGCAGCTGTTCTATATGGGGTATATACCGCGTATAAAGCGGTAATTGTAATAATTTACCGATTGTGTTGAGGTATAATGGAATAAACCCCAATGGAAGTGGGAGGTCCTGGAACTATACTTTACGCCGTATCCCAACTTTGTACGGAATTGGGAACACGTATATACATGTAACGGGTGATCTCAGTCTTCATCCCCTAAATTTATTCTCTCTTACGAAACGAGAAGAAAAACTTTACCGACCCTGTATTCATTCGTAAATCAATTACCGATTATTTGCGGTTCGAATTATGATTACAGAAGCTGAGCGAGGCGAGTTCTTAAGGAACATCTACGGAACAGTATTTTACCGTTTCGTGTGTTTAATTTTGTGAATTAATTAGCGAACCATTCCGAAACTTATGCGACGATAATAGCAAATCGATTTCATATATTATTCTAGCCTTTTCACCCGGTAGATATTAGGAAATATATATATGTGTGTGGCCTTACATGGGGGAAATATGTCATTGCTAGAGGGGGTGCAGACTGCAGAGCGTCGAACGGCACACGCCTATATTCTTCCATTGTGCTGTGAGTATCGATCTTTAATCTATAACACGGACGAAACTGTAGATTTTACTCTCGGCAGAGTAACACTAGACCTATTCTACTGCCATGTGCTTCGCTCCCAGACACAGAAATCCACATACACATATAGGTGTATATAGGTATATGTACAGATATGTATTTACAGACGTGAGGATATATAGGGGGGTATAACGGCGAGATCGATTCATCCCCTGGAGAAAATGAAAACGAAGAAATTTTTTTTTATTTATAAAAATAAAGGAGCAAGTCGCAAAGGTATTCATTTAATATTGATTGAGCCAATAAATTAGAGCTTCGTAATGCGTTCGATTCCGTGGCGTAATTTATACTTTTTAAGTAAAACCGCAGTAGGATAAAAAAGTGAGAGTTTGATCGAAATCACGAAATTATTGTTACCATGCCGATAAGGTTTCCAAATTTTCAAAAAAACTACGTGAAAATTCGGAGGGAAAAACTCAATATCCCCGATGCGAGGAGAATTTTGATGATATTTCAAAAAACTGCTCGCGTATCGCGAATTTCAATTTTTTTACTTTTAACTCATTTGATGGATATAGTTTGAAATCGGTTCACACTTTCGTAATTTTCGGGTGTAGGTGAAGTCATCTGTACAATACGCTAGTCTAATATATAATTATAATGATAATTATAATTACGTATGAATTTGTCAAATTTTTTACATCGAGGGAGAATTTCCGATGTAGTTAAATAAACAGGGTATGAATCGTAATTGGCATTAACAAGGTGGATGTGTACTGCCTACAATCGATTATCGATAATAATTCAATTCATTATTTTCATCGGATATATTTGTCCCAATACCTCTGTGATAATTTGTTTAACAATTATTGTTATCGTATCGCGGTGCAGACGAATCGCCAATCAGTTTCTGGTACCTCGTACCTTTCCTATATACTATATACCTATCCGCTATCTGTGGACTGCGGTTTCGTTCCGGGTAAGCCAGAAATCCCAGGTATTTAGCCTCGAAGTTTACATCCAAAGATTGATTCCTGACGCGCCTAACGCCAGGTCTGGACTCTGGGTTCAATTCCAGAGGTTGAGGTGTGGCTGTGTAGGTATACATAGTACCTCTATGTATGTATATGGGGATGGCAGGCGTCTATCAATATTCAAATATGCTAAACCAAGGGCTGACCTATAGCCTTTACATTCATGCACGGATATAACACGTCCTATACATCTCGCGGGCATGCCTTTACCCGATGTATACAGATGCGGGATTTGGCTGGTCGCGATAATACTTGATTTTTTAAAAATTCAGAAAACAAATAGAAAAAACTCCCACAAAGGGCTGGAAACTCACCCTTTAATTTACAGTGCCAATTAATTTCTTATTCCTTGTCAGATATGAATCCAACATTTTTATCCACCGCTTTATTTCACAGACTCTGTAGAGACGACTTGCTGTATGTACTGTTCAACGGCAACACACCGCAACGTGTGTTTGATTAATTCATGGTTTCGGTATACGGACTGGTTTACCACGCGATCTATTACGATTAGCTAAATAGAATAGACTAACGTTGACCTTAGAATAACAAAACAAAGCCCAGCTTCGACCGGACGATGTAGTTTAACTCGAATTAGAGCTGACCAACAGTGCGGTGGTGGAAGCACAATTTCCGGGTTATCTAGACTAATAATTCTGTAAAGCAAAAAGGAGCCCAGGAAAATCGGCCAAAGTTTGTCTTAGGCATCTGCTGGTCGTCATTCTTAAATTCCGAGGTGTAAACTGGTCTGACATGCTCGAGTAGTATTTTGAATGCGATCAGCACTGCCCCTGTCACAGTTCGTTCTTGTACTGACTCGGTCCTTTCCCATCGGACAATGACCACACCTGGATTATTCGTGGTGAAAATTCTCCCAGACAATGTCCTTGGCTCTGTAAAATCGTGACGGATCGTCTACCTGGCAAAAATTTGGTAACATGGTAGCCTGCCAAAGGCGGTATAGGACCGCCTATGGAGAATATGGACACCCTGACTGGTGAAGCTACTGTCGATAATATCGTTCTACAGGAGTACGATTAGAACCGCATCGTTGTCTATGGAATACAATACGTTTTGCCTCGTAATGGTGTTTTCGGAGCGTGTGGACTCACCCTTGAATTTCACCCTGGTGAAGGAGTCGCAGGTAAGACTGATCTCTGACAATGGAAAGGGAGGAAAATTGGTTATTTTTATGTCCTGACGAAGGAGCACCGTCTTAGATACGAGATCTATGAGGTTGTGCTTATTTTCCTGGTAGTCTCCTAGCTTTAGAGAATAATTTGCGGTGGACGTGATAGAAGATGACCTATTTTATTAAAGACCAAAGTTCTAGGACCCGGGAAGTTTCTATTTGAAATATGTAGCATGAACTGGACGCGGACTTAGTGCAGAGATTTAGAGTCAATGATGTGAAATGATGGGTTAGACCTCCCAGAGATCGGGCGGAGGTAGTGTTGTGCCAGAAAGTAATCTGGTCGGAACAAATTAGTATCATCTTTAACAGTGTTGGAAATTGAATTCACACCGTGGTATCAAGAGTATAAGACCTGGTCCTGGTCGACGTGGATACTTGGTGCTGGGTGTGGTCCGTGAAATCATATAACGCGATATCTTGAAACGTGTGCCTGTAGACAAGACATCTAAAGTCCACTTTACAAGATTGCCGGCGATTCGTTCCTCGGTAATTCAAATCTGTCACTCGACTCTTTGCCTCGCTCGCGGAGGGAGATTAGAAACGTTACAGATCGTTGATCGCGATATCAGTGAAGGCAAAAGCCGTTGCACAATGATCGTTCACGTCCGGTATACCCAACATATCCTGTCACTTTGATACTTAGTACACAGCAACGGTTATAGTTTTGCAAATCCCGGCAATGCACGCGTGTTTGTATGAATGTGTGTGTGTGTGTGTGTTTTTTTTTCCTTTTTTTTTCTTCCTTTTTCCTCTTTTTTTTTTTTTTTCTTTTTTTTACTTTTTTGTTATCTTCCCTTGTATTTTTTGTCCCTGTAAACGGTCGTACAAGTATTCCAACGCGTATAATACCCAAGTCGCTAATCCCTGTTTACATAAACCGGCATATGTCACAACTGTTTACGCTCCTATTTTCTGATCCGATCCCAGGACCCAGATTCCCCGAGGCTTGATCCTTTGTACTCTTAAAGAGACGTCGCCTCGCGTTGCTTCGGTTCGTGTCACTCGCTTCATGGTCGAGTGGATCCGATCCGCAAACGTTACCCAAACATAGACGCGTCATATTCTACTCATATCGCGTATCGCTCTGGATGCAGAGAACTTCTCTCAATATTTTCAAATCTCTGAACGATTTTTTTTTTTTTTTTTATAAAAAAGAAAGAAAAAAGAAAAAAAAAAAAAATACTAGCGAAACGACATCTATTCACGCGAAAGTATTAACGTAGAAATAACAATGATTTGCGCTGTGAGAAATAAAAAATTAAACCCATTGGAAAATTTGAATTTCCACTTGAATAGTTTATGTGGGGAGAAAATGCATCGATTTTTGATCGGTGTGTGTCTTCTAGATTTTTATTATTTTTTTTTTTCCATTTTGAGGGAGAATGTGGCAGTCCTGTTTCGAGACTGGTGCTACAAAAGTGGCTGTTTTATACTCAGTGAAGTGTATACGGAAGTGGAACTACACTGTATCTACCTTAATACCGGTATTCCCATGGCGAGTGTAAATACCAATACAGAAAAGATAACGCCTTCACCTCGCTCTTCCGCTTCTCAGAGCGGCCGTACACCGCAAAGTACTAACTTATTATACGGAATATTATCTCTCCTTAATAAGACTCTTCCCTCCTTTTCCCTTTGCCTTTGCCCTTTGCATGTGTCTGTGCCTGTGCCTGTGCCTGTGCCTTCCGACCACCGTGTCTTTCCGCACTTTCGTATACCCGTGCTACATTTCACCGTGGGGGGTTGTGCTGCTGTGAGGGTAGCAGCACGGTCCGGAACTCGCGAAAGTACTGCTTATTTTTCTTGATTAACTCGAGTTGTTCGAGATTGTCCTTGGTGAAAAAATAAATAGCCGAGTCCTGACGTCCTTTATGATTCCAGATTTCACCGCCCTGTCCTGCAACCACCTATACCCACTCGCGCTATTCCCACAATCCTCGTTTATTCAGAGCTGTGATTTCCGGAGACGAGTTTTTTGCCTTTTTTCTTTATACTTTTAGATTAATGCTCACAGATCTACGGGTCTATTACATTTACACGTCCAGATTCTCGCGTTTTCTATAAACGTGGTTTTTTTTTTTTGTTTCTTTTTTTTTTTTTATTCCTGGCTGAATTCCGATGTGCTTAAAAATTCTCCAGTATATTGGAAGGCGAATGCGTAGGCGGATGCGTAGAGGGGGGGGGGGGGGGGGGATACGGAGGGGGATAGAATGATTTCATAAAATTAAAAAAAAAAAAAAAACGCGAAAATGTAATCAGCCAGAGCCTTCGTCAGCTTTGAATTCGGTCTTAGCCCAGCGAGCAACCCCCTACCCCTAAAACCCAAAACCCTGCTCCCATATTTATTGCTCTAAGGGCAAAGAGCGTAATTAAAAAAACGGTAGGGATGTTCCCAGTACGTGCACAGCAGACTCTGAATTCAAATTGACGAAGAATCGGAGACTCGGAGATATACAGCTAGGGTTTAGAAACGGTGGGCTGGATTCTAACTGATCCTCTATATATTCATTTTTGAGAAAATAATTTAATCAATCCTCTAACTCGAGAAGGAATATGATAGAGATGGATTCAGCTGTATAAACGTTTGGTTAGTATTAACCAAAGTCAAATGAATATCTAAGGGTTTTAGGTTTGCATAATCGAACCCGCGGCACCCCCGCATATCTTAAATCGTATAAAACTAGTCAGCGATTTGTGCGGGTTATGGTATATATATCGTATATGTATAGGTATGTATAACATCGTCGTCCTCGGCGCTAGTTGCCTGGTTATATTTACAAGGGCGCCCGGAGCGGTTCTTCCGCCCGGTTGAACTCGGCGTAATCCCCATTAAACTGTTTGTTGAATCATATTGAATTACCTACCTTGTGCCTTTGACCTTTGTATTTCCCCCGAGCCCGCAGCGTCTTCGGGTATTAGATTAATTCTTCTAGATTTTATTAGGATCTCTTCGAGGCTCGTCCTGGTCCTTTCCAGGTGCTCCGAAACTGGGGATCACCGATATCCTCGATATTATAAACCTGGTGACATTTACCTTTTTCCTATTCCTATAAATGCGGCTCTGCGAATCGTACACAGTTTTTTTTTATTCTTTTCTTTTTTTTTTTTTTTTTACATTTCCACTTCTTCTTTCAACCGAAAGAAAAAAAAGAGGAGAAGATAAGCAAAGAATAAAATTAGTACCGCCTTGCTGCGCTCTTTCTCCGTGACGGAATCCTCGCAGGATCCAGGTAGGCATAAGTCGAGGGAGAATAAATGTCCTTCGTGAAAAACCCCTCAGGGTTATTTCCTAGCCGTGATTGACAATGCCCAAAGTTTCTCCCATCCATGGCCAACCCCTATCTACCTATAGCCTCTAGCTATCTGTGACGAATAATTTTTACGCTAATTTTCATACCGTATAACTCGCGTTTCTCTGAAGGCCAGATGCGTCAACATGCAGAAGAGACAAAATTCGGCTTTGTTAATCGCTCGGTCTTCGGCTCAGGGGATAATTTAGGGTGTATTCCCAGCCCTTGGATGATGCATTGTCCAGCTGCACCACCAGCAGTCATATGTATGAAACAGATCGATGTAATTCGGGGCTATAAGTACATTACCACGAATATTATAAGAAAAAAAAAAAAGGAACAAACTGGCCTCAACGTTTTAATGAGAAGATGTGCTTCCGAAAGAAATTTTATAATTACAACACGCAGCTGGTTTCATATAAAAATTACCGTAATTTTAACGATACTTTTTCTTTCATTCCCGAGCGCGTGATAGCGTAGTATTATATGGAGTATACTATAGTTAAGTTTCTTTCTTTTATCGCATAGAGCTGCAGTTGGTGTTTAATTTAATAATAGTTAATAATATAGGCGAATGGGAAATTTTTTTGATATTTTCTATGCAAATTAAAAAGGCGAGTTATTCGTTGGTAAAAATGTTATTTTATATCGATGAAACGCCTTGAGCCGGTCTACCGTGTACATATCCAAACCGGATAGGAGCTAGTAATCTTGTCGAGTTTACACCTACGCTGGTAACGCCGTATAGGTAGGTAGTACCTACCCACTGCGTGAGCTCGAATAGATCGAATTGTAATCTCCGAGAATGAGGCGTCACAGTATGTAGATAGGTGTATACATGTCATAGGTTTGTGTATATATACATAATATATATGTGCACCGCTCTATCGATCTGCGGAAACCTAGAAATATATGCACAGCCTCACCCCCATGCAGCCCAGCAACCAATGCCGAATAATATCGAAAATAAATCTCCTCAAATATAAAATGACTTGATTAAATATTAATAGTTGCTTGATTCCGAAATCCAATCGGTTTATAATTTATTCATAATAAATTTATAAACAAATTTCAATTTGACTATATTAAAGTAAAAATAATATTTCAAATGTATAATAATATCCACGTGACGTTACAACATCAACGAACCTCGTCAAATACACTTCATACATATTATAGGTAACACGTATGGGTATTGTAACATGTGGACATCGATAATCAAAGATATCTAGATACTTTTTCAAACCTATTTATATACAGCATTGAAATTGCAAAGATATCTTGTACCATTGCTGTACGAATGGTGGTGCACCTGGACTCAGAGCGCAGTCTGTAAAACCGATTACTGTTATTTCTCAAGGGAAAACGCGGGCGGGTCGTTGCCAGTCGCTAATGGATCGAGTCTATGAATTTTTCCCGACATGCCACATCGTGTACCGAGGATTACTAGAATAGAATATACGCAGAGGTAGATACCAGTACCGTTTTTTTTTTCCTCTTTCATTTTTTTGTTTTTACAACCGGACTAATCCCTGGTTATTTCATGTATAATAGAAATTTCTAACTCTTTGTTTTACCATTGCGTTTAGATGCTCGAGAGGAAGACTCAGCTCAGAGTATACTTCCTACATGCTGAGATCAATCCCTGACCAGGTTTCACGGAAGGGATTTAGGCTCCATACTCCCGCGGGAAACTGAACAGAATAGGGATTCTGGCACTTTGGAGCCTCAGTTTCCGTTTAATATTTGATTGCGGCTAGGCTGAAGGATCGTATCCTAGAACTCAGCTGGCCATCCTTCCATCATACCGTCTTATCCAAAATTCTGCAACTCCACGTCACCTATCCAACGATAAACTCGTCCGCGTACCTTGCGCAGGCCAATCCTCTTCCAGGGTAGAGCGCATTGTGCCATCGCATCGGGACTACGGGACTCCGTTTTCCCTTGAAAATCTCCCCGTCCTCAATATCCACGCGAACCTGTCCGCATATCCAATTGCTAGGTAGCTGGTACAGAGCGTAAATCCGATTCGGACAAGAAATCGATGCCGGATTTCACCGCTCCAACTACCACTCAATAGCAGACCAGAATCTCGTTCAGAGCTGAGAGATTTAGGTACTCTCTCATGTAGACACGAATTCTGATTACAATATGAGTCTTGACGGTCGTGGAGGTGTGTGAATTATTATTCGAAGACATATTCGATTCTTGATTATATGGGTATGAAAATAAACCCGTTATAACAATCACCGTGAAAGGGTTTGATAAATAGTTTCAAATCTTGTCATAGGAGCTTTGGATTTATTCAGATATTCAAGAAACTGTTGAAATTTAAACACTCGAAGGACTCCCCGTGGGTTATTCTTTCCCAAAGGTACACATAATCGGATCGAAGATCCTTATTCAGCGTGGGTTTCGGTTCGGTCAGTATTACCTAACAGCGAGCAACAGCTCCTCTTGATAAACAGAGGCTGACCCCTTGATTTCGCTTTGCGGTTAAGCCGGGATACCTCAAACCTCGGTCACATCGCTACGGTGGTTTCAGGCCGAGGGATCTCAAAGGTAATTTGCAATGGTAAATGTAAAAAATGTCAATTTAACGGCAAACATTGATACCGGGATCGGAATTGTAACTATTTTTCGACTCAGCCTCGACCTCCACCACGAACCTTGATTCGGGTTGATCAAAAAGCTTTCACTCACGTGGCTTAAACCGATTATTAGACAACTCGTGGGCGAGCTGGTTAGTTGAATGGAAAAAAGTAAATGGCAAACTGTAGAACCGTTTCATCAATCTCTCCGATCTCCTTTAGCTCCTTTAGCACTAGGTACCTCCCTCGTTCGTCCGGGATGAAGGAACGCAGAGAGAAAGAGAATGGGTATCTCTCGCAGCCTGGGTGGTAGTTTGTATAGTTTCATTCAACAGAGGGCTACTGTTATGGCGTCGGAAGAGCCGGGGAAAGGCTTTCATGCTAGATAATGGGATGTTTTATGCTAGGTGCACGATACCGCGCCACGTCTATGGCCATGGAAAGTGTAAGCACAAAAAGAAGGGTAGGTGGGGGTGGGTGTGCTTGATAAATATTCAGCCTCGTCATCCCACGAGAGCGAAAAAAGATCCTCTCACTCGTTCTCCATCTACCGTTCTCGCATCACCTCATCCCGATTGGCTCTTCTGGATAGGCGATTCCGAGTCTTCCACTGCTCTGTGCAGATGACCTGGCACTAGCATTTTCTGCATCCAAAATTCAACGGATGGATAATGCAGGCCAGGAAGAGTGCTCCCCAAACATTCCTACCGTGTTTTCCATTCAACACCTATCGAACCATTCTCCAGGTTATTGGTCCACCCGACTTCGAACAATATTGCAAATATCGAGCGCGACGCTACCGAAGATTGCGTCTCGAGATTGACCTGGTACCAACTGGAGCATATTCATACAGCTTCCAGTTCATACTGGAAATGTAACGGTTCCATAAAGTCCGTGCAGTCGTTCCAGATTGGAGAATAAAAAAATGTTCACTTTTCATTAACTCGGTGATGAGGAAAGTTATTAGTTTCAGACGCAAATTTCACGCTGTTTCCTCTGCGTCATATGATCGTATCGAATTTTCAATAATATCTGAAGTGATAGCTGTGTCTCAATTACCGTCGTTCTTGAACCCATACACATCGGAGTGTTTCTTTTTCGCTTCCTTTTTGTCAGTTTCTCGATTATTTTAAAATCGTTTATTTCCCCAGCTAGTATACTTCTTGAAAAAGTGCTGGCGCAAATCGCCGAGTTGCATGTCTGCTTGGAGAGGCGTCTATATTGGTTGTCGGCACCACCTCGGCTGACTACTAGAATGTAGAGAGTTGCGGGTGCTCTAATGGCTGCCACATCATCACTATATATTAGGAGCAAGTCTTACTCAAACTCTGACTGAATATGGAGAATCTTGGACTGTTTGCACAACCAAGAGAAGATATCTCCCGCAAGATTTAATAACCCGTAGTTTGCCGACTGATCAACTTTCTGAGATCATTACTTTTCTCATTCTCTCAAGTTTTTCTTAAAAACCAACAAAATATCATCAAGTCTCTCTAACTTCGTTTTCCATTCACATGGGACGCCTTCGATCTTTAAGAGACTGCAGCAGTCCGACCTTTTCGACACTTGGCTCCCGTTCTGGCCACCTTGAACGCGCGCCGTGGACGCGCTAACGACTGATCGGTACCACCGATAAACCCTGTTACCCAACGACGTGTATGTAACTGAGGAATATGTTCATGGTGATGCTAATACGAGGACTGAAATCTATTATCTAACTGCTTGGGAATAAGGTGCAAGACGGATTCAACGAGAGACATTCCAGATGCCAGTTGGTTGTTGAATTAAAATTACATCACTGACCGGTCCATAATTGACCAGTGATTTGGATATATTTGCGAAACGGTCTGCCTCCCAGTCTTTTCTTGGACCGGATCTCTTTTCACTTTAAAAATGTCTCGATTCTGTAGGACAGGGTCATTCCTTTAAGAGATTTTCGCGCGGAACAATGCTGGTATAAAGTTTAGTGCAGGAAGGGACAGCTGATAAAGGAAAGATTCACGGTTTAGAGAAAGAATCTTCGACTTCACGCTCTTCCGTCTCCCTCCCGTTCTCGTTTCTCTTCTTTCTCTACTTTTATTCCGATTTCCTCTCTGCTGGCCGGGTTTCTCTCCGAGCACCACTCTTTCTCCTAGTTTTCAATAAACCAGGAACAAGATACACAATACGGATATGGAAAAGTTGAGGTTCTATGTATACATAAATATTCCCGTATCCGCGAGAGGAGAACGTATGTGTACCTACATAGTGCCGTCACTGTCACTAGCCCGTCTCAGAAGTCCTTTGTATTTCGTATCGCGTTCTTCAACAAACTCTGACGGGCTCCCCAGGCCATATTACGTACTCAGCTACCGTACCGTACTTTGGCATCAGATACAGAAGATTCAATTTTATTCTCAACGTTTTATAAACCTACTTTGACTTTTGCTTTTGCTTTTGCTTTTGCTTTTGCTTTTGCTTTTGAGTTAACAATACAGAACCACACCTATACCAAACCTGATACATAATCAATTATCGCCTTTTGAACCAACTCGCGATCAGGCATCTATAGTATGCAACCTCTTTCTATACCGAGGACAAGACATGGGCGAATACGTGTTTCAGATATATCTGTTACCCCGAAGCCATTTATACCTCGAGCTTCTACCCAGTATGTCATTTGCTAACAGCCCGGAGTCCCTTGGATTATCTATTGAATGGTAATCTTGGCCTGAGGTACCAAGAGGCCGAGCAACCTACCAGGCCAGACCATACCAGACTTACATAGGTGTATTCAGGCGTGTGTTTATTTACACGAGACAAACACACCGGCTGATGTAACAGCGTGTAATTAATTTGGTACCACGTTGAAAACCGGTACCCGCCTACCGCATTGAATACAATGCTTATAAATCGTCATGAATTTTGAAAGCCTGCAATTTTTTAGTCAATAGTGACATTAGTCTTGCAGACAGACGACCAAATCACTCATTCAAGCATAGTTTACAAATCTATAGTTAGAGATGTGAATGTGTCATGGTGGTGATCGTCCAGTTGTTCATCGGGTTATACGTGATCGATTGCTGTGCGGAACTGTAACCGGGAGTTTGTTTTGCGGAACCTCTTTAAGCGGAGTGTAAAACTGTTTTACTTTGAAGCTAAAGAGGATTGAATCTCCTCCGCAGGTGGGTATGGGCGATGGTTTTCTGGGTGATGTAGTAAAAACCGAGACGGGGTAGTATGTAGTATGCATGTATACGTGTACCTACCTACATCTTTGAGGAGCATGAAAAGTATCTTTACGAAATGGGTTGATTTTCTCTAAAACCGAAATGCTCCTTTTTCATCTAAATATACAATAACTAGGTAGATATAAACACGCGCGTGCCTCCCTGGCTGCTTGTGGTATTCCCACGCTTTTATGTACCCCACAGTAAATGCAAGACGGCCCGGATGTGGATCACGTAAACCTGAGCAGAAGGCCTCAGTTTCCGAGTAGTGTAATGTACATTTTATAGATGTAAGGGGTGATCCTAAGCGGTGGAGTTATTTCCGTTGGATTTTTTGGTATGTTATGTATGTACGCGAAGAGAGGTGGAGATAAAAGGAGTCCTTGGTTTTCATGGCCAAAATAATACACCCAGTAGAGAATGGTAAGCCTTAAGGTAGACGATACTGTCTCCACACACTCTTCCGCGAATAAGGTATAGAGTGGCACATGGCACACGGTTGCAGGGTCGGGTGTACGGAGACTCCATCTATCATCTTGATCTCATCCCGGCTTTAGGCGACCCCGATACGTCATTTTCTAAATCTCGACACGCCGGGGCCAAGCTTGGATTTTTCGAACCTGGCTAAATCCCATCGCAATAAGATATGGACTCGGTGAAAATCATGAATTGCTATTGATTGAGAGTCCTCGCTCGCTCGCTCGCTACTCGCGACACGATCAGACAATTTCTTACCCATATTAATAAACCCACTTATACCTACCATAACTTCGTTGCTTGTTACCACAGAGGCCCAGGTAGATCTATATATATATACGTGGATCGCAACCTCGCCGACACCAAACCACGAAGCTGGTGAGAATAGCCGAGGGGTTGTACCTTACTCACCCTTAACATAGATCGATTTTTTTCTCTCTGCTTTTTGCTTCTTTTAGTCAGCTGTTTTTTCAACGAGCATTAAAGATGCTCGAGACATTGAAATCGGAGGTGGAATCAGAAGATCCTTGAAAGACCCAAGGAGATATAAGAGGGTCTATGTGCTACTCTTCTGCATTCTTAATTCTAAATTTGATTTATGATCCTCTTCGGGGATTCCTACCATAAAATTTGATAAATATCATACCGTACGTTATCGCTGGGTGTATTTACTTTGGTAGCTTATACGTGGATTTTATCTTGAACTTTAGAGTGAAATAACGTACCCTTGGCGGTACGTGCACTCGGAGGACTAGTAGAAATGATAGTCACTGGGTGGTTCAGGCTGAGGCCGCGGGCCCTGTAATCATACTTAGAGGCCGCTTCAACGTGTATCGACTTTGCCTTAGTAGCGGGCTGTATCGAACCTCGAACAAGTATCAGGTAGAAGTAATTGAGGGGCGGACCACTGCGAGCCAGGTAGAAATAGGGAATGTCTTGATCTCCGAGGTTAGCGAGAACTAATAGAACTCCGATGTATTCGGGTAAAGTGGATGTCAGACGAGAATCCATCTTCCTAAACACATTATTCTGACATTTACTACTAGATCAGGTCACGATCTAGAGAAAAGAGCCTCTGGTCCTAAAAATCGCTAACATCAGGTACTGCACGTTCCGCGTATCGAAACGGTCAATTTATCAGTAGAATTTGATCGTTTCCGTGAAAATGTTATGGAAATTATCGGGCCGGTTCCTGGCTGAGTAAATTGTCGCCTTTATTATCTGGTGCACGTTGCGATGCGAGAACTGCTAGCTGGCTGGTATGAGAATGGATTTTTTATTTTTACTTATATTTTATTCGAGGCACGGCTTCGGCCCACACAAATACACGGATTGTGATTGTAGCCGGGGATACTGGCGCGTCATATCTTGGACATCTTTTTCGAGAGGTCTTCTCCATTCTACGGAAAGCATCGATAACAGATCAGTACTCGGATGGCTACTGTTCCTCTTTTCTCTCGTCTCTCGTCTCAATTCCCTTCCTCCGTTCTCTCTGCAAGCTTTTTCTTCTTCTTCTTCTTCTTCTTCACCTTATTCGAGAGCTTATAGCTTCTGACGTGGGGCAGCCGGCAAAGACGTACTAGGCGACGTCGGGGGGGTGCTAGTGGTTTGGGGAAATTGGAAATGTGGCTGAGACGAGTAAAAAAAGTTAAATTAAATACTTGAAGCGAGCCGCACAGACACCAAGACCTGCTCGCGGCTCGGAGGTACGGTATGGTATATGGTATGGTATGGTATGGCATGGCATGGCAGGCCGAACGAGCTTTTCACTGGATTTTTCAATTTCCTCCACCATCCAAAGCTGCTTCACTTCAGCCCACTGTCAGTCGACTGTACGTACTTCGTTCGACTGGCACTCCCTTAGCCGGAGCAAAGGTTGAATATCCATTCGCCCTTTTCGGGTAATCATCTGAAAAAAAATTCCTCCTCGTACCTTATACATGTCTGTCGTGATGTCAGGATTGAATATTTCACCCTCGTCCTCCACTTCTACCATCAATGAGTATAAAAGAGGAAGAGCATCATTCGGTACTATCCTCGGTATTGATTCATCTATAAGAATCTATAAAATTGCGAAGAGTTTGCGGTCGCGTTTTGATCTGACAGAAGCTATTTCCCCCTCCCGCACCCTGTCATACCCTTCGCACGTTTATGCCGAAAAGCTTGTCTGTGACAATCATTGTTTCAAAGCACTTTACACCACTTTGTGAAAAGCGGGTGGTACGAGCGAGCCAGGCACCGAACCGGATGAATATTTCTCAGCAAGAAGCAAATACCGGTAGAAACCAAAGTCTATATGAAGTATATTTACGGATGGGCTGTGGCAGCTTGTCAAAACTCTTGAAGTCTCGCCCCATCCCTTATATTCGCAAGGTGGCAAGGGAAATTCGCGATCCTCGAGACCATGATCCATAGTCTTTTCTGGTGAGTGACAGCACTCTGGTTCTTTGACATGTACGAGTAGGACGATGGGGGTTTCAGCTTTCGTATAACTTCTATTTCACGCCGAGATGGGCTTGGATCGTTCCTTAGTTATGTATGAGAATATTTATTCATTTCTTATACCGCGAATGCGCGGTATATACGTGGGTAGGTAGGTAGGTACATTAAATGTCGAAAGAACGTCACGCCCTTCGGATATCTTCAGATTCCATCAATTCTAAGATCTTATTACCGCAAGTTAACCAATTTCGTTTCTCCTAAATGTGGTAATAAATTAAATGTGATGAACAGGTAATGTTCGATGCAGTAGGCGTTGCCACGTTATACCATCAGAATTTCCTCCAAACTTGTCTCGATGCCATCGACTTCTTACCTCTCTTTAGTCAAACCTGATATAGCTGTGACAAAGGGGATTACATCTTCAACGGGAATGGAAAATCTGTATAAATTTTATCGAGAGACGATATTAACTTTGTGAATATTACACGGGGGTCCTCAAGTTGGGCAATCATTGAAGAATTACAATTCCTTGCAATTAGAGCCCGGCTGCTACTTCAGTTATGTTTAATAGAGTCGAGGAAATCCTTTGATCTGACACAATCTTAAACACGAAAATCGTATCTGGTCTTTGCTAAGGCAGTCTTCCAAAGTCCTGCATCAGCGTTTATCATTCCCAAAGTTTTCCTGTTTTATTTTCATCACACCTAACTCACGCTTACTTTGAACTCACCAAGATATGATAATTGCTGCTGACAGTCTAGCTCGACCTCTGCATCCATCGCCCTCATACCGTACCCTCTCGGCACTCTTCATCCACTTCCACTTTTTATTATTCTTTTTCTCAGCTCCTACCGGTTATCCCTTTCCATGTTCTCTCAATAACATGTGTTTTTTATTCGATGCAGCGTACAGAGTCACTGAATTTCTATTCTCGTAGTTATTCAATGAGACAGCCCGAGGATGAAATTTTTTTATTTATTATTTCACCACCGAGTTATAGAGAATGTGATGTTAAAATACGAAAAATATAACCATATGGTTTCTGTATAATCCATATATATATATATATATATATATATATATTAGCCAAGCAACGAATTCCAGACTCAATGGAATTTCTACTAATTAATGCTTTCAAACAACGCTGTTTAATCCACCACCGCAAGTACACTCGTTAGTTCGGCTTTCCAACTCTTCATATTTTACCCCTCAATGTTTTCACGGATAAAAAAAAAATCACTCATCTTTCTATTATTACGTCAATTTTCCCATTTATACAAGCAAGGGTGAAAAGCTGCAGCTATGAACGTCGAGGTTTTGCGTCACACCGATGAGCCGAAAAATTAATCACATTTTTCCATCTATTAATTAGAAAATTATTCATAAAACCATAGTTTGTAAAATAACATCGTTTACCCTGGTTACAGACGGCTGCTTATTATTGTCAGTAGGTTTTTTTTTCCCCTTCATAGTCGCGGTGTTTCTTTGTCGTCTGGAAATTTTTACGATCTAAACACTTTAGGCGAGGTAGATTGGTAGACGTAGAAAATTAGAGAGTGAAAGGGATAGGTATGAAGAAGAATAACAAAAAAAAAAAATGAAGAACCAGAAGAAAAAGAAGAAGAAGAAGAAGAATCCGTTGAGAAAGTTGGTGAAATTAATGAGGGGAAGATAATCACAGAATCTCAAACAAAGAGTTGATTAAGCTGAGACAGAAGAACGTGGCTCGAGGGGGTCTCTCTACCGTTCTGGCGTTTAGAGTCTGAGCTGATATTAAAATTATTAATGAATTGCGAAGACTCCGCAAGAGCTAAGGAGTTTTGCTTTATTTTAGACGAGCCAAGAAACTGAGACGATCTAAAATTCTCCGTTCTCGGTTCTCGGTTCTCGGTTCTCCGTTTTCCGTTCTGCGGTTACGCCAACAAAATTAAAGGCGGTAGACATAACGTGTACATATACATACCTGTGTATGTAGAAAAAGTAAAATAAATTGAACCACGCTCTGCTGCAGTTCACATTTCTTGATGTACCGCAAAGAGCTGTTACATTACACGGTATACTATATGTACACGAGAAGGTAGAGGTGGCTGTATATATAATGATACAGATTTCATTTCACTTACAAAGCAGCTTCACCAGCCGACGGCGTGTACACAAAATATACGAAAGTGTAATATGCTGCATATACTATCTAGACTTAGCGGGTATATAACTATATATTGATGTGGTTTAAATAATGCCTGTGTAAGGGCCCCGCGGGAGTGAACGTTCCCAAAACTCACCTGCCTTGTAATGACTCTATCAGAGAAACCGCTCAGTATATCGGTGTCTCTTTCTATCTTATTATTTGAACCGCTTGAACAGAGCACCTGCTCAGGTATAGGATACCTGCAGCCAAAGAACTCCCAGGTTTCGTTTCGGAGCCACAGAGTTGTTTGGACCCGACACGGTAGTATAAGTAGGGCCTAGAATACGGTGTAATAAACCTCGTACATCATTCTAATCGCAGTACCATCTCAGCTGATGAAAATAAGAAGAAATAGAAAAAAGAAAAGAGAAAGAAGAAGATGAACGGAAAAAATGAAAAGAAATAGAAAAAAAGAAGCCAAATCCCTCAGAGAAACAATAGTCTCACCGTAGAGAATGGCCCCCCCTTCGATAGACATCTACGGGGTGTAATAGCATGCCTCTGACGAGAAGCTAAAGTTCGGTCTTGTTAACACAGAGATTTTTCGAACGATACACGTACGGGATATAGTATACACCATCAGACCGTAGTTAGCTCGAGAAATATATCTACCTGTATTTTTACCCGGAGAAAATTCAGCCAAAGTCCTTCTCTCCGAGACCCCAGAATCTTTTAATCGCACAATTTCTTCGTTCGTGGTAAAATAAGAAAAAACTCACATGGGTATGAGTTCATGAATCGCTTCGATGACCTTTTCATATGATTTTCTACTCGTTTAGTGCCTTTTTAAAAATCAGGCTTTTTACCTTGCGTATAAAAACCTCGTTAGGTAAGATGTATTCTGATTTCTTCGTGAAAGGTCAGAAAAAATTCCCTATAACGAAACGAAAATGAGTTTTACCATCTCCGGGATAATGTGAGAGTCACTGATCCCTATTTTCATTCTATTTTCTCTGTATTCCCCAAAAATTTTCCCTCTTGCCCTTTCAAACTTTAAAAAGACATCAGTGCTGCAGTCGCCGCTTTCAACCGATTAAAGAAGTCTCGGACTCCTAGCACCTTGCGGTTATGACAAGTAATAATGATAATGGTAAGAGGACCAAAATTGATGCTTCACCTGCCAAAAGAAAAAGGAAAAGGAACAGAAAAAAAAGCGGAAGTTAAAAAAAAAGTTCAACACCTTCTCTTTCTAGAAGGTTTTATGTACTTCTCTTTCTCCTTCTCTCTTTCTCTATCCCTTATATATTCACTGCCTTATGATCTTTGGACCACGGAGTCAGATCCCTTCACTCCATCCTTTCACGAAATTATCTTTCGTTATGTAACCAGCGTGGATACTATATAATGAAACAAAACAAAAAAAAAGTCACAAATCTTGAAAAAAAATATACATATATATATATAGGTATACGCATACGTGTTCCATCGAGTAGCCACCTTGCCGACAGTCGAGGGCACCCTTCACTATATCCGGAGGCGAAGCAAGCGATACGACTAATTTGGGCTAGTCGATAAAAAATCACATTATGCCCGGGGTTAATTTTTTTTTATTCTTATTTTTACATTTTTTTATTTATTTTTTATCATTTTTTACGACTGTATAGGTAATGGAGTGATCATCGCTCAGAGGTCTCGATGAAGTATGGCTGTTATTATCAGGGAGTATAAATAATGGCTGGATAATAATGATTCGTTTGGCCAATTAATTTAGCGACGTCGATAAAAAGAAAGAAAAACAAAAAATAGACATTCTCCATAGAATCGATGATAATTTTTAGTCAAACGACTCCAACATTCTATATATTCCGTGATTATCAGCGTTAGCTGTTTCTCTGGAAAGCTTAAGTATAGGCGGATAGATACATATCCGAAAACGGAACAAACCGCACATTAATAATCCTGTACGTCCCATTATATACATATATGACAAGAAACCGCGAGAGCGAGGGACGCGGCGTCCGCATCGGTCCAACAAACTAATAGGCCCAAGCGTCTAATAAATAAGTTAGAAATGATAATGCGAACGTACTTCCTGTCTCGGCTACATATAATAGTACCGAGAAATCTGAGATAGCGCAAAAAGTCGAAACATTGCTAGCCTTGTTAGCGGTGACAAATGTCCAACCAGCCATACCTATACGGTGAATTTCCTTCAGAGTATAGATATGGGCTTAATGATATGTAACTCGGCTCCCTGTACCTAAAGCACGTGAAGTTTTCTTCTTTTTTTTATACAAATCGCATTTATTTATGTATATTTATACCTACGTTTGTGGTTTCCTACAGCCTTTTTTATACATGATAAATGAGCACGGATGAATAAGTGCAGAATTATTATTCTATTTATATTTTTTATCGAAAACTTGACGACGCGACTTGGATAAGTAATTAAGAAGGTGGATATAACACGGGGCGCTAATGACACGATGAAAAACTTATACCTGGTGATATTATTTTTATTTTAGTGTTAAGAACTCACGGCTAAAGGCTTAGCCAAAAGAAATTTCATAAAGGTATTTACGGACGGCAAGAGATTCGTCGTAGTTGGTTAGGCGGGTAGGTATATTACACCCCGAGAGTTCCAAAAGATATTTAAATACTGCACCGCTCGCTTTACATCCAACTCTCCATCCTATGCGGTATAAAGAAAGTGCTAATGAGTCTAATTTGCGGCAGAGATTACGGCCTTTACTTTTTCACTCTCGTAATACTAGGTTGATATTTTCAACTTAAACGTTAGTCAAAAACCCCTGAGTCCATTCCATGAACCAGCTAATCCTCGCTCGCCAGGGTAACTATTAACGAGGCTTTTTCCTGCCCCTGTCGTATTATGATGTAGACTAAAAAATTTTCATCTATGAATAAAATAACGATCCCGGCTTCAACTCTTCTAGAATTTAGTATAATAGAATAAAATAGATGATTCTGCTTAGTATACCCGCGCCTATACTCGTTTCTCAGTTAAATCCCATCGCAGTAGGTGTACCCTGTCATTTTCGGCTCTTAAGACACCAAAGGCGAGTCCCAATATACTTTATGACCATCCAAAAACTATGTAGAGTCAATTTCTTAACTCGCTTAACTCAGGAAAGAGTCAATCGCTCGTAGAGCCCGGGGCAGTTATAAATTCGTTTTTCGATTCGGTCGGGTATTTCGGTTATAAAATATGTTAAAATTTATTAAATCGTTAGTCTGTAATGGCGCGTTGAGTAGAACCTAGCCTTTGGTCAGATAAACCTAACATTTTATTGCAAAGATTATTCGGGGCTTAAGTCTGCGGCAATTTCTTATGATCTAAGAAACTGGAAGAGATATGGAATGAGGAATGAAAAATAATAAGAAAAATAAACGAAAAAATAAAAACCGCTCGATTATAATGTCCCAGACAAATTATAGCGAGAGAGAAAATAGAAGAGAATAATAAGACGTAAGACCGCGTAAGTTAGAACCGCGATGCAGCTGCCAACTAACTAATTGACTTATATTCGACTGTGAGACAATTGTCTCAGCCTAAAAAAAGTAATGGATATTCTTATTTCGTGGAATCGTTGTCTTTCTGCTCTTCATGTTTTTCTTCGTATAGGTATATCCGTGAATCCACGTTTTCGAAAACCTTTTCCTTTTTTTTCCCTTTTTTTTTTTTTGGTACCGTCCTTTTTCTCCCCCATGGGAATCATTCGTCATTAACTGAAATACTCGAATCTTTTGAAACGAAAATCTCGCGTTGAACGTTCGTAGAACACCTAGGAGAGAAGGATAATTAAAGAGACACTGTACCCATCTACCTACAGTGATTACTGCAATTTCTATCCCACAAACGGCGGGAGCCGCATCTTCTGTCTCGTAATACACGTTTCCACCTGCCAAAGCCTCTGTCAGAGACGGTTATGTACAGTGGACAACCAGTACGTGGTATATGGGAGTAATTACTTTAATCACATCCCGGGAGCTAGCGTCTTGATGAAGTCATTACCACAGTCTGCCAAGTAGAAGCGCACTGCACACTGAAATGTATACAGAAACGTGTGTGTGTGTTCAGCTGCCTTATGCCTGGAGTGATGCAGTACAGTGGGTGGTTACCAAAACGTAAAGGTATTCCGCAGAGGTAACATTAAACTACGTGTATAATAGTTTTGTAAATTTTTACAGTTTTTTTTTTCTTGTTTTTTTTTTTTTTTCCATGAAAAGAAATGATGAATGAAAAGTTTAAAGTAGTTGAAGAGATGATCAATTCAAATGGGTATCGCAGGCAGCTTCAAGTCCTGTAGAAAGGACTCGATTTAGGAATCGAATATAATATAATTATTTTGTATAATAAATCGTCAATTATTAACCGACGCCCATCACGGTAAGATATGATCCGATGATCGTTTGTTTTTTGAGTAATTAAAATACGCCCGATGCGAGGACACGGGAGAACGAACGAGCCTTAACGAGCCCGGATGAATTAACCGCCTTTGAATTCGGCGATCGCCTTAGGCCCCGGACTCGGACCTGGTGCCTCTAATTTCAAGTTTAAGATACACCTTGGCCAGGGCCCGAGGTCTGAGTAACCGGCGTGCAGTCGCGCGGTATTAAGTCATTACAGTCCGGGGCCCTGTCCTAATGATACCCTTTGCCAGAGAGTGAGCCAAGCTAACCAAGGCCCGTCCATCAGACGTGGCCGTTCTTCTTAACGCAGAGGATCTCAACCAGTATCAGGTGCTGGTTTACCCTCAGGCAAATAGGTATGTGTTTGCTTGAGATTTACTTATCACCGATAACATTTCGGGACATTATGAAAGGTGTGAAACGTCCGGCTTGAACAGACTATCATTTTTACATCAAAACGAAGAGAGAAAACATTTTTCATAGTCGAACAGGTCGAAGGGTGAATAGGTGATACAGACAAGAGTCAAAGTTGATTCACCTCGCATCATCCACAACTCATTTTAACAAGCACGCTCATCAAAAAGTTCGGATTTTTCAGCGCAGATCATTTCCATTGGAATTTTTTTCCCGATTGTATCGGTAGTTCGTGAGGATCGGTACCGTGGATCGAGAAAAACGAAGGAGTTGAAAGACATCCCGCTTGGTAGGTTGTCAATTTCTGCTGCAGAGAAGCAGAAACGGCGCTGTTATTTTAGCATTTAGTTAGTGGCTAAGTGCGTATCGATTAGATTCCGTCACTTTATCTTCACTAACGATAAGCGATAGATAAATTCAGCCCTGACACGACGCGACGAGCAAAGGTGGTTGAAAGCAATCAATGAGACAGCTGCTGCTCACGCCCCGCGCGCAATTGCTTGCGCTAAACTTTTACCCCTCGTGCTCGTTCAGTGCGAGTCTAGGGGTGGTAAATACTATTGCAAATCGTGGGTCTTGGACGGGACGCGGTTATCACAGCAAGATGTCTGCTAGGCGGCTGCTACGACATGCCAGTATGTAAGGCACGATCAGATTACCAGGATTGCTTGATTTGCATCGCTCAGAACGAGGCTCAGAAAGTCAGGAACCTCAATATCCGATAAGGATCTCTATGGAAGGATTCCCTACGTTTTGTCTCACCACGTCCTTGTCGCCATAGCTGTTTCGAGGCTTTTCACCTTATTACAGAAGACGATATCTCCCTGGCTGTAAGAAAGGAGACAAATTTTTTGAATCATCCCAGAATCCTGGCTGCAGAATTCGCTACTCAACCCCCATATGCAGTCGTTTTCGTTCCACAAGGGTACGCAGACAAACGCGAACCCCTGTACAGTCGTTATCCCTCCGTTATCACTCCAGCTGACGTGATTGCATATACTGGGTTAACACCGTCCGTTAGTATAACGCACTTATCTCCTTGATTTTGTCAGCCTATCGTGCCGTATACTAAACAATAATTACTGATCGGATAAGATTTCATTAGGCCTGTTGATAAGGCTAGTGGATTAACCTGGATTATGCAAATTCCCGATTCGCAGTTCCCCAGGGTATGAAACCCCCTCGGTAACTACTTCAGTGGGAAGTCCTGCTTCCTAGATCCGTTGCTTTTCGTCTGAAGTTGATAATACGTTATTGACACGGGCGCGTCTCTCATATCTCTCGAATTTTCTGTGACCGCAGCAAGCCAGACAAATCTGTTACGAGAAAAAAAAAAAAAAAAAAAACCATAAATGGGCAGAAAATTTGATCAGCATCGATCCGGGAACCAACGACGTCATATCGGCCGAGGTTTTCCATCAATTTAATTGAACAATACGTGGAAACGGGGTGAGTGACGGACAAGCGTATGAGATTTTAATGGACGGTACATCATATTCGTTTTATCTCACTGGTGTCCGGAAAAAAATTTCCATAAAGATTTTATGATTTTTGTACACCAGGTCGATGCGATACGATGAGAAACCAATACAACTCACTGCAACTTCTTTGATCATCGTACTTTGGACAGGGAAAACTCATCCGATACTTGGACGATTAGGTAACTTTCAATGGTCAAATGACTTTGTAATTAATATGTGGTAGATGCGTCAGACCTAGTTGGATGCAGTGAATACTGGCACATCTTTCATCTCCGCAGCTACCAGAGCTCAAACGAGGAAGATTGGTGGCGATACGACTGTGTATACGAGAGCGTTTAGTAGTAGGCACGTATACCTAGAGCTTCAGGAAGCTAGCAAGAGGTAGGTTCTCCCTTGTTTGATGGGGCTGAGCTTGGTTGCTCATTTGCCTAGTCAAAGGCAAGTTCTCTTTCCTTTTCCCTTTCCCTATCCCTTTCCCACCCGCTATTTCTGCGCCCTTATCCAGGAACCACGTCTCGTTCGTCTTTGGCTCTAACCGCCATGCCGAGGATAAGATGCTGACGTTTTGGCTAGGGGTTGGAAGCGCGAAACCGTGATAGACATTTCGTGTTGCATCGAAGTGGAGAGAACCTATCGACGGATAAAGCATTTCCCGCACCACTTACCGCGTCTTAACCACTTCTCTTAGTAGAATCAAACTCTCGACGATATCCAAGCTGAATGTTACGTAGTCGTGTGCTACGTCTTTATCCAACTCGACTAAGGGGATGAATTAAATTTCACCAACAACCACCGTGTAAATATACATCCTATTTGCATTCTCTCACTGATCGAGTCACTCTACCGTCTGTCAATAAACAACCTAGTATCTGAGATGCGCGTTCAATCGAACATCCGCAGCCCACGGCAAAGTGTTTCGAATGTTAATCGAGCCAATATGATGCAGTGAAGTGGCTATTGTCATTTTCGAAAGGATCTAAACAGTTAAAAATTAGACTTCCTGAATTTTGGATCTTGGTTTACGGGTCTCTGTCCATCCGGTCTCTTAATACCAACAATCTGTTAGAGGAGGGTAATCCGTGAGCCAAGGTTGTTGATTTAATCCCACTGTTTTTGCGGTAAATTCCTGTAGGCTACGGGAGGTAATCCGCCGCAGATTTATAATGCGGAGGTTTCGCGTGGAACGGTACGGTACGACGCGGCGCGGCGCGGCGCGGCGCCTAGCTATAGCTATTCCGGGCGTCGCGACGCCTGCTGGTTTCACGGTAGGGCTTACTCGACTCTCGTTCATTGTTTGCTATCATGGAAACTTTTACACAATGAAAAACTACACCCAATTATTAACCGATCCGTTATCGTTGGGGTCAGTCTGGCCAGGGTAACCCAGATCCAACGGGTTTCAAAATTTACGAATCTGTCTTCGTCCATAAGATCGATATCAAATTCTGACCTTTCCTTCTTTTTTTTTTTGGTATCATTCATTAATAACTGTGATCAATGGGTGTAGGAAACTTTCTGGTTTATGGTGGGCATTTTTTTCAAGTACGTAAAAACTATGGTAAGAATATCATAGTTATAAAGTATTAACGCATATTGAAGGGTTGACTGAAACGACGTGTTCTACGCTACTTCCTGGTGCCACAAACCACTACACCCACTATACTCGGTGTTACAACAATCCTTTAATTTCCTATTCCTCTTGTACCTTCCTTTTCCGGTCGTTCGCGCCTCTCCAAAGCCCAGTTTTCCCATCATCCCTTGGGCCATTCGATGCTCTTCTCTCGTCCCCCAGGTTACGCGAAACAAATCAGAGACTTTTTTTATGGTCTCGCTAATGGGAACCCGACACGCTATACGGCTATACCCTGACTGTACGACCGATGCGATATTTTAGCTAAAGTCAATTCGTTTTCTCGATGGATTAGGCTTCGTGGGCCAAAATAAAGTTCTGCCATTATCGGTCAACCTGACTGCGGCCATCTCCCAAGGGTAGAAAATATAATGTGCCACCCACCGCCTGCTGCGAACTGTGAACAACGTATTATGACACCTGTGTTCTTCATGGAAGAGGAAACGTAACGGGAATTTATCTTCATGGTGTAAATCAAAAAAGCAAAAAAAAAAAAGAAGAAATTAAGAGTTTCTAATGAAGAGACTCTAAAACGTTGGTCATTTTTACAAATGACTTAATTAGGACGAGTGAAGTTTGTGGCAATTTGTTGAAAGTGCAGCTAGAAGAGTGTTTACCATGTGCAAAGAGTAGGTACATACGCAAAGTAAATAGGTGGATTCGTACTTGAAGTAGGTACCAATCGTTACCAGCACGAACGATGCTTAGCGAACGTTACATCTCGTACAGCTCTTTGGCTGTGTATCTGTCAACTGCAACTGCAGTACGTTAAGTGAATACGAGAACTTTATAATGAAGACATCGATCCGGCGAACAAACTAGCAGTGCACTTTCTGACAATTAGTTTACAGGTACCAGTTGCGAAAACTTCGTTCTAACGATCGCTGTTGAATTTATTCAGGGTATTTCAATGTATGGAAGATTTTTAATCTCAGTCATTTCATTCATTCATTCATTCATCCATTCATTTACTCATTCGTTCATTTGTTCATCCATGTTGAATACCATATTTATTCCTTAAAAACTCTTTTGATCTAACGTTATCTGAATGGCTTTGTAGCAAGTTGCGGGTCAGAGCTTGCGGTATCTTTGCTAAAGGACCGTCAACTTCTGATGGACTATAAAAGGAGATGTAAAATATCTTCATGACTGCCTAGAAGCATGGGTACCTACGTACACCGTAATACCAGTAATACCGCTCTCTTTGGCTCGACTCAGAGTGGCACGTGGCATAAAGTTTACGATGATGAGAGGAAGGGAACAGCCGTGCACCAAATCGCCCGGCCGCAGCATCACGACGTCAGGCGTTGCTCCGTGGAACCCCGCGAGCCTTAACTGGTCCTCGGACAAGATACGGAGTGTTATCATTGCAATCCATCAAATTATTCAGCTCTGCAGTTTTGATTGCGATTCGTTATGGCTCGGGTTAATTTCTTTGCGAAGCTAGCGAGATGAGAGTTTCGGACTTTTTCGGATCTCACCACTTCTATCAAAAGGACTCAACGCCGAAGGATTTCACGCTATATTGCGTAAAAAAAAAAAAAAATTCCAACGTGGTACAGGGAAAAGCACGAAATGCAAAGAACGATATTTGCAACACCATCACGTCCCAACTTTACCCGATTAGTGGGCTTACCAGAGGGGTCCGCATCCTTGGGGCTACATTGCGCCATCTTATTCTGCAAAACATTAAAAATCATTGGATCTACACGAATTTCGATTCCTGAAGGTTTAAGAGATCACTGACTACAAATATGGAATCAAAATTTGTCCATTCAATCGCGGAGTCAATTTTCATTTAACAGTCTTCAATTCGCATGGAAGTTTGAGCAGACCAAGACACGCTTAAAACTGCAATACCAATAATTTAAAATTGCGAAACGGGTTTGATGGAAAATTATTGCGATATTTTTGGAATTTCGTCTCGCCCTGAATCGTCTAGAGTAATATAACAAGCTGTACATTAATTGTTGTGAAAATTAACGCCTTGTAAAAACGTCTAAGGTCTTAAATCTTGATACTTTTCGGCTTGTTTGTTACCCTGAACTGATTGAGAAGATAAATTTTGCTGTTAGGTATTATGTTCGGTTCAAAGAAGCGCTAATCACCTCTAGCCTGAAGGTATTTGCCAGCTTGGTGAAGAGTTGGTGTATAAAGGAGGCGCGATTCTTGACGGCAAGGCTAGGAATCAAGGTAGTTGAAAAATCACCTCTTACTCCTTGTAGAAGGGTTCCTTGCGGTCTAGAAACCATAACAGCCGAGATAGAACTAGCTATGACTACCATAAGATCTTCGGAAGGCTGTCTCCCGGCTACGACGCGATCGTCGCTGTATATAATCACATTAGCAGCTCCATTAGCGAGTGACTAGCGCCAAAATTCACCGCACGTTTGATTGCCTAGGGCTAGAATTCCGCCGAGATATCTAACCAACGATGAACTAAGGGAAGAGAACAGAAGAGAAGGAGCTGTCTCGTCTATTCATCCATCATCTCCTAAAGTGAAAGCTCTTATTAATTACATTTTCCCGTCTTGGCTTTGTTCGGACGTATTCGCATGAAAGACCAAGTCTGCAAAACGAAAGAATATAGAAATAAAAAGTGAGTGGTGAGTTAATTATGTAAAATTTTTCTCCTTCCGCTAACGATTTTAGCAAACGATTTCTAACTGGTTAGCACGTGAACTTTGCGAGCGTTGGAGTCTGAAAATTTTTAACCATCGTCAACCACCTCGCTCTAACTCGGAACTTGCGGACTGGTCCAGGATTATGAAATATCGAGGCGGACCAGATGTATACACAGGTAGATGTAGAAGTTGTTGGGAATTCAAAGTTGAGTTGATGTCGTGTATATTGATTATCCGTTTAGCCGGCCACTGCTGCAATGCACCATTTTGGTCCTGGGCTCCGGGTTATAGCTACCTTCAATTTGCATCCAGCCCGAGAATTCCGTCTTTTAAATAAATATTTTTTCAGACATATTCTCCATATTTATAGAATTCGATAAAATGACGATTCGCAATAAAAACACCCGGGGGAAAAATAAAGACCAAAGATTCCAGCTGACCGGTACTACGATTCAGGGATGGTGACATATAACGAGATAACATCACCAGGACTAAAGCGACCGCGAAGGACCGCCGCCGCCGTTCTTGATCCACGTTAATATTGCACTAGAGTATAGGTATATAGGTACGTGTTCCGGTTCGTTTTCGCTTGACGGTTAAAGCGACATGGCATCGGACGATACAGATCGTAAAACGGTAGGTTCGAATCGAACTTATGGTTCGACCAACCGATTGATTACATGAATTATAGATCCTCTCTTTCTCAGTACATTTCAAAGCTCTGTATACTGTATAGACCCGCTAGTCTTGACCCTTGTATATATCCTTTCCAGGTCGTTAACGCGTCCCAGGAAGAATTAAGCTTCGTCGTTTACTGCTCCCTTGTCTTGGCGTAAATACTGAAGAGGTACTTCCACAGTAGAAGGAAGGCGTATTGTTTCAACGGCGTTACGACTATCCGACTGTGAAAGTTGCTTTTTTTTTCTCTCTCTCTCTCTCTTTCTCTCCTCGTCTTATCAGAGAATCGATATTGCCTACGTCGGTGTAATTTTCTGCCTTAAAAATATCCTGAACTTAATTTTACTTTCCTAATTTCATCCCTTGATCGATTAGCTGACTCCGCGTATTCGCGTGAAATTTATCTACCCAAAGGTGGAGGAACAAGAATTTTCGTTACATACATCGTGCGAGAGCGTGCAATTACGCGATTAAAAAAAACCACCCCTATTTAGAAGCATATAAATTGTAACAACCATAATAATCATCACTTGCACATATATACGTAGGTAGTGTACCTACGTGCGTACAAGTTCAGACAGTTCAAGTACTACCCCTTCCTTTTACCCTATCCCCAAGTTTTAAACCCTCTCCTCGTCTCGGCGAGACCCAGACGCCTGCACGGTGCAATGGGTGCTTTCTCGTTAAAAATGCACGCGTCGCAAAGCTCTCTCTACTTTACGTCGCCAGGTCGTGTAAATTTACAGGGTCGGTGCGCGACGGTAGAAAATATTTTTCTGTAGCTATATAGTTTATTATTATTATTATTATTATTTTTTCTCTCATACACCGGCGGCCAAAATCTGAAGAAGAGCGCAAAAGGGGGAGAAAAATAAGGAAGTAGTCGCTTTTGCCTATGGCAGCAGTTTTCAAAAATTTTGATAACTCAGTGGATGGAAATGGGCAATAGTTTTGCAGGCCAACTTTTCCCAGCATCTAACTTCCTCTCGCAAGTCGCGATATATCAGTCGCGGCAGAACCGGAAACCGGAAACCGTCAATCATAAGACTAAGTTACCACCGAGACCGCCAACTCGCCTAAGGAAGCTTCGTATCACTATATAAACTACTTTATGGACTCGTACCGGCCTTAAAATATGCTCGCAACCTATACCCATCGATTTTTTTAACATAAATAACTGACCACCTGTCCACCACGCTAATATATACCGACCTTCTCCTGCAGCAGCTATTCCTCCCGCCCTGAATCAATGATCGACAAACGCTGATCCGATTTCCTCCATTTGTTTAACTTTTTCTGTTTTTAAATTTTATTTTTTTCCATTTTTCTACACAATTTTATTCTACTTGTTGCATAAATCGATCATTTACATGATAGTACGGATAAAGTCGTGACAAAATTATCGTTTTTTTTCATGTGCTGATTGACACGTTAAGCTGCTGTTGCTGCGGATGTGTTTAGAACCGCGTCTATTCCACTCTGTGTCGAAAGTTCGCCAGTTCCAAATTTGCTCTGTACACTTTTCTGGACGTTACTCAAACCGGTCTGCACCGCATTTTTTCCTGATTCAAAAGCACGGGACGCTGCTTCTTGCGCCTGGTCAAGAGCCTCCTGAACCTTTACCTTGGCTTTTTCGAAGATGTCACGGGCCTGGTCTATCATTTGCGGTGCTGGCTTCGCCGAGACCTAAAATCAGATTTCGTGAAACACGTATCTCATTCCGTTTTCATATGATTGTTGAATATTGTGAGTTTGCGCGATCAGGGAGGCTACAGGTACTGCAGCGTGTATTTGTATAAAAAAAAAAAAAAAACGCAAACTTCGAAGACTAGTAAGAATCAATTTATCTCGAAAGTTCAATCCCATTCGCAAACAACTTGGATTCATACGAATCTGAGGGTATTTTTTATCTCGTTCTATTTGTCCTCGCGTCTCTCACAGTTTATCTCGATCACCGAGAACGATTCTGTGTATAACGTATAAAAGATCCTTCGATTGAACCAGCCAAGATGTTTTTACTGCTTTGCAGAAAGCACTATACAATGATCAAATAGACGAAGAAGAAGACCATGAAAAAAGAAAAAAAAGAAAAAAAATGAGCTTGTGATCAAGGTCCGTTTAGATATAGAAGGGAAAGAGAAAAGAAGAAAAAAATATGAAAATGGTTACTCGATCGTGCTGGTTTTACCTCGGCAAATAAGTAGAGAACGAGACACAAAGCAAGCAGTAGTTTCATGATGAGTTAAACACTGAAATAAACTTAGCGCGAACGACTAACCGGGAATAATAATTGTTCAAAATTTTAATTGGTAATGCGAGATTTAAAAAAACTGCCGCAGTTACTGTAGGCAGGCAAACACACGATGCGACTGTGCCCGATGTTGAACTGAAAATCTATTTATCTACTATTTATACTATTGTCATGTATACGCCTCTTGCCGGATGTCGGAACAGTTATTAACTTCATAAACACTCGTCGTCAACGCCGTTTTTTTTTTATACATTTTTTTTTTTTTTTTATCTCCATTTATCTAACATGCATGTATTCATGTAGAAACAGCTCGCACGCAGGTATACCCTACCTATCTATCTGCCTACATTCATACTGCAAATACTGTTTGTTCCTCGACACGCTCGACTCCGCTGAACCGAGCTGGTTCGTTGTTCTATGGCTATTGTGTGACACATAGTTCCAGGAATCACATTTGTCAATGATTATCTGTACCATCGACGTCAGGAATTATTGTCCGTTCGAACTCACATGCTCGATCAGAGACCGCGGCACCTATTTCACACGAAATGTCAGAGAAACTGATCGGAGCTTTGCTAATACCGCGTATGTGCTATTTCATCATTCATTATACGTATAAACGATTTTGCCGATAATCAAATGAGAACTATGTTCAACTCTCGACGGAAAATCATTTTTTTTTTTCTTTTCTCTTGTTTTTTTACAATATCTCGGTGTAATCCGTTTTTTATACGTGTATATTATAATCAGAATGAACATTTTCCCATCTAATCTGTATAAAAATTATCAATCATATCTAGTGCATTTTGCGTCGATTTTAACACTCGAATAACGTACGCTTTGTAAACTAGTCATACCTGACAAATATTACGGATGGTTAGAGTGGTATCTATGATCGAGGAGTGTCATGTGCGCGCGATACCATTCGTCAATATGTATTTCCTCGCCTGTTATCTCTTTGAGGCAGTGCGATTTCCAAACCTATAACCAAACCCCACCCCGAAAAAAAAAAGGAAAATAGTTGTGAATTAATATCATGCATTTTTGAGCCCAGTGGAAGAGCCTCGATTTCTCTCTTTGATGATCTGAGGACTGATTGTGCGGGGCGCGGATCCTCCATCCGTGGTAACTAATCTCGTTGAAAAAGTCTGGTCTGAAGCTTCGCAGCGTAAAGGGGTTTGGGGGCAATTAATATCCGAGGATTCGTCGCGCATATTTCAATGTCAACAAAAATACATCAGTGGCAAAACACGGAATTAATAATGGAACTCTAGAGTAAGAAGGGAGCGTTAGCTAGGGCGGGTATAAGGTAGATAGGTACTATAACGGAGATGAAGATGACACATGGTTATAACGGTGACACTCGCATCCGGTGTAGCCGAGCGTCTCAACTAACTCGCCTAAACTGAAAACTCTTTTTATTTCTCAATAAAGCTTTGTGCTCTATATTAAAACGCCGCAAAGTGGTTAGTACTCGTTTATACTCCTGTCACCTAGATCCTATACGTCTTAAAAGGCCCGTGCATCATCCACACACATGTCCGTGTAACGAAGTCGAGTAATTTGGCCAATTAGTATGATCCGCCTTTTCACGCACGATTAGAAAAGTCCGTTTCCCCTTACTTCTCCGTCTGCTGGAGATTGCATAAATTTTCTTTCGATTTTCTCCTTAATCGCGAAGAGAGTAACAAGCGTCGGGGACGTGACAGAGAAGCTAAATCAGGGGTGGCCGGATGCGTGAGGACCGATTACCACTCTTCCCATCAATCCTACCGATTAAACTAATAATTTCAAGTTCAGTCGCCCCGGTATAGCCTGGAGGGTACATCGCTTGAGTTACCGTTCGTACCTATCAAGATATTCCATAAGATATATGGAGCATACCGATATGACGTAGGGGCCAAACACGACCCGTACGTTAAGGGGTTGGGATAAGAAAAATCGCTAGCTGTTTGCTCATAGTTGCGTAAGCTCACCCTGGAGAGGTGCGTGCATGGGCTTATATTGCCTTTGAATCAATATGACCCAGGTAAGCCTGATTATATTGATATTAGTAAGTAAGTAAGTAAGTAAGTAAGTAAGTAAGTAAGTAAGTAGAGGGTAAGACTTGGGCGATGAATCAACCCCCGAACTTATATTAGACTGGCCAAATCGGTGGAGGCTAGTTTTAGGCAGTTTAAGCCAAAGTTATTGTTCACTGAAACATTACCTAAGTATAGGTAGACGTGGGGATGATTTATAACTTGTTGTTATGTTCCAGCTTGATTATTGAAATTTTATTTAGGGGTGTCAAGCCGTAGGAAATCTCAATCAGATCCTAAATCCCGCGAAATCTTGTCTATCCCAGAGCTATATGCACTCCTGTTTGAGATTACATCGATCAGAAGCTGTCCATTACTTTTACGTTTTACTGCAAATTGGCCACTACCCCATCTCCCGGTATTACCTCACCCTGTGTATTAATACACAACGCATTATCCTTCGGATGAATCCAAACTCCCTTCGGACATCGATCACTTAGTCCGCCACCAGTGACGGCAGGGTCTCGCCAGAACCGTCCCTTGTGACATTAGCGAGTGAAATAAATCCCGGAAAGAAAATCTGTTTATTAAATAATAGATAAAAATTTATTCATTCGTTATTTTTCTACTTTTTCCTATGAGCGGAAATTCTTCACGAGTTTTGGGGGTAATTCCTTTTGCAGTAAGGAAAATTCACACGTGGTTTAAGACGGGGCCTCCGAGTGCACCGACACTTCCGTCAGGGTTCAACCCTCGTTTTCAAGCTTCCATCCATCCCTCCCGCCCCGCGTTCTCTGCGGGTTTACGTGAGAAAATTCTTAACACTATTCGGTTAGATATTAGAGGGCATTTTTTACCCCTAGCTGCGCGACGCTTAGGCAGCTAGGCGGTCGAGGGCGGTCTTGTGTTCACCAAAAACGAACCACACTCGCTCTGCCCCTAAGGCGTACGGTATCTCACGCACATAGCGTGACGTTCCTGTTATCCGCGAATCACACTGGTTGAGTGTTCAGTGTTCGCACAACTCGCTCTCTACAGAATTCTACGATACCTCGAAGTGCCTCACGTTTTTCGACCTCAGTCCTGCTTTTCTTTTCTCATTTTCTCTGTTCTTCTTTCCTTTTTCCCTTTTCTTTCTTTTTCTTTTCTCCTTCATTCTATTCCTTTTCTAGGATAAATCTCGCTGCTGTCTATACAAAATCTCACCGCGATCTGTACAGTGTGAATTATCGAAGCTAAGCTAACATTTCTTCGTTTACTTATTTCTGTTCTTTATATTCTCCTGTTGCAGCGAATGATCCAATTTCGAAAGAATTGACTATTATAATCTGCTCTCCCTATCATCAGAGTAATTATAAACTGAATAGAACGAAGTCGTTCACCCTGTTCGACACCTATAGTTGCAGAAACACGAACGTGTATTTTACCTGGAAATAGAGTTAATTCCTACGAATGTTAAACATCGCGTGTTTTCGATCTAACTTAATCCGAGTGAAAACTACAACGTCTGGCTATAAATAATGAGAGGGTGCTGATTGAATAAAATTTGAAAATTCAAACGAGCAAGATAATCGAGGTTTTCAAGCCTGTACCCCGCATCCTAGAAGGACTAGAATGAGAGTCAAAGAAAATTCTTCAAAGAAAATTGGACCCATGAGTCTTCCGGATGCGGGATGTCTCGTTGCTTCAGTGAGGCGAAATTCTCGACATTATTTGATTGTTCAGAGAGAATTGCATTGTTTTCTTGAACCGCAGCTTCGGGCAATGCAGCTCCTCTTTAGGGAGCGAAAGTTTATGAATAGAAACTCGCGGTCTAGTCGAGGAGTGGATAGAAATATAGACGAAAAATCAAGAGCTTTGATACTTTGCAAGCTCTTCGAGGTAAATAACTTCACCTCATTTTACCTCGAAAGAGAAAGATAGATATTATAATCGTAGCTTTCTAATATCGCACTCATTGTTGTATTGTTCCCGACACGGAAGCGCACCATGAGATTCTCCTTTGTATTACTTCATTACTTCATACTGCTTCCGGCTTTTCTCCATTGTTAAAATGAATACTGAAAATTTATCATTCTTACTATTATAGACGTCGAACAGATTCATGAAAGCGAGACAAAGAGAGAGAAATAATTTTTTTTTAATTAAAAGATTTAAACTATCCAGTTTTTTTTTTTTTTTTTTTTTTTTTTTTTCTAGTCGACGTATTTCGCGTTGTTCAATCACAGGAATCCAATTGCTTTTCTTTCAGATCGAGAATACAACCGACTGCATACATATACGTATGTGTATGTACCACATACCTACCTTCGTACTCGACTTCGCGATTGACGGCCGATCAAGAAACAAACGTAAAAGGCAAGTTGCGGTTATATTCTGCGGAGAGAACTGAAACGCTAAAGCAAAACCGAGCCAAGAGTAAGCGAAAAAATATCGGTGCGGAATTCCAGCGATTGTTTAACGAGCCGGTTTCCAGATCGAATATCACATCGCTGACCATCGCGGCCTAATTAAGAGGAATGTCTAACGAGCTGAGGAATACTCGGACGAGATATTGCACGCCCAGTTACTTCGGTGATAAGATGTATGAAATATCTTTGAGAAAATATTTAGCTTCAATTAACAGAAATTTGAAAAAAAAAAAAAAAATTTAAATACGTACGTGTTTTTTTTTTGGGGGTGGTTTCCTGAAAATTAACACTGAACTCACCTTTGATAAAGGATTTTTGTTCAGGTCGCTATATAAAGAGGAAAATATCGAAGATGTGATACGAAATACGAGGAAGGATTGTACTTTATATCTCGTATCTGTGAAAAGTCGGGGAAAATAAGGGTATAAGGAACGGACAATAAACGAGCCGGCGTAATATTAGAGTGAGGCAAGCCGGTGCTGGTGCTAATTACAAGGGTGTTTGTATTAATGCGAACGTTAGCATTCCGTTGTCACGTCGGGTGTAGGGATGCTGTAAACGCGAGTGAGGATACCAGGTGGACGAAACGACTCGCACGCAGGATACCACTTTCGCGGAAAACCGCACGCGCTCGCGATACCTCGCGGTGGTTAAGACTTTCCCTAACCCAATATCTCTCTCTGACATTGGGGCTTACGTATTATCTATCTTCGTATGAATACTACGTATACCTAATTCGACGCAGAAATACATAATTTTTCTTTTTTTTTCTTTCAATTACAAATTTCGGCTATTTCTTATTAACAAATTTTTTTAATACATATTACTAGGATAGAAGAGGATTTTTAAAAACTCTTGGCGAGGACTTCGGTATACGATGGCGTCTTATGCTGCGGCATAAAAACCGTCGAAAAAAGGAAAGGAAGAAAAAAAATGAATTTTATGTGTCGTCAGCGTTTTATGATCTCCTACAGCTCCAGCGGAAATATTAACTTTCGGAGCAGAATGTGATATGTAATTTTTTATTCTATTTTATTATTATTATTTTTTTTTTTCTTCAGCTTTTTTCTCTCTCTATTCTCGTGAAACTACTGAAGTTTAGTAATTTTATTTTTCACACAGGTACCTATACAGGTTTTTAAATAGCTGACTGAATGTGGTACGAAATTGAAATTTTTTCTTTTCACGGTACACTTCGAAGTACTGTTTTGAAAATTCACAAAACTCAACGTTAGCGTTAAGGGTAGTTTTATTTCGCGTATATTTATCCGAGGGAATAGAGCTCTGAACACCTGTAGATCAAATACGTGGGTACGAAATGTCTTTTAAAATGTTTCTTCGCGGATGTAATGCAGAGACTTTTATTATCGCGAAGGCGAAAAGCGTCGGTGTTCGATAACGATATTCCGGGGCATTCCCGCGCTTCAACAGCCTCGCCACCGTACCATAGCACATAGCACATAGCACATAGCACATAGCACATAGCATAGCATAGCATGGGATCGCATCGCCCCAAGGGAAAAGCAAGTACTTCGATCCGTAGTCAAGCGCGGACTGCACCTCTGAGCCAACAGTCGAATAAATAATATCATATAAATGCAAATTGGCAGTTGAAGATATTTACGATAATGGAAAAATCTAATCACCCTACTCGGCACCCGCGTCTCTTTCTTCGCTATTTCCATAGTGCAGAGTATTGTCTTCGAGCTTGAAAGCGCCCCGTCCCTCGAACCAAAACATCAGAATTTATGTCCACCCCTAAATTTGTTTGTTACGCCAAGCCTATGCCCATCGTTGATTTGATTTCCACTACCAATCAAGGCGCAAGAAAACCGATGACTATATTTCAAATTATGCCTCGAAATTTTTTTTCCCCTTGATTCTCGAATAATTAACGTCTTCAATCATATCGTAGCGATCCATGGCGTTATTGCGATTGGAAGAATGGGGAAATCGATAGAAATAAATCCAAAGAAGGATGCTGTTCGATAATAAGCTCTGACAAATGATAATTGCTCCGTATACTCAATCATCGAAACTGATTACGATACATAAATTGTTCAGGAATTTATATCACATTCTACGTTTATGAAAGTTAACTTCCCGATAGCTCGTCGATTTTCAGAATCTCTCAAATCCTGTATTTCCCCGACGATCCCTTTTTTTTTTTTTTTTTTTTTAATTCATTATTTACTGGGGCGATGTGTGGATTTTTTGAAAATAAAATTACTATCGTCTTATTACTTATCATCGAGGTTTTACTGCTGACGGAAATACGTATGTGATATTGTGATGTTCAGGTTTTGGGAAGATTTCGTGAATTCGAGAACAGTCTGGTTAGTCGTATCTATACTGTACGGGTGCTAATGTGTTTTCGGGCACGGAATTATCTCGACGTGCCATGAAACTCACCGGGTCTTATCCATCTCCGGAAACAATGCACTCAGACGGACTCTGAGCTAAATTCAACTCTTGACTTACACCGCATTCTACATCTGATCCTCACCTGTCAAGAGTTTCGTGATTCAGTCAGCTCTACAAAGTCCGAGTTCAGCTTATACTGCACAAAACTAAGTTTTGGTTGAAAATTTAAACCGATTTCATTACGTATTAGCAAAAACTATTCTATATGGACATACGAGTGCGTCCATGATTCGAATTTTCCCGAAATATTATAAAAATATGTGAAATAGAATAGAGAATCATGTATCTCTGCAGTGAAAAATGATTTGCGTTAGTTTTGTTAGCAGGAAATCTGGCCGGATATGGTTGTGGCATTGTTTGCGCGAAGCATGTTTTTAACGAGGAAACTTTTGGCAAATAAATTTAACGAATCGGTGCCGGTGGCTGGTTGGCATGGCTGGCTCGCCTTGGTCGAACCTCGACGTGTTCCTTGCCGCAGTAAGCATCGCCATGGCTTGGCGTAATCTCTCGAAAACTTAAGGCGAAAAAAGAAAAAAGAGAGGAAAGTAGGAAAGAAAGAAAGTAAGTAAGTAAGAAAGAAGGAGCTTACTATTTTCTTGTTATTTCCCAGCTACGAAATACTCAGGAACACAAAAGTTTCCTGTAGTTACTCCCATGCTCTACTCTCATACTGATTCGTTACTAATAACTTATCCGCCTCGGGTACTGATTACAATATAACTACGCCAGGGTAGTCCTTGACTCGATCATTTTCGAATTTCAATACTCCCACGGGCCAGGAATTATCCAAATATACAAAAAAAAATGTTGCCAAGGTCTTAAAATTTTCCGATTTGAATATAACACGATTTCTGAAATTTCGGGGTTGATTTTTGTGTCCTCCTGTTTCAGCGTAGCTCCGAAGAGTCTGAAACTCGGTACACTCCTTACCTGTAGTAGTCGGTATTCCATGAAAATTGAACAGATTTTTAACGACATAATTTCCGAAGCTACAACGCACCAAAAGAAAATTTCTCATCTTCAATTGTGATGAATAAAAGTTTGTCGTCAAAAATCTTTCAAAAATCCCGAAGTACTAAAAATCGTGCGGGTTATTCAAATGAGAAGGTTCAAAGGCTTTCGGGCAGTACTTAGAATTGAGATAGGAACTTGGATATTTATTTTTTATATATTTGAAGACCTTCTGGCCAATGAGAGGATCGAACTTCGAATATGACCGAATCAAGGATCACTCTAAGCTACACATATTGCTTCTAGAGTTCATCCAATACTTTTAATATATCGATTTCTGTACCAAACCTCATCTATATACGGTAAGTCAAACTGCGAATCGTGATGTCCCGCTTTTCCAACTGTTACCCATATATTGTATAGTATATCCTCCCACGGTCGAGATAACATACTCTCTAGTAACACACGACTATTATCATTCACCTGTGACAGCTGGTACATCGTCGAGTCTATATCATTAACACAATTAACATCCGTTTCCATGTTTGCTATTTGATTTCTGCAGTGTATTAGGTGATGTTTCGTATCTAGTAATCGCGAGTACCTGCAATGGTTGAAAAATAAATTGACTTTAGATCGATGCTAAATCTTTACGATCGAGATCGTAAATTTAATGCAATTAAATATTTACTCGTCATTCGTTACGATTTCTGGTGAATCAGTAGACCTCGCTACTAGTTTGTTCTTTTTTTTTTTTTTTCGTTTCTACAAAAACGGCCGTGAAAATCTCTTGCGAAAAATATATGGCTTTTGTTGAAAGTGTTCGACCACCGATTCGCTCATTCTATTTTAATGCATTTCGCACGGAAATATCACTTCCGTTGTGGAATAAACCAATTTGAGCAATTCTCGTATTTATTTATTTTTTTTTCTTTTTTCAGCTTTCGTTCCATTATGTCATTATGAACGACTGCTGTTGGGTTCGTGTGGTATTGTTTCAAGGCGATTTAATTACGTAAATATCTGCCTGTATTTATCTACGTGTATAATTACGCTCTCGACGAATTTACCTCTACTCGTATGAATTCGACTATAATACTATTTTTTAATCTTCGTATAAATTTGCGAACATATTAAAAATAGAAATGCGTATACGTTCGCTCTCCAATTATTTCGATGACTTTATTTTGTATATTTTTCATAAACTTATCCTTTGATAAATTGAAAACCAATTTTCCCGAAAAACTTTTTCTGAAATCTTGGCCCTTGAATTATTAGGTTTTTTTTTTTTTTTTTTTTTTTTCCTCCGTAATTTATATTCTGGTCATGATTTTATCCCAGAGTTTAAAGAGGGATTCTATTAATTACGAAAGTTTTATGTTCAAGTTTAAGAAACAAAATAAAAGTGGAGTCTCGTATCTCGCGCTGAGGTATACGCGTAGGTATAAATATTCGGAGATAACTTGAATGGAAGTAATTCAACAACGATATAAAGTAAACCCGATTATCTCACGTGTGCGTACCTAATACCTATAGATCTCAGGAATTGCAGAACACATAGAAAAATCAGATTATCGTCCCTTATCTGACGAGCTATCAATGCCAATGTATCCTTTAGCTAATAAACGAGATAACAATTATCACGATCTCACGGTGCCTCAACGAAGGTTTGTCGAATGATATGACGGATCGTTTATATACCGATCTCTATGTCTGCATAAAACGGAGGATGAAAAACGTGGTTGAATAAACCATAACTGCATATTCTGGTTTTATTGCCATTTCACATATACGGGACCAAGACTCGCTTTGAGGAATTAAGGAAAAAAAAAATTCCTATCGGTTAAAGACCCGATTGATACACGCGGATAATCTCTATGTAGGCTTACAGCAATGTCTACTGCTAAACTAGTGTGAAGCAAGAAGAAGAAAATAAAAATCACCGGTATCTAACGCAGCGTAAGAAAAGACAGATTTTTAAATCCCTTTCATCTATCTGATCGAAAGTTGGAAGGGGCTGGTTCGATCCTAGTAATCTGACTAGTCGTGCATGAGCGGAAGTCGCAGTAGAAGTGCCGAGGGTTAAGTTAGGCAGAGGAACTGCATTTTTCGCAATGCATGTAAGTAGGAGAAGGTTTTTTTTTGTGAAAAGTGATGTTCGAAAAGTTTATCATTCTCATACGTTGTTTTTTTTTTTTTTTTTTACCGAATTGATTTTTTTCTTGACATTTATTGGGGATAAGGTAATTCCGCGAAAATAGCTCGGAGAGTATAGAATCGCGTCGTTTTATTACCCTGAATGATATACGAAATGAAACAGTTCGTATTATACAATTAGTGGAATAATTAATCTAGAGTGATTATTTGATGAGTCTACGATTATGTCTGTCAATCAATTAGAAACACCGAATAAATGTTATACAAGATTTCATGTACCAGACAAGATCGAGAAACTCCGCTAGTGAAGACTAATAATTCATTTCCCGTCTGTAGCTGGCTTTAACTCGGTTCAGGATCCAAGGTGTAAAAATCCACCCATCATCGGATAATTACTCAATAAACTCGCTTTTAATCTCGAGCGGAATAATTGTCACAGTAATTTCCTAAGAAACGTTAATTCGTAACTATTGTTTGTCTCATCTTTCCCCAGAAATTGCATCTTTATCTTGTGATCACAATCCTTGGTTTTCGCGGCCTGGTCCAAGGTCGGAAAACTCTAAACTCGTCTAAAGAAGTGCCGGATGTTCCCCCAGCAAAGGCAACGGTGCTGGTTAACCCGGATGACTCTGAGTTTCATAAAAATTTGACAAAACTTGGAGATAAAGTAAAGGGGAATTGCAAGCACACGGATTATCGAACGTACGTAGAATGTATGCTGGAAGAATCAAAGAGAAAGAAACGTCAAGGATACCAGCCGCCGCAGCTCTGTTCCGGAAACGGATGTCCATCGACAAATCAGCAGCAGCAATGTATCGGAACCGGATGTCTTCAGTTTGGACAGCAACAGCAGTGTGTGGGTAACGGATGTCTCCAGACTGTTCAGCAGCCTTGTTTTGGAACTGGTTGTGTATTTTTCGGGCAAAATTGCGGTGGAAGCGGATGCACTCAAATTGGTCAAAACTGTCACGGTGTGGGTTGCGTTCCATCGTGCAGTGGGTCTTCTTGCAATACTCCGACCCCCATTCTACCGGCGCCGCAAATCAGACCAGTCAGTGATGAATTCCGTAGAGACATTAAAAATATAAGAGAAGAAATTGGGCTGGTGAGAAAGCAGAATGAGATGTTGATAAAATCGGCTGAAACGGCGACATCTTTTATTCTGCAGTTATTGAACAGGCCGAATTCGCAGCCTAAAATTGTACGCGAACCTGTCCTCGTCGGACATAATTCAACGACTAATATCGAGATTAGTAACTACCTGAACAACACGAACGTCGTCAATGTACCGGAGATAAAAAACGACGTGGTTGTGCCGAGAGGCAACACATCGAATTGCTGCATCGTAGTGAGACCTAAAACTTGCCGAAGAACTGTAAGGCCTCCTTACTTTTCATGCGGTCATAGAAAGCATCGAACTTGCGGACCTCATTGCTCGACAAAACGCGTTCTTTATAGTCATGTGAAATCGGGATGCACCGGGGATAACGACGGTAGGTATACTATATTGCGTTCATAAATTTAAGAAAGTAACGTTTATGAAGATTAATGACACGATTTTATTTATTTCTTCTCATTTTTACGTTTTTCATTTCATTTTACTGCAGAAAACTGCGTCAGCTATCATCCACATCCACATCCACACAATCCAACCTACACTGGGTATCCAACTTCCGGCTATTATCCACCAGCCCCGATGTACTATCCAACGGTTGGAGCCCAGTATTATCCAGTGTTCACACCACCGCAGATTCCGATTTATGCACAACCTCCGGTTTACCTGACCCATGATGAGGTTGACGATTGTGAGGACTGCGAGTCCGAGGTATGATATCACTCTTTCTGTCATTTAATTTTTCAATTTCAAAGACAGGAAAATTATTCAACGAATTTTACATCAGAACAGTTTGATCAGTTATTATTTTTGTACAGGTGGAAACCGAGGACTGCAGTGAGGGAACGGACGAGGATTGCAAAAGCGATGCAAGACAGGGTGAGAACGATTGATATTTCTGTAATAATTAATTGATTATTAAAACAGAGACGACTTTGAACCGTTAGATGATCGTGGGGATCAGCATCCCAGAGTAAGAGGATCCCGCAATGTTCCTCTCGGCGAAATTATCGACATGAAAAAAGAGGCTGATGCAATGAAACGGTCCGAAGATCAGCTGGTTGCTTCGGTAGCGATGCTTCGAGAATCTCTAGAGCTTGAAAAACTTGGGGAAAAACGAAAGGAGGAAGAAATATCTTCGACGAATATCGAAACCGTCAGTGGAGACGGAAAATCACTTGGTACAACCCATGTGCCATCTTTTTTATACACTAAATCAGTGTGATCGGAGGATTCCTATTTTTGAAAACCACGTGGAGGGAGGAGCGGTAAAAAAAAAGGAAGATTGTGAACTCTCGATAATAAACATTTACGTGGATCTACACCACAGATTATAGAAGCCTTTTTTACTGCAGGCTATTAATTTCATTTGTTATTAACCGTCTTTTGGGTTTATTTTTCGAAATACCGAGCTGCAGACTCGCAGTCTTTCGGACTGTAGAGACAGCGGAAGTAAGTTGGAAATAAAATCTGGCGTAAAATTGGTCTTTGACCAGGGAGTCGGGCTTCCGGATTTTCTTTCCCTCGATATTTCTCTTTTCCGCATCCATTCGTCTCCTTCTTCGTCACTAATTCCTTCACCTATTGCACTCTCTCGCAGGCAGTCTCCTAAAACAATTTACAGCGGTTTAAAATCGACCTCTATACCTCTTTATTTTATTGTCTTAATAAAACGTCTCGCAGATTTATCCCCTTCTTTCGTTACTTCCGCCTCTCATTCGCCCCGGTATATCCTTCTCTGGGTTCTGCAGGGTAGGTAGCTACTCGCCGCAAGCTTTTTATCAAGAAAACGAGTAACGAACCAACCACCAGCATCCGGATCTTACTGAAATTTTCCGTCTCTCCCTTTACTCGGGAAAAAATCCACCGTGCCAACTACCACCAAGCTTAGGCTTGCGGCTGGTTTGTTTTTCTTTCATTAAATTCGACCCCACAAAGCGATCTTTCATATTTATAAACTACCCTGCACCGGTAGTTAGTTATTTATAAAATCCCTTTAATAAAACAGGGGCGGTTTAACTCCCCCAAAACGAAAATTGTCACAGTAATAGTACCCGGTTAAATTTATCAAAGAAACAGCTACGTGTAGCGATGGATGTTCGTACAAGCGATATCTCGGCCCCTTTGTATTAAGCGAAGCCAAAATCAAGGGTACGAAACGTTATTTGATATTATTCGACTCCATTTTTCACCGCAGTAAATAAATTTCTATATGTTTGTATTACCCGCAGTTTAATTAAATCGCCGTTAAAATTTCAACGCAATTTTCGGATCTACTCTACACGTCCATAGTCGGTAATCACGGGTGTTTATAGTACCGCTTGAAACTATTTTCAGTATTGTTAATCAATATTAAACCTCATTGCAGGGATTGATTATTCAGGTAATCGACGCCGTACACCAATGCAGTTTTCGAATAGAATTGGCTTCAATAATCTATGAGAGTTACCGGTGGTTTGAATCACCGATGCGAGAGGGTAGGTAGTACACTATGAAAACGTATAATATCCCTACCCCGCAAATAGTAGTTTACTAATTTATAATTTGTTATCCACGAAGAGAGACTGTCAATCGAAGAATTGCCGAACGATACATTCCACTGTATCCAGAATGCTGAAATCGGGTCCGCGTATAACCTGCATGTGGAGAAAAATATATTATCAATTCTATAATATCTCAGACGTTATACCTCGACCTGCCAATAATCATGACGTGCGGTTAGAATAAATCAGCTCCGTACTTGTTGCTTTGGTGAAAATATTTAATCGATTTTTCCCAGTGCATTTCACTTCATGGAAAATAAACTATAGCATAGTTTGGTTTTCCATATTTTTATATATCAAATGGCGCATGGTATTCCTTTCCTCGAAAATAAGGGCTCTGTAGCGGTGTTTTAAAATCTGTTAAGATCGGGAGGGGGTAGATTTTTATTCGAGGTAGGTACAGGCTACCTCTACCCCTGCAGTGGTAGTAGCCGGGGATTCAGACCGCCTAACCGAACCTAACGTAGCCTATACTCCACGGCAATAAAAGCGATTTATCGATGCCACAAAATGGCGGCTCTTTTCCCCATCTCCACCCCCTCAGGTCGTGCTTCATTTTGCTGATATTAAATGCTGTAAATTCAGGGACCAACCTCGGTAAAAATCGGCCGAAATAAAAGCTTGAGAAACCGGCTTACAGTCCCATCGGTGTCATCGGGAATACAGAGCTTTTTGGACATGAAAATAGGGGATGAAAAAAACTATGAAATTCGTTTGTCGGGATGACCGGTGCCACTTCACTCTTGAAATACGTAGTACAAAGGTGGTATGGGGTATCGAATAGGGGTTGTAGGCAAATATTGAAAATTCTCTTCCGCATATATGTGAAAGGCTGAACACGTTTGTGAAATGTGTCAGGTAACAGGTGACCGGGGATAAAATTTTTGCAGTGATGTATACAGCTATACTACAATTTACACCAATATGATTGGACTGTTGCATAAAATTGAATCGTAAAACTTGGTTTTACTACCCTAATTACACCGAGGCGACAACGGCGATCGGCTCGTATATCCTAACGGTTTATTATCCTAGTGATTTACATCCCCGAATAGGAATACGGCGCAGTAAACCACCCGGGAATTAATAGAACGAGGCGTGTTTCCCTAATGTTATTGGTTCTTAGAAATAAATGAAACAATACTGATTGTGAATGAACAACACTTTACGACAGATTTAACAAATCGTTTTCGTTGAATTTATCTTACAGATATATTATTTGAGGATATATTTTATCCTTGATAAAATTCTAAAGCCTACGGAACTACGCGTCAAACTTTAAATCAAACCACGATTTTAGAGCTCCGGCTTAAGGGCTGATTCCTGCTGTCACGTCGCCTATAAGATCTTAAAAATATATATCCTGGGTATAAGGTATCGTGTAAGGTGTAAGTAATGTCGACAGAGGTTCCTGGTAATCTGGTGTCATACCAGACACCCACAAGACCAGGATATACACACATACGAAACAACGTGTAAGTATAGAGGTGTAGAGGTTTGAGCTAGCTAGGCGAGAGATGATAGCGTTGTCGGCGCAGTGATGGTGGTGCACAATCGAGCAAGCTAATCCCAGCTTGTCACGGGCATCAGGATTTAATACATCCAATTATGATACGAAGTTCGCTCGACGTTAAATGTAGCGTGTCAGAGGATGGGTGAGCACGGATGTGCGGGTTATTTCAAGTCTGAGGGAACGGTGTGCTGTATAAGGTAGGTATAGGGATGAGGACGAAGGAGGAACGGGAGTGGAGGGCTTTTAGACGTGACCAAAATCTCTAAGTTCCTGGTTTCTACTTGGCCAGGAAATGTAACTGGTAGGCAGCTCGTTTAATTCAATGTCCCGACCAGGAGTCGGCCTGACATTTATTACGACTTATCCAATCCTTGGGGGTGGCCAATGATCGTCTTCTTCGACTTACCAAACCAACGCCAGAGTCGAACGCCTAATTTTTTTATCTTATTTTTTTCTTTGTTTTCTGCTTTCGTCTTTCGTCTCTATAATTTCTCGTTTCACGGTAAATGAAGAAGCAATAAACTTACCTGTCATTTATTCAACCTTTTATTTCATACTCAAATGAAATTATAAAAAATATGTATACATATATTTTGTTTTTTAATAATTAGAATTCATTAAAATTAAGACAGTGTAACTCGTGTTTTTAATTTTCCATGAAGGATTCGTCGCAGACTTCTGACGTACTACCGAACATTACGCTTCTGTAATTTTTGTAAAGCAATTCCTGAAGCTGTCGAGCATGGAGACTGTCCCTCGTCTCACATACTACCTTTACTTCAACACTGAATATGTCCGACATGATCCATGCCCTTTCGTGCATAATGTCCTTGATCGATACTCCAATGTCTGCGACCATCTTGCATAGCTCAGCTATTCCACCTGGACGATCAGAAACTGTGACTGTAAATTTTAAGAGACGTCCCTCGGCAGCTAGACCTCGTTCCAAGCACCTGCCCAGGATCGTAGTGTCTATGTTACCGCCGCAAAGAAAGAGAACCACTCTAAAACAGATTTTCTAAATGTAGGTGGATATCAACGGCGAGAAAACGCTATACGTGGCAAAGGGATGGCCCGTTTAACGGCTAATTAACTTTAACGACTATACTTCGTTTCGGGTCGTTACCTAACGTGGCAAGGAAACGACGCGGGAATGACGCGCGAACTCTGGATTGAACTGCTCACCAGGATCTTTCACCCCCACCCAAGACTTGAAATTACACGAAAAGCAACAATCCCAGGTAAGCCTGTCCAAAAATGTTCAACTTTTTGGTCATTTATATTTTTCAAAAGTCAGATCAGCCTCTGACTTATTCTGACCTTAAAGCGAAGCTTGCGAAGCATGAAGATGTACCGCGAGAAAATAGAAGCAGCATCATCGATCGCAGCCGCGGTCTCTTTACTTATTTTTCATTTTTTTACTCGTTTCTTTTCTTTTCTTTTTTTATTCTTTTTATCTCCCCGCTCGTTATCATCGGCGTAGAATCTTCTCACCTTTTTCCTTTGAGTTCGTCAAGATGTCCGGCAAGTATAGCGGCAAGACCAGTTGCTCCGGCACCCTCGACGATACACTTCTCACTTTCAACCAACTTCAAGATGGCTATCGCTATCCATTCCTCTTTCACAACGACTAGCTTGTCGATTAACGGATCTGCGGTTGCGAACGCATTGTATCCTACCATTGGAACTGCCAGACCGTCTGCCAATGTCGATTCAATCGGCACAAATGTTGGTTGTCCGGCTGCTCGGGCTGCGGTGAAACTCGCACATCTTTCCGACTCGACACCCTGAAAAAATGTTTCTAAATATTTTTCATTTGGGTCTTGGGGAAGCTACGAAATCTAACACGCGACAAGATCCGAAGATCCCTAAAATGGGGTTTGAATGCCATCAATTCCTTGATTGTTTGTACTTCGAGACAAGAAAATCACTTCACACGATCTTACAAAGACTTCCAATTTAACCATGCAGTCACTGTTTACTGTGCATTCGATATTTGCATTCGGAGGGTGGCGCTCTCCTCTCACTTACAATTACAGTTACGTGGGGATGTAACGTCTTGACTGCCAAAGCCACCCCAGCTATTAGACCACCCCCTCCGACGGGAACAACGATGGCATCGATGTCAGAAACCTGGTCTACGACTTCTAATCCCAGTGTACCCTGGCCTGCCATGATGTGTGGATGGTCGTAGCTGAAGGTGAGACATAAATAGGTGAGTAATTTATCGGGTTTGTTCAATGTCTGAACACGACACACTTACCCATTTATGTATATCAGTCCTTTTTCCTTTCCGAGGCTCGTTGCGATACGTTTTGCTTCTCCCATATCTGATCCCTGGACGACAACTGTTGCACCGTGTTGTCTGCAGGAAGCGATTTTCATTATTGGTGCGATAGTGGGCATCACCACGGTTACTGGTATTCCTAGTTTTTTCCCATGGAAGCAAAGGGCCAGAGCATGATTGCCCAAGGAAGCTGAAATCACGCCGATACGTTTCTGCTGTTCTGAGAGCATCAGCAATGCGTATCGAGCTCCTCTTTCCTTGAAGCTTCCGGTGAATTGGAGGAAGTCTTTCTTCAGATACAAATCCATACCCATCGAATCCGATAAACGCGATTTCTACGTGACGAGACAAGGTTGGTGTATTTCTATGGTCTTGCATAAATTTCGGACATTTTTTTAAAACGGAATAAAAATTATGGGTGGTGACTATTTCAACATAATTTTCTATACTTACGACGCATGGTGTGTTGTAAATTCCTGACTTTATTTTAAAAGCCGCTGAGCTTATATCTTCGAAAGTTATTTTCTGGGGATTTTCCTCGAGGCAATAAGGATCAAAGGGTATTTCATCTGTCTGTAAATAAAATTTGATCCCAATATTTTATTGTCATGAAATTAAGGCAAAGTTTTGTTCATTATACGCTTTCCGAAAGTTTGACGAATAAGTTTTATGTGCATATGTGAAAAAAACTTCAAAGACCTTTTTTTCCCAGTGAATGAAATGAAAATTACAACGAGTTTCACTGCACACTCGATTTGATAACGTCGTCAGTTGTGTCAAGTGTCATTGCCGTATTACGAAACTACTGATACATGGATACACATCGTTGGTCTTTTAGCATAATTCTTCGGGCGTAGATAACTGAGGAATTTTCCTCGCTTTCAACATCACAGACGTTATTTTCATGTATCCGTATGAAGTCGGTATAGACGTGGAACCGGATAGCTGAGAGCTGAGAGCTGAGAGCTGAGAGCATCGCGGCTTGTGTGCCACAAGATTTAATGAATATATTATAAAAAGTAGAGCGAGTTTACTGTCACCTTATTCTATAGCTACGGCATTGTATCACGTTTCCAACGAGTATCCAACTCAAGAGGGAGGGATAAAAAAAAAAAAAACAAAAACCGATTTCTAATTTATATCTCGAACAAGAAGTGATTTATTAACACTCTTAACACTCTGTGACATTTATAAAACAGTTTACGGCATCATTAACCTTTGATATATCCTATACCTACGCCAAAAGTTAATTGTGTATAGAAAATTGAATCGAGGACCTCATGGTTTAAATAAACGACCAGTAGCTTAGAACAAAAGACAATGGTTTATGAAATCATCGAAATTGGAGATTTTTTTTTCTATAAATCCTTGGGAGGGTGAAAATCCGTGTCTCTCGAGTCCTTTCAAATCGCACACGCCTAACCAAGGGTGGATTATCAAAAGTTTTGAAAAGGATTAGAAAACTCACTGTCGGGTTTGACGAAACTGAAAAGTTGCTAGCGTCGGTGTAACTCTTGTTAACTCCATTTGGAGCAAACAAGTCAAGCTGACTTGGTAGCTTGTTTAAATCCCTCATCTCACCTTGTTTTCAATCTAGCTGCAGTAAACTTTAATTACGTTATTGAACAACTAATAAACTGAACTTCAGTTCAGACACTGAAGTGTTCTCTGGAAAATTGCCTTCGGTATAAATATATATCTACTCGACCCCTGTCACCTTTCTGTCTCTTCTTAAGAAAGTTAACCATTCCGCTCAGAGATAAACGCGCATTATTCATTGCTCTAATACCACCACATGCCCCTGAGTCACGTGAGTATAATATACATACATATATATAATGTATAATCTTATAGCTGCGCGGAATATTTCTCCATCTCCGAAGTCTCAAATTGCGACATTACGATGTATATTGATCTCAATCGTATAAATCATTTCACAATAACAGCAATCATAGATGTCTTTCAAAAGTCTGACCCTAACTGATCCCGAGACTGTTTTCTCAAATACTCATAGAGTAAACAAATTGCATTTCTCTCATTTTATATCATTCGCAAAAAAAAAATTCGTGGCAGTAAAAAATTTCCACAGAAATAACTAAGCGGTTAACACGTGCGAGATAAACTTATATAGTATATAAACGCGTGACCGTAATAACGAATACGTCGAACTTGCATTCGCTTAGAATCACGGATCACGATCATTTTCTTCTTTCAACGACTGAGGAATTATTTTTCAGTTTTTGTTTTTTTGTTTCTTTCTTTTTTTTTTTTTTTTCTATCATCTGACGAGAATAGAATTCGCGATAATTACCTGCTTATTCAGAGAAATAAACTAGTAAACCCACTTACTATTTTCGGATGATGAAGATACTTTCTGTGCTCCATTTTTCTGCGTAGATTATTCGGGACAATTGGTCTCTCAACGAACGTCGCGTCGGTCTATCACTAAACCGGGATAATGTCTGGGACACAATCTAATTAACACAAAAGAGAGATAGAGAAAAAAAAATACAATCACCTCGCGTTACTCGATGAGTTTCTATTAATGAACAGAAAAAAAAGAAAAAAAAATTGCATCGAATGGGGTGATTCTAAATGAATATAACTTTCGCATGTGACTCCAGTTTAAAATTTTTCTTTAATCACAAAAAGACGTATTTATGCTTGCGTATTGCAATTAATATACTGATAGGAATATCGTGTAACGAAAATTTAAATCCAGGCCAACTCAGGCTGCCTAATCAAAAGCTAATTCTAGTGACGTGCTAGATGTACGTATACATACATACCTATATCACTGATCTTTGAAAAGCTGTATCTCTAGCTGTTATTGATCTTGGGTTTAAAAGTTATCGTCAAACTTCCAAAGACAGTTCAGCAATTCCGACAGGATCGAAAAAAAAAATGATAATGTACAATTCTCTTTTCTAAATTGACTTCGTTATGTTATATCATAATTCTCGCAGTGACAAGTTACTCTCGACAAACCTCAAACGCAATTGCTTCGTACCGTCTTACATATTAGATTGTATGTACATATTATCGCGTTTGTCTCTTTTTCTCAAATGAATAAAATAGGCCGCTGACAGTAAGGAAAAAAGAAAAAAACTTGTGATGGCTGATAGTCATGATAGTGTCCCAAAAATAGCCAAAAGTTTATTTTTCTTGTTGACGTAAAGTACGGTTTAAATAAACCGTGAAATGTTAATTTTATTGCAAAAACACGCCAGATATATGTACTTATCGCGAAATACCAAATCACGTGCCGTCTGACATTTGACCGTATTGAAAATTTGTTCTACACGTAATGCGAAGAATCAGCGATATAGAATCTTTGGTGAGTTAATAATTTCTGAAATAAATCGTTATTTTGAAATTGCTTTTATTCATCAGCAACACACATATTATATTCTAACAATATATTTATACCTATAGGTGTCATATAGGCACGTACGTAGAAAGAATAGATATACAATGTTAAACGCAGTATCTTATTATGTACAAAGATTATTTTATTTTTATAGTACATAGCTAATATAAAAGGTATACATATATAACATGGTACACATGTTGTAGAAGTTTAAATCTTTCAGCTCGTTCATGAAGAACGTAATTGTTTATAGGTATACCTATACCGTATTGTTATACCCCTTCGTAAAGTATGTCCCCTTATTTCTAAGCCGTTTAAAAATTATCACTCGTCCAAGAGAAACGAATTACCTCAGTGTTTATATGTATGCGATGGAAATCTCTTATGAGAGTGAGGAAAAGTGAGGAGAAAAAATAGGAAGAAAAATAATTCACACGGTCCAGAACCCATGTGAATATTTATATGGAGGAATTTCGCACAGGAAATCAAACAAATATTATATAATATTCAGTGCTAACGTTATTCACTGTCAACCGTGCCTAACGGGGACTTGCGTTTCTGCTACGGTGAACAATTTGACGACGTTCGCTCACCAGTTGGAGTAACTTTGCTCTTGGGCTTCCAGGATACCTAAATTTGTTCCTTACGCTAGCCACTGTGTCTATCGATTCTGAACTCGTACCTACTGCATCAGTAGAACTCCTACCACCATCGATTCTGTACTCCTTACCAAAGGCTGGTCTTCCACTGTCTGGAACCATCAGAAAACATTGAGGAATCTTGAGGTCTGCGTCTTTAATCACTTCCGGAGAAGACTGCAGACTCCCAGAGTCGGAAGGTGCGGTATACCACTTTGAATCTTCGAGGGATTCGTGGTCAGGGTAGGTTCTAGTGTCACTGTACTTTTTACGTAGCCTTGAGCATGACGCGGGGCCTTTCTCACTGAGGTCAGACATCCTTGTGCTTCGTCTAAAGTAGGGTTTGACGCATCCATTCCTTCGGCGAGGATTCGCGGAGTCCATAAGGTGCTCGAATATGGCGTTCTCAAAATTGCCAGAGCGGCAATCTTCAGGCCGCGGCCGAGTCTCTTCATCGACTAATTCTTCGTCGGTAATTCCGGCGAGATCCTCGACGCTGGAGCTAAGGTTACCTCCATGGTTTTTGAAGTCGGAAATTCTCCCCGGATCCACAAAATTAACGCCAGAGTTATGCAGAGGAACAGAATCTTTGCCTGGATCTACTAAACTGTAGCTAGTAGTGGCAGATTCTAAACGAATTCCGTATTTGTCAAGCAGCAGTTTGTCGTGGCGGACTGCCTTCTCGATGCAGTTTTCCAATTTCGCTATTCCCCTCAGACAATTCTTGTACGAGTCTACCGGGACGTTAAACTCTTCAGGCTTGAGGTACTCGTCGGTATCATCTCTGAGGCTGATCCTGCACCCTTTGTACTCTATGTAGTCATCTTCCCGGTCTTTTTCTTTCTTCAGGAACAATCTGCTGGCATTAACGTAATCGTTCATTGTGTTCATGTTGTGGACAAAGGCAGTCGCCTCGTCTAGATACGAAGCAAAGACCTGAGGCACCTCGCAGCCCTTCATTTCACACCAATAATTCTCCTCGTCGCTAATCGCGTTTTCACAACCTTCAGAATCGCTGGTACCCGATTCGCCACGTTCACCACCGAATAAAAGTGTCGTGAATCTGACCCTCTTCATCTCCGACTCTTCTCGCTTTCTACGTGGTAACTGTGCGTCCGATTCCTCATCAGAGTTATCCAATGTTCCAGATCTCATCGTCTCAGAGCTTCCAGATATCGACGAAATATCGTCCCTGAAACTATTCTCACTTGTGCTACAATCCAGCGGCGTTGACGCGCTCGGTTTGGTCGCTTTCATAGAATGGCTGACGAATGTATCCTCATGGAGGTGATGATTCTCAAGGAGAACATCGCCTGAGGTAACTGGTGCGAATGTGTTCAGTTTATTTTTGATTATGGGTTTTGGTTTACGAGTGTCATTCGCCTGGGGACGATCCGGAAGTTTTGAATTCGAGAAAGACACCTTCTTCTTGAACTGATTCCTGCCTTCCTCGCTCTCCGGAGTCTCGACCCTGCCAGTCTCTGCCGAATCCTGGCAAATTGGTATAAAGCAGTTCCTCCCCAGGACGAGAGACTCGTAATCATGTACCCGCGACGTGTTGTTCTCTGAGTTCACACTCAATCTTGGAAACTCTACCACCTCATCAACAAAGTCCTCCTCAATTCGCGACTCGTAAAGGTCCTTCTTAGTGTGAGCGACGACGTCGGGAGGACAGAGAGAGTCGTCCAGCCTTAGAACGGGACTTTTACTCGCAGGATTTGGGCTCACTTCGTCTGGGTCTAGACTGTCATCAGAAAAACATGAGTCTATTTCCACACTGCTGTTAGAAATCAGTCTAGCAACTAATAGCGGTGACTTTAGGTCCTCAGCTTCAATCTTTGCTACAGTCTGTCGGGGAATCGAAGCGGCATTTATTCCTGCCGCAGGTTCCTTTTTGAGAAGCGGGTGCGTCTGATATTTAAAGTCTTCACTTTTTAACTGAATTGGACTTGAGACTGGCCAGGATACTGGCAAAGGACAAGAACCGCCGCATGGTCCCTTCCGCGTCGGATTGAAGGACTTGAGGTTTGGTAACTCTCTCCAAGACGCATCTATCGACCTATCAGTGGCTTTTTGATCCGAGAAATTGAAGTTTTCGATTTCAGTACTTCTCTCCGTAGTTTCAGGCGTGAAACATGTGCCGACAGAGTTGGTGAGTTTCAATGAAGTTTTTGGAAGAACGTGCTCAGTCAAATCTGGAAGTAAATCTGATACTACCACACGGTCCATTGTCTTTCCGGTACTCTTCGGGTCTTTGAATATGTTTTCGATTCTGAACGTCTTTCCATCGCTCTGGCAAGAAGCTGACCTCGTTGTCAACGTCGTTGACAAATCGTTCAGCATAATATAATTGACTTTCGAACTTGAATCCGTCGTTCTCGATTCGTCTTTATTATCAGTCTGAGTTTCACCGTCTCTCACTTTCGACACGACCTTTTCATCCGCAGCCAAGGTCCCCGAGGCTTCAGAAACTGCTATTTTTGATTCTAAACTATTGGGCGACTCTATCGTGATACTTAACATGTCTGGCAAAGTGATACAAATCACGTTGCGGTCTACACTCGCAGTTGGAACTTGATAGGAGCTTTCTTGGACTGTGTGACATCCGTTGCATCCCTTTTGGGTTTTTTTAGAATCTGTTAAAATATCTTCTTGAAGAGTCTGCGACCCGGTGCATCTAGTCTGCGACAGTAACGTTGTATTAGTCGAAGTATTCACTAAACTCAACTTCCTTCGCTGTGGTGAAATATCCGCTTTGAAAACCCCCAGCGTTTCATCATCCTCGTAGTCTTCAGTCAGGATCCCAACGTCCTTGCAACGAACCGTTCGCGCGAACCTATCGGTCAATGTCGCGATTTCTTTGACTCGTGTAACGGAAAATCCCGGAGAATCTTTGGCTACGATATCATGGCAGTCCTCATGAACCTCGGTCATAATCGCTGCGTCTTTGGTCTCAACTTCTATGCTGTCAGTGATGGACGCTGTGTCTTTCACTCTAATCGTCGAGGCAACGTCCGTCTGTGTATCGACACACGTTTTTCGACGCTTTGCTAACATCTTACGCGATATTTCCTGCAGCTTCATTCGCGTTGTGTTGGCCAATTTGACCTCAGTACTTTCCGGCGAACGAAATTCAGGACTAGTTCCTGTCCCTTCTTCGGGGGCCTTCTTCGTAGAATAAAGCCTCTCGGTGACGGCCGCCACTATCTCAGCACGTCGGTTCGTCCTCTGAATCGGCGTCTGAGTCCTGGACGTGATTTCACCAGTGACAGAGCCTTTTCTAACGAATTTAGGACATGGTGCCAGAGTCGGTTCTTCCCTGGAACCACCTTCCTTGCTTATTTTCCTCTTTGGACTATCAGAGTCCTGTTTACGCAATGGATTCCCAGTCTTTTGTTGTTTCACTTCCTGAGGCCTGTCAATATCCGAGACATTCTTTTTGGCTGCATCTTTTTCCCCAGAGTCCACCTTCCTCGAAGAAACCCCCGTCGATCCTCGAGGACTCCAAGTGCGTTTAGCTTTTCCTAGAACAGAATTCACTGCAGTAAACTGTCTGCTTCTCTCCAATTGTAAAGTTGTGTACGATCTTTGAACCAGTCTGTTTCTCTCGGTCCTTTTAAGGGAGCCAAAACTTTCCGAGGAACCAAACCTCTTCGAGTTCTTTAAATTCGATGATTTTTTATCCTCGATTGAGTCGACCCCGTCCTCTTCAATAAGCCTCTCTTTCGATCGGGAATTTTCTAGACTTTTCCCGGTATCTTCAGCGAGGGATTCTTCCACTTCTCCTTCCTTCGGCTGATCTTTCACGGGCGTAATCACTTTTTGGCTAAAATCCAGACCGTCAAACTCCAAGACTTCGTGGATATCTGAAATTTCCGTATCTACTGAACCCTCGAGTATATTTTCACCAGAAATTTCCTCTATGTGTACCGATCCAGACTGCAGGTTGTCATCAGGTTTAATTAAGACGGCGACAAGAGTCGGTATATCAACCAGAGCCAAAGCGTTTACTCTGTCATAGCTGACCGAAGACAGTCTGGCACGATCGCATTCTTTTTGAAAATCAACTGTCTTCTCTGACGATGAGTCCAAGGACTTCAACGATCCGGATCTGCGAAGAGAATAGCTTTCGTTTTCTTGTAGGAGACGGTTAGACGATAAACTTTCATCGGAACTGCATCTACGGTGCAAAGTTGATACTGAAAATGAACTATGGAGTGCAGAAAACGCTTTGTGATCGACTGCAGAGAGTTCATTTAACTCAGGTTTCTCGTTGTTTCCTGATACGATCGGCTCTTCTTGTCCTGTCTGTACGTTAACTAGAAATTCTTCAAGTTCTGGTCGACTTTTACAACAGCAAGAAGATCTGTCTTCTCCGTTGAGCCCCTGCAGCGAAGAAATGGGGAAAATTAATGATCATTCGTTGTGCTTTTTATTTGATAATTAATTTTCGGTATTTTAAACAGCCGAGTGAAACTCAGTCTACCTTTTCGAAGAGCAATGACGTCAGCCTCGATATCTCGGCTCTCAATTCTCGGATCACCCTGGACACTGGATCCTCGTTGACCACTGGCCTATTAACTACGCTCTGGGCTCTCTGGGCAAAACGCAGAGTGTGAGCTGTCTCGTTGTAGCTTCCACTGGCCGGTGATATCGCTATAAAAAAAAAATTATAAATACTGAATAAATGGGTAAGTTACACTTACTGCTCATATTAATTACCTAAGAAAATTATTTTCGATACCAATTAGGTAAATAAAAAAGGAGCGTCTATTTCGTGTATTCGGTACATCTAACAGGCGAATTTCATCATCTACAAGTAAGTTATGACGTTCAAAATAATTGTATTTGTCAAATCGACAAATCATGCATTTCTATATACACCCACTAAAGTTTTTTCACTAATTATGCAGATATAGTTTTCCTTCTAATTCTACGCTAAAGATTCAGAGGAAATAATGCAGTCGGGCTAAGTTCCGAAGATTACAGAAGTGAGAAAAAAAAAGATCACCGAAATTCGACTCTGGTGTCTCGAGGTAGAAACTGAAATAATATAAAAATAGTATCCATAAATGAAGGTAAAAAAAATATGAAAAATAAAAAGCCGATATTTATTTCCTTCTTTCGTATATATCTCGTACGTTCTTGTTCTACTATTAAAATAACTACCGGTGTCTACGATACGACGACTACCAAGTATTTACCAATTCCCTCTGACCGAGACGAAACGATTTTCTGAACTCTATAACTTCATAGTAGTTATCGAATTTTATTCACTGCGTCATTGCTAGTCTGTAAAATGATTTAAGCCAATTATTTCCAGTCCTAGGTAGTAGGTAAATCTGATTACCACGGTTAATTTATCCGCTGGAAAGTTCGTCATTTAATTGTAATATTCTAAGCAGAACTTGAACGAATAGAAAATAAATGTACAAAAATAGAGAAAGGGAAAATAAAAACCAGACTCACTGGCGAGCATTATAGTCGTCGCATTTCCTCCGAGAGCATCTTTCAATAGCCATGTTAACGCCGAATCTCTGTACGGGATGAATCTTCTTCCTGGTCCACTTCCGGTTGCACCTCTCGCGGCTAGAGCGGATATGACGTTTCCCAAAGCTACGAGACTCTTGTTTATGTTTGCCCCTTCCTATAAAAATTGATAATCAAAATTTCTTGATTTTTTAATTCCGCTGTTTTTTCCAGTTTTGGTTAAGGGCGATTTTTCGGAATACTAGCCTTGAGCCGATGGAGACCGTAGTTACTATTCCCAGCTCTTTCGCTACCGGCTAAATCGACCAAATGAAGTCTAGCCCCTCGACTACCGTGCTGTTTCTTTTCTAGGCCATTCGTAGTCCCAGCACTGCAGCTATTCTCAGATTTTGACGTCAAAGAAACCGTAAGTAAAGCGTGGCTACGACTACTCGTAGGATTCTGAGAAGTCGAAGCCGTCTTTCTAGCCCTCGTACCCTCCTCAACGTAAGACATCAACGAACCCAGCGTTGACACTCTGTGACGAGTCAGTCCTATACAATATAAAATCGATGAAATTAATCGGGATCAACAGGTATATGTAATTTATTATCCACAAAACACGTTTTCGTATACCTATATGCGATTTATATTTATTCTGCGTATACATCGAAATATGATTAGTGTCATGGTATAAATTATGTGCCGTTCCACGTATATCATATAAATAATACAAATGAGCTGTATTATCGCTAAATTCGTGGAGAGAATATCATCATTTAATATAATAAAATATGCATTCGATTCCACGCACAGATAATCGCGAATCGAGATATGGTAGCACGATGTGTACGGGAATAACTATTTACTGATAAGAAAATCGTGCCGTACGATGTAGGCAGGATTTATTTCCAATCGCTATATTTCTCGGATTATAATCAGATCGTGTTTATATCACGAGATATAATATTTCGGAGGGTTGTTTTTTTTTTTTTTTTTTCTTCCATAAAACTGAAAAATGAAAGATAAACCGTTAAGCAATATTATGTATAGCTTCTTGCCTTGAACGTAGGGACCGAGTCTCGGGTGTTCGCGAACTCTCAAACCACCGGAGTTTGTCGACGGTTTTAACAGGTCCCTTACTCTCTCGTTGTAGATTTCTAGATAGCTGTAAAAAAAACAGGATAAAATTATCAACAAGCGCCAGCACAAAAATTAACAACGGACATCACTGGCACTACGAATTATAGAATTAGTCACAAGCTAGTCTCCCACCGTTCCTAATCATTTATTCTTGTTATTTGTTACGTGATTTTTAGAACTATGGCTTCTAATTCTAAACAGTCTAAGCTACTCTAAGAATACGTCGTCTGTCATTAATAGAATAAAAAAAAAACTCATTGAAGTTTGTTCTACATCCATGAAAATAGCCGGGAATTAGGAGCGATATTCAATACCATGAGGGAGTTGTGACGGTGCAAAGGCTGACCCAGCTCGGTCTTTACTACTGTCTAACTGCAAATCGACTCTTACTACTTTGAGATATTCGTTCGGTATGCAATCGGCTGAGATTTATATTTGAAAATAGTTATTTTCAAGTAACAGGTAATTTTATTTTTGCTGGAAAGGTAATAAGCCTGGGATTTGTGAAAATCAAATTTCCTGCGCTGTAGTCGGTGATGAGATATTCTTGAGTACGCCTAGCTCCGTACCACGTGCACTTTCCCACGAGGTACTGGTACAACGCGTTTAAACGAAGCTATCTCCGAGCTTGAAACATTTCACAGGATTCTAAGCCAGCCTTTGGCGACGTACTAGCTGGTGTTCGCGTGCAGTGTGTAATGACATACGTGTGTGCAGCCGTTGTAATGCGCCAATATGCTATAGGAAATTGTAGAAGTGGAAAAGCCAAGGTCGATTTATCAAGGCTGCCTATGATGAATTTTCATTTTACACATGAACATGTAGAATCGAAATTTGAAACAATGAAGCCACCGTAGGAATACGAGGAAACAAGAGCTTTCATGAAGACAAACATTTACCGAACGATTTATTATTATCTAGTAAACAAACGGTCGACTAAAATTTATCTAGAAGTTAAGTTCAGTTAGTTTTAGGTCTATAAGCTTCGGCAGAGAGGTATAATAATTAGTTGGAAACGACTATGGCACGCTCTTCAGAAAGCTCGAAACTTTTCAAGTAGCTTTAGCCCGATGAAACGCCTTGCTTTTACCTTGTCGATATCGGCGCTCGAAAATCTGAAAGTCGAAAGTCTCACGGTTCAATTCTGTTATAGGATATATAGAGTTTGGGTTTGGCACTACCCTGTTACTTTACTATAAGGTGAGAGGCATAACGCTGGACGATCAACACCCCAGGGGCTTCGTGTCTGTCGGGTATTACGCCAGCTTTTCGAGCGAATAAGAATCGATCCCTGGTTGGAAGTTACGAGTGAAAGGGAATTCTTTCAACAAAGAACAAATTGCATCGTATCCATCTCTATCATACACTCGGATAAAACTTCTTACTGCACACTGTTAAAATCCTTCAGCAAGTAAAAGTTAAACAGAGTAAAAAAAGTAAAATTTTTTTCTAATATTAAAGTCAGACGGGTTGGCTGACCCACCCTAACTAATTCCGAGATTATTAACCTTTTAATTCCCACGAGTTAAAAGTGAGAGAAAAAGTTTTAAATAACTTCTGTTAACATAACAAAACTCGTATTAGTTAGGGATTTTCCCTTTATAAATCAGCTTTGTTACACCACAATCTCACGATAATCAAGTCTCACCATTCTGGTTGAGTAAATAATCCATCAAACAAATGTGCTCCATCGATGAAATACGACAGAATGCAATACTGAATAAAGCGATAAGTCCGCAGGGTAGAATTACTCATGGTTGATTGATCGATAAATGTACCAGAAATAATTTGACTCTGAAATTCTATGTTGCATTATTAGATTACACAAAATTACAGAGTCTATGAAATCGGCTTTAAAATAAACCCGATGGTTAAACAATTCGCCGAATAATTTCATGATGGAATTCACATTGGAATCACGTCGATCGCGATTCACAGAGAATCTATTTAGCTATTCGCGGATACTCAATTTCACAGTGGTATTCTATCCTATATCCACGCATGTTACATAGTTTACCCATTCTTCTTTATTTCGCGATTCTTTGATCGGAAACCCGCTCTCTCACGAGTCTTGTATACAGGTGGTCGCGTCGCCCAAAAATAACGTGATAATCGTTCGGAATTATCCCAATCCTGATTTTTCGTGATCGGAACTTATAGCATTTTTTCAAATTTTTTCTAAGAATCTGGGATTCGTGCAGTTAGAGCAAATTGTCAACGGCCGAACATCCACATATATGGGAGCTTGGGAAACAATGTTTGTCGCCATCCAATATTTTGCCAATTAATGTCCCTCAGCTCAAAATCGGTGATTGATAATATTGAAATATATCGCCATTGAGATTTTCGAAAGGTCCCTAGCTCTATCTCTCATACTCTCTCTGCAGCGGATTCATACAATGAAATTTTACGTACGGTATTATAATCTACGGCTTATTTGTATAAACCATTGACGGTTCTCTGCAATATACGGATATCGGTATATCGGGGTGTGAAATCGGCGCAGCCCTTCATCTCTGCATCGTAGCACTGGAACTCCGCTCACCCAAATGTTTAATAATAATATTATTTGATGCAATCCATCTGCAATATTGCTTCGATGAATATATTACAATCCATCAGGGAGGCCCACACCCCGCCAGACGTGATTCACTCGCCAATTCCCTCTCATCCTCCTGCACTAACTCTATACCCCACTATATGCATATAGGTATATACATGTACCTCCGTCAATGCACGCGGATACTCATTCGATATTACTGTACATACCTACTGATAAGGACCTAATTAACATTATCCATTAGCATTTTTAACACTCCATAGAACCCAGACTGAGTTAATTATGGAGATACACTAGCAAAACGAGTGGATTTCAACCCTTATCGAATAGTTTATCGAACTTATGAATAAATAGTATTTAGATCTTTTGACGGTGATAATATATATATGTGCTGATTTGACTAAGGGATGAAAAATTTTTATTTTTATAAATTATTACGACTGTTCATTATCGTCGTATACGAAAGCACGGTGAAATATTCTATATCTTACCCCCTAGAACGGGGTTCGTCCGTCTGGGGTTGCGAGCCGCGAGGTACTAAGCCTTTCAACACATTCTCGGTCTTCGACTCCGCGCCACCTTGGCGCCGCCTTTACCTACACACCCTAACACCTTCAGTTCGCGCCTTGTCCCGATATCGTTTAGCCCCAAGGATCACACGCACGATTCAAAATGCATGTACCGGTATCGTAGCACGAAAATCTTGCTGACGATACCCTCAAGCCACCTAGACTAGATCCTCAGCTTGGGGCATCGACCACCCTTGTAAACAATGGGGTGTATGGGCTGCGTGACTGTCGAAGATATAAGTTACAGTCGTAAGTACGATTTTTTTTTTTAATTTCATACCTAGATCATGCGATTTGGGAAATAACAGAAAAAAAGGAGAAGAAATTTTTGGTAAATTTAATCGACCGCTTCCCAAAAATGATTAACTTTTTTATTGAGCTTTCGAAACAGGCTGATGAAGAATTAGTCGCTTGATCTAACTCGGCGAACACAAATTGACCCACAGCGGGGAACAAGAATTAAGTCAATGAGGGAGGCTTTAATATTTTCTGATCTTTATCAGGGTGGATGAAAATATCAAAAAAAAAAAAAAAAAAGAACACCCCCACGGTGTCAGATTGTCAGCATAACATATCAATACGCTATGACGAATGTAGAATTGTCTGGCTTGAAGTAAACTTGGCAAAGCTATTGCCTCTGGGATAGAAATCCAAGAACTTTACATGGCTGTGAATATCATTGGCCTATGAACGTCAAGGTTTGTTATCCGTGATATAATTTCTAGACGATTATTAGTAGGAGTGTAATTTCATCCTGTTCAAAATTAGTGGTAACGATTTTCAGTTTTCTGCTAATTTCATTTAATTGGCTAATTACCAACTCTACGTGTATATATGTGGCTCAGGGAGTATAATCCAATGGGTTTTAGGGAGCTAACAGTTGCCTGAGCTTAATAGCTATACGGATACCATATACCATATCGAGGCGAAAGTTAGTAGCGTGGAACTTTCCTATATAACAAAATTCAGTTATTAATACCGTAAATGTCTTAAATGAGATAACATCAAGAGCACATTTCGACGAGTTTCTGCTCACAGTTTCACAGTCTGTATTGCCAAAGTTTGACAAGTGTAACAAAGTTCGACATGTAGCTGTAAGCATGTGTGTACACGCATACACACTCGCTAGAAACTGAGCCGAATATAGGTAGGTATAAGGTATATGACAAATTTTGTTGTAAAACTTTTCTGTAAAGTACTATTCGGATTAATTGTACCACATTAATTTTCTAAATGAGATAACGTCAGGAACCCGTTTCGACGAATTCTCCATAATTTTCACGCGTATATTAGTACGCTATACTTTGTTTGATATCGCTACACCGACGCGACGTATGTCGTATACGATAAAGTTTAACTCTGAGTTACGATTGGGTAATTTTAATTAATTATATGCTGTTTAAATTCGCTATATCATACGCAATTCCAGTTTAACCATCCCTTAGGTTATCACTTTCCGTGTAATAAAGCATAAAAACCGCAGGAGACTTAGTATAACATTCACTGCGGTATTTCGACTTTAGGAAAAGTCCGTCGAACTTGTTACCGTCGTTTAAAAATAGGATAGCTGCAAACGTGGCTGATTAATGACCCAGAATGTTTCCAAATCAATGTGAGTGACGCATCGGGTCACCAATGACGGCATGCGATTGCATGGATTCTTCTTCGGAACAGTGGGAGCGAAACATGATCGAGAATAGTTAGTGTAGTACGTCGATCACGTACCTGACGGTGGTTTCGTAGTAGTCCCCCTTTTTCTCTTCCTCAAATATCCTGAAGAATAAACCCTCACAAAGTCTGGGTGTGAGACCTGGATCGTTCTGTTGGAAATAGATTTTTTTTTTTTTCAACAAACTAATTAGCAGCCTGATAACGTTTTGCAAATTAATTTTCTCGTACAACAACGAAGGCAAATTCATTAATTAGCTCTACGATTCAATTTTTAATTAACCAATTGCCCAGTTTCTCCTTCGACATTGACGTGTCCGGGTCAACCAATTATCCCTTTCACCGCGTTTCATTCGACGAGTAAATCATACATATGTAGTCTAGTATACGCATACGTGAAAAACATGCATGCATATCGTACATGCGAAATGAACAGCAGTCTGCCAACACAGGTTTTCCTCACTCAACGCTACTGGCTTTGCGATTAAACCTATGTTAGCATTGATTCCGCGTGTTTGTACACAGAAATAATCATCAATTTTACATTTCGCGAGATATATTTGCGAACAATGTTTCAAACACTAGCTAAAAGTCATTCTTATTGATCTTGCTGTTACAGGCAGTCATCGACAAAATTTCGAAAATTCAAAAACCAACTTGTACCGCGTTGATTTACCTTCGGCCCCATCATGGTGTACGTCTTTCCAGATGCACTTTGTCCATATGCAACAAGGCAGGCGTTAAAGCCAGAAAATAACGCGTCTAGAGCTGATCTTCCTAGTTTCTCATAAACCTTTTCCTGTGTTGCATGAGCCTCTGAATCAGGACTTGAAGAATTGAAACAGTAGTCGAAACCGTATCGTCTGGTACGTTTCCTGCTGTCACCAGCCTTGCTTGCTGACACCTTGAGGTTTGTCAAGGAAACTTCGCCCCCGTCTGTATGGACTACGATATCCGCACCGGTGACATTCATCTCCCTGTATTGAAAACGAATCGTTTTTATTTGAGAAAATTGTACAAGTGAGTACTATGCATTTTCATAATTCAGTCCTTTGCTCTGAACTCGATAGATCTTATATTATAAGAATTTCTTATACATCTTGTTTTTCTCTTCGAATTTATCTGAAATACTTACAATTATTTATTTATCGCATTTATGTTAAATGTTCCATTAATTTGGTATTTTTTCATCGAATTGCCAATTTCCCGTAACTAAAATCAAAAATCATCGGCTTACTTCCCTGCAAAATTCAAATGATCGGTATATTAGGGCGCCTGATGATACGCAACCCATATATCGTATCAGAGATTATTATCAATCTGAGAGATGGCGCCACAATGTGATCCGGGAGCTGGCGCCTCCGCTATATTAGTCACGCATTGACGAACTACTTTTGCCGCAAACAACAGGCGGCAATCAGTATGAATTCCCCATATCGTTGAATTCGATACTTGCTCTAAAATGATTAATAAAAATCCCAAGGGATGTGTAAATGATCGTAGCCCATTCCATGATAATTTCTTGACCAATTTTGCAGGTACTCAAAGTATTTCGGCATCAAGATCTCAGAAACACAGAAACGCGGGTAGAAAAGGAGAAATAAACGCTCGCATTTGCACCTTGTTTCGTTTGAAATCTTGAACTTTATGTGAGAATCGATTAGGGAATAATCTGCATACAGCTTGCTGTAATTTCTAATCATTCTGTAAGGAGACGTCATACTTCTAGTCAGGGAGTAGCACGTCACCATTTTTCTGATAATTTTGGTAAACAGTAAATTTGAAATTTCTAGATGAACATCGCATTTATGAGCTTGCCAAAGCGTGGGAAAGAACGGCATTTTCCGCTGGTTATTTCCATCGCAATTTAACGTTGAAACTAATGAAAACGTAATACGAGAAGAAATTAGAGTAAAATCTCTGTTGCTTGCGCTGCTTGAGTGTTTCTGTTCAACGAGCATAGGTACGTATATACCATGAAACCATCATAAACTGTCGCAGTTTTTGAACCCTGAGATTTCAACGTGCTCGAGACTCAGGCTGTAGTATAGTTATTTCGAGTGCAAGACTACCTTTTTGTTTTACGCAGAGCAAAGCCAAGGTTTATGGCCGGGGGAGTTAAAATATAACACATCGACAAAAAAGAGGGATAATTTCTCGAGGGAATCAGCCGCTCTAGTTAACAAGTCTAAAATTACTAAAAGCGTGTAAAAATAATGTCTATTATTATCAAGTAAATAGTTTCTAATTAATATTACTGCTTTTTTTTTCTTTCTTTCTTTGACATTGTGATTTTTTGGTAATATACTGTGAGTATTGATATTGATGAGAGAAATAAATTCGAACTAGGGACTTAAGCACCGCGATCAGTCGTAGCGCCGCGTATACATTATTAAGAGCACAGTAAAGATTTGTATATTTGGACTTGGTCGTTTGTGTAATTGTGTCTCGTTGGTGTCACGGTGACAGTCGCACCGTTGAACTCAGGGGCTGTTTTTCTAGAACGGATGTCGCTTGTCGTTCGTGTTGGAGTCGTTAAGCTGTCGAGTCGTGTGTCATCGCTGGTATACACTATAATACCCCGAGGTCGCGAAGGTATTAAGTATAAACATTTGCGCTATAAGAAAAGTGGGATTTTCATATCGCAGGTATAAAAACAGCATGGAAAAATCTGGCAGGTACCAAACCATGTGAAACCTTCTTCTGAACATCATAAGAATATAGCATAAAAATAATTTTCGATGTCAAGTTATTTGAAAACGTGAGAGTTTTCCCTATTCTTCATTTCCTGGTAACGTAGAAGATACATCAAGGCTTTCTTTTCGTGGCCAGTGAACTTCTTCTTCTTCTTCTTCTTTTGTACCGGAGGCACTTCCGGCGTAATTCTCCGACGACCTCAAAGCCTGCAGCCTAAGCTCGGCGCCACTCACTTTTACCACCCCGCACCCGTTACCTATATATAGGAATGGGCTGCAAGCGTCGAGAGAGAACTTTGCGACGACGGCGTTCTTTTACACCTTATAATACACTTGTGCGAATTCTGTTATACCAGTACGAGCTTTGTACCAAAAATCACTTTCAAAAATCCTCAAACATTCTTTTACACAAAAAAAAAAAAGAAAATGATCCAGCGAAGTTGATCTTAAGTTACAGCACCTACCTCTCGGATATAGGGCGAATCCTCACCGCGACCTTGATGTTCGCCATGATTGATCAGCTCAGCCTTGAGGTGAGACCAAATATCAAAAGTTCAAAGATTGTATTTCATTTGATCATGAGTCGTATATGAGAACTCGACTGTACTTATATAATACCGCACTTTCGCTCGAGAGGATCTTCCGCACTGTTGCCTTGACAGATCATTTTTCTTTAGTTAAGAAACACACGGAAAATACCAGCCAAATGAACTTTTCGACTTTAACAGCGTTCACCAAATTACCGAATGACGTGCTTGTCGACCGGGTGCACGTGCTGCACTAAGGCGATGAAAATACTCACGATGCAGCTTGAGACCAGGCGAGGCTTGGCATGGCCAGATTATGCTGTCGCACCACCCGGACTTTTAACGAAAACTACTATCCAATATATTTTCTTATATTTTATGGAAAATTTGAGGAAATTAATAATTTACCGATTTATTTAGTCGTTGGACATTTGGTGCTGGGTTAGATAGTCTATTTGGTACAGGAGTATGATTATTGAATAATTTATTCATCCATCTAGGTGTACCTACGTGTGCAGAATATGATTGTATACATAGAAAAGGTGGATTGCAATAATTTGGACGAAAATGTTCCATGAGAAAGAAAGATCGATCCATTATTTGGTGGGAAACGTGCTGCAGGGCCACCCTAAAGTGACTGGGAATAGACACAAGGCCTTCCGTGAGTACGTCTAATTGAGCCCCGTTACATTTGAAAGCTTAGGGCTGGATGCGGTCCTTTGAAGTGCTGCGTTATTTTTAGTCTATTAGGGTGAAGTGCGTTTCGTATATAAGATTAATATGCTTCGAATAATTCTGCATTGAAGTATCAAAGAATTGTTCATCTCTATGATATTTTTACTCAGATTATACATTTTCGAGCTTGTGGAACCATTTATAATGGGAAAATAATTTTTTTTCATGAACTTGAAATCAGAAAATTGGCATATTTGTCGGATGGACTCATTACTCATTCGTTCATCGCCCTTAACGTAGTAAAGTAAGAAAACGAGGTGCTCAGGACCTGCAATGAAATATAGAATTCATCACCCTTGAATCGCTAAGGATATTGTCGACCAAAATTATATTGTATAACAATCATAGAGAAATCTAGCTTTCCGTACCGTAGAGAAACTCTCTAATGACATATCGTAGAATTTCGCTGCTGTGATCTTGCTCGGTTTTGTTGATCGCATCATAACGATGTTAAGATTCTGCGTGAACGAACTACCCACCCAAAAACTATTGAACGCAGAATCGCCGACTGATTCGCTCTGTTGAATTGCACAAAGCAGAAATCACATAGAAGCTCAATGACGATCGGCGAAAAACTCAACGTTTCATTATTAACACAATTTGGACAAAATTGACTCCTTTTCGTACCTCGAGAGCCAACTGATATCCGCTGTAGCTGAATAAGAAAAGTTCGAAAATAGCTGCAGTCAGGTAAACCGTGTACATCGCTAGGTGAATCTTGTTGTCCAGCATCTAAATAACGTATGAATAAAAGTGACGTGGTTGAACAATAATTTTGTAGCAATACATGGATACCTCAGATATTTGGAGTCCTGCGAAGCACACTAAGCCAGTACTGATGATAAATTGACCAAGAGCTACCTTGTTTATAATCTCCTCCAAAATATCGGCAAATCTGTTGAGAATAGTGGTCAAGAATGATATCTCAAAAATGATATCCAGGCACTGCAGTCCTCAGAATAATGAAAACTCACGCAATTGCCTTTTGATGCTCTTGGATATACAAGCGCAAAAGTTCTTCGGACCTTTTGTCATCGCTTTTCAATGCACTTAGATGACTTTGCAGAATAAGAAATTTTGCCGATGCATGAATTATGCTAATTAGATTGAACCCGTTCACTGCGGCTACATTAATAAGGCCATATGTCCCTGCGATTACTTTTGTGGCGTAAAGGATCTGGTACGTGGGCGTCTTAGTTACGTCAAAGTAAAAGTAACCACCGTAAGGAAGAGTCCGTTCTTCGGATCCCGTTAATAAAACCTATATAAACTTATAGCAGAACTTATATGCCGAATTTTATGATAGATTTTATGATGGACGAACCCTGACTCAAATCGTTCCTAATAATGATTACAATTATATCCAAATGGTCCATAGGAAATGATTTTTTTTTTTTATATATGTATGTGGATATGAATTGAGATGAATGAATTACCTACCGCCAATGTTGGAGAGAGGAAGAAAAGAGTCATGCTAGCTGATGTGCATATGGTAAAATATTTAGCCATTGAAAAAGCGGGTCCGCATTTTTTCCGTAAAATCGCTCTGTCTCCCTCAGACGATGAGACCCAGTCTAAACGCATCTTTTCCAAAATAATGTATATATTTTTTTGCTGTATGGTGTACATTGATAAACGAAAAACTGTGAGAATGCAAGATGACGCTGCTGCACAGGCCTCCGTAACTTCTTCCAATTTACCCCAATTACGAACCACATCGGCTACCTGGGCGACGATTAGCAATGTCATGAAGATGAATATGAAAACTCGGTGACAATCTTGGAATCTTCTTCCTTTCTCAAGTTTCAATACATCGCCATCAACATCGTCCGAATCCAGAGGCCAAATCGAAATAAATTTACACAGCATCCTGACTGGTGCAACATGCCGATCATACTCTTCTCCTCCGGAGAGTTTTACATCCATATTTTATCAACCCTAATTTTTATATGAAATTGAATATGCTTCATACGTAAAACCGTAAAATTTATTGATGTTTATAGAATACGTACTGATGGATCAAAAACAATATGAATTATCAAGAGATATATTCCTGGCTAACGCTTTAAGGGATAATCCAACGATTCTGTCGAACTGAAATAGCTGGGAAACTCTGAAAATGTAATACGGTATGATAGATCGGGTTATTCGACGACGCATGTCTGTTCTGTAACTGTACAGGTAAATTTGAACTTTTCAAACTGTATCGCGTTTCCCGTTAATTTATTAGACGATAAGTGCACGTATGGGTGAAGAGGAAATGATTGGCACCTGCCACTGAAAAAGTACACCCTATAATGTATCTAACTGCTATGTACGAAGTACTATATCGCGTATCATATTTACAATATGAATTCTGAAAAGCTCTACTGATCCGTGGATATTCGAATGGTAATTTCTGCAAGCTTAACTCTAATTCTCATACCACGAACTAATCACATATTTATGTGTCAAGATCGTTAATTATATACCAGTTTGATTAATTTTACCACGAAATCCCACAAGATTTATAATAGTTGGTACTTGTTGGTCCGTATTTCGAAATATTTTGAATAACTTTCATGAGGTATGCCTAAATTTAATTAAATTCAATTACAAGCGATAATAACGCGCGGTTGCTTTCGAAAGCCGTATACTCTACGGGGAATTTATATCCCTTCGTTAGAATTGTGCAAATATAAATATTATTCGTCCGATTTTTTTTCCTTTGTTGGAATTAATGATTTGAAGAAAAATTTGAATTTTCATAACTATTTTCTCTTCATTTATTTCCGAATTCTTATTTTTAAAATAAACCCAAAATTAGTACTGGCATTCTTAGATTATAGTAAATTGTTTGGACGGAGGAACATGGTGTTTGGTAAATAATCGTAAAGTATAAATATCTCGTATATGCATAGTTTATTGACTTAGAATCGTTTCAATCAAGTACAAAAATGAATATGTATTAGCGCTTAGCGTATTCACGCTTGTGTATTATTTACAAGATGAATAACACAACACAAACAATATTTGTTCATATAAACAAAAAAACAAAATTATCACTCCAAACCTGATGATGTAGAATGGTATAATAGTCATACACATTACTTAACATTAAGCGTAACATTTGCGAAAAAATGCCGAAAATTGTCATTAGAATTAAGAAAAATAGTTAATTAAGCTTATAGCTTTTGAAAAACATCAGAGTTTTCCACATCCAAGAATAAGAGTTTGAATATATCATTGTAAAAGTCGGGATAATAATTGCAGGCCCTTTTACAATCGGGTGTAAAATTTACTTCTAATAATAATGGCTGCATTTCTTTTTCTCTCCATTCCAGCATTATATCAGCAGCATATATTGCTCTGCTTTGTAAATTGTGGACAATCCCCCGAGGAGGTTCAGCGCTAACCGCAGCCTCGAAGACTTCTTTCAACATGCTAATAATCATTTTTTCAATTTCCTCACGCCACGGAAATTGTGGATACTGTTTTTCCCATTCTAAAATAAAATCAGCACATTTCAAGTGATAGAGAGAACTCTCATCCACGTAATTCATAACAGTAAAGTGCTGCTCGTATTCGTCGAAGTTATTCAAGGCGAATTCTTTGTTCGCAAATCTGAGGAAAAAGTTTGAATACACATAGGCTGTAAGAGGCTGAACAGATTTCAACAGAACAACATATCTGATGTCAAATTTAACTCTTCCTATTTCAGGTCTGCTGTACAAAACTGGATCTGTTATATATTTTTGAGCTATTTTCGGACCTGTACTAGGAAGCCTTAATATATGATACAAGTTATTTGTTATATGCGTATCTAGTCCCCTAGCCAAGTTCCAAGGCTTGCAAATCCAGTGATTGTCCAGCCCCTTGGCTTCCCTGTTTTTAAAGTAAGAAACAAACTTGACTAGTTCAGTTTTTAGATTATAAGTCGTTGGTAACCATAATGGATAAGTTTCCAATGTTTTTAAATCGCATTTCTTATTCCCTGCCTTTCTCCTACAAACAATACACAGCAGATCCTTAATCGTGAGTACATTTTCGAATGGAAATTGATTGACAAATACATTAGGAGCGTCTATGCTCAGCTCATTGTACTCTTTGAAGTGTGATGTGAGCCAAAGAACATCAGCTTCCTGCTCATTATCCACAATTTCAAACAAAGGGTCGGTCAAATATTCGTTCACAAGATTATACTGTGAAAATACCCTCAATTTCATTCCCAAAGAATGTTGAGGAGCCGCTGTAACAACAGCTAGACTTTCCCTGACGTGTCCCTGGAGGAAATAATCCTCATCAGGTTCAACCTGAGTAAAATCTTCCCGTATAAAGCCATCATCGTTTCTCCATGGAAGTAAAGCTGCGCGTTTAGCAACAGAATCAATGCTCTCTTCCTCAACAAAATCCCTGGTGACTTCATCCTCACATTCTGAATCTTTGACTGGATATAAAACGGAGTAAGTCACCCCTTCGGGTACATGAAGAAATGGAACAGTGCGAAAATTTGGCTCGTCTGAATGGTTTATCGCTGATCCAACTTCGTCCATGATATACCATACTGGCATTCGATCTTCCAGGGTTGAGGCATGTCCAAAAGCATAGGTTTGATTATACCGCCACATTTCTGAGAGTACAAACTGGACTTTTAAATCGCTAGTTTTTTCATCGTCAAACCCCATCAAGTTAGACATTCTATCCAGCAGCCCAGGAACTTGGGTTAAATTTTGTTTAGCAGAATCGAGACTGTAGGTCCATGCGTGATCGATTAAGTATATATTCTCTCCGTCTTTCGACGAGATCCCGTCTTCGGAAGATACGAAAAGCTTCCATACATGGTCAGTGGGCGATCTTTCATTCTCCTCGTAATCGATTTTAGCCAGTTGAAATACTAGCCCTGAATCGAATACTTGGTTTTTTAACTTTTTGAACAATGTTTCCCAGAATATTTCAGGTATACCGGAAAATTGTAACTGTGGTTGGTGTATACGCAGAAACGTGTTGTACAATCCGATACCGTCCATTGTCGGTTGTTTATAGATAAGGAACGATTGATTCACCTTAGATATTCGGTACAGTATTAATCTTTGACATCGGGATGTGGTCTAGTTTAAATAGAACTATAAACTTTCCTGGTTTTTAATTTTTAGGTGATGATAGTCTGTCTTTTACTGGCCTAACCACAGCGATAGCAGAAGACACATAAACACACAACGCCCGAAAACACGTGACACCTTGGGTCGTCTGCTAGGATTTAAGGCTGTTTTTCACGGTAGCGACAAGCGACAGAATGCCTGTTGCTCTTATGAAAATGCAGAGCGCTACTTGAGAGGTTGAATTTTTACGCCTCATTGTATGCAACTTTATTCGCACAAATGACATGCAAGTTGCATATAACAAGGCGTACCTATGTTGTCGGAAAAAGTAGTTCGTCAATTATACCGCGAGATGGCGATGTCATTTCGTACCCCGTTAGCTAATCTAGTCCTTTGGACTAGCCGGTAAGGTAGAGTACTGACCCAGGGTACGAGCACCCGTCGTGGGTTCAATGGCCTTAGTGGCGGCAGAGGGTTCACATGGGAGTTGCGTTGAACGAGCTGCGACTGACGGACTGTTACATGCATTTGAATCGGAATATTAGGAACGCAAGGACGTTAGTCCAAATTAAACAATGTTACATATGCGCTGACGGAAAAATATTTTGTTTAATCATTTAATCTCGTCCTTCTGTTAGAGTTGAATGAACTTCAATCAGAGTACAAAAAACTCCGCCCAGCAAGAATTCTACTCGAATTGCAACGAACTGGTGCTTATATAACTCAGTCTTTGTAAAATTAGTTATAGTAGCTAGTGTATCATTGTAATAAAAAAAAAATGTTATTGAGATTATGATAACTTGTATGCTAGAAGGAAAACAAAGAGACTCAATCAATTGCATTATATAACATATTTATTTTTAAGAAATAATTATAAATTGTACACATTTTTTACAATTAGTACGTGATATTGTATCGATTTTGGATCAATGAACTGTCAAATATACCAATAACGAATTGCTACCTTATTTTCCACTTTTCTATCCTTGCAACTCTTTATTTGAAACATCAAACAAGCGATAGCTAGCTACATATGCATTCTTATACACTGTGAGTTTTTCCCGCCAAAAATTTTGGAACACCTCCTTGTGTCAGATGTTCTCCTGATACCAGGAGCAATTTTCGACTCAAAATTACTCTAACTCTTGAAAATGCTAGTATATATAAACATATAGCGACGTACATGAAGCAGCGTATGCCGGCCAGATGATGCCTTATTTTCAGAGTAAATTTTCTGTCAGTTGAGACTTTTTTTCGGCCTCGTATTTCTGGCAGTTGAGACTTTTTTCGGAGTCATATTCCTGGCAGTTGACACCTCAAACTTAACTCCTAAAAATAAGGTGTCAACTGCCAGGAATATGACTCCGAAAAAAGTCTCAACTGCCAGAAAAATCACTCCTTTTCTGGCAGTTGAGACTTTTTCGGCCTCGTATTTCTGGCAGTTGAGACTTTTTTCGGAGTCATATTCCTGGCAGTTGACACCTCAAACTTAACTCCTAAAAATAAGGTGTCAACTGCCAGGAATATGACTCCGAAAAAAGTCTCAACTGCCAGAAAAATCACTCCTTTTCTGGCAGTTGAGACTTTTTCGGCCTCGTATTTCTGGCAGTTGAGACTTTTTTCGGAGTCATATTCCTGGCAGTTGACACCTCAAACTTAACTCCTAAAAATAAGGTGTCAACTGCCAGGAATATGACTCCGAAAAAAGTCTCAACTGCCAGAAAAATCACTCCTTTTCTGGCAGTTGAGACTTTTTTCGGCCTCGTATTTCTGGCAGTTGAGACTTTTTCGGAGTCATATTCCTGGCAGTTGACACCTTATTTTTAGGAGTTAAGTTTGAGGTGTCAACTGCCAGGAATATGACTCCGAAAAAAGTCTCAACTGCCAGAAATTCGAGTCCGAAAAAGGTATCAACTGCCAGACATATCACTCCGAATAAAGGTCTCAACTACCAGATTTTTCGTTACTTTAAATTATTCTAACTTTTAAAAATGCTAGTATAGATAAGCTATATAGCGACGTGCATGAAGCAGCGTATGCATTCCTGTATCGATACACGACTCCTTTCTCCACCAAAAATTTTAGAACACCTTCTCGGGCCAGATGTTTTCCTGATACCAGGAGCATTTTTCGATTTAAAATTTTTCTAACTCGTATGTTACGAAAATTTTTCGTCGAAAATTGCGCCTGGTATCAGGAAAACATCTGACCCCAGGAGGTAAACGCAAATTTTTGAGTCGCTGAAATATATTAATCCTTATCCCCACTCCTCGTGTGTTTTTTAAACCATTCAAACTATCGGTTTTTCTTAGTTGAAATAAAGATTCTTAGGAGGGGAAAGGAAAAGGGAAAAATAAATTACTTATTGGTATATCTGTAATTTCATTGCTGCAGCATCGTACAATATGCATTGTTAAAGTTGTGTCTACTATGTAATATAACTAATTTTACAATGACAGGAATAAATACTCTCTAGTTGCAATTGGAACAGAATTCCTCCTGGCCAAGGATGTTTGGGCTTCGATGAAAGTTCATTCAACTGCAACATAAGGACGAGTGCTTTGATACAAAAGTCATTCAGGAAATTAATCCAATAACCAGTTGAGAAAAATCCCAATCGCCCTAGGAGGTAAAGAAAAAATTTAATAATTTCGAATTTTTAGGGCTTTGTTCTTTTTTTTTTTGCTATCGCAAACATGATTTTTCGTAGGCTTGGGACAGATAATGAGTATTCGTAGTTGTTCTTTGAATAAAGGAAATACATTTTTCACATCTCTATTCGTCTTTTGATTGGTATGAGTTTGTTTGATAGTGAAAGCTCGTGTCAATCTGAAGATCGCACCAGTGAAAAATAAATTATGAAAACAAAAATTGGGGACGAAATAAAGGATTTGTGGTCGAATATACTGAGAGATTTGCTAATATTATAGCAAATGAATTGTTGTATCGATGAGAAAATAAAAAGTTAATCAAAATGCAGTAAATTCATTGTACGATAAATTTTTCTTCACTTACAATGAAGTCGACTTTTAGCTTCAGCACGTGCGAAACGCGCGTGTGACTCTAGTCTTCCAAATAGAAGAAGAAATGGAACGAGATTTCTTTTAACCGCTTTATTTCCATTAGTTCAGATATAATGCAAACGCGAATGCAATGAGAGATCAGTAATTCTTTTTAGCTTCCCGGCTTTATTTCCCCGCACCATTATCTTTTACTATAATAATGAATGAAGTGAAGAGTTAGTAGTTTTTTATACTGCTTCTCATAATTCTTACAATGCGCCATTTGCCACGCCTCCACGAATATAAAGAAAGGGACGTAGTATTTTTTTGTCCGCATATTTGTGCAGCACCACTATCTTTTCATTCATAGAGGCGCGCTCCTCAGAAAAGGTAGTAATTTTTTTATCCGCATATTTGTGCAGCACCACTATCTTTTCATTCATAGAGGCGCGCTTCTCAGAAAAGGTAGTAATTTTTTGTCCGCATATTTGTGCAGCACCACTATCTTTCCATTCGTTCATTCATACGCCAGCAGCGCTCTCTATGCTCCAATGCGTATCGAAACTAGCGACGTGTACAAACGAACGAACAATTAAAAAAGAACAACTCGAAGTAAAATCATCTAACGATTAAATCGGAAGGAGTAGAAGGAGAAGACGAAGAATAATAGATAGTGAATACAGACACGTTTACATTTTTTTTTGTCCCTTCAATATTCTCATACCACACATTCAACTGATTATTCACCAACCTCACGATAGATACTCACCCTACTCCTTGCTCAGTTGGAGCCAACGGGCTGACGAATGGTATCGCCATCTCGCAAGTGAATTGACGAACTACTTTTGCCGCAAACAGCTGGCGGCAATCAGTACGAATTATTCGTATCGTTGATTGTATTATACTTGCTGCTGCATTGATTGCTACTAATCAAAAGGGATGTGTAGAAAATTGTAATGCACATCAGAATGATTTTTCAACTGATCACGAAGATCCTTGAAAACTCAGAAACAACTTGTGTAATTGCGCGAGTATGATATCGCTGACACTAAATTCAAATTCATGGATTCCAGATGGGCTCGAAAAAGCGCATGAACAACAAGAGGTATTCGATCCTCGGCTCGAAAGCTGTGTTGCGTTTGAATTAATATTTTATTCATCTATAAATTCTATTTCATGGTATATATTTGCAAACTACTTATATACTCGCTGTGCATGACAACGCAGAAATATAGCTTCCCGCCTGCAACTAATTTAAATGATAAAGAAAAGACGCACTACTCCTCGTTCATTGCCCTTAGCGTGGTAAAGTAAGAAAATGACGTACTCAATACCTGCAATAAAATATAACAGACATTATTGACATGATTTGCAAAGGATATAGCCGGTCAAAAGTCAATAATTCTTTGTCTCAGAGATATTCGTGCATTAAAAATATTATAGAATGAAGAAATATAGGTCACATACCGCGGTGAAACTCTCTAGTGACATATCGTAGAATTTCGCTGCTGTGATCTTGTTGGGCTTTGTGGATCGCATCATAACTATGTTCAAATCTTGCGTGAACGAACTACCTACCCAGTCGCTATTGTAAGCACAATTTCCGACTGATTCGCTCTGTTTAATTGCATAAGAATATCAACAGAAACTTAGAATACAGTGAAAAGCTTAATTACGATAATTAAATAAGCTCAACGTTACAAACTATCGTATATCAAATTAATAGCACAAGTTTGGAAGATAATTGGCTACCCATTCGTACCTCAAGCGTTAATTGATATCCGCTGTAGCTGAACAAGAAAAGTTCGAAAATAGCTGAGGCCAGGTAAACTGAGTACTTTATCAGATGAACCATATTGCCCTCCATCTAAACGACGTCGTAATGTGTGCAGAATTAATGAAAAAATGGTTAGCTTAATTTTTTTTTCAAACTGACGGTATAACAGGCGGAAAGGCCACAAGGAATTAATGTGACTAGTAATATCCGTAAAAATCTTACGCCAATCCCAGATATTTGGAGTCCTGCGAAGCAAACTAAGCCAGTACTGACTATAAATTGACCAAACGCTACCTTGTTTATAACTTCTTCTAAAATATCTGCGAATCTGAATATTAATCGTGGTGAAAAATGACGTGAGCCAACAATCATCAACTTATGTGAATTGGCGTAGTACTTACTTTATAGCGTCCTGATGCTCCTGGATATACGAGCGCAAAAGAGCGTTGCACCTTTTGTCATTGCTTCTCAACCCTGAAATATGACTTTGCAGTACAAGGAATTTGGCCGCTCCGTGTATGATGCTAATTAAATTGAAGCAATTCACGGCGGCGACGTTAAAAACGCCGTATATTCCTCCAACTATTTCGATGGCGTATAGCACCTGGTATGTCGGTGACTTTGATATGTCGACGCCGAAGTAGCCACCATAAGGTAGTAGCCGTTCTTCGGTTCCCGTTACGAGAATCTACATAGCCACACATAATTTATAATCGTTGAGATTCTCACGCTACAACCTCGTACGATATTGATCTATGATAGAGTTTTAGAGCGATTTATAGGTACCTCAAATGATGGATAGCCGAGGCACGTAGCAATGGTACATGATATGCAAGTGATAAAATATTTGGTCATTCTGAAAGCGGGTGCGCACTTTTTCCTTAGAATTGCCTTGTCTTCATCGGAAGTGGATATCCAATCGTTGTGCATCCATTCAACAAGGATTTTTATGTTTTTGTACTGTCTGGTGTAAAAAAGGGTACGAAAAACTGTAAGAATGCAAGAAGATGCAACTAGACAGCAGTTTGTGAAGTCCTCTATACTTTCTCTATGTTGATAAGCGTCGGCCACTTGAGCGAAAGCCATCCCTGACATGAATATCATTATGAAGACGCCGTGACACTTCTGCCATATCTTTGCTTTTCGCAATTTCATCATATCTTCACCTACGTCGCTCAGGTCGATGGGCCAAATCGAAATTATTTTAGAAATCTTTCGCACGGGCCCAACCAGATTGTCATATTCTTCTTTTCGGGAAACTTTTTTATCCATATCTTCTCGATCAAGTTTTGTATTTCAGCGAAAAAGCTAATATTATATAACGCTGGTAAATAACTATGCGATTTGATTGAAAAACAAAATTGGAGATATGAATGATCGACGAAAGCTTCTCTTATATCAAACGCTAATAACCGGTCATCATTTTCTCCGTTCGAATCGAGTATAGGAATGATGCAGCGATTCCGGCTTACTGAACTCTTCTAAACTGTATGAAAATTATGGTATCTACAACTTTGGGAAATCGACATATGCATGTGTCTGTTCAGTATAGCCTATAGGTACCTTCACATTTCAACTTTTCAAACTGGATCGTCTACCGAGAACTTAATAAGCGATAAATGCACGTATAGGTGAAAAAGAAAATGATTGACACCTGCCACTGAGGAAGTAAACCTTATAATTTTAACTGACTTGCAGAATATAATATCATATATGCCATTTTGTAGCTGTTCGAATAACTGCTACTTATAACTTAAATTTATCGTATATAAATTAGAAAAAAAAGTTTCACCAAACCCTTCAGATATTCAAACATTAATTTATCTGCAAACTTATAACGATCGTTATTCATTAATTACACATTATGTAGTAAAATCATGAAATGTACACCTACACCTACTTAATCAATTTCACCTCTGATTACATCCGGCAGTTTACAGTGAAATAATAATCGGTGCTTATTGTTACAAGGTTTTTGAACTAATTTGATTAACTTACCCCTACGTAGAAATCGGGTATTCAAAGAATTGCGGTATAGACGCGCCGCGCAGCTACTTCTTAAACGATATACCACTGATTCATCCCTCCGCCATATTATAGCTAGGGGAGCGGCGTCCCTCGGTGAGACATTGCGTTATTATACGTTTTAGAAAGGATAAAACTATATATTGAAGTATTTCTCAAGATTATGGCAAACCATCGAATATTATCAATTACAATATACCGCGCAGGTGATATCTGGATTGTAAACTGCAATATTATTCATAAACAGGCGTATATAATCATCTCTTATCGTACAGAAACGACATTATTTCACATTTGTAATAGATGCAGGTAATATCAATATTTTTTACTTTATATATCCTATTTGTATGCAGGTACAGACAACAGCGTCAATAACAAGGCCGCGGTATCATTCCTCTGTGTCTTCTGAGACTGAAAGACCTATATTAGGTACTTTCGTGAATCAGAAGACTTTGTTATCCCGGGTTTTGAAACAAGAACGCGAAATTTACGCAGGAATAATGCTTACGGTTTTTTTCTTTTTTTTTGTAATTTACAATTTATTGAAATTCGTAAACTTCACTGTTTCACATTCGAAACTCTCGAGCGCTCTGTCCGATAACTCTGATATAAGTGAGCGAAGGGCGCATCCTCAGAGTTCGTATATGGTCATGGCGAATATTCGCGCGAGAAGGGGATGGCTACAACAGGCTATATATGCAGCCGTGAGGTGAAACGAGATAAGTCGGAGAATTCCGAAAGTTAATTTTCCATTCCACCTGTTGCTTATTTTGAAATATATTTTTCCTATTCCAATTAATAACGTCGGATTATTTTTCGGCCTTTTTATTGCAACATTATGACCGCAGTATATATTGCGAATTGCGGATGGATTCCCCGAGGTGGTTTTGCTAGAATTGCAATTCCAAAGAATTTAAATTTCAACACACTGATCATTATTTTACTCCACATCCTGGGGCCGGAGGAATTAATTGAGGATATTGTTTTTCCAATTCTAAAATAAAATCGGTACATTTCAAGTACTAGAAATCCTTAATGTATGATCCAAATTATTTATTATGCACATCAAGTCTCTTAGCCGAGTTTTAAGACTCACAACTCGAGTAATTATCCACACCCTCAGCTTCCCGATGTTCAAAATAAAAACCAAACATAACTAGTTCAGTTTCGAAATTATAAGTCGTCAGTAACACATATAGATAAATTTCCAAAGTTTTCAAACCGCATTTTTCAGTGGCTGTGTTTTTTCTATAAACGATACAGAACAGTCCCTCAATCGTAAATCCATTTTCGAATGGAATGGACTGACGAATATGGTAGGATAATTCATGCTGACCTCATTGAACTCGTCAAAGTTCAAAGTCAACCAGAGAACTACATTCTCATGCCCATTTTTTTATTTTCAAAAAAGCGTATGGCTCGAAAATTCATTCACAATACTGTAGGTACTCTGAAAATACCCTAAACTCAATTCCCACAGGATGTTGAGAATCGTCTGTTATGAGTCTCGTCAAGATCTATAGGGATAAAATTTTCCCGTATGAAACTATCGTTAGTCCAATATTCCGTCGACTTAAGGACGAAGTCTCAAGAGCGTTGGGTTCAAAAAAACCAAAAATATGTGTAACAGTTGAACAGCTTCATGGTAGATCCTAGAAATATTGAATGTAAACAATGAATGCATTTCCTCTGATGTTTTAGATTTCCATAGTCCCCAACATGAAGCATTGATAAACGATGGTATTTTATATAAAAGGTGATAAGTTACTGTATTTTGTGCAATATTTGTTGTTGTTGTTTTTTTTTTCTCTCTCTCTCTCTCTCTCTTTAAATTAAGTATATCATAACTATGATTATGAGTATATACATTTGTACAAAATAACACGATTATTGTTATCAAGAACATAGATATTAGTTTACATAATTTACATTATAATTTATCTCAACGTGTATCTACATCGCCGATTTTTATTACTCATGAATTTTTGTAGTGTACACTTGATGAGGGTGGCATATTATTAGCAAACTGAGCTGGTTCTGAGACCTGTAAATAAAAATATCGGCTGTAAATAATAAACATTGAATATTTTCAGATTTAGTTTTTCGTCCAAACGATCAAAAACTAGATTCGATTTGAATAATAACATAATATTTCTTCAATTAAAAACAGTTGATCAAATCAGAAATAAAGTTTACAGCTCAATACCTGTGGCACATGTCCCAATGTATTAGAATAGTTTGTTCTTTGTGTATAATTAGCTCCATGACCTGCAGTCGGCTGTGTCAAACCAGTAGGCATTGTGTTAGGTGGTTTGAAACTGGTGATCTTAAACACGAACAAGTTGTAACATTTATGAGATGAATTCGAATAAAAAACTGCTACGTTACGTCTCATTACAAACCTACCTTATCAGTCATCTCTGGAAACAGGGCGCTCAGGTTGAAATTGGTCAAACTTGTCCCCGAAGGATGTGCCATGACCATGGGGCTGTTAGAAGTGGTTCCTCTCGGTATATTAGAATTCATTGGCAATCCAGCAGATCCGATAGTGTTTTGATTGCCAGTCATAGGTCCAGTCAAATTAGTGTTAACAGTTTTAGTATAGATACTAGTCTGGGGTGGATTCTGGTACAAGTTAGCATGGGACAAAAATGAGGAATGATAATCCTCTAGGGGTGAGTTAATTCCAGACAGTGAGAAGTCTATGTTCTGAGTCATGTCTGCAGGCTTTCTTTTACTCCTCTTAGGGGTCGAGTATGATCGCTTATCGCAGTTCTGAAGCTTTCCTGTATAATGCTGAGTCTTTATGGGATTAGAGGTAGAAGAGTTTGGTACTAAAAATGAATTTGTTTCCAAATAGTCCGGGTTTTCATGCAGAGGCATCATGTAGCTACTCGGAGTGTTTGATATACTGGTAATAAAATTAGTCGTCGGATATATATTAGCGTTTGAAGAATAGCTGTAGGAGTTAAAGTTCTGATTAGTCTGTCCGTAATTGGCGCCATCGTCTGTGTTTGGAAAATAATTTATTGGCATCATTGTATCGGTAGCTAATCCCCCGGGAAATTTATTCTGTGTATAATTTGGAGTAAACTTTATTGCCGCGTGTTTATCCTGCTGATTTTCATCCTGAATGTTAGTGTTAGTGCCTATCAATGCCTCAGCAGTATAGTTGCTCTTGCAATTTCGATTTCTATTCCAATGAGCATCTGCCGCATTCTGTTGATACTTTTGCTGGTAATTTTGTTCAGGAAAGCTTTGAACGCTCGATTTCTGTTCCTCGTGATGCAGCTGATCACTGGTTGCCTGTTTCCTTATCTCTAATTGTCGTTTACCGCTACCTCGAGGACTCGTGCTTTTTCTCTGATGCTTTCTTGCTTGATGTGATTTTTCCGCCTTTTCATGTTCTACCAGCTGACTAACAGACAGAAAAGTTCCCTGCGCTGCATGCTGCCCGTTTTGCGGATTGATTATAGTATGGAATTCCCTGCCTCCGTTTGATTCCTTTTCTTTAATCAGATCTTTGTTGTGTTCGCTAGGAAGCCTGCTTGGCATTTGCCCAAATAGGAAATTTTGCTTCTCTGGAATATTCGTACCCAATGCTAAGTCACCGACGAGAGTGGGGAGCGTAGATGGTACGATGTGTTGATCGATAGGTTTAATAGACTGGGTCTGCTCTACGACATGTGTATTCTTAGTGGGTGACCAAGAGAAGGGTTGATCTTCAGAATAAAAGGTGTCAACCTTCTTGGGTTCATTTTGCAGAACCGGTATGTTAGTGAAACCATGAGTGGCATCATAATTGTTGTAGAACTGATTGGTAGAGCCCTGATTGTAGCTAGAATTTTGTGTAAATAAATTGTTCTGGCAGTATTCAAGCTGTTTTGGAATCGGGGGTAAGATTATATCCGATATACTTGTGTTGTGTTTTACTTCCGGAGTCATCATCCAATTAACGGGAGGTCTAATCTGCTGCGCTTTAGATTTGTTTACGTTTTGACTCTGTTTATACACAGGATTTCCCTGTTCTAATGCCGGAGGATGGCTTTGGCCAGTCGGTTGATACTTCTGATTCTGTTGGGGCTTGTCTGTATACTTAAAATTAGATCCAGTATAATTTTCCGGCGAATATTTCACCTGATGAGCTGCGTCCGGCACATTAAATAATACCTGATGATTGTAACTTGGCATAGGATAGTTTGACTTGTCCTGTTTGTTGGATACAGTTTGATGTTTTCCCTGCTGTTCCATATTGGGATAGGAATTAGTCTGCATGAAATTATTATCTGTCGTATACTTGCCCTTTGTTTTGTAATCAACTGAAGGATTTTGATTCTGCTTTTGCGTGGCGATCGTGGTTTGAATATTCTGGGTTTTAGATTGATTAATGAACGGCTGTTTCTGTGCTTCCAGCATCGGCTTGTTCCCTAATTTGTTTACATTCAATCCAGATTCGTTTGAGAATTCAGGTAGCATGTTAGAAAATCCTACATTCTCTTTGTGCAAAGGAACGTAGCTAAAGTTTTCGCAGATAGTTTTATTATCAGCAGTATCGGCCGGTGGTTGGCCTTGCTCGTAATGCATATTATTATTGTTTCCGCCAACAGGAGAAAACGTTGTCCACGACAATATGCTGAAGTTTGAAGAGTTGTGCGCAACTGTTGTAGTCGACTTAATATTATTTTCCGTAACTGTACTCTGGTCGTAGTTAGACGCCACAGCAATCATCGGATTTTGTGGGTAATGAACCGTGTTGTCCAAAATTGGTTTTCCGCTTGACACAGTCGAGCTCATACTGCCTATTATCTTTTTACTGTCTTTACTGTACGGCATATAACTCTGGGCGCTTGTATGTTTTCCCTGAAACATTGCAATATTCTGATTCCCTTGGATAGTTTGATTCTGTGAATTGATATTGTTATCTTTGCTGAACGGAAAGTTCTGTCCAAAATTTTCAGTCCCCACTTTCTTTGGGTGATAACTCTCCAGTCTATGATCCTGACTCTGTTGTTTGGATCGCAGATTCTCATTTGCGCTTGGATTTTGCTCACTATTTGTACCAGAGTGAGATTCCTTGTTTTGTGTTTGATAATTCAAACCCTTAGGTACGCCCTGACACTGCGTCGAAGACTGAGAAGCGTTTGTTAAGCCAGTTATGCTGGGTATATGATTAGCCACAGAATTCTGAGCCGCTTTTTGAACAGAGCTAGTGAACGTCGGCGGAGTGTACTGAGGTAAATCCACATTCCCACTGATATTAGGATAATTTGGGATAAAATTTTGCGTCGAACTATACTGTGATCGCATATCATACTTCGATACAGAAGCAGAAATCGAGGTATTAGACTCTACCGGGGTATGAAAACTAGAATTAATTACAGGGGTCAGATTGGCTAAAGAATCTGGCACAATGTTTTGCGGGTTCTTTGTTATGGGTCTGTTATGCTGAATGGCAGATGTAGATTGAATTTGAGCAGGTGCACAAGCTGTTATAACAGGTGTTGTGCTATACGAAACCGTCGAAGTTGCAGATGTGTAAACAAAAGTGTTATTCATCTCGATTGGAGTCGTTAAGGACAAAGGAATTGATGTTTGAACAATCTTATACTGTTCCTTGAGGTTTTCGCTGTGTATAATTTTCGGCAATAATTTCGTAGGCTCTGCCAGTACTTCCGATGATCTTGGATCTGTTTTTTGTTGTGTTTGTGAGTTTGTCAGAATATTCTGACTAACCTTTATCTCAGACTGGTCATTCGTTGCTTTAGGAGAGCCGTCGAGCTCCTTGTTACTATCAGTCGTTGATTTTTGGTCCTTCTGCAGAGGTAAACTCTTTTTCTCTGTTTCTATTAGCCCCTGTTGTGAAAAGGTCAAATTTTCTTTGGACAATGTAGATGGGTTAGTTTTAAGCTTAAAGCTGTTTGGTTCCATGGCACCAATCTGCAAAAGCATCGGTGGTGTTTGACTGCGATATTTAAAGTCCTCCTTCATTTCCTCCTCCAATACTTCAGTCTTCACAGGCAAACTTGCAACCAATGGGAACGCCATAAGAAACGCCGCTGTCGGTGATATAGATCCCTGGTGGTGAGAGCTTGACGGAACTTGCAAGGACGCGAAAATATCATTGGATAAATCCGAGTGCAACGCTTCAGACCTACTGATTGGAATGAAGCTATTATCTGCGCTGTATGACAAGGACTTCAGTCCTTCATCCTTGGCGAAGTTACTCAGCTTATTTCCTCGCAAGTTATCATCCTCGTTTACCAAATTCACCGGCTTGGCCATCGTATTAGCTTCTGGATTCACAGTTGTCGTAGTATTTGTGTCCAGGTTCAAAATAATCTTGCTAGTTTCTAGCCTCGCTACATTAGAAACCAGTTCTGGTCTCTTGACGTTAGCTTGTAAGAGACTGTCAAATCTAGTACCAAGATTACAGACTGCTTTGACGCCTTCAGACATTGTATTCTCTTTTCTGACTTCGTTCATTTCACTAATGTCAGGAGTATTTGTTGTTGTTTCGACACTGGGAGGCGAGAGTTCGCTTCCTTTTGTAAGCGATGAATCAGTCTTGTCATTTCTAACACTGCAAGAATCTGTGGGTATCGTTATCCCTTCTGAGAATGTTGTCGTTGTCATAACATCGTTTATATTCGATAAATCTTTGCTCGGGACTTCCCTCTCTTCCATTGGATCCGTTGATTTTTCAATGACGCTTTGATCCCTCTCGGTATGAGTTAAAGAGTCTGAATTTTGGCAGTGTAAAAGCTTACTAGCGTCATCAACACTCAAAGTCTTTGAAGTCTGGTCCAAATTTTTATCTGCGTCCTCAGGACTATTCACTGTTTCATTGGTCAAGTCTGAAAGTTTATTCTTCTCAATTTCAAATCCAGAGGCTTGATTTTTAGGCAATTTATCGTTCATATCGGTTCCGATTTTCTGTATAACATGTCGCAAGCTTTCAATCGACTTGCAAGTTGAAGTTGGCTCATTCATCTCTGTATCATCTGTCTGCATATTCTCCTCCTGATTCAAATCCGCTGCAGTTTTTAATTTCTTATTATCGGGTTCGTCTTCGTTTGGAACACCTTCCGTGCTCAAAATTCTCTTCATAGGGACTGTGAGGGATGATTCTTTGTCGCTAGAAGCGTGATTTTGATTTTTGCTACTCGTTTTGGAAGTATCATCAACCCCGCCAGATTTGCCAGTGCTATTTGGATTCTTTGAGCCCTTGGTACTATTCTTAAGCTTACTCTTTGCCTCGCCGTCCTTGCGATTAACAGCTTCCTTAAATTTATCTGATTTTTCTTTATGAACAGCAGGAATAGGAACTTTATAAGTCATAGTTGTCTTTGTGATCTCTCTACCTTTTGGTAAAATACATTTACGGCCGCTAATCTTCGTCGCATTGATTATGCTCTTTACGTTAGAAACCCAGTCTTGTGAACTGACAACGATGTTAGCTTGGATATTAGAAACTGGATTTAGAGTAACTTTCTGAACAGCGTTAATGAGGGTCTGATTGCACACTGGAATAACCGAATTCTGACCCGTATTAGTCAGGTGTTGCATAACGATCATTTGATTGGATTGCCCGTTGCTCAGTATTATGGGATTTGATGATTGAGATTGACCGTTTACAATAATGTTCGAAGTCAGCGGATTTATCGGTGTCACAACTGGCATTATTTTACCATTGGACAATATCAGTGTACCAGAAGTAATATTAGCCACTGGTTGATTCATACAGTGATTTATAATCTTGTTCTTTTGATTAGTCTTGCTTTTTCTTTTCACAGTTTTGTGCGAATCCAACTTCTCAGCTTCTGAAACATGAATAAACTGATGGAGATGCAATAATATCTTGCCAGATAAGTTCAGATCATCGATTTACAAAACATTATAAGGATCAAAAATAGAAGTTGTACTTTCTGAACGACTAAAAATAGCGAAATTTCATATTCCATCTTATCTATTCACCAGAATCAGGCACAGACGTAGTCTCTGTATTCTTAGTTATTACCAGATGGAATAAACAGAATAAAGTTTTCAATGGCATCAGATTTAATATCAAAGAGTAGTCAAAAGACCCGTGGGTGATGAAATTTCGTTACTATGAGCTTTGAGAATCGAATAATCAGAACATAGTAATAGTTTCAAGTTCAATCTCACCTCGTGGACAAGTTTTTGAATTCGATCGACAATTATACGTACTCACTTGAACTGGTTGTGGAAGAAACGTTTGTTCTCTGTCCCGAGTTACCAAAATCGTTGTCCATTGCCTCATTAGCCAATTTGTTATCGTTATTAACGCAGTTGGCACGATTCTCTTGATCCTCAATTCTATCGTCGACCTTTTTGGCTGCGGCATTATCGCTGTTCAATCTCTTCTTTGTTGCTTGAGTTTTTCGTTTAGAAGGCACTTTGTTCCTCACAACTTTCTCTTTCTTTTTCTTTGCGCGTTTCTCTGAAATAAAATAAAGGCTATTAAAGTCTGCGAAAAGAAATGACGAAAAATGACGAATTGAATGAAAATTCTTTACGCACTTTCCTCGATTTTTAAAAACAGCTTTTCGCTATCTTCAGCGCTGATTTTATTCGACCACCTCAGTGCGGATAGTTTTTCAAGGGCAGGTTCAGCGGGTATTGATATTCCGGCGTCTTTTAAAAGCGTTGAAAGCAGTTGGGTGCGAGAGAAAAGTTGAGAAACTAATTTTTTCAAACGCGCAAGTTCTTCTTCTGTAAAAAAATGAACAATATTTAAATCTTGTTTATTTTCTTGTTATCAAAAGGCAAAATGAATGTCTATAAACTCACTGTGTACATCTGAAGCATGTGCGTGGAAAAGTTCTTCGGTACGACCGTGAAGATCCTTGATATACTTAGCGGCATGAATGAGAATGTCAACTTTGTTTCTTTTTCTGCCGTCTTGATGAGGCGGTAAAAGATCTGATAATGTTTTGAAATAGGCATTCATACGTTCTCTCCTGTCCCTCTCCCATGTTCTTGCCTTGCTGTTGATCGACGTTTGTGTTTAATAAAAATGTTATTTTCGAATGTATAGAAAGAAACGTGTGAAAAATTCGGGTTGATAATAAATAGATCGAAAATATTATTTGAGGTTATATTATAACAGGTTAGGTTAGCTCCAGTGATAAAAAAAGAGCCTTACGTGTTCTCCTTTCGGGGCATAATTTAACTACCTAACTGTCATTGTTTTATAAACTAACAGTCAATGGCTTGGTAGCATTTTTATAGATTTTTGTTGACCACTATTGATTTGAATTGGGTTTTTTACACGCTCTATACGTCATATTGACATTTAGTTTCTTCTGCTATTATACTTCCTCTTCATCGGATCGGAACCTCGACTCTTATTTCCGACGATACAATAACGCGGAGGTTTTACTTGTTAGTTTTTTTCGATACATGTAGATGGCGCTGGGTAACCAATAGACTTAACGTAGGATTTTTGAATCGTGGCGGAAAGTAGACACGCCGAAAATTGTAATTTCGTGGATAGTAATTGTATTAAAACTGCGATAAATGATCAATGTAACAATAAATGATTATTATACCGTTGTTTAAATGTGTATGCGTGATTAGTTTCGAACAGTTAGAAATAAAAGTAGATTATACCTATGCAATGAAAGGAAAATGTATAATATTCAAGATACCTATTATTGATAGCTTGTATCTAACGATAAGACAAAGCTTGGAAATCGATAGTTCAGACAAAGATGTTGTATGTCTTACATCTCTACTTAATAGCCTTGTAAGATTGGCTATTAAATTAGATGGTTTATATAGGCTTGTTACCAATTGACATGATGGCAATGAGTTGTTAAATCCAATAGTGTATTGAATACAGATAGTGAAATGGAAGCTTGATGAGTTACGATAAAATTCTAAATGTAATAAATAGTATATGTTTGATATCATAATTGAACATCTATCATATAATGAAAAATATAAAAAATAGATTTTTGTTGTTTGAACTATTGAGAAATTAGACAATTTTTCATATTTTCACATCGTAAATAGTTTGACAAAAATTCATATAGGTATATTTATCTTCACAAAACCAATGGAATTGCGTTGATATACTATATTATTAATATGGTATATAAATATTCATCGAAATATAGATACATGCACATGCAAATATTGCGAAATATCGGTAATGGTAAACATTGAATATTACGCTAAGATAAGATCAATGTGAACACGGTAAAAATATATGGTTCTATGTCTGTAGTACTATACATACACCTATATGCATATCTTTACATACCTGTAAACAACTTTTTTCCCCTATACTGCACGATATAGTATACATATAATAATCTACTTTTTAACATACGTGATATAATATACTATATACTATACTGCATCCGCGATTATTATTATCGTGATCAGCATAGCTAATCACAGTAGCACATATTTATAGATATACCTACTGTATGGTATACACTGTATAGTAGCTATAAACAGACTGTTAAACGATGCGATTAGCTGTAAACGAACAGGTAAGTAGCTGATATAATGAAAGGAATCAACTCTCAGTTTGATGTCTTATGTAACAGTGTATATATATATATATACTTTTTTCTTATACGTTGTAAAATCCGTCAGCGCTCAGGGGCTGTAGATTAGTAATTGGTATTTTTTGCACAGACTAAACCATAACATAAAGTATATTATATTATTATCTACCGACCGATGGACAGAGGTCCGTCCCCGACCATTCGAATCTACTAGCGCCTGTACCGTTCGGCTTGGCATTCTCAAGGCTTCCATCGCCAGCCTTTTTGTCATGCTAAACGCATATTCCATTTATTCCTTGCGAGTAGGAGTTAATTTTATTGTAAACACTCTGACAGTGAAATATGTGCCCCGCGGCGTTGCCAAATATACCATATACTTCGATGCATGTATATACATATACCTATTTATCTATACATACATACGCATACGTGAAATATTGGTATTTATATACATGTATGCGAGAGCATAAGGTGTAGGTATAGGTAGGCAGATATAGGTATCTGTAGATTCGTTAATTCGTGTACATATACGTTCACCATGCGGTTCCAAGGAGAAAGGAGAGAAGAAGATTCTGTTTTATTTTATTTTTGAACCTCGCAAGAATTTTATATCTCTACCACCACTACTACTGCTGCTGTTCCTGCGGCTGATGCCGTTGCTGCCGCTGCTCGCGCTTGTAATCAAGATGCAAATTAACTTCGAGGAATAATCGCATCGATCTTACGTTACGGTACGGAATTCTAAGAGATCGTTTAATATAGTTACGATCGAGAATCTATATACGGTCAATCAGAAATTGATCGTACGAAAAATTGATACTCGCGTCAATATTCTTCAATTTTCATTATTTCGTTTCGATGAAGAAAAAGAATAACAATTAATCTTGAGTGAATTTCTCAATACCGGAAGTACGTGTGTGTATATACATCGATGTACTTTCCGGATAAGAAAGTGAACAAACTCGTTAATTTATATCCGATAATCCCTATAATAACATAGCTATACAATAATTGGAGGCGAAAATCGTAAAAGAGTAGGAGACGGGAAACATAGAAGTCGGGGGCGTAACTCGAACGAATTCATTATATTATTTGAGATTGCGTTTCCGGTCATGGAAACACGCATACCGAGTGCCTTTCTTATCTCGCAGTAGCCGAGACTATGTTTCAACGTAAACGGAGAACTGGCGTATTGTAATAAGTTACTCGGCGCGGTTCCCTAATCTCGGCGAAAAAATAATTATTATAAGATTCTTCTCACCGCATATAACGATAGTAGTATAGTAAACAATATATGCCTGATTAATCAACAAATTTATTACACGTTAATATCGAACAGATCGACTTTTCAAATAGGCATCAAATAAATAAATAAATAAAACGAAATTCAACAGACGCTGTAGAATTTTGAATCTTGCAGCTTATTAGTTTTACTCGAACTTTTGAAAGGCCATTAATAATCTGAAATACTGAAGCGATAAAAAAAAAAAAAGGAAAAAAAAAATAAATAAAAGATAAAAAGGAAAAAGAACTGCGATAAGGGTCGGAGTGAACGTTATCTTTGTAAGGCAAATAAAACAGGAGCCAAAAGGAAAGAAAAAAGGACAAATAAAATGAAAGGGAAGAAGATTCGTATAACTCTTGCAGTTATAGCTGCATCACAGTAGCTATACTGCAACCAACGATGACTTACTATATGAACTAATTCTCTGCAAAGTACAGATAAACTCTGAACTGCGGTGGCTGTGGTTGTTGTAACTTCTGGGCTGAGGTATTGATCCCAAGCGAAGGAAAGCCGCACCCTATGACAGCCGTCGTCTAGTCGGCAACTTCCCAGCCCTGCAAACCAAGCCAAACCCCTCGGAGTTCGGACTCTACCGGAATTGGCCTCACCCCGTATATATATGTATAAAACCCCAAACACGACGCTCTTTCGATTCGTTAACGAGGACCGCAACTCCCTTGTTTGTTCACATTGGCGTATTTTACTAGACGCGAAACTAAAAGGATTCACGTTTTTCGTTGAACGATGTATTGTAATCGCGTTTGATTTTTTATTTTCAATGAAGATGATCGATTCCTCGATTCTTATCATCAATCTTTACGGAATAAAATTGAAACAGGTTCGATCTGTGAATTCCTTTTTTGTTTTTACCCATAAGAATCATTTTTTAATTTATTTAGGGCTACTGGCTTACGCCTCTGATCGAACCATAAAGTGATTCGAACGTTTGGAGGCGTTCTAAGGTTTCTTTGAGGCCCATGCCCAACGGTCGTCGCGTGATGCAGATAGTCTTGGAAATTTTTTTACGACAGTTCGACGAGACGCCCTCCCTCCAACTTGTCGTGATAAGGAAAAAGAGACCTCAAATAAAAGTCGTCTAACACTTGACGGGATTCGAGCTTTCACCAAACCGAAAACCCAAGGAAAAAACAAAAGAAAGCAAAAGGGATGTCTGTCATCTCTCTCCTGTTACAAATTCGAAAAATTATATGATGAGGCATTCGCTATAGTTATAGTCTGATCATTTAGGAATATCATTTTTATCATTATTCGAGGGCAGAAATGGAGTACGAACTCCATTCTTACACCTCTCTCAGTGTCCCAGTTCTCCAATCAAAAGGGAAGCGAGTTTCTACTGGCGGGGGAATCCCTGGTATCGCGCAGCATCCCTCTGGACCAACCCTCGCTTATAAAATGGCGGAAATTTGCAGCATGGAGTAAATCTGTATACATATATACGTACGCGTCTTTTCTGCAAACGGGGAATACGCCGAATCGGAATAATTGCAAAAAAAAAAAGGAAAAAAAATTAATTCTCATAATTTTGATGATATCTGCAGAAAATCCCGTGAGGTCTCAGCCTCCTCGAACTCTGTCTCTCTCCTTTCGTATTTATTTTATTTCATTCGCACTCGAGGCTTCGCCAATTCTTATCTTTAAACGAATGCATTGACCCACTTTGACGGACTCGCGCTGGTCTGATCCACGACGTCTCTGTACATAGGTATACCCACCTTATATACTTACTACGAGTATACATGGGTATATGGGTATATAATGTGTGTTGTGAATTCATTTTATTTTGTATATATATATATATGCTTGTATACGAGGTCCGATACGTTGCAGGAATGAAAATGTACCTACCTCCATATTTGTCCCTCAGGTTGAGGGATCAATGGCCTAAAAGATATCCAGGCGTCAGAGATCCTCCGATCCTCCCTTGTCAAGTCAACTTACCAATGCCTTTCGATCTAAATCTATTCATAGAACAGTAAGTTCATCTATAAAAGGGTTTTCTACTAAACCATTATAATACGCTGCATACTCTGAGCACCAGGAGATTTGACGTGACAGACTTTCGAAATGACGACTGACCGATACATTCTCCAGATATACCTGTATAATCGATAAAAGAAAACGAATAAATTCGTATAGAACAAACGGAAACTTATTTATCCCAATCTTTGTCATGCCATTCAAAAATTTTTTATCTATTTATTTTGTTTTTCTTATTCACCGGAAAGTAAGAGGAAGAATTTTGGAAACAGTTTACCGGTGAATCTTCATCGACGATCTTCTGGAGGTTTGGTAGGAAATGAGAAACGATGGGGTTTCACGTATTCCTCAACTTTTGCTTTCTAACGAAATTGTCCCGGCTGGGACGTGAGTATTGAAAAATTTCAATTCCGAGGTGTCGAAATCGTTTCGGAATCGGCATAGCGATACTTTGGTAACAGTTATCTACCGGACAGTGCAGGACGTACGGTCTGAAAGCCTCTCGCCGTGGCTCTCGACCGGTTTGCCATATTAGTCCAGAGACTGGGCGACTACGATGACGTCATATATATCTGTGAGCCGGTGCTCAGCTGCAGCCTGGAACACCACAGCCTCCATGGACCCACGTATACATATCTTGCTATGCTCTCCGCGATCGAGAGAGTCCTTCGAAAGAACACCCGTCGAAATGTTACAGCAGGTGCTCTGCACCGGGTTAGACGATATACGTGTCTTATTTGTATGTACGTGTATGCACCATTATGCACCGAATGCAGCCGGAACTAAATGCAGTAGAATAGTAAATAGGAGGAAGATAATGAGATTAAGTCAGACGATTAGATATGTCTCGATGAGTGGATTCTCATTAACTTAATAATTATTATACGCAAATATTACGTCGATATTAGTTTTTCCCATTAATTTTATGTTACATATATGTAGTATACTAAATCCTATATTATAATATTTTTACATTTTTAGACTATGATGAAATGATTACGTATTGCGACATGTATTCCTATATATTATATCATACAGAGTGGCATAAGTAATAGATAAACTGGGACGATCGGTGACATATTCACATGTATCTCTTAATTACTAGTTTATGCTATCATTGATCAACTCTCGATGAAAGAAGGAAGAGATGAGTGCGTTCATGCGGCGTTGAAATAATTGACTTTTCTTCATTTATTAACAATGTTTAAAATTATTAGTTTCTTTGATATTCAGGCATTAGAAATGAGCATTATTAATAGAAAATTCTGAGGTTTTAGAATGTGAAAAGATTTTAGAAAGCTGAAAGCTTAATTAAATACAACCGCGTATGTTAATTATCGAATAATTATTTAACTAGAAAAGAAACTCGCCAGTAGCTTTTCCCAAGATTTCAAGCTCCCCATCAGTTGCTTCGAAGCTGTTCAAAACATTGAATAATAATCAACCAGAAATCGAAGACGTTAAGAAACCTGACTTCTTGCCTTTCTTAATCAGATTATATCGAGCCAGTGCGTGAGACGATTCCGTATTTCCTTAATCACCTGAAAAATTATTCCACCTTCGTTAAGCCGGGGAATAAAATATTATTATAGAAAAATTGATGTCTACGGGAAAACGAGCTTTCAATCAAACTCCACTTAGACATATATGCGAAATGCAACACGTTAGCTTGTGTTTATATAATAAAAATAATGAGGGCTTATCAAAATTTTTAATTGCTTTTACATGACAGCTTCTCTTACATAAACTAGTGAGTTGTTATCCGAGTGGTAATTCAGAGGAGTAGATAGGCTGTTTACTTGGTGAATGAATGCGACCCGTGTCGCCCTTTGGTTGCACCACCAGAACGATAACCCTTGGAAGTTTCTAGATTACATAGAATCTAGAAACACTGTATTATATACCAGCAGTTATTTATTAATACCAGATCGTCAGCTCTGGTATAATTTAAAGAAAAATTATACGTATTCTTCGGCCTCGGGTAATGAGTTCCTTATTAATTCATTATTAATAAATCGTCGTAATATTCATCTAGAATTTTCAAACTCCTGTAATAAAATTGAAAAGAAAAAAAAAAAACCAAAATAAGGAAATAAAATAGAGAAATTTTAACGGTTTCTTACTCACAACGTAGGCATATATTCCTTTTTCTATAGGTAGAAGATTGTCAACCTCAGCAGTACATGAAATGAAGAGAAAAACATTGATTCGTTAATATACGCGAAAAAAGTACGTCTTAACTCATCGGTCAAATCCTTATTCAGAATTCAGAAATCGTGTATTAGAAACGAATATCAGGATGATGAATGATATTCAAACTTTACGGTATATATGCGAATAACGAAGTACTCATACTCGCGATTAGTTGATTTGAAAAGAATTCAAATTTATAGAAAGTTGGGTATACATACTATATGATTGGGGTATTCGATTAATAATTCAATTATTTCTCTTTTTTTTTTTTTCGTTAGTTTGAGAAAGAAAATGTAAATTTCGGAGTAAATAAATTGAGCAAAATAGAGAAAAAAAAGAAAATTCGGGGCAATATCATCGACTCAAAGATAGATTTATTTTTATTTCTCGGCTTATGAACGTTGTGAAATAAATGGGTGGTTAATATCGCTTCACTAATCAAGAATTAATTTATCACACGTACATAGTATATGTATACATACGTACTAGCTATACGTTGCCATGCGTATATGAAATATATTTTCGTGGCTTTATGTTATAATATACAGATGGATTATAAATGTGATATTTATTATTGGTAATCGTTCGAATCACGATATACCTATATAGTATGTTATGAAAGCAGGAAATCTTTAAAGATTTATAAAAGATGAAGTGAATAATAAATAAATTGCGCCATCGACTCGGAGATACTTTCGTGGGCATTAAAGTATACTACTTATTACGTACTAACAAGCATCTTAGTATCTTATCATGCATTACTGATCAAAAACATACGATACATCTAATTATTGTAGGATTTAAAACACTTGGAAAGTTTTTCAACTTTATAGATTCGCCATCGACACAGGTATTTAATTTTCGTGGCTTTTGAATATATACCTACTTATACATACACATATATATATGTATTATGTATGTTTGCTGTATTATTTCAAGTTCCGAAGATAAAAGCGCGGAGATTTCTTATATAATGTGAAGAAAAAGTAAAAAAAAAAAAAAAAAACGAAAAAAAAAAAATTAAATTGTGAAATATATTTGAAATCAGGCAAAATACGTTATTGCCGCATCGTAACTACTACTACGTGTGATTTATCCACAGTGGAATCGAAATGTTATATTTAGCATATTAATTCGCTTTACCAGAATCCGCATAATCGTTATAAATATAGCAGGTGACGTTTTTTTTTTTCGTTTTTGTCTCTTCACACTGTACGTCTTTGAGGAATGAAGTTAATTTTCGATTTTAAAATAATCAATAAATAAACAAGGCGTATACCATCGACTAGTTAATTTTATTCGTGGCGCCGAGTATGAAGTAGGTATATATTAGTTATAGTCAATCCAAGTTGAAAAAAAAAAGAAAAAATATTCAAACTAATTCTCTACAGAATGACAGAGAAGCGTATAATTAAATTAAGCAACTCTCAATCCCATGGACCAGAAAATTTATTCTCATGGAATCGGTAAATTCTACAATGCAATATCATTACTATTATACCTATTATATGCCATCGGCTCAGAGATCTTTCTTCGTGGCAAAAAAAAAAAAAAAAAAATAATTTATTTTATTATACTATATCGTAAAGTGCAACGAAATAATTGATAGGATCGATAAGTATAGCATACCTTTTTTGACATACTACATATCTAGGCGAAAGACATAATCATTACGTTTAACACTTTTTCGATTTATTCACGTGTGATATACCCACCACAGAGCTTTGAATTCTGTAAATATGAGCATAACCACATAGATAATAATATACCAATATAGGTACACATTTATGTGTGCGAGAGTTAGACGAAAAATAATATCTTACGTAAAATAAATTAATTAACTAGATACTCGATGTAGATTTTCTTATCTTTGAAACTATAATCTTAGGTGCGTGCTAATTAAATATTACATAGTCCGTGAAATTAAGTAACTTGAGATTTCTCAAGCATCGTGCAACTCGAGTTATTATCCTGTAAATAACATATATATTGTAAGAATCTTTACTGACCCGTAAGAACTAGTACGATAGAAAATTAAAGTAAATTTTCGCTTTTTTTTTTCAGATCATTGCTCGGTTATAAAATCGAATCAAATTCATAAAAGTGTGTAATTCAACAAACGTATACGCCTTACCAATTATAAATCACAGGATACCAAGACTCCGAAATTCTTTATTACCTTTGGTTTTTTTCTCGGTGTTTCGCCCGTAATTTTATTGCGGCATATATCGTGGCATCAATTTTTTGGAACCTATATGATACGAGAAAAAAATTAAAAAAAAAAAATTAGGATAATATTAATCCAACTGAATTGAGGAAACTTCATAAATTTTCGTTTTCTAAAAATAAGAAAAAACGTTCTTTAACGAGACGTAATAACGTAAGTGTAGGTAAATGAAAAGTGCATAATACCGTATAATTCCATGGTGTGGTGCAGACGTGTCTGGAGTCGTTTCACAACCCGTCTACAGTATAATAAAAGGTGCAGTACAAAACTGGTGTATAATAAATTAAACATCCTGTGCTCTTGGAAGTGCAAACAGTATATATTCTCGTCTGAAAAGTCTGCGTCAGTAGGTAAACACAGGTAGTACGTATTTAAATTCGATGAAATTTCATTCATTGCATACAACGTTTTAGAATTTACGTATCATACTTCAAAAAATTTTCTTCACATATCTATAAATAAAAGAAAAGTTCAATTTCAGTGTTATTCTATAGTTAACGGATGATAAAACACCCGAAATAATATCAAACAAGCGTTCTTATAAAGGCCATAAAAATTCAGTCCAGATCACTTGCAGCCGCGTTTCTTCGTCCGAAAACTTAAACAAAAAAACAAAAAGGTGAAAAATATACTCAGTGATATTTGTCAGTTAAAAAATAATCCATGCGGTATAAAAGCCGGTAAAAATATTTAAAATTGTCATTTTTACGTGTATGAATGTCTTCAGTACCATTCCTCTCCGTTTCTAATTGCACAGATCCCTCAGCCTCTTCCTTCTGGAGAACAGAGGTGTCAGTGAAGACATATTATCGGAGCTGTCTTGAAAAAAGAAGCGGTATTTTCGCACGTTGAATGAATAAATAAATGAATGAATGAATAGACGAAGTAAAAATCAAAAACTATGCAGTATCAACACACGTCAGTCTGTACCAAGCAGCAAACTCTTAATGAGGCTAAAAATGAACTAACGTACCAGCTGAAAGACCCTTTTGCGAAGAAAAAAAAAAAAAAATGGCAGGGTAACCCCCATTTTCGGTGAACCATGACGCTTTACTTAATTCTGCACCATATAAACGCATATAGTATGCAATATGCATATACGTATATATATAAATGTACTCGAGAACACTAACTGAACTGAACTGAACTGAACCGAACTAAACTGAACCACAGTTGTTCCGGGGTGCAGAAGGTATATGAATGTATGTGAAAATAGTTATATGAAATTGTTTCATGTATCTATATGTAGTACGTATATATATAAGTATTAATGTACTAAGGGTTGAGTAAGTATAAAGTATACATTTATATATTTATCTATGTATGTATTTGATAGCATATATGTATATGTGTAGAATGTTATGAGCGAAATGCAGTTCAGTGCAGTGCAGAATATGGTGGGAAGTGGTGCACTGCGCATACCAACTGACGTAACCCTCGGCAACGACGTTCAGACGTCCCTATAGAGTTTTTGCAACGCCCCGCACCATACTGAGCTTGCAGTAGGTATATTACGCTAAAAGGAGAAGCCATTTTGAAATTTCTTCTCCCTAATTATTATCGCTGTTATATCATTACTATTATTATTATTATTATTATTATTATTTTAGGTAAATTTATTTTTCCCCGATATGAAAGGTATAATATAAGTATATATACTCTTTTATAGAGTCAGGGGCCAGTCGGGTTCCCGCATACATAGGTACAACACGATGTTAAATAATGAATATGTAGACAACCTGGTTACTTGGCTGCTTGCCCTCGCCATCCGCGTCGCGTCAGCCGGACGACTTCCTAACAGTTCGCATACTCACAATGACCATTGCTACCTGATTAACCTTTGCTTCGTTAATACAGAGGAAACGATTGTGCACACATATGTATATACATATATATACCTTTATATATAGGTATATAGATACATCGATGCAAAGACATATGAACTTATATAATTTTATTTAAATTTTAGTATATACCTATGGGTACATTGAATTTAGTGAACTTTTCACCCTTCCCTATAATCTTGGCATGTCCTTATATATATTAAATCACTTTTTGATATATACGTGAATATACATCTTATAGATTAATTTTGAAATAACTCCGGAGTACTAAAAATCGTAAATCGAGATAGCAACGTGGGGTTTTGATTAAATTTTTTTTTTTTTATATATATTTGGAGACGTTCTAGCCCATGGGAACATTGAAATTCGAATATGACCGAATGAAAAACCGCCCTATTATATTTATATAGGTATGTAAAATAAAATTAGGTCTATGTAGGTACACCTGAAACACACATCGGCCGGACGAGCTTTGCGAATAATATTGCGTGGCTGGTAGCGGTGCAAGGTGCAGCTGCTCGGTATAATGTTGGAGATTAAGTAATCCACTGAACCGCGCAGATGTTAATTAAATTAATTGCATAGAAAAATAAAAGTGAAAGAGAGAGAGAGAGAGAGAGAGAGAGAGAGAGAGAGAGAGAGAGAGAATAGGTATAATATAATAGGGGCTGAATAAACCGATCGAATTAAAGTCCATAAATATTTATGTACTAATATTTATTTATTACACCTATATACTATATGGAAATAAAAAAGAAAAAATAAACTGCGACAGTTTGATTATGTAGCTAATATTTTGATCGATTTATTGTTTATAGAACGTAAGAGTATCCGTACAATATTATATATATAGGTATAATGTATGGCGTGTAATATGTATATACCTATGTACCAATATATGGGCAAGGCAGTTATTGTTGACAGCCAATCCCATCTCTATATTATATATTAAGTAAAAATTTGCCATTACTCTAATATAGTTTAATAGTTATACTATAGCCTTTAATATTTTGTTAGCAATACCTTTGTCGATCGATCACTATATCGGTTGTCAGTATCTATACCTATAGAACGAGTATTAGAGATTTTATTTCATGAGAAAAAACACTTCGGTTTTTTTTTTTTTCTTTTTCTTTCCCTCGTTTTTGCTAGAAAAATAAGCAACAATAATTATTTAATTTTTATGAAATAAAAAAAGAAAAGAAATATAAAATCGACGGTTTTATTCAATGATTTATATCATTTTTTCCCATAAAATTATACACAATATAGTCTCTATGTATACCAAGGGCTGCCTCCGCGTACCTATACCCACGTTATACCATAATCCACTTTATGGATATAATTATAGGACGCGCGTGGCGTGCGTCTAGCAAGTAATAGTATACGAGCCACTTAAACGTATAACCATCATCATCATCATCCTGTTTTTATAATCGCTCATATACGCCTCCCATCTCTTTTGGATCTTATGCGAAGGTGTATACGCAGCTATATATATAAGTTTCCTCGCCTTTCCGGCCAAATTTTCTTTTTCTTTTCACCACATTAAGGAAAATAAGAAAGAAAAATTGAAAAACCAAAAAAAGAAAAAAATAAAACTATGCTTATTTCAGAATATTATTTATATGTAACTTTGCATGAAAATTTTTTTCGTGCGACTATAAGGCGACCTTCACTCTCGTATAAAAATGAGGTAAAAAAAAAAAGAAAAAATCACTAAAAGAGAGAAAGAATAAAAAAATGGCGTCTGCGTATAGTATACATAGTTATGTGGTCAAGGGGTTGGGCCGCGGTGATTAGTGGGTAAATCTAGCCGCTCGAGTCCTGCGGAACTGATAAGAAGTAGAAGTATAAGGTGGTTCGCGTGCGGCCCACTTCACTACTCCTTTACTTCTCTTCTCTTCCTTGGCCTTCGGACTTCGGGTCGCGCTTATGGTTATATGCTTATCCCCTGTGAGATTTTTTTACCCGATGCAAAAACCTACCGGACGCCCGTAGGTGGCGAAGAAGTATCGACCCGCGGGCGTTTGCCCGCGCTAAGAATAACACCGTGCCCGTTCGTAACTTCATTTGCATTTCATATACAAGTCTCTCTATTTCTTTGTCTCTCTCACTATTTCACTATACATCCATATCTCTCGCTTTCCCTCTTTAGCCCTTATAGCTTATGTTAGACGAACCGCGAACTTCTTCACCCTCGGCCCTCGCGACCTTTGGCCTCTATACATACGAGATACGACCTTCGCCATATCTTACAGATTACGTCATACGGTTATACCTATATATATTACATTTGAATTTTTACCCTTAAATTAACTATTATTATAAGATACTGGGCGCGTACAGCTAGTGTTAATTCATTGGTGTAAATATAATTTGGGTAGATTGTCAAACCCTATAAGTGTAGCTATCTAGCATATGAAAACCTATATATAAGCTGCTTACTTATTACTACATCGTTATGGCTATACTATATCTCGAAATATTGATCATTTTCAACCTCCCGGGTGATAGTTACGAATTTTAAAAGTCCCAAACGGTAAAAATGTCGATTGTGAATATTACCTAGTCACAGTTTTTGGGAATGGTATTCCCCCGTGAGTCTATATATGAGCCGATTTGAAAAGACTTTGGGACGGAGAACACCGAATTTACGCAATTCCGGAAGCTAGTGAAAAGATCCGAAAGGCCAAACCTTCGAAACTTGGCATGCGAGCTCTTTGGAAAAAAATAAAAGTTTCAAAATCCTATCGATTATTCATGCGACGTCATGAAGTCATCGATTGAAGTAGATAAAACGGGTTTCCGTAAAGAGGGTCTCGATTATACCTGATGAACCATCTTTTGTCTTCACATCCTGAAAAATAAACCAAAATTTTCAGATTTTCGGGATTTCCGGAGTCTGGATTTTCGGAATTTTAATAGGATTCGAAATCGTCTCAAACAAATTCGGAATTCTAAAAATTCGGAACTTCAACCCGGCCTCTATATTACAACGTAAGATTGCTATCTACATATATGCACTGTGTCTGAGGTATACCTATAAATATAGTACATCATAAGTTTCACGGTAATTATACGTTATTTATAATTTTAATTAATTCCATTCATTACAAGAATCTCTTCCGAGGTGGGTTAAGACTTCACTGCTACTGCCATGCTACGCACCTCGGTATAACTTGCGGTTATTAGAATCGCGCAAGAGAAAAAAATTATTAAACTAGTTTTACTTCCAATGTCGTGATCGGCAATGAACAAGATCGACTATAATAACTTCCTGCCATAATGAGAAGAAGAAGAATAAAAAAATGATAAAAAATCAACCAGTTTTCTTGTACTATATACATTTATATATAAAAGACATATCATACAGGTATACATGTATGAGAAATCGTTTCGCGATCGAGACGAACTCTCACGTCTCACCTGCCTCGTCGGACACCTATGTACAATTAGGATCGTTCAAAAAAGCCGATATTTTTGTATTTTTTTCTCCATTACGTGAAAACAGTTGATACATGGTAAAAGACAAATGGTCCCCATGTATGATTAATCTTTAAAAAGAGCTTTCTTCCTAGTTGTACATGAAACAAATATTTATTCCAATTTATATAGTATATACACATATACCTGTATGTGGCATTTTCGAATGGCTGTATATATCAGGAGGGTCAAAGTTATTAATAATCGAGGTGCTGCACATATGTAGGTACAGGGACGTTTACCCTGGCTGATGCAGTGGGGTCAGTGTCACGTGGGGCTGGTGGAACCTGGAGAGTTCATTGACTGACTAAGCTAGCCGCGAACCACGATCGCTGTGCTACAAGCACCAGCACCAGCACCAGCAGGGACCGGTTGGTCAGCCCTTTACCTCTCTCGGTTAGGTACTGCTGTAGCAACAGTGCAGGCGTTGGCTCCACCAGCAACAGCAGCAATGTGCATGCGTGCAGCATCGTATAAGACACGTCTTATGCACCAGTCTTCATGATCCTTCTTGTTCTGTGCCCAGCCCCCTTCCTTTTAACTTTACACCAAGCAAACCACCGCACCGCACCATGTCCAATACTCTCAAATACATACACAGGTATATGCGACGACGGTGATGATGATTATGATAATGCCGTATCATGCCGTGATCTGGGAACCCAAGACCCATGGTAACACCTGGGCTAACTAAACTTTACTCACGCCATGACATCGAGGTGACGAAGTTTTTTGCGCTCCTCTTCTTATTTACGAAGAGATTATTTATGGATGAATGATTTCACTCGGGGTTTATAGTAATACAAGTTTCGTTCGGAAAATTACACTTGGTCATTTTCCAAAATTTTGTACGGCCTTTGACCTCCAGTATACGAAAGATATATGTCGATCTAATGATCTCGGATGTTTTTAGATTAAATATAATCCGGAATTTGAAGGATTTTACATCCAGATTATGAGCTTGAAAAATTGCCATCGTATCTTGTGAAATTTTAATTGTAATTGGGGTAAAAATTTCCGCATGGGTTTCTAAGGTGACGAAGGGTAATTATACCATGAAAATACAGTCATTTCAGTTTTTTTTTTTTTTGCGAACTTATTCGGGCGGCTTTCAATGTGAATATAAATCGTGGAAAAACAAGAAATAATAATTAATGAATACATAAAAGCAAAAAAATTCGCTTACCCATCTAGGGGGATATAAAAGGATTAGGAAATTTGAGCAGAATCGGTAGAATTCGGTCGTGAGGTCAGTGAACTGAACCAATCGCGAGGAACCACTTGAAACCGGTTCGCAGTCGCGGCTCACAATGTATGAAATACAAAAACGTTGAGATCTCATTTAACATTTTTGTTAAATGGATTAGGAAGTCAAATATATGGATGAATTGAAAAATCTGATTCATTTAAAATCCGGACTAGAAATTTACTCTCAGAGTTTTTCCACTCATCCTTTCTATTGATATCCTCAATAATTGTTGTAGACAATTGAAGGAAAAAGAAAAAAGAAAAATGAAAAATGAAAAATGAAAAAAAAAAAATGAATAAAAATTAACAAAATAAAAAATAAAAAAATCGTTCCGCTTGGATGAAACGCAAATTTTTGTAGAAAAAATTTGTGGCTCGCAGCGAGTTTGCGGAGGTAACAGTGGCTCGTCAGGCGAACCGGGTCCATAGCAGAGATTATAAATAAGCAGTAAATTGAAGAGAACGCGGGCAGGCATTGAACTGATTGGATAAAGACCGACACTCTGTTCAATCGTGCTTGAGGCTCGGACATTCAGTAACGCGTGCGTAACGTGTTCTGCGCTTCGACGCGTGTTTTCATCATACCGGGTATATATAAAATTTCGATTTATTGAAAGGAAAAAAAAAGAAAACTACGACCCGAGGATTTGGAATAAAAAAAAATAATGAAAAATAAAAAAAATTTACACCGTTCAGATTTTCGAAATCAAATTGGTCCCTGTGTGTATAATAATGTTCCCACGAAATAAAAAACATCTGTCAACGGCTGTGATGAGAAAAATGAATAAAATAAAAAATAAACTATTTTGAATAAAATTTTATGTATTACTTATATATTTTTCGTACAATTATTATATACTTGTTGTTTCTCACTCCCACATATTTTTGTTATAAGATTCATTTGTATAGAGTCACGCAGGCCATAGTATACGACCATCACTGTACGGTGCTAAATAAACGCTAAATTTACTTATGAACAAAGGAGGCGCTGTCTTGGTTTAGTATTTTTGCAAAAACCCTCGGGAACCCGGTTATTCCGAAATAAAAAGTTGAAAATTTAACTGCTACCGGCTCATTACCCTGCATACGACTTTATTATTACGTTGAAAAATAAAGAGCCAGATTATCTCCTCTGCTTCGAACGTATATTCCGAAAATAATCTTGCATAGAGAAATTTCTGTCTCTAAGAAAAAAAAGAGATAAAAATTAAACAAGAATCTCCAGAAGTTTACACATACTGCGGTCGGAGGAATTTATTGTTACAAAAATATTTTCCCTTGATAAAAAAAAAAAAAAATACCCTCTCTGACCCGAAGATAAATATCATCTGGATATATATGGTAAGATTAAGATGATAAAACAAGCACTATATGCATTATTCAATCGTCGGACCTTCTTGAATTGATTATTTTCCGATTTCAGTCTATATAATTCCTAATTCTTTTCATATACCTATATAAATAAAGAAAAATCCCTGTCTAAAATCTTATCGTATATAAATCGTGGTGAGCATAAGACTTACCGCGTATAGGTATACCTTATGCCTTATACCTAATACCTTATACTCCGGAGAGTGTATATCGCTGCGGGATATTGGTGGACGTTGATTTTCCATAAATGCAATGCTAATTAGCTGCCACTTACACGGTCTCAGTCCGACCAACGCGTCGAGTCGAGCAACCTCCTATGGGAAACCTGATTTTATCTCTTCGGAATGTTAATTTATTTTTAGTTTGACTTGCATGAATTTGACCTTCCCCTAGGCCACTTCCTATTGGTCGATACCCATCCCGACAGGGACAACAAAAATGAATATATATTCTAAACACAGAAACGTGCCCTCGTTATTTACTTATTCGAAAAGTTGAAATGAAAAAAATCACCTCCTCCTTTTTCTTTTCATTTATTTATTTATTTATTTATTTTTTTCTTTTCTTTCTTCTTCTCGTTTTATTCTGTTCTGTTATCTTACATACGCCACGATCTGGATATAAACCACTGTCGTAAAAGCAACGCGAAGCAGGCTGATTCGATGAAAGACGAGGGGGCCCCCGGTACTCAAGTATCCCACAAAAAGCACGAGACAAGATGCAACTGCAGCCCAGCATCAGCAGCAGAGCTCCTTGCTTCTACTTCGTCATAACGTCGACTTATGTACTATTTTTATTCATTTACTTATGCTTACAGTTTTTTTCTTTTCTTTTTGCTTTTTTTCTCTATTTCAATTTTTACTTTCTTTCATCCACGTAATATTTTCTCTTCATGGAATATCGGAATATAATTTAACTAAAATGATAAACTCATTGATTACTATGGATGAAATAACAATAAAAAAAAAATTACACTTATAATAAATGAAGATTATAATTTTTTGTTTTTTTCTTACATTTGTTTTATGTTTCGTGAACGCGTGGGTGCAAAAGCTAGCGATCGGTATAAGACGCAGGTTGGCGTAAGTATATATATATATATATATAAGTGCGCGCGTGGCGCAACCACCCGAGTGACAAACTCGATCAGACGGTTTTTCTCACTTTTTATATACTTTACTAGCCGACAGCGTCCAGACGACGTATCGATCACCGAGATCGAGATAGGTAAGTAAATATTCCAGACCTATTCCTTTCTCTCTCTCTCTCTATACCTCTTTCTCTCCACACTTGATACATAATGTAAAATTTTTTAAAGATGCAGGCAGCAGTCGCAGAGGATCTGATGTCATCTGGCATACGTAACCCTCCAACCCTGTAATACTCCGATGCATCTCAGTTTACTGATTAAATTCTACTAAAGTTATACTATATCTATCTGTACATACAATATTATGTATTGTGAATAATAAATTTCTCTCGCTTATTTATATTTATCATTTCGACTAATCGTAAGGATTCAACTGTACTTCTATAGGAATAATAATTCGGATTAGTAATGAAATGATTCATTCTTGTCTATAAAATGTAAAAAAAAAAAAAACAAGAAAAATCGGGGTAGAAAATATTTGACAAATAAATTTTTAGCTATATACTATATACATACGGTTCGGTCAGCTCGACGTAAAACTAAACACGCGAGCAGTGGGAGTGCCGTACCTATACGCGTCTGATGGTCAGGGTAGGTGTAGCTATTTTACACAAACATTATACACCTACCTATGTAGGTATGTGTAGTTTTGAAACTGCGTAAGTTGGACGATAAATTGAGGTGCCTTTTCTCTCCTTTTAATTTAATCTTTTCGAGACCAATTTGTTTTTTCGAGCTAATAAAAAAATAAAAAAATGAAAAAAAAAAAAAAAAGTTGTACGATATATGGTGATATTCATATTCTCTACTAACTTTTTATTCCGTAGATAAATTTTACTCGAAATTCGAAATACTATCGACGTTATCGCAATTTTTGATGAACAAAGATAAAAATAAAGAGAGAAATACCGTAAAGAGGGAATTCGGAGTTCAAACAATGAAATGTACGACTAAAAGGCGATAAGTAAATTCCTATTATTTGGGTTCGTCCTAATCCGCAAACTGCATATATAGTATACACCGAACGGCATAGGTCTGAGTATGTATATATATACTTAGATATATAATCATCTGTTTATCTAATCTGTTGAAGAGTACTTTGACAAACAATAACAGTAATTCCTTAGCCCCTATATCCATACAAAACCGTAATTTAGGTTTATCGTTTCATCAGAAACTATCCTTAAAGTTCAGAAAGTGCAGAGTTAGTTTAGGATCTTTTCATAAGGTACCTGAAGATATCTATGTACATATATACGTATATACACCCACATACATGTATATACATATATGCATGTATCTTACATGCCTTACCACTTCCTCGAGTACACAAGCAAGCAAACAAACACATGTACACATGTATCTATGTACCTACTTACTTTGATAGCTCACAGTAAACTGCACCGTTATTCTCTCTCTCTCTCTCTCTCTCTTTATTTATTTTCTCCGCATTCTTATTGCCTACTATAGACTATAGACTATAGAATATAGTAATGTGCAGTACGTATACCTATACCGATCAACAGTATAGATCCAATCTTGCAAGGATATAGTCATACGGGTATACACCAGACGTATAGAAGCAATATATTTTACACTTTTTTTTTTTTTTTTTTTTTTTTTTCATCTTACTGAATACCAAGGAAGAGAAGAGGCTGAAACCAAAGAGAGTGAAAGAGATGTAATTCAACTGGCAGTTGAAGGTGACGGTACTTATATTTCTTCCGATTAACTTGAAAATGATTAAAGGGCTGTAACATGTTTGATGAATGATGAAGAATTTCTCGGTTTTTGTTGCTACCTTTTTCTTTCCTCATTACCATTTTTTTTTTTTTTTTTACATTTTTTGTTACATCATTTTATTGCATACTGAAACAGGAGCTTATATACGAATATATAGGTATATAATATATCTATATATATAACAGATTTATCTATTCAACCAGGCAATCTATACTCTCTGCTGCTACAGCGATAAGTTATAATACAAACGATCGACCTTTGACATCAGACTTTGATCCTCGACATACACGTATGTATACTCAAAGAATAAAGAAACGTTGAAGTAGCTGGTATATAGTCCGTCTTATCTGTCCTCCTGTGTCATTATCTTTCACAGTATTGCATGCATGCATATATAGGCACATGTATTTATATATTTATAGATATATATACAGTGCGTCATATTTTACGACTTATTTGAATCAGCGAAATGCTGGAAAAACAATGAAGGAAAAAAGACAAAGAAAAAGAAGAATGAAAATTTGTTATAGAAAACCGATTCAAAGACAGTGTGCAGAAAGGCTTGAAGTATGATGACGAGAAGAAAGCCTTAAACTTTGCGGGGGATACGATAAAATCAGTTTATTATATATCTTTCCCACTGCGACGGTGTGAATGAAAAAGCAAAGATTTATAACAGACTTGCATCAGCTGCTGGGTTCTTTCGTATAAATTTGGTAAAAGGATAACGTCAGAGGAAATCTCTATGCATATCTGACCCTTTACTTGCAGGGCCAAAGAGTAAAGACTCGACTGCAATAAATTACGCGGAAAAATAGGAAGAAGAATAAGCGTCTCGAAATTTTTGTTTGTGAAGATGAAAAAAAAAAAAAAAAAGAAAAAACGAATGAATAAATACAAACGCGTATGTTTAATTAATGAATTAAAGAATTTACATACGCAATTATAAGAGAAATTCGAAAACCTGCAGCGAGTTTAAAATCGTTAAAATTTCGGCAACCCTGAGTAGACTCGTCGAAGGGGAACTAATTAAGGAAGAGTCATATACCTTGGCCTGCAGACTCGTTATATTTAGTTACGGGCATCGGATGGCCTCTATCTCACTCAGATCTCGTAGTGCCTTGACTCGACTCGCGGCTGACGCGAAACGAAGCTGGGGTGCTAGCCAGGGGGTTGTTTAATGCTGTGCTATCACACCATGTAGCGTGACTGTCCAACCTGGGCACCTATGTACTACGTACGAATTTTTCTTTTTTTTTTTTTTGTTTTCATTCCTGTTACTGTATACGGTCGACGTATATAGATGAATACGGCAAAAAATGATATCTGCAAAACAGGCAAACGTTTAACTCCCTCAGTCGATTATCGGCGTTTTTAAAAATGTTTTTTGATTTTTTACATTTATCTCGATATCGGATAGTTTTTTAATTATATCGGAGCTTGGAGAACGGGAATTTTCAAAATCCCAGGTCTTATGCTCGCGTTCTTTTCTTTCAAATTCAGGTCCAGTACTTGAAGGAACGTTTCGAATGGAAATAGGGGTGAAAAAATGAAAGTGAATATTGATCTTTTTTATAGAGTTTAAACAAATTTTTGGAACAGATATATGGGTACTTTCTGTTTAAGAGTTATGTAACGGGGGTTCTATCTATGTACTGCACGATTCTTTTATATCCTAACAGGGCTAACACCCTTCCAGGGTGCGGCTCAATCAATTACCTACAGTCTAGGGCGCGGTCGGTTCTCCACGAGTCCTGCACGAGTCCACTATTCGTCCACTCTGTTCGTTGTCGTCGTCGACGACGAGTTAGTTCCTCACCTTGCATGGCAACAGCTCTCTTTCCCTCGAGGGGCGAGGACTTACCTTACACCTATACGATACCTGTTATACTGCAAGCTACACGCAATTAGTTTCTTTTTTTTCTTTTTTATGTCTCTATAAAATATACATGTATAAAATCGAAAAGAAAAGAAGAAAATAAAAAATCCCATTTTTCGATTCGAGAAAAAAAAAAATTTTGTCCAAATTTTTATGGCAAAAGAAGCCACTTGTACCTTTATATCGAACCTCGATAAGGTTTATCATTTTTTTTCTTGGTTTTTTCTTATCTATCTTTGCGTGGGAGCTGAAACAGTAAAATCGAGTTTATTAGAAAGATAGCGAGTATTATACACGTTATACATATTATTGTAGGCGGGATTTTTACGCGCTTCTGCGGTTTGTGGCTCTGCGGCTGACGCTATTTGCGTAACTATGATAAAAAAAATACTGTTGTTTTTTTTTTTCTTTTTAATTTTCCCTTCGTTACAGCTAAAAGTTTCGAGCCTCGTGTATAACGGGAGAAATGGAAAAGTGAGTATATGTATAATATTAAGTAATGTTTAAATAGCTAGTCGGAGAAAGCGTTATAGCTAATACTCGGTGAAATTTAACTCCAGGGATCAAGAATGTGCTTAACGATCGTTTGGATTACATTCAGACGTTCTGAAAGCTATTTTTTATAACTAATTTTTTTTTTTTTTTTTTTTCACTCACCCGAATGAAGAAAATTGCAAGAAAATTCATAGTTAAAACAGAAAAAATAAAAAAAAATAAAAAAAATGCATGAAATCCGGAGCACTTATATTTAAAAATTTTTTTCATACCTTACGATCGACGGTAATACCCAGCCTGCATCACGAAAATGTCAAAGGGTTTAGAACCAGCTAAAAATATTAACAATTCTGCGAAATATGACCAACTTTTCGATTTTCCCACGTGTTTGGGGTCGAGGGCGCAGGATATGACCAATAACACTTGTTTGATCGATTCCGCGTAGCACAAAGAAACGTTATAAAAGGATTTTCGAACCGTCAGATATCAAAAGAAATGAATAAAAAATGAGAAGAAAGAAAGAAATTTTTTTTTTTTTTTAAAGTGATGGAAAATGAATTTTAGTAAAACTGGGAACGGGCGTATATTTAAAACGGACGTTTTTTTTTTTTTTTTTTCGTTTATTTTTCATTTCTTTTGTCAAATTTCGACATTTTTTTGTTACGTGAAAAACGTTACGCGTAGGTATAGATACGGAGATTATGTGATGATTATTGTAACGGTATGTCATTAAAATATATTGGCTGCAGGTTATTGTGAGATAATTTAACTAAACCTGCGAAAGAGTGTGTCTCGTTGATGGTCTGACTGAATTTTCGTGTTTTTCGTTCGTGTCTTAAATTTTTTGTTTTTTTTTTTCATTTTACTTCTTTTTCTTCCCCTCATGTCTCTCTCCCTCTCTTGCTTTGGCCGACTTGATTTACTTGAAACAAGTGTCACCTATATTTAGACGCCGCGATGTTGGCTAGCCAGCACCGACTCATTGCTTACCGTATACCTATACTGAGAATTAGAGAAAAAATGAGAAACAGAGATGAAGAGATGAAGAGAGAGGAAAAGGACGAGTCTTATAAATTCGGAAAATCATTTCACGAGGAATAATAATGAATATAATAATAGATTATACGTACATAAAGAGAAAATGGAGAAAAAAAAATAAAATAAAAAATAAAATAAAAATGAAAAAATAAATTATATTTCGACTTTTTTTTTTTTCTTTACAATTTCTTGAATGAACAAATTTTTCCACAAAGTCGTGGTAACGAATGGATAAATAAAAATATTAGATAGTAAAGACACTTTACTCAGCTCGTTAAAGATAGGTGTAAAGGCAGGTATAGAGATGGATAGATAGACGCCTCGCGTCTTGTCGCGTCGTACTGTCGGAGATCGCGTTGAGCCGCACATATGCGCCGACATCTGTTAATCAAATACAAGTGTCATTCGGTTTTCGCTTATACCTACTTACTTACTTTTCGTTAGCTTTCCTGCACGTTGTGAGAAGAAGAAGAAGAAGAAGAAGTAGAAGCAGGCGAAGTATCAGCAACAACGAGACGTATAGGTATAAAACTAAACGCATATGAATTTGAATAAAAATATTTCGTTTATTTGCATAGTTTTTAGATTCATACGTAATATATTCATAAGAATTGAAATTCTACTTACGTACTACAAAACGCGTATTTTTACCTTATACATCACGAAATAAGAAGGAAAGTAAGAATCTACAAAATTTTGTATAAGAGAAAAATAAAAGTTTGAAAAATCGTTAATTCTATCACTTTCTTTTTCTTATTTTTATTGTAAACATATACCCGAACGATTAACGCCCCTCCTATATGTTACATAAAATTAATGAAAATTACGAAAAGTAAACTCGATATATACATACATATATATATATATATATATATATATTAATAATTAACGTATTATAGAAATTGGGAAAGCGTTTTCTGTTAGTGAGTCACGTGGAGACGGGCGTAAGTATATTTATATGTACATATGTACATGTAAAAGTAGATATATAGGATATGTATATAGGTATTGGAGAGGAATCGTTGGGCAGCTGGTCAAACAACTAACTAGCGCGGTATAAGCGTGAGGCTGCTGCAGCATGAAGAACATTATCCACGTATGCTGGCAGTGTACCCATATGCCCAACCCAGAGAGTCAGCCAAACATATTCGCGAATATTGTAATTTATAATAACGAGAGGCTAGTTTGAAAAAAAAAAAATAAAAAAAAAAAATAAGAAACAAATTTATCTGCAATTCCATAGGTACACTCCACCTATTCTATACTATAAATGTGATGTAATGTAACATTGTACAGCGGTACTGAACGATAACTGTTAAACTATCACACTTTACCTATAGATAATTATTCTATACTATATACGTCTAGGTCTTCACCATCGAGACGTAGATAAGCGAATTTAGATATCTGTGCATAAATAAACGAAGGAAAAAGTAAACTTCCGATCATTATCAGATAGACTTGGTGTATACGGAGACACTGGTTCGATATACCTATACGTATATGTAAAAAGATTCTCAAGGATGAAGAATTTTTCTTTTTTCGTCATACTTAGATCGAATTATATACGTATTTCTTCATTTTTGTTCTATAAGAACTGGAGATCATATTCACGGGGCAATAAGTTTGAGTTAATTAATTTGATATATATAATATAAATAATATTTCATAAGAATTGAACAAAAATTGAGTTTTTTGTATATAAAAAAAACTGTGTTTCATGCTATATATCTATAGACGCAAAGACAATTATTTTTACGAGCTGAAGAACTCCAGCTTCTATATATGTATCTATGTACAGTATATACATGTATATATATCTCTTATAAGTATACATGGACAGTTGTCGTCCGTCGAGACTCGAGACTGTGGTCTGGGGGTCAGCCGGCTGGTCGTCGCCGAGCGCCGTGACTTCTGGCATTATAAAACGGCTAGTAAGAATGTGAACTTTCCAATACGTAATAAATCGAGGAGCCAGGAGGCAGGAGGCAGTCAAGTAGGTAGGTACGCTGTACGTACCTCTAGGTACGAGCTACGAGTCGAGTCTAAAGAATGAAGAGAATACGAAGATTGCAGACATATATCTACAAACACATAACTACGTGTATATTATGTACTCAATTATTACGAATTACTCTGTCACGATAAAATTCCTCAATATAAATCTTCGATATGTAGTATATGTATTGCTTGTATATTTACTACTTAATATAATGAATACGTAATATTTAACACTCTTCGAAAGTGTTCTCTCGTAACGTTGATCGAATCTATACCTACGATACTAGAGCTTTATTCGATATACCTAGGTATATAATACTGCGTATAGATATATTTACAGAAATCAGCTGTGAAACGACGAGTGTAAATTTCACCTAATTAATATATTCTTTTTGAAAAAAGAAATGAAAATCAGAAGAATTTTCATTTTTCTAAAATTCCGTTCATATTTCTTTCGATATACTATGATGTACATCTACCTAATCGCGTATATTCGATCGCCAGTATAAATAAGAAGAGGTGGGAAATAACAGTACGAAAATAGACACGCGATTATTCGCCTAGTACCGCGACGGTCGGTCCAGTAAAGTCCAGTTGCCTTCCGTGACTCGTAAAATAAAATGTCGCGCGAGGGCGTCCGCCCATCCGCTAACTCCCACGCTATAGAGTTCCGCTGTATATGCAGTGCGTTATACCATGTAGACTTACTTACGCGCGACTAGACTTACGTTTGTTGTCGACGAAAATATATATAGCGGCATACTTTCGTACGATTTGTACGTACGAAGAAAATACGAGAAGAAGAATACATCATTTATTTATATTCTTTTTTTATTCTTCATTCTGCCTTTTCTGTTTTACTGAAGAACTTTTCCCGAGTAGAAAATCGTTCTGTACCGTTTCCTGTTATATTATGTATTTAATATCGCCTAAACTTCGCAGGGTCTTGTAAAATTTGAAAGACAAGAGGCCAGTGTAACCTAGGTATACAGAAACGAAGGATAGGAATTATGAACGCTGCTTTTCTTACCGGCAGGGGGTGGCAGACCCCCGGAGCTTGTGCGCATGTGGCTCACACGTGTTTCCCTAGGGACGCACTCTGGGACAAGGAATAAGAGGGATGGGAGAGAGGGAGGGAGGGAGAGTTAGGAACCGACAGCGTTACAAAAACCTAAACTCTTTTCTCTTTATCTTCATCTTTCTCTCTATGATTCGACACGTGTGCTGCGGCAGCCTGCATCATGCATATATAAACCGTTGCATATGTACAGACAATGCTCCTTAATTGTAGCACATAGATCTATACCTATACTAATTCACCAACACGATTATAGTCTCGGTGTAGTACCCAAGAAAAAGTATAACAAACTCTCTTTATTTCTTATTAGATCCGTCCGCATTTTTTATATTGTAAAATTGAAAAGCTTATACTTTCGCCGAGATTTCAGCAACTCTGCACAAGATATAAATCATAGAAATTAAAAATTTGAAAATAAGACTGCACGCAATGCGTATAGTGGGCCATATCCTTGTATACAGCGTGATTCTCAAGTCGCGGAAAAGATTTCACATGCAGATTCCTTATCAAAATCTAAGAATAAAGTTCCTTATCAAAAACTTCAAGGGACCGCTCGTTCTTGAGTTATAGAAGGTTTAGTCAACCCTATCAGACGGCCGTAATGTGACGTGCTCAGTCTCGTAGCAATCCTGAAAAATTGATAGTACCCGCGTCGCATGAACTTTGCCTGAAATTTAGTTTCTTATTCCGTAATTTTTAGTCCTTACGTCGTCCGGTCGGTCATTCTCCTGCCCTGCGTCGTTCGCCCCGTAGTTGACGTTGTCCAGGTGGTCAAACTGTTGACTTACGTTCCCCAGGTTGTCCGCTTCGTAGTTTTCACTCTTGTTGTCTTTGGGTTGTTGATTTCCGTCCTCCAGGACTTTCGCCCCGTAGTTGACGTTGTCCAGGTAGTCAAACTGGTGACTTACGTTCCCCAGGTCTTTTGCTTCGTAGTTTTCATTCTAGTTGTCGTCAGGCAGGTGATTTTCGACCACCAAAATTCTTACTACGTTTTTGATGTTGTCCAGGTGTTCGAATTGATGACTTTCGATCCCCAGGTCGTCCGCTTCGTAGTTTCACTTTCGCCCCGTAGTTTACGCCGTCCAAGTAGTCAAATTAATGACTTCCGATCCCCAGGTCATCCGCTTCGTAGTTTTCACTCTCGTTGTCCTCGAGATGTTGATTTCCGGGATCCAGAACTTTCGCCCCGTAGTTTACGTTGCCCAGGTGGTAAAACTGGTGCCTTACGTGCCCCAGGTCTTTCGCTTTGTAGTTTTAATTCTAGTTGTCGTCAGGACGACCTGGAGATCGAAAGTCATCAGTTCGAACACCTGGATATTGTCAAAAACGTAGTGAGAATTCTGGAGGTCGGAAATCACCTGCCCGATGACGACTAGAATAAAAACTACCAAGCAAAAGACCTGGGGAACGTGAGTCACCAGTTTGACCACCTGGACAACGTTGACTACGGGGCGAAAGTCCTGGATCACGGAAATCAATAGCTCGAGGACAACGAGAGTGAAAACTACGAAGCGGACGACCTGGGAAACGTAAGTCACCAGTTGGACCCCCTGGACAACGTAAACTACGGGTCGAAAGTCCTGGATCACGGAAATCGACCACCCGAAGACCACGAGAGTAAAAACTACGAAGCGGACGACCTGAGGATCGGAAGTCATTAATTCGTACACCTGGACAACGTCAAAAACGTAGTGAAAATTTCGCTGGTCGAAAGTCACCTGCCTGACGACAACTCGAATGAAAACTGCGAAGCAAAAGACCTGGGGAACGTAAGTCACCAGTTAGATCACCTGGACAACGTCAACTACGGGGTGAAAGTTCTGGATGACGATAATCAACAACCCAAAGACAACAAGAGTGAAAACTACGAAGCGGACGACCTGGGGCACGTAAGCCACCAGTTTGACCACCTGGACAACGTCAACTACGGGGCGAACGACGTAGGGCACGAGAATGACCGACCGGACGACGTAAAGACTGAAAATTACGAAATAAAAAACCGAAATTTTAGGCAAAGTTCATGCGACGCGGGCACTATCAATTTTTCGGGATTGCTACGAGACTGAGCACGTCACATTACGGCCGTCTAATTGGATTGACTAAACCTTCTATAACTCAAGAACGAGCGGTCCCTCGAAGTTTCTGATAAGGAACTTTATTCTTAGATTTTGATAAGGAATCTGCATGTGAAATCTTTTCCGCGACTTGAGAATCACGCTGTATAATATAAATGATAATGTGATAATAATTAAGGTAAAAAATGAATGTCGTATACTGGCAAAGCGTTGGAAGAACTCGCAAGCCGCAGCTGCGTCCATATTTTCAAGACTTTATTGTCGGTATAGGCTGTAGCAGGCAGGGGAGAGACCGCGTGAGCGGTATAACACGAACCGAACGAATTGAAACGAAACTGAACGGAACGGAACGGTCCGGAATTTTTGGACGAAGAATTGAGAGACGTGCATCGCGCACACGTTTTTTGAATCCGAATAATAGCGTGGCATCCGACTACGTGGAGTTTGCAAAGTACTATTTTCCGACGGTTTAATAGCCGGCGTAGACAGCTACGTCAATATTTAATATCCAGCTGAACAGCTTGACGTAGGAATTTGAATTCTAATTTCACTCTTTCGACTACCTACTTTCACGAGTTTCTTATTATAATTTTACCACCCATATCCCATTGATTTATTCATGAATCGCACACATTTCGGCTTCTCATTTGGTTTTTTTTATTCAATTTCATTTTCCATTTACAAAACTATAATCTTCGCATATCTTACTCGATTGGTATCGGCGGTCTAAATAATTCAAAATTATAAATCTGTATATATACATTTAGAAAAAAAAAAAACCATTCTTTGTAGCTGAAATGAAAAAAAAAATTCACACACGCATATAATATTTAATAACTAAACGGGGAGTCTATTCCCACGTCAATTAACGACTATAATATACCGTGTCGGATATTCCGGAAGTAGAGATCGCAGCGATTGGACCTAAGCGCGGTACACACCTATACATTACGAGCTTAATATTCATCGCTATAATAGTCGGAGATGAACAAGCTTAACAAATTATTATCCTATATCATCCTTCGACAATTAAATTTGAAAAATGAATTCAAACATCATCATGCAAGGTATCTCGGCATAGAATAATTTCGATTTATAAAATTGGCCAAATGTTCAGAATTTTGTAAGAAAAAAGAAAAAAAAAAGAAAAGCGCAAGATGAAAAAAAGAAAAAAAAAAAAAACGCGTCACGGGTCGTCGCTTGATGGTCCCGGTTGTTCAGCCATCTTGATCACTGCGCCAGGACCGATAACCGTCCGTCCGGTGACCGTATATACCGATACATGTTGGGACGGATGATGGTATGTAAGTAAGTATATACGTGGCAAAAGAGGAAAAAGAAGAAATAAGAAGAGGTAGAGCTTATAGCTAACGGTAGAAAAAGTTTTAAATTAAGCAGAGCTGTTCTCGCTCACCGCTTACCCGCGCATACATGCGGCAGCTGTCGCCTGTTTGTTTTCCCTAGTCTTATAGATATACCTATAACGACGAGCGTAAGTCGTTGCAAACGAATAAATGAGGGTTTTATTATATGTATAATATTTATATGTAAAAAATAATAATCTATTTTATTTAGATCTTTTTTTATGAGTATATATGTGTATCTGATCAGGGTGGGCCTTAATTCGGTCATATTCGAATTTCCACGCTCCCATGGGCCAGAACGTCTCCAAATACGTAGAAAAAAAAAATGTAATCAGAACCCAAGGTTCCAATCTCAGTTCTAAGTACTGTCCCAAATCCTTTGAACTTTCCCACCTAAATACCACATGATTTCTAGTACTTTCGAGTTATCTTTTACTTCCTATCGCATTATCGCTTCTCTGAATCTGAAACTCCGTGCTAGGCATCCGTGAAAAATTTACACCTTTTTAACGACAAAATTTTTATTCATCCCGCAATTTGGAGATGAAAAATTTTTTTTCGTGCGCTGTAGCTTCGATACTTACTACTACAGGTAAGGAGTGTACAAAGTTTAAAATTTTTTGGAGCTATACTGCAATGGGAAGAAATAAAAATTAACTGTGAAATGTAAAAAATCGTGTTTTATTAAAATGGAAAAATTCGTAGGCTTTGGGGTGGTGCTTAGAATTGAGATAGGAACCTGGGGTTTTGGTTACATTTTTTTTTTATATATTTGGAGACGTCCTGACCCATGGGAGCATTGAAATTCGAAAATGATTAAATTAAGGACCACCCTAATGTGTATAGTATTATCTCGGTAGATGTATAGGGGTAGATTCAGAGATTGGTATATACGTGCGGGTAAGTATATCGTAAGCAATGAGATCGGAATCAACAAATAGAATAGAATAGAATAAAATAAAATAAAATAAAATAGAATAGAATAGAACAGAATAGAATAGAATAAAAAATAATAGAACACGAACGAACGAACGAACGAACGAACGAACGAGTCCTCCTCCCGGAAGAAAAATGTGTCTGCGCGGAACCTTTTGCTTTGTCGTTAAAATTAGACGATCTTTTCTTAGCGTAGGTATAACGTAAAATAGAACCCTGGCAACTGAAATTAAATACGATCTCAGGGTTATAACATTCAACATTACGCGTATACGGTTGTAACTCTTCAATACCTATACGTATAGATATATGCATAGTAAGAAATGCGATAGATTTGATTAGACAATATAAAAGACAAGCGAAAAAAAAAAAAAAAACGACAAGAAAAGAGAATCAAAGAAGAATTGAAAATGTCGAAAAAAAAACAAATATTCTAATAAATCGTTTCGTTCATTATAACATAATAATAATAATAATAATAATAATAATAATAATAATAATAATAATAATAATAATAATAATGATGATGATGGTAGTAGAGTTTTTTTTTTTTTATCTAATTTACGTTACTCTTCTTTCCACAAGTCATAATCATCGTATAGGTATGCGTTACACATCGTGCGAGTTTAAAAAGAACGTGGGTTTAACACCTTCTATACAGTGTAGGTATTACATACCAACGTGTAGGTATGTACTTCATACGTATGTATATATATACATATATATGTATAATTTAAGCGTATAAATCATCTCTACGAAAACAGACATAATTTTTCTTAATTTTTTTTTTTTTTTTCTTTTTGGATCGTAGATAAGGTTGACAACTAGTAGTGCGTTACGCTGTACATTAATATAATAAAACGTTGTAACTACTCGTATACTGTATAAGTAAGCAAGCTTGGGGTCCCCTCGAGTTGTATAATTATATATTTTTATTCACATTTTATATTATATTATATTATACTATATCCCCTTCCATCTTTATATACATATACATTACAATCTCTCACTCTATCTCTCTCACATTTCAAGAGTTAGTTACCCAAAAAATCCAGACAAGACGACGACTCCTGCTGCTGCTGCTGCTGCTGCTGCAGCCATGAGCCATCGCGAGCGAGACCCACGCGGTGCTATTTCACACGACATTATACACATTCCTTTAGTCTGACAGCTGACAGCCGACGATTCATTTATTCATTAACAAACTAATTAATTATTTAATTAATTAATTATGAGGTTATTTTATTATTTATGAATATTTTTTTTTCATTCTTTTAGTTTAGTTTGAAGTACAAAAAAAGAAAAACTTAAAAAAAAAAACTTTTAAATACAATATTGAAGAACAGTTTTAAGCTATAAAAATAAAGAGAGAAAAAAAAAAGAAAAAGAAAGAAGGAATAAAATCCTATAATCTAGGCTGGCTGCGTCACGAATCAATTACATAATTCGTGACAATTTTTATCGCGAAACGTTCGATGCGGGGCGTATCCTCGTTAAATATAATAAATACACATATTTTATATAGTTATACGCATGTATACATTTTTTTATTTTTATTTTTTATTTTATATACTTCAATTAGTCTTTTTTTTTTTTTTCTTTTTTATCGAAAATCAAATTCTAGGACGTAGTTCTTGTGTCTCTATATTTTAATTCCGATCAAGTCCGCAAAAAACACCTGGTTAATAATTTTCAATGTTTATAGTTAATATCAAAGGTTCGTTAGTGGCCGTAAAATTCGACTTTCTTTCTTTCTTTTTTTTTCTCCAAAATTCACTGTGATTTAATTATCTAAAAAAGAAAATATACACTTTCGGCAATGGGGTAAAAACCGCACTTCAAGATCTCCAGTCAGGAGCGCAGATTCGAAGTAGATTCAGATCCAGATCCAGTAGATGCAAGGGATACGGGTGGTAGGTAGATGTGCACATGCGTATATTGTAGATATTGTTGATATCGGAATTCTGACGACATCTTTACCTGACAGTATTAGAAGATCAATTTCAATCTAATGCTGCCCGGTAAGATGTGAACAGATAATCCGGCCACAGGCATCTCGCCTCTTATATATATAAACACCCATCCTCCCGCAGCAGACTAGATGGTTATGCGTCTTCGTTCGTTAAAATTCTTCCCACCTTCAGTTGAAATCGGCAAGAAAAAAAAAAAAAAAAAAAAAAAAAAAAAAAAAAAAAAAAAAAAAAAAAAGAGGATAAATTTCGCCTATTTTTTCAATAAAAAATTAAAAGCCTGATGATAACGATAATAATAATTTACATTCAAAAGATAAAGAATCCTGAAATCGATATACTAAATCGGAGTTTCTTTTCCTATTTTTTTTATATATACATATATTTATTTATTTATTTCGAGGGACCGCGGGTACGATGCTTAGTCTGGAATGACGACACCTGCATGTAAATTACGGTATTATAGGTAAGGTACTACTCTCCCCGAGTTTGAATATACTTAAAGAGTTAACGCGTAAGATAGAGTATGTGTGTATGTGTGTGTGTGTGAGGTATAATTGTATATGTGGAGATGTATTTTAGTGTATACATATATAATATATAGGTATACATATTATGTACGGAAATGCAGACGATTTAGTATAAGTGCGTGTGAGGATATAGACGAAGAAATCCAACCCACCATGATGCGAGAGATGGAAAGAAACATAAGAAATAAGAAATAAAATTATAAAAAAATTTAAAGAAAAATAAGAAAGAAAGCGAGAAATAGGGAGGCTGGCGCGGCGTGCCAACGTTTTAGAGTCCCAACCAAACCGCTATCTCTCTCATACTCCTTCTCTGGGCGCTCCTTATTTATTGCTAGTATTAATACCGAGTCCCGTGTAGTCGGTGATTATATAAAACCTGCTTCTTTTCTCTCTTCTCTTTTCACTCTCGTCTCTCTTTCCTACCCCTTCCAAAAGAAGAAGAAAAAAAGGAAAAAAAAACACCAAGATCTCTTATCGTCGTCATTCGTGTAACGACTTTACATACATACATACATACATACATACATACTGATAGACGAATAATAATCTTTCACCTCGACCCTTTTTTCTCCTTATTTTTACCTTCAATTATGCGAATATATAGGTATACATGTAGAAATTCTTTTTATTCACGCTTTCACGGATTCGCGTAATAATTGGACATTTTTATTATAAACCTTGAACATCAGACAATATCATCATCACCATCATTAATTAATGAAATAATTAATTGCTTGATTATTTAATTAATTAAACGCATTAGTGGAAAATGAAAATGAAAATAAAAAAAAAAAATTCAAATCACTTTCTAATCTCGTTACTCTATATATAGTATATAGTTTTTTCTTTAATATGAACATCCTCAATTTTATGCGAATCCTTCTTTCTGATATCCAGAAATAATTATTATTAACGTCCGTATAGTGTATCGATATCTTACCTAGATATTATAAAAAACGTGGATGGTAGTCCCGGGTATTATAGAACATCTATTCAATTTATCGTTAATAAATGGAACGAAAAGAAAAGAAAAGAAAAGAAAAGTTGAGTGAAGTAAAGTAAAAAGTAGAACATTAGGCGAAGGTTACATGTGTAATATTAATAAATATGAAGATGGTATGATATATAACTCGTCGTGAAGATTTAATCTCGTTAATGTAATTCGGTGATGATCGGACGAAGAAAAATCTTTGATTTCTTTTCTTTTTTTTTCTTTGTAATTGTTTTTCCGTTAAATACAAATAATTTTTCTTTTTTAATTATTTGTACACATCATATGAATACCAGATTGAGAAACTATCCGCGCGATAAGATAAGGTATAAAAGAATACAGGTAGTATATCTGAATTTCGAAGTAACTAAATGGTAGTCAGAAATATATCTACGAGTTTGGTAGAAATAACTTGACGATATTACCATACTAATTAGTTAGAAATTAGTTAGAAATTTATTCTCTATTTTTCTTCTACTCCTACCTGTAGTTTTGAAATGAAAATAAAAAAGTTAAGTGAAAAATTATAGTTGTGTTATTTCGTCTATTTCACATTCTCTCGAAACCACAAAAAGGGCTAAAAACAAGAAAGAAAAAAAAAGCAAAAGAAGAAGAAGAATTAGAAAAAAGAAGACGACGTATTTGAAAGCGGTCGAAAAACATGTGCGGGCTTGAGAGCCGCGCTTCGGTAATGGGAAGACTACAAAGTGCAGTTAGGGTGCAGCCCTAAATCCACACACTAAAATTAGGTGGTATTTTAACCGTAAAGTTCACCGTTTAAGCAGCAAGCAACAGCGGCAGTCAGTAGTAGTAGCAGTAGCAGTAGCAGTAGCAGTGGAAAGCGCAGAACGGAAGAGCTGATTATTAGTCGCTCGTATACATATCTCGATGTGTATAGTAAAGTAGATAGGTATAATTAGGTCCCGTTTATTTTTCGCGTTAAAACCAGCCCAAAAATTGAATAAAAGTTTCGAAGAAGTGAAAAGAGAGATAGAGAGAGAGATATAAAGATAGAGAGTAAAGAACAAAAAAAAATCGGGCCATTCAATGAGCGATTTATTACTTAGCAATAAAATACAATATATGAAAAGAAGCAAATTCATGAATTAATTCGATTGTAACGTAGCGTTTGATCGTTTGAAAAAAATAAATATATAAATAATGATAATAGGTTCCTTTTCAACATCGTGATTACGATTAGGTATACATACATACATACATACGTAGGTAGGTATATGTGTAGATATTCAGTTGGGAGGGGGGGGGGGGGGTATAATTTAATTAGTCCCAACTCCCGGCGAAATGTGATAATAGAATGACCGCAACGAAGGCTATACATACGGTATACAACGAAAGGTCGATCTTTTGTTGGTAGAGGATAAGAAAAAAGAAAAAAGAAAGAAGAAAAGAAGAAAAAGAAAAGAACAATTGTGGGAGCGGGAAAGGGAGGTAGAAGTTGTTACAATACTCCGATATGTATGAATATAAAGATATTGCGGCAGGAAATCTGTATACCAATAAGTTAACAATAAGTAATAAGAATTTGATTTCATTTGTATTATAATCTTCATGATAATAAGAGAATAAAAGAGAAGAGAAAAGAATAAAAAATAAATAAATTATAATAAGAAAATTGACGGAGAATAAAGAAAATATTTCGCTTTGAATCAGCAACTGTAATTAGATAGTTATGAACACTTTCTAAAATCTGTAGAGACATCGGTTTATATATATTATATACTATATACACCTATAAGCGCGCGATACTGAAAATCGACTAAGTAACGTAATTATATTTGATTTATCGTTCAACGATCGTCTCAAGTCGATAGTTATTGACGATAATTGGACAGGACATTATATTCTCAATAATACGTTAGATTAACCGCCTATTTATTTCTGGTATTATATATTATAAGTAATTAAAATTATTCTCTATAAATATATTTATTTCATTTAATATTTGAATTTAAACAACGAAAGATGAGTATATATGGATACTTTAGTAGAACTTAATCAACCCTGTAAAAACCGTATAGTACTATACGTACACGAGCAAGTGAAAATATATTATATACCATAGAAAAATATATTGGTTTTGGTTTTTCACTCACATTTCGCTGTCTTCTTTCTTCATCTACTTAATATTTCTTCTCGTATACATACTACTATCAGTATAATCTATAAAAAAAAAAAAGAAAAAGAAACAAAAATTTATTTTTTTTAAGTATGTTTCTTTGACCAGCTGTATCGCAGTTGCAGCAGCGAAAGCAGACGACGAGAATGTCGGATAAAAAAAAAAAAAAGAAACAACTACGATATGTTATACGTAATAAAATAAAATTAACTTTACAGTTAATATGGATGTATGAATAAAATATGCAAATAATAAATATGCGAGTATCATTTTCAACTAAGTAAGTGTATTTAAAGAAAAATATCGTTTAACTCGTTAATCCGGTTATTTATTTTATTTTATTTTATTTTATTTTATTTTATTTTATTTTATCTTATTTAGTTATTTTATTCATCTTCTTTAGTTTAAGTTAAATATCATATATGAAATCGCGCACTAGAAATATAACGCACTCGAAGCAATAATTGTTAGAAAGGGGGCGGGGTGGCTAAAGATGGTGAAATAAGTATTCTGATATTTCTCAATTTTAACATGACATAACATATAGCTACCCATAAACCATCACGGTGATCGGTGCACGGAATCGTCGGTGAATCCACTCGCGTATATACTATGTGTATTACAAAAACTGAACTATAATTAAAGATTCCCGAATTTTATAGTACAATATCACTTTTATTTTATTCATATATCAAACGGACGAACGAATAAACTAGGTAGTTAGAGCAAGTGAAGAAACTTATTCAAGAGCTTATGAGCCGACCTTACGCCGCTAACGAACGACGCGAACTGAGGCCGCGCTAACGGGTAATAATAAACCAGGATTGAGAAAACGTGGCGCACCGCGTCGCGGCTAAAGCCGTAGTGGGGCTCGGGGGACGAAAGACGACTGGTTCTGCATGCGAGGGTGGGGGCTGCCGGCTATACCACGTGATCGAGAGTTCGAATGACCGTGATGCGAGGTTATGCTATACTTTACGTACCAGAGAAAGACGGGTTGCCTATTGTTGGGCGCTTGACGAAAATTTGGGCATATATTGTGTAGAGCCGTTTCTTTTAGTTTATCTAACTTCTAGTTCCCATAAAAATGTATTTTCCTAAATAATCTATAACTTATCATGAGTTAATAGCGTCTTACTCAATTCTTGGGAGGAATAATTTTATGGATATTTTATAACCGGGTTTAATACGTGTTATATCGTTTACGTAACGATGCGTTTTAAAACCAAAGTCTTTTTTATCTAATCTATTTGACCCGCGTGAACTTAAGAACATTAATTCGTGTCCCAAACGGGAGCAAGTTATCGCTTAACAGTCGATATGCCGTTATTATATACACGTACTTGTCTTGTATAATCACGATTAACGAGTATACTTAAATCGTGTAACTATTTCGTTCGTGTATAATTAGTTATAATTAAGAACGACGGGTGGAGGAACGGCTTATTGCTATAATCGTCGTTTATAATCATGCGATATCGAATATTATACTTGACTGTCTCGAATTTATATACGCAATCACCTTCATTAAACACGATAATATTTTTCTTGAAATGAAATTTTATATTTTTATTATTTTGTAAAAATTAAATAAAATAAAACATGATGTATGGAACGACTAATCAATGTATTAATATTTTTTACTTTTCATCCCTAATCGGCGATACAAAAAAAGCATTCGTTCCGTATTTTTTTTTCATCATCAACTTCTATAAATCAAATATTCTCGATTGACTATTCCAGCATCACTGATTGACCCTGCTAACAGAAGGACGCAATTTTTGATGATGAATGATCTCAAGAAATTAGGTATCAGCTTTCAACAACCCTAGGAGTTCATTTTATTTACAAATTTTTATAATGTGATTTTTTCAACGAATAAACTGTATCAATTCCATTTTTTTAGTTATTACGAGTCTCGATGGAGGTTTGCAGAATAACAGATGCTGAAGCTTCGCTTCTCCACTAATAAACAAATGTTTGAAATTAGGAACACCGATTTTTCGATCACTTTAAAGTAAACATTTACTAGACATTAATAAATACCAATGACCTTTCAAGTGTAGATCGGAATTCCACGTTTATAATACGACATACTGATTTGCGGGACGGAAATTTCTCATTCGAACTTCCGCTGTCCTTCGGAACAGAATAGCGTCAGATCCACTTCAAATTATGCAGCCTCCTACAAACCGGAATTCTAAGTTATCCGTATGAAAATCGAACATCTAATTCCTCCGCACATTTCAGGAGATACGAAATTTCGGAATTTCTGCAAGATTTGAAATGAATCCAACCATAGACAAGCTCTACTCTGCGAAAGTATAAATACAAGTGTTCTTCGCTTTGGTACTAGGCATTCGTTTTAGAATTTTATTTCGGGATGATTTCAACTGTAAGTGTTAAAATAAAATAATAATAATAATTTTTCTTTACACATTTTGAGCAGAAAACGGTTATCTTTTCTGATAACTTCGTGTAAATCCGGAAATTATTGAATAGTAATCGATGCCTGCGGAACTGGTAATTTCTGTAAAAATATTTTCCAAATTTTCTATTTTCTTTTTCCCGCTAATTGATTAGATTTTAATTTAAATAGCCAGATTCCTCAGTCGGATGAAGTTTTTCACTAGAAAATCTAGTCACCGGTTTTTCCTTGAGGTAAATAATTTTCGCTGGTCATGTCGAGGTAGAAAATAAACAATGCAACTTATAGATATATACTAAGATCTTCTTGGCGCCGGTAGCGGCTCGTGCCAAGACAAAGTGTTCCAAGAAAGCTGCAAGTTCTCTGCTGCATGCTACTCTGCGTCACCCCGTTTTCCAACCGCGCTTTTACTTTATGCATTTCACATACATACGCATATAGGTGCCGCGCGTCTCCGTTAGCGCCTTCTCAAGTTCCAAACTCGGTTTTTACTATTTTTTAAAACTATTTTTTAAATTCGAAATAGAAGCGGCTTCTTTTTCTTTTTGATTCTGTATATGTTAGTCTCTAAATCGCTGACTGACGTACCTATTTATTCCTTAAATTTTTCCAAATATAGGTATACGATTGTTTCTAATATTACAAATATTAGAAATAATTCGTAAGCTGCGAACGGTAAATTTTCTAGATAAGAGATAAATTTACAGATAAAGAAAATATTTAGGGAAAATTTTCGAGGAAGTATACCTATAGACGAGGAGTAGGTACCGGAATATTTATAAAACAGCCGCCTCGCGACTAACATAACGGTGGGTGGCAGTAGCGGTCGCGGTCAGTGACTTTGCAGCGTCGCGACGCGCCCGCGCCTTCAGACCCTTCGCGTTGTCCGTCGACGTGCGATTCGCGCCATTGTTCTTTTTTGGCTGACTCACCGCGTAAATTGCAAACCACTGTAATTACGGGCAAAAATTGATATATATATATATATATATATATATATATATATCCGTTAAATCGAAACCTACGTATTATGCATAATTATATCCGCGTCTTTCTCCCGATTTTCTCCGTCGATTATTACTTTGATTTTTTTCAATTAAACTGGAATTTAAAATTCCATTATTTCCCGCAATATTTCTGATACACATATTTATTATAAAAGTGCGAATAGCCGGAGTTCAATCGATACACCTATACGTATAGAGTTTCCTTCAATTTCTTATCGTCAGTTCTTCTCCTCCTTATTTTATTTTATTTTATTCTTCCTTTTTTTTTTTGTTGCTTTTATCTTTTTTTTTTCGTTAGACCGAGATAACGCCTCAAGGAATTCGGAGCTCGTGTTCAACGAGAGGCAGGCAGGGGTGCGCCGAACGAACGAAATGACATGACGCAACCCTATCACGCGATATACTATATTTGATAAAGCCTGAAAATAACAGGACTTTTCCTTATAACGTCGAATTTCGCGAGCTGAATTCCACAAATGACTGAATTTCGTTCTACCCTCTCTCTCTCTCTCTCTTCGTAATTATTAGAGTTGATTAATTGGCAATGAAATCTATCAATAATGATATAAAAATTGTTGCAATGGATACGCGTATGGGTATAACTGAATTGCATAACTATTTGAATAAGTTTTTTCCTGAAATATGTGAAGGAAAAAAAAATGGTGTACTGGATGAATTAATTGAATGACATAACGCGGAATTAAAGACTATATTACACGGGTTATAATGTGCTGCAGTAGTCAGTCCATATGCGCGTAAACATAATACGGAAGGGCGTCGCGGCGTCGCCGACGTCGATCAAGAGACTTGATTAAACGAACCCCCGTTGTTAAACCCCGCCACTCCTTGACAAAGACGGAAAAGTTTGTTTCAGGGTGGGTCTCGACGATTGGAGAGAGCGATATATATGTATAATTAGTCCATCGTTTATCTATCTCTCTCTTAAATTTTTGCCCTGCAATTTTCTTTAGGACTCGTTACATAATTTTTTGATTAATCGTTCATTGAAAAATCTGTTATTTAACTCATACTGAGAAATATGTGTAAAATATAAATGCAATGTCTACAGATTTTTGTCTTCTTCTTCTTCTCCTTCTTCTTATCTGGTTAGCAACAGAGCTCGAGCGATAAACGGTCGAAAAATAAGTAATTTATTTTATTATCGTCAAAGAGTTTCTCGTATCGTACGTAACGCAGAGATTGCAGGGTATGACGGGTCACAATGATATATAGAAACGATCGCTGGACCCCGAAGATCGGAGCGATGATTAAACATATGGTATATACATATACATACTTGGTTTATAACGACATATATCGGCGTATACTATATGGAGAAAAAAACTTTGACAGATAGTCGATAATTCGAGAAATAATTTCTGAGCTTAAAATTTTTCAAGTCTGCTATACTATGACCGCGGTTATCGGAAAACCGTATAACACTCTCGTTTCTCAACGACAGCTCAAGCTACGGCGTGTACGGGTCTGGGTCGACACATCCGCTTACGTCATACGGACCCTATGACCCCGTAGAATTTTACTTTTGTATAGCGCAGGGTAATTTACATCACGATTTATTACCGGCGAATTAAACGACTTAAGAGACTCCGGAGTCTTGACAGTAAATTTTTTTTTTTTTTCATTATTATATATATAGGGTAAAATGATTATAGGTACTGTACTATATCCAATGAATTAATTTATCAAATATATTGTTATTTTTCATTTTCATACCAAATGGAATAAAATGCGGAGCGCTTAATTTTCCCACGTGTTGATACGTATGAGTAAAGTGAAATTCATTAATTTTAGTCGGTCTAGCGATGAATGACACGTGACAGCTGTACCACGCTCGAACGCATTATACGACAACATATACCGCTAATCCGATTGCTGAGTGATTTATTGTCTTGTTATTAACTTAGTTACTATACCTACTTCAATTCGTCTATTTGCGCTACTCCGATTCTCTGTGCGGTTTTCTCGTATAGGAATTCTTTCTCCAATTTGAAATAAGACGGTTTTTATCGCGAGAATAATTGTATTCAAATTTTTAATATCAAGAAAGAAGAACGAAGTGCAGTTTCTGAAATTTAATAGTTCGGTTGCATAACATCAGGCGCTCTAAACGCACCGTATACAAATTTTATAATCGACTGATTTTTTGTTTCGTTTTATTATAACAAGAATTTTGTTTACCGATAAAGAAATATGAAAAAAATATGAGTTCTCTTCAATTTTTGTTCTCTTGATTTTTCGTCGCGGCTTCTAATCGTCTATTCCATGAAATCTAATCACTGATTCGTTTTACCAACAAATGGAAATATTTCAAATAATTATTATCGTATGTATAATTTAGAGAGAAAGAAAATTTGGTTTTCAGTCTTCTGCGGGACTATGAAGAAGTAGCATCGTCTTTGAAACTGAGGGGCTGTTAGACGGCTAAGAAGACGCCACACCGTATCTATTATAATCTTACGACTCGAGCCAATCTCGGCGACTCAGTGTCACTGGGAACTACGGCTCTCTGATTCACTAAAATAGAAATATAATTCGCAATATCAAGCCTGTAGAGTTGACGATTGAGCTAACGGTATAACTATAGCATGCAGCCTGCTGTGGGGAAACAAAAGTGTTGTGACTCGTTTATCTGTTTCTTCAGAAGAAATTCCGAAGAAAAAATTGTTACTTCATTTTCTTTGCTATTCTTATAAGTTTGGGAAAAAAAATTTGACCCAAAAAAAAAGAAAAATACATATTTATAAATTCCAATTCCGATAATTTTTGCATCCAAAAAAATTTCTGTATCATTTATTGTAATTTTTCTTTTCTTTTTCTTTATGGATGAATAATACCATATGTCCAGATATTTAACATACAAAGAACTTCTCTGTATAAATCGGTCCGCCGCGTGGTAGGTATCTTGTCTCCTATTTAGCTCTCGAACTGTCTGCGTACCATACGCGTTATCTTTGACCCAACGCCTTAAGATAACCCTGTGCAAGCTTTGCTGCTGATGGACACGGGCGTTTATTGGACCCTGACAGACCCGGTCGTGCCGAGATTTTCTTTTATGTATATTATACTACATCGACATTATAATATAAAGTTATGAGAAAAAATTTCGGGAATCTCGACGCGTTTATTTTTTAGTATTCTGCGGTGGTAGGATTTTGGTTCTCGAAATTATATACCTACTTTCATCTACGCAAGTGATTTGATAGTTTTAGTTTAATCAAATACCTGAGTTCGTTATACTATGTAAAATCACGATACAGAAAGACGGAATATATTTCGAAAAATTTAGCATTTTCGTTTCAATTTTAAACTCTTCTCAATTTTTTTTTTTTTTTTTTACTTCGTCATACTTAGGCACGATTGAAACAATTTTTTCATTCGCCATTGAGTTTCAGACCCCAAGACTAAAGTCGATAAATTAATATAGTATAATAAAGAGCGTGACTAGATACTATTGGGTATATCCGTACCGAGTGCAGTTCTATTTTAGTGTCCAAAATAAAGTACGTATGCAACAACGATTTCAAAACAATGCTAATACTTATGTATTACGCTATGTATAAGATTCTGCTACAGGTGTCTTGCGATAAATTATCCAAATGTATTCTCATGCATTACAGAGTTAACGAAATAAATTTCGAAATTGAAGAATTCATGGCATACGATGTGGAACAGATTGTTATACAAACAACAAGACTGAATATAGTTCGACAAATTTATCATGTGACTAAAAATACGAAATGCTGACGATACAGTGAAGGGGAGCGAGGGAGGAAGACAAGATAAAGATTATACTTTATTTCAGGAATATTAAATTACTTATATATATGTATATATATATCATGATTTACGATACTGCGAATTAAAGAATCGACCTGATTAACTGTACATAGATGCATAGTATTATATGCATAGATTGCAGAAATTGTTTTCGTAAATTTCCTTTCGAGTATTATATATTTTTTTTTTTTTTTGTTCAACTAATTGCAATGCGCATCGCTTCACATATGTACGAAGATACAGCTGCAGTTATATAGTGCTAGTTGCAAATGCGAAAAATAAAATCTTCTGTGTCACGATTTCTAAATATAGGAATGATGACAGTGCTGCGGATAGATAGGAACGAGGTTGGCCACTTTGGAACATATTTATATTGTGACCAGCACTGAACTTAGGGCAAGGTGGACGGCGCGATCACCCAGGGGCCTCGACAAAGGTGCGAGATTCTGTTAGAAAATTTGAACTACTCCAAAATTATTTATATTCTTGATTTCGGTGATGTGATATTAAAGTTTAATTATTAAAAATTTACTCGAATCACAGTGATAATTTATCATTTCATTTTCTGTTGGAGTAGATGGAACTTCCTCATATCAGAGTCCGAACATAGACGTTCAGAAAGAATTCTGTTCAAATTGCAACCAACTTGTCTTGGTCTGTCCAACTCATTGTTTGTAAAATTATTTATATTACGTAGTATATCATTGTAATACGAATGTGGTTTGTATGACAATGACCTGTATGCCAGGAAAAAAAATAAAATCACCCGATCAATTGCGATGGATGTATATTTGGTAGATAACTCTAAAAATGAGTAATATTGTATCAATGCTGCAGAAATAGAATCCTAGTCATTCCGATAATCAGTCGTTCCATAATTTTCCACTTTTCCCTTCTTGCGTCTCTTTATTTCAGAACTTGATAAATGCGTTTTGAAACAGCGCTAGATAATTGGAATAAAAGCTAATTGAATTTCCAGCTACTGGGGCATTAGTCAGTTCATTATTTTCCATTTTATCGGCTCTGTTTGTGAAATGGCTAAATTCATGATTAGATTACAAGTACACTAGCATTTTTAAGAGTTCGAATAATTTCAAATCAAAAAATGCTCCTGGTATCGGGAGAACATCTGACCTGAGAAAATGTTCTGAAATTTTTGGTTGGGGAAAGAGTCGTGTATCGATGTAGGCATGCATCGCTATTTCATGCACGTCGCTTATAGCTTATCTATACTAGCATTTTTAAGAGTTAGAATAATTTTAAGTAACGAAAATCTGATAGTTGAGACTTTTATTCGGAGTGATATGTCTGGCAGTTGAGATTTTTTTCGGACTCGTATTTCTGGCAGTTGAGACTTTTTCGGACTTGTATTTTTGGCAGTTGAGACTTTTTTCGGAACGATATTTCTGGCAGTTGACACCTTATTTTTGGGAGTTAAGTTTGAGGCGTCAACTGCCAGAAATGTGACTCCGAAAAAAGTCTCAACTGCCAGAAAAACCACTCCGTTTTCTGGCAGTTGAGACTTTTTTCGGAATCACATTTCTGGCAGTTGACGCCTCAAACTTAACTCCCAAAAATAAGGTGTCAACTGCCAGAAATATGACCCCGCAAAAAAGTCTCAACTGCCAGAAAAACCACTCCGTTTTCTGGCAGTTGAGACTTTTTTCGGAATCATATTTCTGGCAGTTGACGCCTCAAACTTAACTCCCAAAAATAAGGTGTCAACTGCCAGAAATATGACCCCGCAAAAAAGTCTCAACTGCCAGAAATGTGACCCCCAAAAAAGTCTCAACTGACAGAAAATTTACTCTGAAAATAAGGCATCATCTGTCCGGCTGCGCTGCTTCATGCACGTTGCTATATAGCTCAACAATACTAGCATTCTTATGAGTTAGAATGGTTTTAAGTCAAAAAATGCTCCTGGTATCAGGAAAACATAAAACCCGAGGAGGTGTTCTGAAATTTCCGGTGAGGGAAAAGAGTACTGTATCGACACAGTCATGCATGCGCTGCTTCATGCACGTCGCTGTATAGCTTATCTATACTAGCATTTTCAAGAGTTAGAATAATTTTAAGTCGAAAAATACTTCTGGTATCAGGAGAACATCTAATCCATGGAGGTGTTCTAAAATTTTCGGCGGGAATAAGCATGCATATGTAGCTGGCTATCGCTTGTTTGATATTTTAAATAAAAAGTTGCAAGGATAGGAAAGTGGAAAATAAGGTAGCAATTCGTTATTGGTATATTTGACAATTTATTGATTTAGAATCGTTATATATTATAATTATTCCTTGAAAATAAATATGTTACATATTGCAATTGATCGTTTTCCTCCTAGCATACAAGTTATCATAATCTCAATAACATTTTTATTACAATAATACACTAACTACCATAACTAATTTTACAAAAAATGAGTTGTACAAACACCAGCTCGTTGCAATTCGAGTAGAATTCTTGTTGGGCGGAGTTTTTTGTACTCTGATTGAAGTTCATTCAACTGTAACAGAAGGACAAGCGTTATAATACCACAATCATTCTCCAAATTACTAGAAGAACTATAGTCAAGAAGAATCTTTTTTCGCTAACGAGTACTTAATCTGGTTTGCAACAACTCCTCTACATTTTTGATATTTCTATTAAAATACCTGTCACAATCCGCCGATCATAGTTCGTTAACGGTACCCCCCATATGAACCCTTTGACGCCACGAAGGTCACTAACGTCACGACAGGTGCTCATATTCCAGCTCAATCCTCCCCTTGCTGTCTAGTCTTGTCAGCGGGGTGACAAATGGTATCGCCATCTCGCAGTGGAATTGACGAACTACTTTTGCCGCAATCAAGGTACGCCTTGCGGTATACAGCCCGCATGTTATAATGGAGAAGAAGTTGCGTACAATAAGGCGTACTTATATTTAAGTAAAAAAGTAGTTCGTCAACTCTACTGCGAGATGGCGATACCATTCGACACCTCGTTGACACAACTAGCCAAGCAAGAACACTGACCTAGGTCATGGGGCACCTGTCGCGGGGTCAGTGGCCCTCGTGGCGTCAATGGGTTTGTATGGGGGTTGTTTCAACGAGATTTAACCGTGTCAGGCATCTAACAAGAAATACTTCGAACCCTGAAGCAAATGAAAATATCCATTTGTTACGAATACATATTTATTTATAGGAAATAATTAATAATTATGCATAACATCGATGCCAGTATATTATGTATCAATTCTGTACCAATAAATTCCCAGATATTTCAATAATTAATTGCTTTGTCATTTCCCAATTTTCCCTTACTGCGACTCCTTTTTTTAGGTATTGTAATCCAGCGTCTCAAAACATAATAATATGATATGGCATATAGCTGTTAATTTTTTTTTTTTTTATATTATCAAATTTATATAAATATTATTCAAATATACATTCTATTACATATTATTTATACTTTATGAGGCACATATATTAATATTGATAGATTTCCTTCAAGAAAAAAAAACAGATAGCAAACTATATTCACATATTTACTTATTCAAATTTAAATACATTTTATATTCATTTTGAACGTTAGTTTTTATTATATTATCAACTCCTTGTACTTTAATATTTAATTTTACATTCTATACCATACTTTGTACTATATCGAAGGCACATATTGTTAGGATTATCTAATAATAAATTATATTTACGTATTTATCTATTTATACAGTTATATATTAATTCTGAATATTAGTTTTCGATTATATTATTTATTCTCTTTTTAAAAACTTTCCTCATCGCTGGTCAGCAGATGCTCATAGTTCTGTGTTGCCTGAAAAGAAGATAAAAAAGAATATTTCAACATTTTTAAAAAATCATTAAATCAATGAATACAATCATACATTAAATTCACAGCAATTTTACCATGAAATAACTTGGTGGTTTCAAGTCCAGCTTCTTTCCCTCCGTCAAAGGTCCAGCTGAGTCGATTTGTGCTATAAAACTATTTCTGTTCTCTTTATACATCCTACTGTCATCTTCGTCAGACAATTTGGACAGTCTAGACAATCGTTTCATTTCACCGATTCTCCTGTTTTCCTGATTAGAAAACCAATCTGGCAATGGCTTACGCGTTGCACTTTTTCTCAGTTCGTGATAATTGGTCGCATTGGATGATGGGTTTGGTTCTCTCGCAGTGAATTCAGAGAGAGCTCTGAGGTACCTAGAATCTCCTGTTACTTTTTCCCTATTTTCAGTCCTTAGTAAATTTTCTGACATTGACTTGTGCCCTGTGACGTCGAACCTCTTTGCAGCTCTCATCATTGACTGCATTTTAAAATCAATCGAATTTATACCGAGTCTGAAGTTATTAGAACTCTTTACCACTCCCTCAAACTTCTCGGTCTCTTTCGCGGGCTGTTTTTTATTCCCGATATTATCCGCCCCTTCATTACAGTAGCTATCAATTTTTTCAAACGAATGTTTCTTCGGCGTAGAAGGCTGCGAATCTGGTATAATTTCATCCAAAGATTCGTCTCCTAACTCGGTAATCTTTTCCTCAGACAATTTTCTATCTGCGATTATATCCACGATCGGATCGCTGTCTAGTCTCAGTCCGACGACTTGTTTTTCACGAGCCATAAATTTTCTTTTATTAAATCGCTCCTCTGAAATATCTGTTAAATCATCCGAAATTATGCTTAGTGTATCTTCTAAGCCCTCCGTATTGTCTTTTCGTTCAACACGGGTCGTGGTATCCGTAGTAACGGACAGCGCTGTATCAGTCTGTGAATCTTCGTCGATAGACTTTTTCTGACTTGAATATGGTCTCGGCGCCACTTTTTCCTGTAGTAATTTTTCATTCGCTGCCTTGGAGGGTCTCTTCGCACTCAACGGTGTAGGTTTTTTCAAATTCGAAGACAATTTGTTGCAGGACTGATCTTTCACAGCCATTTCCTTAGTCTGGATATTCTTCACAGTTTGTGATTTGTTTATACCGCTAGGTCCTGCGACTGTAAACATTGAAGACAAATTTTCAGTGTATTTTCGAACTTTGATGAGAATATTTCTAGTATATAAAGTAAAATTTTAGTCGACGCACCGCTTTGAGGAAATTCTTCACTGCTTCCGTGGCCAGCTCGTGGAGCAGTTAGTTTAGCTCGTGAGTTAGTAGATTGATTTTGGAATCGTTGAGCAAGCCTCCATGAGTGGTAATTGTATTTTTTTAATCGCTGTGAGATGGTGAGGCGCAAAGCAGCTCGGGCGATTTCACATCCTTTTAAAATTGCTGTTTGTTGTTGAGCCGTTAGTCTTTTTCCACGTACTTTAGACTAAAACAGAAAAGTTGCATCTTTTGTAGAGAAGAATAATAAAAAAAAAAATACATAGCTAGTTAATAATGATCAGGAACCTATCTATATGCACCTTTAGAACAAAAGAAGGGTCATTGTTCTCGAATGCTTTGATCCAGGCGCTTTTGATCCATGCTCTAGTGACTGTGGTTCCGTTGAAAAACGTCACGTTATACTGGGTCTGTAAAGTTTAATACAGTTTAGAAAACCAGGCAATGATACGGTCTAGCTGCGAGTTCGCAATTGGCTAATTATTTATCATATGAAATCTTCTCACTGGAACATTTGTGTTGGCTTTATCAAACCAATAGTAAGTCTCGAATTCAGGACAAAAGTCAACCATTGCCGGGCTCCAGGGACACCCTATTACTTTTGCCCACACAATACATCCAGCCTTGAATTTACTCTCTACAAATATCTCGCCTTCATCAAGTTCCACACGTTCTGGTGCAGAACAGTTATTTGCTGACCGATCTGTAAGAAGACACAATATCGTATGGATATATGGATTTGTTGAGGTTTTAGCTCAACAGCTGATAAACATTCGAAATCTTATTGTATATTTATCGCTAGGTTTTCCTTTATAGAGGAAATAACGTATTCTGATGAGTCTATGTCTTTCAGATGGATCACTCACCAGAATTCATGTGGCAGTACCATTCCTTGGGAACTGCGAGAGGGTCGTCGAAGTCAAGAGAGTAACGCCACTTCTTGCAATTTGGTTTACAGCATTCGATCCATACTCCAACTTCGTTGGGTATTAGCATGTTCATAACATTCATTGTGGTCAGTTTTTTTTCTATGAATATCGAGGCAGTTTTATCCCTGAAAAACGAGCGAGAATCAGTTAAAAGAGCGATAGACTCTGAGAAAACAGCGAAATGGGCTCTTTGCTTAATGGATTAGATATAAGTGAATAAAATGTAACACAGTTAATCTTTTCAGTGTGAAATTATACGTAGTATTATATGAGTATACATTTGCCGTTGGAATAGATGTTACAGTGATACAATTAAGATATGAATATTATTTACTATTCGATACAATTATTCGTTGATTAAGTAAACGTTCTACTACATCCTGAAATGAGTTAGTTTTCCTATCTTAGATAAATTTATAAATTCTTCTCTATTTCTATCAGTATTCTTCATAGATTTGTTCTTGGATAATTCAGAGCTAAATTCTGCATCTTCCAGATCGTTTTCCGTCCCAAATTGTCTCGCATCATTTTCTTTGTTACAATTAAAGTCATTTTTCGCACTTCTCGACCTGCTAGAAGGTTTCCTTGCTTCATTATTGAGCTTCTTCTTACTGCCTCCTTTAAAGTTTGATTTGTTTCTATCCTTTTGAACGCTACTGCTCTCTCTCTCGCTAGCTGAGCCAAGTTCTTGATTTGTTGGATAAACTGATAAACCGTCGTCGTCTCTAATAGGAACAATCTTCCTTGGGATTATTGCAGTAAAGTTGATCAATTTCCCATAGTAGAAATCGCCGCCTGCATCTTTTCCCTCTGAATTCTTCGGCGTACTATGATAGAAGAGATTCTCCTTTCCCAAATCCTCTGCATCGTTGTCTTTGTCGTTGTAAACCAACTTCTTTGGCCTTAGTACTTTCTTCTCAATTTCTTTACGGGACTTAATCGGTGCGCCCGGTGTCTCAATGCTTCTGTCTTGTATGTTTGGCGGAGTACTTCGAAACGGCTCTTCTTCTTCCGAGCAATCCTCGTAGATCAACATCCTCGATGGCTTCATTTTTCGCCCACTTTTCACATCCTTCAGATCAGACAGTCTGTGACTAGGGATTGACCGCTGTAAGAGTATAAAGTTTCACAAAACGATGATCTCAATTTTTCAAATTAAATTATTTCTCGTTTTTGTCTTTTATTCATTTTTAGCGAGAAAACTAACGGAATTAAAAAGCGTCGATTCTTTAGGAACTAATTTTGAGAATTTTTTATCGGTTCTTTTAACATCCACTTCGTAGTTCGTCTTCATCGTTGTTTTGAATACTGCCGCCTGAACTGTATGTGTGTGCTTCTTTTCCGCCATTTTTTCATCGGATATGTGCGAATGCCGCTGTTAAAAAATTTGATATTCAACAAATGTCATGGAGATAACATACTTATAAATATTTAAATCGATTTATACCGCTACGGTACTTACCCTCGCTCCCGTAATCTAGAAGAGAATAAAGGCTGCGAGAAATAACGCAGAGACGAATATTGCTAATTGCGCGCGGCTAGAAATCGGGGTTCACACAACTATCTTCACGGAAACATACGACTGTACGTTGCTTATCACTGACCAATAGGGATACGTCGTTACCAATAATGCTTTTCAGACAAATGCTACATGAGATACATTAATTTTCACTGTTTGGAGAATGGATTAAATATTACGAAAATGAGACTGAAGTATAGCGGCGCGTTTCTCACACGTTAATTTAAAACATGAAAATGATATTAACCTCTTATAATGGATGATATATCAAACGATCATATTATAAATCCGCGGACGATAACTAACGTATACTATTATGATACTTGTATTATGCGAGGATCAGTTATAGTCAGAATCAGTTATTACACATTGAGATATCTTACCTTGTCACACACGAACAAAAAGAAATAAAAAATGAACGAAGAAACTATATTATAAGTTGTATAATTGACCATGAGAAAAACTATGGCAAATAATTTGCATATGTATAGGTACACGATGCAGGCGCATTAATACACATTCAAATATGCGGATAAAATACAAGGTTCTATTTTATACAACCCTGATAGTATGCTATAGAAATGATGTATAATTAATAGGATCCTATAGTTAATATTTGTTATCAAACACCTGTTCACAAATAAATGAAATTAATATAAAACGACTCTGATCAATCTGAAAATATGTACTAATCTACTTGTTCTTTATTCTAATAATAAATAAAACTTACGGTATTAAATCCTCCCTCCGATAACTATTCAGCGTATAAACATTTGAACGGCGGTGGATACTTTTGGGAAAATTTTAATCCCGTCCCGTTCGTGCGAACCAATAAGATAACAGGATAGAACGGCAAGCTCCAATGAAAACCCAGACTCCTGCTGCGGGTGCATAAGCGACCCCACGTTCGTTCGGGTGTGAGGCCGGAAATATCCGAAGTCCATTCGGCTCCGCAGGCTACCCACATGGAAAATGGAGGTTGAGACGAGTGAGCGAAGGAGCTATTCGCCATCGTTGATGGTTCTACGGCAAGCCTCGTGAAACGAGCGTACAGCCAGAGAGATTAATAAAGTATATTATTGTGCTTAATGAGTGTCGAAAGTGATCCTAATCGATAAATAAAAAAGCTTGGTGTTGATACAGGGTAAGTTTGAACACTTTATTTGCCACAAAATAGTCAAAATACGATACTTAAAATCTCGGATTTTATCCTACTGCCCATTTCTCAGGGGGCACATAAACTAGATAATGCGCATGCGCCTTTGCGGGAATGATAAATTTACGCGCAATATGATCAACCAACGTTTCATTATTTAATAAAGAATATCTAATTCCGGGCGCACTGTCATTCAACATCTATTAAACCTACGTATGCAATAATTTCCACCTTAAATCGTTCTCCTATTAATTTCAAGCCCCCGTGTCATATTCACGGATATTATCGCATTTTATTATCTCGTATTTAACTTTCGATTATCACTTATAACCATTTATTTATTTCCTAAGTATCCTCGTAAGCACTAAAACACAAATACATATTTGATCAAAAATATTTTCGAAATTCTACATTTTCCTTATTTCTTCTAATAAGAATGAAGAAATTTGAAAAATAAAAAAAGTAAAAATAATTCACTCATTTTTTTTCATTCTTCAATTTTTGCTCATTTTCTTTCAAGATAACGACATGTCGTCCGCACAAGTTGACCGTGCGTTAAAATTGGGTCCAGTCCCAAAAAAGGGTACGGATAAGGGGAGAAAGCCGTTTAATCCATCGCACAAGAAACACAAGCATGAAGACGGGCGTCATTTTAAATTCAGTAGAAAAAGATCGCAGAGTTTTACTGGTAATGGTAAATTTTCCCTGCCTCATAAGCGGCGCAAGAAAGACGGGGGCATGATTCCTCCGACGAAGTTCCTGCTAGGCGGTAACATATGCGATCCGTTGAATCTGAACAGCATGCAAGACGAGGAAATAAACCGAGCTATGAACGCAGTGACTCCAAAATCGAGTCCGCTTCCAACTCCAAAGCACAGAAAAGGCGCGATAGAAGTAATAATACCACCCAACATATGCGACCCTTTAAATCTCAGCAATTGCAATGACGATGACGAGTACGAGAAGCAGCTGATATCGCCTACTAAAAAGGGGTCCAAGAGACGGAACAGAAAACGTAAACGCGCTTCTTCTGGGTCTGGAAAAGACGACACTGTTACAGATATTAATAAAGAGGATAAAACCAGCGAGGAAGCGGAGGCAAAGCCTGATGCTCAGACCGAGCGAAAGGAGGAGAAGATTGAAATAAAACTCGCTCCTGAACCGCTCAATTCACCACCTAGAAATATTCAGGCCGAAATTAAAACCGAAAATGTTACTACTACTCCTGCCGCGGTTGCTACGATTGCTATTTCTACTGCTAGTACTGTTGCTGTAGCTACTACTGAGATTACTGTTTTTACTGTGGCTGCTGGTGCTGCGACTGCGACTACTACTATTACTGCTACTGCTACCACTTCTTCTAGCCCTATGAAAGATAAGAATAAACTGAGACTCAAAGGACTTGAAGATCTCAAGGATAAAAGACTCAGGAAAATGGACATTAAGGATAAAATTGTTAGCCCTGTTATACCACAACCTGGAGCGTGGAAGCCTAGACCTCAACATCGCGCTAGCCAAGATAAAAAGAAAAAGGCACAAAAATTGCCAAACTTTAGAGCTAAGGATGCTCAGTATCAATACGGCAATTATAATAGGTAATTTAATGGGAATTTTAACGCATAGTGTTTTGTATGTTGAATAGATATATGTTAATTAAATCTGTTTAGATACAAAAATTGTAAGTTACAAAACTAAATGAAAGAAACTTTTACTTACAGGTATTACGGGTACAGGAATTCACATAACGAAGTAGACGTCAGACTGAACGTTTTTGCAAGACGTAAAGAGCTGTTCTTTGGAAAGGACGTGCTAGACATAGGATGCAACATCGGTCACATAACTTTATCAATAGCGCGTGATTTTTCCGCCCGAAGTGTTACTGGCATAGACATTGATCGCAAGCTTATTAACATAGCTAGAAAAAACGTAAAGCATTATGTAAACTGCGTTAGATCACCTGCAGCTAATGAGGACGGTACTAAAGGCAAAGACTCTGATGCTAGCTTTTATCCATTATCTATGCCGATAAGTTACGGACTTGTTGACATACCTGGATTCACTAAAAACAAAAATCAAAAGGGATTTCCTTACAACGTTACCTTCGTACAGGTGAATAGAGACTTTTAAATCCGTTTAATTCCTCTCATCGAATTATACGAATGCACGGTATTAAATAAATCTTTTATCCTCTCCAGGGCAACTATATTCTCGAGGATGATGCTCTGCTCGCTTCTGAACAACCGCAATTTGACGCCATACTTTGTCTCTCGATAACAAAGTGGTTGCATTTAAATTTTGGAGACTTGGGACTAAAGAGAGCCTTCAAAAGAATGCACGCCCAACTTAGACCCGGCGGTGTACTGGTACTGGAACCTCAGAGCTGGGGTAGCTACGGAAAGAAAAAGAATCTCACCGTAAGTATCGATTCATGAACTTTTCAGATTTTTAAAAGCTGGAAAATAATTTTCAAAAGAAAAAAAAAAATACAACTCATTTGACAACAAACTTTAAAACACTTTTCTTTTTCCTTCACAGGAAAGAATCTACAAGAATTATCACAGCATTGAATTCTTACCTCACAAGTTTACGCAGTATTTATTATCGCCAGAAGTTGGCTTCAGCAAGTGTGAGGTAGTGTCTATTCCGCCACATCCTTCCAAGGGTTTTCAACGCCCTATTCAGCTCTTTACAAAAGCTGGTTCAAGTCTTGAGAGCATTGGTGATCCGACGCCTGTATCTTTGTCTCAAAGCGAGCGTAGAAACTTTGAGCGTGATTTATTCCCCAAAGAGTCAAATAAAAAGGAAGGAAACATGTCAGAGATGAGCCAAGTTAGCACAGAGTCTCTGAGTCAGTATGAACAGTTGGAGAATGTTTACGCGCCTAGCGCAACTCCGTGCTATGACACGCCGTGTTATAATAACGACAATCAACCAATAGAGCCAAAAACCATGTGCTATGTGGACTTGGGAATTGAAAATGATACTCAAACTGGAGAGAAGAGCGATAACGTTACGGATAATAATAAACAGCAGCAAAAACGAAGATGATGAAAATTTAAAATGAGAACTCGGTCGATTTTAATGAAGGAATAATCCAAGAGGGGAAGAGGATTGGTTCGGGGATTGAAAATGAAGATAATTTTGGAAGAGAATCAGATTTTTAGTAATAAACTAAAAGATGCGTTGATAAAGGAGAGAAGCGTTATGAATATGCGAGGAGATTGATACGGTATTCAAAATTAATTTGGCAAAAACCAGTGACGGCGACGGTTTCTTTGGGGGGGAAGAGATTAAAAGAAATGTTGAATAGGGAAGTAATGAAAAATGGAATATCTGTTTGTGTAGATATAAAGGGAGAGAGAGGGAAAGAGGGAATCAATGAGCCGCACGGCAAGGAAGAACAGGCACAGTCAGACTGCCAAGCGAGTTTAATGTTGTGTGGTTGAATTGCGCAAAAACCGTTCCTTCCGATAATAGAAAAACACGTAAGTTGAATAATGCACTTCATTTGTATTTCAGATTGTGTAATTATTACTATTATGTAAATGGTGCTAAACCTGGTGTATATCTACTGTTGGCGCTGTTAAATCTACTATCCATTTACTTAGCAGATGAAATATATACTACTTCGATTTACATTTCAGATTATATTGTACAAAAATCTTTTCATATTATTTCTCTTTCTTTATAGATCGTTTGTCTTTATTCTTGTTACTCAAAGTCACCTATATTCTCACTTTGTGTATATAGAAGGATTTAGGTAGCCAATATAAGGTCATTTTCTACACCCGGTTCTTTCGGTAGTTATTAATAATCAGAAAATATAAAGGTTTCCTAGAATTTCATCTCTTGCACTTCTTTGAATTTTAACAGGAATATAGATTATCTCCTTTTCTCAAAGTCTGAGTGAAAAATGAATTCTGATGTGTATTTTCATGATAAGATTAGTTCTTTCGCACAGATATGTGTCTTTTTATTTTGGTCAGTTGCACTTTTTCCAGATTAAACGAGAAGACGAATCAATATTACCATGCCGAGATCGTCAGCAGCTTTACACGCGACTTTAGTCTTACTATTAGCTAATTCGATTCGAATTAATTCCCAGTAATCATCCTTTGGAACATAGTCAGTCGCTGTATGTGATTAAACAGATCGAATCCTATAATCAACTGAAAAGAAACGACTGAAAATTCAATACACATATATATATGTACATACATAGGTATATATTTTTGTAATCAAATTAGATGTTTGAATAACTCGTTTCAATACGCTAGTATTAATGAATTCCAAATCTTTAAACTTGATATGAAATGAAAATGAAAATGAAAAGTTGAATATTATAACTTGTATAAGTGCATGTTATATTGATTTTCCGAAGCACCTATTATTGAAAAACTAGTCAAGTTTGTTCAGTTTTTGGAGAAAAAAAAAAGAATTTAAGAAAATTTTATTTTACGTGGTGCTAAGTAAATGGGTAGCAGTAGTATATTGAATAAACACCTCGGGTGCAAGCGTTTGAATATAATTAATGCACACTTTGTAACATCTTCAAAGTCCAGGGAACGAAGTGTGCGATAATTGAAATGAGACGAAAAACTGAAATGAAATTGTATAGTAAATAAATAATCAAAGCTTTGTTATGTAAAGAGTTGGAAAAAACCGGTTGGCTCTTTTCATTCAATTCTAAAAATTCTGATAATAATAAATTTACAAATATTCGATCTTATCCCATAGAATTAAAAGACGATAAAACACAAGTTCCATGAATTCTCTATCAACTGATTGACTTGAATTGATTTTTATTTGCCAGAAATTAAACTCTTCATTATTTAATTCAGGTATTATCCTTTTGTTATTGTATCAGTTTAAGCAGCACGCTTCTTTTTTTTCCTAGGTCATAAATGTTAATATAGAATTATGAAATATATTATTCTAAGGGTAGTATAATAACGTTTAATTAGGCGTACTGGCTGTGCCTGCATAGAAAAAAAAAAAAAAAAAAAAACAAACAAACATTCGATCGTAAATTGAAAGCAAGAGATGATTAATTAAAAGCCCGTGCCTATAAGAGGAGTCGATTAAAGCGATGAAATAGCATTATAAATATATAATTAAAGCACGGCGCGCTAAGTAGGTTACTCATCCGAAGACTGACTTTTGGCTTTACACAAAAAACAAAAAAAAATTCATAAAATGAAATAATAATAATAATAATAATAATAATAATAATAATATTCGAGTATATTGATCAGCGGTGAAATATAATTGCATAAAATTTATTAGTTTTCGGAGTTGTATACACATCACGATTGCATATTTTTTTCTTTTTCTTTTTCTTGAACATTATCAGATTTATAGAAATTTTCTTTCCTTTTATAATCACCATTTGAAATAATATATACCCTATTATAACTACCTGGACTTGAAGTTTTGGTCTAAAGCAGAAGAGAATTAGATAATAAATTATAAATATTTAATTGAGGTGTAAATTAAATTTTGTTCAAAATACACATATACATATACATAATACATATTATATTATATTATAGAACTCTGAGAAGGATATGGAAAATAAATAATAATAAACTGCTACTGTCAAACAGAAAATAGGTAATATAAATATAGTAAGGGTATGTATTATGTAATTGAGAAAATTTTTCAGATCTGTAATTAATATATTATTTATCGTATGAAAAAGACAATGTATATGTAACAAAATCCGATAAATAGCATTTATAAATGATATATGAGATAAAATAAAATACCATAACATAACATAACATAACAACAACAACTTAATAACGTAATGATTTAGGATTAGATTGTAAATTTGTGTAATTTCTAGGGCCTGATATATATTGTTTCATAGTTGTTATTTATTTTTAATGAAAAAGAGAAGAATAAGCGTAAGGAGAAGAAAAAAATTTCAATTCGATATGATACCCGCAAGTAATTAGATATACAGAAAGTATTATTATCAACGCCGCGGTTGTTTTCTAGCCAAATAAATAATCTTTATTCAAAGAAATAGTAGTAGTAGAAGAAGAATTAGAATGAGAAGCAAAAAAAGAATAAGAAGAAAAATAAGAAGAAAATGATAAAATATTGCGAATAAAAAAAATAAATAAATTCATCTTTCATTTTATTTATTTATTTTTTTCATCGTAGATAATAATTAACGATTATACAATTTATTAGCATCCGAATTCATTGATTATTTCACTAGTCTGATGAAAAATAACTGAGCACCAAAACTAGGTATTAATTATTTGATTAATCAATTAATTAAATAATTAAGTAATTAATTGCTTCAAGACTAGTTTAGTTTCAATCCCAATAACTACTGTCTCAAAATATAGAATGATAAATACTGTTTAAATTTTAATGTTTTTTTTTTTTTCTGGTTTTTCAGCTACTTTAAATACGTATACAGTTTTGAAACATAGATACGTTTATATTTCATAAGTTTAGCTACACTATCCTAATAAATGATAAATCTGACGTCTTAAGATGCCTGAAATTTGAATTAGGTAAATTCGAACGTTGGTAAAACTTATCAGGCACTTAATTATTAAAAGAAAAGAAAATTCAAATTTGCGATAACAATGCATCAAGATTTTTATATCTTTACTAGAAACTAATTAACGTTGGGATATTGTAGTTATAATCATAATGCACAAATAGATTAAATAGTATAACGGGGTTTACATAGATTTGTTTGAAATAGTAGTTTTAGAATGAACACTTATAGTACCACCATAATTGAACAATTGTAACGATGAAATAATAAAGTATCATTTGAAATTATTCTCTGATGCGTATTGCGTACTCATGTTTACCATCATCCCTTAAACATATTTAATAATAAATATTTCATTCAATATAAAATATGAAGAAAAGAAAAAAACATGGCAATTAATTATTGAGGAAAAATCGTCATTTCTATAAACTGAAATATCATTTATTGTGAACATACAAGATAATAACAGCTACTATTCATATTTATGATAATAATTTAATGCCAAGTGCTCGCTTTTTCGTATAGTAGTAATAATAATAGTAATAATAATAATAATAATAATGATAATAATAACATCTTATTATCGAATTTAAACTGCAGCATCATCGTATCGCAGACCAATTTTTATATAAATAAATCCAAACAACAATTTGTTCATAAAATTTAATGAATTTAATTTATTTCTATTATACGATTTCCGAAAAAGTGTTCATACATATTTAAATAGGTATAATTGCTGTTGGTAAAATAATTCTCTCCCACAATATATTTTGAAGAAAAATAATAATTTAACAATTTGTTTATTATTTTATTGAAAATCGTCACTCAAGGCATCGTATAATATCAAGTTTAAGATATACTATATTAACTACAATTTAATTAAAGCGCCTATACTTATTACAACTATAAATGAATATAAATAGCAAAAAAAAAAATTGAATTTGTGTTTATACTATATATTATAGTATATGTATATATGTATATATATATATACACCTATATATATGCATATTCGCGACGATTTTATATAGACTTAAAAATAATATAAAGCAAAATTTATTGCGATTAAATATAATTGCATATTACATATATATATATACGTTGAAATAGTGAATTTTGGCAGTGGTCACCAGCTCAGGCTAAAAGTATTTTCTAAAACGTGAAAAATCTTTGAAAAACTGATATATATTTTTCATCAATCTACATATTAAAAGCAATATAATAATATGTAATATAATTCATAGTCGAATGCTACAGTATATTAGTTTCTCCTTTATCTATGGTTAGAAATATTTTCTTTATGCTTTACGTAGGTAATAATAATCAATATATTAACGATATATATATATCAATGTTTACGCATTGAATCATTTTCATTAATATATGACTATTATTATTATCTCGTATGTGTGTGTATTTTTTCTTTTTTTTTATAAATAAAAAGTTATTCTACGTTGACCTGCAACATTTTCTTTATTATTTTTTTTTTTAACTTTTACTAATTAAAATTGGTATATTATATGGTGTATAGAAATTACGATAGTAGAGAGATAGATAGAAAGAGGGAGGGAAAGAGAGATATAGTAATTATAGAATGTCATATATCGAGAAGAATCGCTATATAGAAATAAGTATAATCCACGTTGCGTTGAATAGTTACGATCAAATCCGATTAAAAATTCAACGCGACGTTATTATATATATATACGTACATATATTATGTACTACCCTAAAGCCTATTGAATATTCATATTCCATAGGTACATAACTCGGTTAAACACATAGGTATTAAGAGTCTTTTGAAATTAATAACAAACTAGAAAGGAGCGCCTGCACCCCTATTTTAACTAATTAACTTTGTTATCAATATTCAAGTAGTACAACTAATTACCATAATCTCTATATGTATATATATTATATATAAACTTTTATCCATTACACTTAAATTTTACTCAAATTTATCGATTTTTTCTTTATTTTCTTCCACCATCGCTTATCTTATTCTCATTTATTGCTTATAATTTTTACTTTTTTATTTTTTTTTATTCAGATATTTTGACCCAAAGATAGATAGGAATAAAAATTTGCGAACCACATCAAAAACCTTGGGACCATTTTTTATCAAAAGGACCAAGAAAAAAATTAAAAATTGGTATTCAACTTTTTTAAATCCTATCCAAGTTTTAATAATACAACTAAAATTGTTGTATTCTCTTCTTCGGAGGAGGAAGAAGAAAAACAATTAAAAAACAAATAAAATAAAAAAATAATGGCCAATATCCTTTTCCATCAAACTCAGCCACGGATCTTTAAAATTATAGGGATCTCGTTTATTTATTCGTCTACTAATTCCCATAGCATAAGTGCGGCGTCCGTACCGCCTACTGTTACAACGTTTTGATCGTTGTAAAGAAAACGTGCACAAGCTACTTGCGAACTGTATACCTTCTCTTCGGCGTATTCTGCCTTTCCGCTTGTACAAGGGTACCGGAAGAGCCTTAAGTAGCCCTCGGCATCACCAGACACAAGCATATCATGGGCTGCCGATCGGCTGGATGTCGATAATACGGTATTGAGAGGATAGTAGCGGTTGTTCCACATGCCTACAGTGAAAAAGGAACTCATTAATTGATTAAAAAAAAAAGAAAAAAATTAACATGTTTACAAAATCGGAGTAAGAAAAATTTCATCGATTTTTACTAACCGGAAACCATGTAGCCAACCATACAGTTGTAAGTGTACCACTTAACGTCCTTCATTACAAGCGGACTTTTTTCCGAAGACAATGATTTGACGTCCCCTAATTTAACGAAAGATTTCGAATTAGCGATTTATATACCAGATACTGTGAGAAATACATATATTTTTGGTTTTTGGATCAGTATACTCCTACAGTACTTACAAAATACTAGATCATAATCTTGTGTAACGGTTTGGAGGAATCTACTGTCTGAGCTCCAGTCGAGTTGAACAAGGGGTTGTGCACCCCGTATCTTGTTACTCTTTTTGTAAGAAAACCCGTCGCGTGAAACCCTGAATAGATATACACTTCCGTTTTGGGAACCAAGAGCGATCGTTTCACCGGCTATAATCAAGTTTTAACATTTTATTTCCGATCTTTTGATAATCGACTATGTATGTTATGTGTATAATACATGCACGCATAATTTGTACATTTATTAAGGTCAAAAGAAATCTTACTAGGATTATAACCGATGCAGGAAAGAGGAGAACCGCATACTCTCAAAGTTGCTACTGCCGCACCTGTGTCTGCAGCCAACACAAGAAGATGACCTTCCGAGGATCCGGCTGCCAGAGCGACACCGAAAGGATGAAAAGCTATGCTAATGCACTCAAAACCGACCTGCAAATACCCAAATTTCTCTTTTATAAAGAGGCTGCAAGAAATCTGCGCGATCGATGTCATGAAAAATAATTTTTCATCAACTTCGAGGTCTTGCGAATAAAACAAAACAAATCTATAATAAAAATCAGTTTTTTCGAACCTGCGTTGTCCATAGCAGCTTATGCCTCCGCCAGAGAGCGATATTTTTGTCGTGTCCAGCTGTGGCGAATACTTCGTCATCGGGATGAACTGCTAATCCCCAGAGCTGTCTACCATGGCCAAAAACTACCTGGTTAAACCTTCGCTGAAGCGAACCCTCGAGGATGTTGTTTCTTGTTGTACCGACGTAAATGTTACCGTCATTTCGCCCAGGACGTTGAGGATAAATACTACGCACTCCTCCGGCCGCCTCTGGTAACTAAAAAATCATGAATGAATGAGTGATTAATAAATGAATGAATAAAGTTAATTTTGCTATTTTTTTTATACAAATTATTTTTCGCGGACCTTAGTATCGGTGATGCGTTTGTAATTTTGTAGCGAGTCCCAAGCAGCGATTTTCCGGTCCTTTTCACCCCCAGAAAGCAACGTACCTTCGGAGAGCATTACTAAGGAACTTATCCCCTTATTGTGTGCTTCGAATTCCATTCGGACGAAATAAGCTCCGTCAGCGTCGACGGAATAGACCGTTATGAAACCGTCACTGTCTGCTGTTACAACGTCGCCATCCTGTTCGAATTGGATGCTGGTAACGTGGGTACGTGAAGGCTGCGAGAAAGAAGAAGAAAAATAGATTGAGAATAAAATTATAGTCGATTTATTTCCATTCATTCATTCAAAATGAATAAAATTCCAAACGGAAGGAATATGCGTGTTCGCTTACCGGTTTTATTATGTCTGTTCTTTCGAAAAACCCGTCCTTTCGCCGGTTCCAAAAAGTTAAATGACCTCGCCCGTGTGTTATCAACAGATTATCGTCCAAGGGATGAAAAGCTGCGCCTGTCAGATCCTCTTGAAGTGTCTGAGAGCATCAGATCGCGAGTATACAATTAATAAAGTCGTTTGAGTTTTACTTTTTTGTTGATATTATGTCGAGATTATCATATTATTCAAATTACAGAAGAGATTCGAAATCAGTAAATTTATAAATTGAATAATAAATTATACTTACAGCAACTTTGCCGAGTAGGTGTCCCCATTGCCATTGCCAAACTGATAGAATAGCTTCCCGCCCGGAGTCAACTACCAAGACGTAGCTACCCCCGTTCTTGTAAAACGTTAGGGAATAATTAATATTTGAAAAATATTAAGCAGGAAGAAAATCGTTCACGAATTTAATTGAAATTATGTCAAAATCAGAATCAATTTATCTTACCAACTGCGAAAAGGCTAGTGCTGCAACGCCCAACTGAAACTCAGACATCCCGAAGACGTAAAGTGTAAGCAAAGTCTCGGTGGACCAAATTCGGACGTGGGGTTGAGCCTTTCTGTGTCTTCCTGATTTTTGGCCAGACGCGACAAGCTCTCGGCTTGGATGAACCTGAATAATATTATTTTTATCAGTGATCGTACAAGTTTCTGGGATTTAATTTTTTTATTTTTTTTCTTTCTAATTCTTCAATTTTTGCGATTCAATTTCTGCTTCAATATTGTCCTTTGTTTGTAATTCCTGCAACAAACTATCAGGAATTGTTTTCCGGTCTCCATCAATTTTTCTCGGAGTAAAATTTTCCCAGGGAAATAATATGAAAAATAAAATGAAAAATAATACCTCCATGCACGTGATGTCTTCTGTATGACCGATGTAATGTCTTTGTGCGTTTTCCTCCCTATCGTATAATACCGCGACTGCAGCAACGTAATAAAGGAGTTCTCCGCTGGGAAGGACCCAAAGATTTCTCCGCGTATCCGTGCCTCGATAACCATACACCCATTCAAGCTGCAGCTTTTTTTCTGGAGGAGAATTATCGACGGGTGGAAGAAGCGATGGTGGATAAAAAGAGCGTCGTAATCCTCTGATAGTTACTCTGGTTGGTTCCTCTCGTAAAACTTCTACCACGCTGTAATCTACGCGTAGAGAGAGAGAGAGAGAGAGAGAGAGCAAAAAAAGATTGCTGACGATTTTTAAGGGTGAAAAAATTTTTATGCGTAAAATAAATATGAAATAATTAATTAATTCATCAATTCTCTAATTAATTGACAAAACAATTACCATTAACCCGCACGACTTCAGCTTCTGGCGCGTAAAGTGCTCGAGGTCTGCTCTTGCTTCGGGCACGTCGTTGGCGACTCAGATCTTCGACTACTGTAGGTGGTCCACGAGACCTTGATCTGCGTGCTGGTGATGCTGCGATTGCAACTGCTCCGATGCCCGCACCACCTCCTAGATAAAACGTGTCTACATCCGCGAACTCGTTTCTCAGTTGAGAGAAGCTCCGCACCTGTATAAGTTGTGAATTCAAAATATATTCTCTCCTTCCTTTTACGTCATTATGAATATTCATAATCATAATCAGGCGTTGAAGAAATCGAAATATTTTCGAAATTTCAAAGACTTCAAATTTTTCAATTCTCAGGTGATGTATACGGGTATATATGCTTTATTGATTTTTAAACGACGAATTATAAAATCCGAATCGAAAGGTCGAGGAGATATAGTAGGTATAGGTGGTTGAGGAAAGCAGAAGAAAGACCGGGTTTATGGTAAGGACATAATTTGCTAAAAAAACTGTTTGTAAATGAATTTTAAAACTTAGATAAGAAAAGTTGGGAAATTGACCGATTTGAAATTCATATTACGATATTGACCCGATCTGTGAATCTTTGACCTTTTTTTCTTGTCCCACTGACCTGACTAGTATAACACGTGAAATATATCGCACCTTGCAGTATCCCGTTTCTGCAGCTTTTTCGCAGACTGCTTAATTCGTCGTAATTTTAAACGACAGAAAAACTGAACGAAACAGTAATCGGTATTGTTTATTTTTCAAAGGTATAATTACAGTGTTGATAAAATATTGCAAGAATAATGCAATCATCATTTTGGCGAATGTGCTATAGAGGTCTATAACGTGTTTAGCCTGAATACATATATTGATGTGGAACATTATTCAAACTCGGCTTTTATAAGGGCAATGGCGTTTTTATTTTATTTGCATGAATAAACAATAAACCATTAACAGCCAGCTATATGACCTCATAACCGTGAAGGTGATTAACATCGATTCGCGTTCTTTCTAGTCACAATATATTATATTAAATTTATTTAAAGAAGGAACACGAAAAAAGAAAGAAAAAAACTTCGTACAGCAAATACGGTAATATAAGAAACTAATTGGTTCAATTAGCTTTATCAGTATTCTCGATTTTCGCGATAAAAGAAAAGAAAAAAAGAAAAAGAAAAAAAAATCACTCTATCGTGCCGAGGTAATAGGTTCTTACCCCAACTTAACTATAAGTACTTATAGTACGATATATACTTTACTTCAGATAATGTTAACTGAAAATAATTAACAGTTCTTACCCTACAAAAGTGTTTCTAGCTCAAGTTTAAATTCAACTCAACGAGATATTATCGTCGGGACGAAAGACCTGCATGCATGCAGTTTAAAGATATACGTATGTGCACATACGAACGCTATACACATTTCATAAATAACAATCTTTCGCGTAGTGATAAAATTCATCATTAAAATAAATGAGAGATAACTAACATTTAACTTTTTTCTCCGAATTATTGTAAAAAAAAAATTCTACTTTACCTCCAATCCTGTAACTGTGAACATTCGTTTGGCTCCGTTCATCTTTAGCACCTGACCCAAATCTTCAAGGACTTCTTCGAATGGCTGAGAGGTCCGGAGATTTAATAAAACGCGACACTGTATATGGACAGAAAAAAATCTGTTGAAACTCCGTCTTCTTTTTTGGAGGAAAAAGATCACAAATTGATTGCAGTGAATCTCTGCGAGATTATGAAAGATTAATTAATTATAAGATTAAGAGACTTTTGAAGCGAGGAATAAAATTTTGAGATAAGAATACCTGGACTGTGTGATCGAGGTTGTTCACTATTCTTATCACCCTTCCAGACGAGGGTTTTCCACCCCCAGGCGGAGGCGCTTCGTCACTAATAGACGCCTTGCGGCTAAGACTTCCGACTGCTGGAGGTCTGCTCCATCCAGGACCTCCTGCTCTAGCACCCGCAACAGCACCTCCACCTCCTGGTGTTGCGTACCACGTGTTACTTTTCTTCCCGTAGCTTGCTGGCTATTGAATAAAAATAAAAAAGAAGATCCTTCAAATTTGAAGTTAATAATTTCTATGCAGTTATAAATTTTTCCTTTTCTTTTATTTTCTTTTATGGATTCAGCGTAGTACATGCATTTTGCATCGTGACTTTCTTCGGTCTGGTTAGAACTGAAATTTTTTTTTACAATTTATTGAAACTGAAAGAATTAATATTTCCGAAGTTCTAAATTTATATAAAAATTTGACTTATTTCTATACATGAAGGTGACCTGCAACATGTCAACGGGAAGAGATATGACTTCAAAAGAGACGTTCATCAACACCAGGAAACTGTCGACGATGTCTTTTCCGTCCGAAGAAGAAAAATTTGAAGTTGATGAATTTGAAGAAGAATTTGAAGAATTTGAAGAAGAAGCGGAAAAAGAAGGAGAGGAGTTCTTCTCCGATACGTAAGGTCCAAACACCGCAGCCTCCCCCGGCGAGTATAACGACGAACTTGACGAATCAATGATGAACACGTTAAGAAACAACAGTCTCCAATTAAAACGAAAATATCCGAAATATTATTGCTTGTGTATAGATGGCGATTGCAGATATTGACAAATATCTTATCTGTGATGCGAGTGAGTGAGCAAAAGAGAAATAGAAAAAGAGCGAGAGAGAGAGAAAGAGCGAGAGCGAGAGCGAGTAGAGAAAATTTGAAAAAACAAAACTAGACAAATCTTTGTATATAAAAATAAAAATTATAGGAAGACGTAAAAAATTTTGAAAATAGAGCTGCAGATGCGTAGAAGCAGTTTAGAGTGGCCTTCGGTGTGATAAAAGTATTCAGAGGCAATGATCGGTAATATGTCGTATAAGAATGTATACCTATTCGAATTGAGAATAATAATATTTTTGATAACAAAGTTAAAAGCTCGATATTCGTAAATATAGTTTTGATAAATAAGAGAAAAAAAAAAAAAATTCGAGTAACGTATCACAACGCGTTTTCGTTTAGTTATAATGCTATTTGTTTTATTTCTATTCTTTTCTTTTTTCTTTTTCTTGTCTTCCGCCGAAATAAATCCGTCACGCCACTTTTCCGGCTTGTAAATTTTGAAACTACCCTGTTATCCACGTATTCTGACGACTACCGCGACGGTTCGTGTTCTACTGAAGGACTAAGGACTCGAGCTACTCCCCGACCCCAGAGATGCGGATGTTCCCACCCTCGACACACCACGACGGGGGTGTGTTGCCCAAGGCCATATATACCCTCACCCCTTGCCTTACCTTACCTTGCCTTGCCTTACCGCCCTCGGATATGCCCTATGTATAATGCATGCTAATCAAAAAGCAGCATCGTCGATTTCCATCCTTCTTATTCGACTTCTTTGTCTGTTATAGGCGCCACCGCCCAGCTTCCGGTTATCATCTAATTCTTCGCTTTTTTATTAAGCGTTAAACACAGCGTGTTATTTATACTGACGTTATATATTTGGAAAAGTGTTACTATAATCAGACGTTGGATGGACGGTTCATCATCGCTAACAATAAGTGACTTCTCGATTATACGGTGCGGTTTTATCGAGGTAATGGATAGCAGCGTCGAAGAAAGGGATGATTAACTAGATTCAACGTTTTTTCTGGCAATCATTGTCTATTAAAGATAGTGAGAATCGATTTTTATTCCGTGTGAATAACGGGGATGAGAAACGCGTTAACGGAGATTCGGAAAAAAAATCCTTCGAGTCTAGGAGCTGGACGAAGTCCGGCCAGAGTACTGCAGATATAATTTAGCTAATTTGTTAAAAGGCAATTTTGGAGTGAGTTAAAACTGAAATCGAATCGGAATCGCTTTGCCAAGTTATGAATCTTAAACACGCACGTCACCCCCAAGGCTGTAGGTAATATGTATATATCCATACGTATGTAACTAACCCAGTTTTATGTTACATATCGTCAAACATTTTTTTAGATTCAATTATATATCCTGCGAAATTTAACACGTGTGCACAGAATAACCCCGATGAAAAAATCACCAGAGTTATTGTACGCGATGATAAGTAAATAGGTAAAATTTCATTCCTCATCCACCAAGTAGCGGATGTAATGGGCTAAATAATTTTTCATTAAAACTGCACCGCCCAAGGATTCGATTAGCTGCCAAGCTGATCGCGAATTCCCCCGTTCCTCTTGCTGCTTGGCGTTCAAACCGCATATGATAATGGCCGTATGAATTAACACAGGGTGAAGGTCACCCCTTTTCCATCCCCTTACCCTTCATTTCCTTTACCTTCCCTTCCCTGACTTCAAAGCCCCGAAGGAACCGGAGAACTGAGAAGCACCACCGTTTACATCATACCATTAGAATTCACCACACCCGATCACCCTGAACTCTGGTAGCTGAGGTCGTTAGTATTTCGAAAATCCTTTCCCTCTCAAAGTTGAGTAAACAAGTTGAGTTGAGTGAATCGAGATTATTTCAGGATGAGGGATCATGCGTAAGGAAAATAATTTATTTTACACTCATTTTTGCGGAATTATTTACCCGGTTAGAGAAAATTTATGAAAGTATGTCATCCGGATGATTCTGGGGCTCTGTGCGTGAGGTTTCTTTGATTAGGGTTCTAGTTAGGAAAAATCACGGAAGTATAGTACCCCCAAAAAGTAGGAATATCTTAACCGCGAAAAAATAGCAACACACGAAAGGGGTGAAAGGCGATACTTATGATAATGTCGTTGCTTCGCATGCGTAGGGTATAGAGGGCTGATGGTTCCTTGTCACGATTTCGAGACTCAATAATCCTTGATTTAATATATGTGTGTAAATATATTAGAACAAGAATTTGATCCTTGACGAATTTGTTCATTTTTTTTTTCTTCCTCCTTTTTACTTTCTAATTTTTCTTAACTTGAGGAGAACCGTACAGGCTTTTAGTTACCGAGTCCTGAATTTCTATACAGCATATAACATCTCGAGAGAACCTCGAATTCCGTTCGTTGTTACGACTATTAATATTCCGAGGGCGTATAGCAAACGTTTGCGTCATATCAACCTAGATTTATGGATCAAAACTTGGACGTATTTATGATAGAATTCAGGGGCTCAAAGTAACATAAGGTTTATGAATAAATTGCTAGAGATGAAAAGCAGAAAATTTGATCTTTTAGAAAGAGAAAAAGCCGGACAGACATTTTTTAGGATTATTTCCCACGCTTAGGCCCAAAGTGGAGTTAGAACATCATACTTTATCCCCATGGCTAGACGCCTTCGTTAGTTATAAGGGTGGCGTGAGTCATGATCTAATAATTCGCGCATGCGTTTATCGGCAAGGTCGTGCGCAAGAAATTGCACTGTACGATGCCGATGGCAAGGGTCACTGCTGGTGCTCAACCCTTGGCCTTTGGTGCATTGCTTCGGTCGTACACCTCGGATTTGCATCGCGGCCGTTGCCGTTGCAGCCATTGCCGCGATGCAGATTTCAGTCTGCAGTTTTCTTTATAACTAACACTCAGATTTCTTACCGCAATTAGATTTAGTATAGAAAAAGGGCTGGAGACACGCACCACCTTTTACCTATCGACCACAACAGGCTTTGGACAATGCAAGATCCCCGTGCACATATTTTTTTGAGCTTTTTTCAATTAGATAAGAATAAAAAATTTCAGCCAAATATATCCTGTCTACAAACAAATTGGTGTAATCATAATTAAAGAAAAAGTTTAAAGGATATTTTCATTCCTTGAGAACGTAAACTGTTGATGATATATAATGACAGTTGCATGCGTGATGTAATTAAACGATATTATATGCTACTGGATGTATATATCGGGTATATACTGGTTAGTCTCGAAAGTCCAAAAAGTGGAAAGAAAAGAAAAAAATGAATAAAAAAATAAAAGCCTTTAGTAAAGTTTCGTGAACTGAGGAGAACGTGCCAGAGGCGATAAGGGCTGGCAAGGACTCTCGCATAAAGATGGCCTCCAAACTCATATTACCGAGGTCAGGGGATCTAAATCTCAATTATTTATCAACGTGTTATTATTTGAATACTACTATACATATACTACATATCTACTACATAGAGTAATCAAGGCAAGGTTGACACTTCGCCAGCTTAGTGATCCGGCAAATCGCTTTAGCGCGGGCTATAATCGCGATAGAATTATAATCTCCTTTTTTTTTTCTCCCTAATATAATACGTCGCAGACCTATAGTTCGCACGCGTTTATTTACTTCTCGGTAAAATCCTGCGAGTCGGGATAACTGGTCTTTACTTTATTTCATTATTTTTTTTATTTTTTAAGCCGAAATTATTCTCGGGGGGGATTCAAATCGCGAGGATAAATTCGCACGCGTTTATAACCAGAAATATGATCAGATGAATTTTAATGAACGCCGGTGAGTTGGATGAATTAAATACTCGAGAAAATGAAAGCTCAAGGTTTCCTCTGTTATATTATCAGAATTTTAATGAGAACAAACGGAGAAGAATGAATCGCATTTACTGAGAATCAAAAACACATTTTCTAAACTACTTACTGTACGAACGTCAATTTTTTAATTAGTGTTAAAAGGTATAGGATAATCTTTTAGCTATATCTACACTTTCTTTAGATAGGGAATGGTTCTACGTCACGTCAGACAGGAAAGCTTGAATAATGCAAAAGCACACCGACCTTGAGCAAAGCGCGTTTACTCATTGTCAACTAAGCGGGTAACGAACAAACATATTTACTCACCCTCTTTGAGAGACTGGCAAAGTTTACCCACCCTAAAATCCGCGTAGTTTCATTGATCGTTTGATACATCGATATCAAATGAGTAATTATGTTTGTAAATTTCAGAAAATCGATGTACTACGTACTCAGCGGAATGAATGATTTATCCCGATGGAGGAAAACTTTTTTCCTTCTTCTTATTTTTTTTCTTTTTCTTCGTGGTATGTAATACGATTTACAAATTGTAAGTATGACTTATTACTCACCGGTTGAATGACGGTAATTAATAATGTTATTTAAATTGATAATAATCGGACACAGTGTTATTCATGTAAATGATAACGAGGCTGACAAGAAACGGTACGTGTCTACTAACTCGCTCTTCCGCTACAATAAACGTGTAAATAATATAAATGATAAGAAATTCAAGCTTGAGGTGCTGGTAGAATTAAATATTCATTTTTATTATAATGTATGTTAATTATAGATTTATCTATAGTAACTGATATGCATTATGCAATGAAGTTTCTTAAAAACAAATTCTATTATTCTACCAGCTCGCACATAATTAGAGAAGCTAAAACGTCGCTGTACTTTACGAATCACATATTTCAAACAAGAAACCGAAAAAAAAAAGAAAAGAAAAGATAGAAACAGGAAGAAAATAAAGAAGAGAAAATGATATGATGATAATTAAATGAATTATTTTTCAACTTATTAGCCAACATTTGACAGTGAATGTTAGAATCGAGTTTGCGTGGTAGGTGAGTGTAGAGAATTTCTCATGCAGCACGAGAACGGGAGGACATTATTTGATCCTTTTTTTTAATTTCTTTTTTGCTTGTTGTGGTTTTTTTTTTTTTTTATTTTTTTCTTGCATTATTTTCATTCTCTTTTTCTTTCAACAAATCACCTCTGCGTTGTGAGGCTCATATTTCTATGCTAATTTACTCGAGGTGGAAAGAGAAATAACAGATTCACGGGGAGAACGAAACCCTCTTTTTACGCCTATTTCATTCCACGGGATACTTGCGACTGGCTAACCTCATGCACACGCATCGCATGACTCATATAACCCAAGATGCAAATGATTCAATTATTTCATAGTCTACGCGGCGCGGGGTTCTCGTCACGGTTATTTTGTTATCGCATTTGATCCCGTTCTGAAACACTACATCGTTCGTATTTCATTTCATTTGAATTTATATATGTATATATATGTATATATAAGAGAGTTCCCTGACCACCTTAACTATATTCTATAAGCTGCAGACCTTTGACCCAAACTCCTCTCCAGACCCTAGTTTATACACCACCTTAGCAATTATAATATTCAGCTTATCGTACAAAAGCTACGACTATTACAAGCTCCTAGTTGCCAGAAGTAAAGAACACGAGAACCTGTCGAGATTATTTATCCGTCGAATATATCCATAGTATTTTATACTAGTATACACATCCGAACAGATTCACTATTTTACTCTAATATTTTATAACTGACTCGATTCGAGGAGATTAGTTAAAGATCATTATTATTCTAATGATACGATTCATTCTACTAATTCGTGTATTTTCTTCTTTTTTTTCTTTTTTCTTTCATTTAAACACTTATGAACGATCTTCAAATTTTTTCAATTTATTTCTATGGGGTAAAAATTAAATTGCGATGAAAATTCAATGATAGATTGATGTAGGTATCTACAGACGTTCTAAGCTGTGAGTTATATAGGAGTGTAAGCCTCATTGGCTCGGTAAGGGGACTATTGCTATTTTTGCTCGTATAGAACCTAGGCTAACAGAGTCGCGCGGCCTACATCTCGCTAAGTTGCCCCAAATACATCGCATAATATACCTTTCTTCACCCCCGCTTCACAGTTCAACATTTCACCCTCGATTCTCCCCCCTATCACGCGATCAACGTTTTATTGCGTAAGGCGACACTCCTTTACGACAATCACTCTCTTATACTAATCCCTTTGTTTTCCAAGAACAAACAGATATAAGAAAAAATCTAAAAATACGAAAGAATATAAGTTATTTGAGTTTGTCGTAAAGTATAGCATCATTCAGAAAAAAATAGAAGCAATTTTTAGAAATCGAGGAACTATTTCAGCAAACTAAATTCTACACGTTTTTTTATAATCTCTAAGAGTGAGCAACAAAAAACAGAGAAAATAAAAATTCATTTACGGAGACATCATCGACAGATTAAAATATTCTATTCTGTATTTGACGTCTTTAATTTATGATACAGCCATTTAATAACAATTTTAAAAGTCGGATATAACGATGGGATTAATTAAACAATCATACAATTTGTTTACCAGACGCAAGGTTACAGAGATATTAATTTATTATGTCGCGCGCGTCTACCGGCACTGAGTGTATAATATCACAGTAGTAGCGCCAGTGTCTTGTCCGACCGGCCCGCCACGCATAAGTCTATATCACTGTCGGCTGTCTGTCCGTTCACTGCCTAATGCTACTACTTACTGCCTCGCCACGCTCACCCGTCTGCTACGCACAGACTTATACTACTAGCTTGACTGCCCAAGCGTAGTCTTATACTACTGGCTTGACTGACTAGGCGTAGTCTTATACTACTCGTAGCTTGGGAAAGCGCGTCTGCCTTTTAATCCAACAAGTAAATCGAATACTAGTTAATTTCACGAGTAGAAATATTAACTATGAATTCTTTCCTCATTTTTTTTTTTTTTTCACAAGAATTTCGATTGGTTAGTAACTGATGAATATTAAATGCCGAAAAGTGAATACACAGAGAAAAATAAAAGACAACATATAATAATAATATGTGTTGAATTTTGTAATATTTTTTTTATTTTACGTTTCAGAATATGGTGCGGCCTTGCAACGTGGCTAGATTGATAATTTGATATTAAAACTTGAGTGCATTTACTGATGTGCTTTAGCTTAAGATTGACCACCACCCCACGTGGTGTATTGATCCCAGTCGTGTTGCCGCGGGGCGACTCGTGGCCAGTTTAGTTATAATGAGATACGGGTTTCTATATACCTAGGCGTATCCCACTCCACACCCTTCCTTTCTGGCCCTTGCCTTGGTCAGTCGTGATTCACTTGCGGCTTGGCCAGTTTCTCAGACACGCAAAGCCATCTCGATTACGTTCTATATACACAGAGTCTAGCCGCTTACTCCACACTTTAATATATACCTATATATACCTACGTATCTCGGTCTATAAGAATTCTGTCTACACTTGACCCGCTGAGAGAAGTGAATGAAAAACGAAAAGAAAAACAAACAAAAAAAAAAAAAAGAAGAAAGAAATAAAGAAACGAGAAGATGAATAAATTTGTTTCAAATTTTATCATTCAACCCTCGATTTTTACTACTCTTATAAAATCAGGTTCAGCCCATCAATAGCAACGGAAAGTTTGCGACTGCGGTCTATAGAATTTCTGGGCGCACGCCCCCATCACCGCCCTCAGATTCTCCACCCCATTTGTTAAATTACCCCCTCCGAAAGGATGCGCGGCCACGTGCTCGAGGGTAAACAGTAAATGGCGGACGTGACGTGGCGAATTAAGTGTCTTCGAAAAATAAGAAACAAAATAGAGAAAATCAAGGGGGTTGAAAATTTGCCCAATTACTGTAACTGGTCATCAATTAGAATGCCAAATTTGATGATCAGACTCGCTAACCAAGCCCCTAATTGATCTGGTAGAATTGAGGAGGTGTCTCCGTTTCGTTTATCCTTAACAGCCACACCCCAAGCGTTAGTCTCTCTAACGACTATAATCAGTCTTAATTAGATATAACGGTAGAATATTAATGATGAGAAATAATCAACGATTATCCGCAAGTCGATATGCTGGATTTAATACATACCGATATGTATCACCGAGGGGTTTTTTTAAGGTAGGAGAAAAAATAATATACGCATGGATGGTGTGAGTTAATAAATGTAAAGCACAACTCATTAGAGTCAAAGTCTTAAATATTCATCAACAACTTCACGGATGTTGAGCACCTGACGTTATAGTATGTGTACTATAACACATACATTTTTTTAGCTTCAGATTTTATAGTCGAGACGGTGTTTCGCCTATAGCTGTTGTGAACGGGTTCATAAATGTGTGGTATACACATCGTCGCCTTAAGGTCTTTGTGTGATAAAGTGATTTACAAGAAAACTGCGTAAGCACAAACCCCGTCGACCACAGTCGCCGTTTGTATCTGGCCCAGATCAAACGCTAAGGGGGGCAATGGCTCGCACGCAAGTCCACCCCCCATCCCCTAGATCGTATGGTATAAGCGACTCATATTCCAGTTAAGAACTTCTCGATGATGAGGATGACGAGGAGAATGAGGAGTAGGAAAATGGGAGTCTTGGGGAAAAAATAAAAAATGAAGTGATGAATGAGAAAAAAAATAAATTAACTTACCTTGAAAGTCTTGTAACTTGACACAACGTACGATGCTCCGTCCTCAAGCTCGTCCAAGGTCACCTTCCGGTCACCGTCCATTGAAAATATGTGACGAGCACCCCTCGGTAAATCAAGACGTAGGGAAAGCCGGTCCAGCAAAGCTTCCAACGATCCAATATCCCTACCGGGTTTGAATCTGTACAAATTTAAGAAGGGTTTAAACTTTTATTTAACAATATTTTATCACGATATAATTAAGATTTTGTGATAGGAGGGTAAAGAAGGCCTTGATATAACCTCGACGAATATAAATTCAAACAGGCCAAGGTCACAACGATACATATTATATCTGCATTCAGACGAGATTATCAAAACTCTATGATATATTAATAATTATGTTATTAAATAAATGAGGGATGGGAATTTTTTTTCACGAGGACAAAATTTCAACACTACGTATAAAAATATGCATAGTTATACTTTCAACTGACCAAAGTACATAGAATTACAGCGAATCAAAGACATATGGGTAGTGCGAACTCACCCCTATTCCACACAGCGTTATAACCCGCGAAACGATGGTCGCGATATCGGAAATGAACATATTTATAAATCGGGGGTAAGGGTTGTGTGAGTTAAGAATTAAAAGCTTCTGAAGCACGTGGAGTAATCTAGGTCAGCCATAGCAGAGCCCCAATGTCGTTAATACATTTATGCACGTCGTTAAAACGGAATCTAACAAACAGTGACATGCTTTTGAATATGTGATTGGCAGATGAATATAATTATTGTCAAAAACTAATCATTGCACCCTGAAATTGACTGTTACGCAGTGTTGGGGAAAAGCTCAGAATCCCTGACTCGGTTTTTCTGTTTTTCCTCTTCTTTTGTTTAATTTCGTTTTTTTCATTTACCCACCTGAACTCAACACCGGGAAAATAAGGGTCTCCATTCTTGTAGAAGGTGACACGTCTCGCCCTCCAATATCCGAGATTATTATACCTCGGCGGTGCCGGTTCCTGACGGCTCTTTGGCCTGGTCTCCGGCTGCTCTGGGGGCGGCATACGAGGACTAGAAGGTCTGCTATGCTGCCTCCAGTATCCACCCATGCCTCCGGCGCCATCCCCACTTCCTGGTACCGTTCCGCCACCACCACCGCCACCGCCGACGCTACCGCCGGCACCAATTCCGAGGTCTACGCCGTCGTCGTCGCTGTCAACTTCGTCTGTGTCAGCGCCTCGACCCGGCATTGTGGAGGTCATTGGAAGCACCGACTGGGAAGAATCATCGTGACGTGCTGCCACCTGGTCCTCCGAAGATATTCCAACCCCAACCCCAATCCCAAGCCCGGCGCCGGCGCTACTTGAACCAACCCCTGATGGAATACCCCCGTCCTCGTACTGACCAAGACGTGAACCACCACGCGAAACAGCCTGTGTCGCGATCATTTGCGATTTTTATGAAGATCGAGATCGAGCCGAAAGCTTTTGATCCTCGGGAACTTCTGAGCTCGAACAAAAAGAGAAAATGAAAAAAGATAAGAAATTTCCTTTATTTTTAGAGCAATGAAGATGGTGCGAAGCTCATATAGCTTCGTTTGCTTTTTTCATTTCATTTTGTTGCAGCTTTTTTTCGAGATTAGTTTAATTTTGAATTTTTCTGGAAATATGTATGGAGATTTGGAGTAAGAATTTGCAGAAATTAATACAAGGTTTTGCCTTCTGAAAATTATCGAAACCTTTTTCTTATCTTTTTCTGCATTTATTTTGATAGCGTGTCGAATAGGAAAAAAACGATGCCAGTTTCCACGTGGTTTGGCGCGTGATACTAGAGGAATTCGAATCGATCGGAAAGTTGGAACTTTACGATATATTTTCTATGCGACGTGGTTTACAACTGCGGCTTACTGCGGCTGACTCGATTCCCCGTGGGACTTGTCTCGATATGACATAGATACGATTCGTCATTCGAAACGAAAAATTCATTTACTTATTGCTATGGTTTATAATTCTTCTAGTATAGCTCACTTCTTACGAAAGAACAATAATACGAGAAACCGATTCGAAAAGAACTTAGAGAACGTCGGTTTATTCTCACAACTAATTTCAACACCGATATAATTCAGTGTCTGACTCTAACCGACCTCATCTACTGATTGTATTCTCTTTGTGCTTATTTACTCACCTTTAATATCTCTGCGTTATTAATAACTGGGGATAAAGTAGACAGATGATTCTGATGTCTCGATGCAAAACGGATTCCTTACGGTTTTCAGAAACTTTATCAATCGCGAATAGGTTTCTAATCTAACGTCGAATGTCTGTTTGAAGATTTTGTTTCCAGTAGCAAATATAAGAATGAGCCGAAGAAGAGGAGAATGTCACTTCGTTGAAATCGCTTGTATGTTTAATAGTTTAAAAAAATTGGTCGATGAGTGATGTATATCGTTTATAAAACACATAAACGTTGTATTAAACAGTGATTGAACGGTTGTCTTATCGACGTTGACACGGCGGTATGCTTCATTTAAATGCAAATTATAGTTAATAGTTTACATATTCATGGTTAGCGTCCTTCGCCGATGGCGTCTCGACGTCGAGTGTCGTTCCTCGGCTCTTACAAAGGTAGTGTCAGTGAACTGTATGCCTTTGGAAAAGCCTCCTAGGCTCAAACTTGTTGCACATTGGTTTATCGACGCAAGCTCCTACCGGCACATTTCATTGGACGAAACTTCTCGCACGTTTATATCATTGGATAACCGAAATGGGGACAAACTGGGAGACCAACCCCCACCCCCTCATTGGGTAACTTCCGGAGTCGGTATGGCTGACAAAAAAATGTCAAAAACTGTTGTCATAAATCAAAAAGTTGCTTCATCGAACCGTATTTCTTTTTTTAATTTTTCTACATTTTTTTTTTTTTTTTTTTGATCAAGCGACATAAAGGGCTGAAGGAAAATTTCAAAGTTTTTCAAAATCGAACACTTTATCATTTCGAAAAAATCCAACGCATGGTTTAGAACAACCGTTTATCTACTGTTGCTGTTACACGTCAGCCGGATACCAATTTGCGAAACAATAGTCGGAAAAACCGATTATGCTGATTCACAGCGTTCTATATTGTCGCTATCAAGATTACTATACATAGTATTTACGTTATCAACGAATAAACTTCCGCAGTAACTAGCTTCAAGGCCTAAGCCAACCGTGAGCGAGTTATCAAAATTAAGAGGGTCTAAAATATCCGAAGATTCTTAATTTTACTTTCTCGACTAGGTATGGATAAGAAAAAAATTCTTCAGGTATTAAGGTCGCTGCCAATTTTCTCATGCATAGTACAATGCGTACACCTATATACCTAATAATATATTTTGTACGGTAATTTAGGTCAAAAATAATCTCTTCAAAGATTTGGCTATAATTTATTATACACATCCCCCATCCCCCATCCCCCATCCACTATCCAGACTGTGATTATCATTATTATATTATTATTATTATTTTTATAACTTTGAGGATAATTATTATTCATATTTTGGCCATCATCATTCTTGTTGTTATCATTATTGCGTATAGTGCGTGCATAGAGAAGTCAATATTCTTAAAGGTTCGCGTGTATACCTCGACTAGCCAGCAAGTTGGCCAACGTCTGACCAATCTTGAGTCGTACTACTTGAAGTCGTTGAGTAAAATCGCCCGCCTTTAGTCAGACGCTCGGATAAAATAGACAGAATTTATCATATCTATGATATTTGGCAATAAATAAATTATCCAATACCGTTGATTTACGTTTTTACTGTATTTTGACTAACGTGCCAATCGTAATCTTCGAATAATGGAAAATTGACCATTCAGCAATTTAATTCAGTAGTCATTTGTTCCCCGGCTTAAAAAAGGGGGAAACATATTAACAAAGAGAAAAAAAATTAATACCTCGCGATAAACGGGGAAGCAAATAATAGAGTTGGCGTGATTCCACGACGTTTTAAAATGCCACCGGTACGGGTTTCGGGACCAAAATACGCGTTAAAGCAATTGCGAGTTTTGTAGTCCACATGCGTGAAGTACACGGGTAAATATTTCATCTATTGTATATAATTATCAAACCCTATACGACCTCCTTTCATCTATTTTTGAAGCAAACTTTTATCGTACGGGTAGAATAAATATCTTACATTAGATTTTTTGTTACTCTTTATAATAAGACGTGTATATTTCATCATTAATGTACTAATCACCGTGGTGATTAATGTCCAGATCGTTAAACCTAAAATGCAGTTATTATTGCGTGTATATAGGCATGCATGTACATATGTACGATACAGTTATGCATCTAATTCTTGCAACTCGGCCGAACAGGTAATAATAACTGACGGGGTAAAAAGCACCTCTTCTCCATTTACAGTATACTTTTACCTGGGTTAAGATATGCCTACATATAACCACCCCCCACTAATATACTTTCAGGTTTAATTTATTCGCGGAATATGGGGAGTCATTCTATCGTGGCAAATATATGTGCTAATATATACATATATATATATATGTCAAAGAATATTAGCCTCATATATACTATATATAATAATAAAAAAATGTTGTGCGAATATTTTATGGCGAATTTATAAAGTCCTGGCATTGATCATCATATGCATTTAATTTTCAGGCGCAAGTGCATCGGATAAAGCGATTAATAAATTAGCACCGAGTCGTTTTTTGCAGATTTACTTTCTTGTCGCTAGATCTGAAAAAGCGATAGGGTCTAGAGACGGAGATTTTGATCTACAAGCACTTAGCGATACCGAGATATATATTTTTTGTACTCATTTCTAATTATAAATTTACACCTCTGTGCCCGGTTTGCTGGTTTACGTGACCCTCTGCAGAACTGTGGTCAACTTAAGAGTTTCTTCGCACAAAGTGGCCCGGGAAAATGTCAACCGCTCGCAAACTTTTCGTCACGCGCGTTCCACTTTTGGATATACCGCACCTCTTATACTCGTATTATATAGAGTTAACTGTACAACTGATTTACTTTTCTAAACGCCTCTGTCCACGTCGGCTTCCGTGTTGAATAAATCAATGTTTATTGTTAATAATAAACCGTGGAAATATTATGATTAATTATTGATACTAACGTATGGTAAGGAAACTATAGCGGAACGTCAATTTTTCGCTAATGCATAAATGATTGCTAAGAAATTTCAGTCATTTTTTTATAACTTTTGTTTGCTATGCTTGGGGTCGTTTTGAATATTTTTAGTTTCGATAATCAGTAAAAAATTATTCAACTCATTTTTTTTCGTTTTTCGTTGTAAATCTTTCTCAAGAATCTTTTGAACGTAAAAAGCGGAATAATGACAGATTTACACTTTTTCACTTTGCAGTTTATGGTTTTATGGTACGTTTATGGTTGGCGAATAATCGGGTTTCACGGATATTTTTTTAGGCAATATAGAGATAAAAATCGTCTCGGTATCAAGGTATATAAGTTCCGCGACCAAAACGCTCGTCATTTGAACAATTACAGTATAAGTGCATGTCTCAGAGCCATAAATAGTTTTCTGCATTAAAATTTATCTCAGATTCACAACGAGATAATGTATTATTAAGCAGCCATGATGTTGGAACCGGGCGACCCACTTGGGAAAATACTCACCTCTGATATCTAATATCTTATATGTAATGAAAAAAGGATGAAGAAAAAGAAATATAAAAAAAAAGAAAGAAAGAAAGAAAGAAAGACAAGACCATAAGGTTGGGAGACAGAACTATAGCCAAGATTCATAATTATAAGTTTACATTATAAATATGGTAGACAGAATTTTTTCATTCAATATTTTTGTTTTTATTTGTAATATAAAATTATTACACGATATTGAAAAAAAATTGTTGATCTCAATGAAGAAATACAGCAAATATGAAAGTGAGACTTGAGTTAGCCATAAGAGCATGCACACATACAATCCATATCAAATTACGGTTGGCAGCCAAGAGTTGCCTTTCTCGTTGTCGAGTCACACGCCAAAAAGTCATTCAAGGCGATCAACACCCACCCATATCACGCTACACAGGTATAAATATTCGCATGTATACGTATAGGTATATATCCTCGATATTATGAAAGAGGGTGGAGAAAAGAGAGAGTAAAACTGATAGAAAGAGGGAGAGGGAAAGAGAGAGAGAGAGAGAGAGATAGGGGAAAATTCGTTGAGAGTTCTGCAAGGGCCAAAGAAAAAGATTTCAACTATTTTAGGTCAAATGAAAATTCGGATGTATCTCTAGTATAAATATTTTTTCAAGAATCAACACCCTGTTAAATCTCTAATAAATAAATCTCGAGGAAAGGAGACGGCCTATTCACAAAGGTGGTGATTATCCACCTCGTAAAACAAAATAGCAAAAAAAATAAAATAAAAAAAACTGGCAGGTGATTTGCTACGATCGTATAGCAAGTGAGCTACTAAATCTAGCAAAGTCTTGAAGACAGAAATTGAAATTGATTACAAGCTTTAGAAATCTATTAACAATTCAGTTGACTATGAATTCTGACGATCTAATTCGTTGTGAACTTTTTTGAGATCGTCAAATTTCCCGATTCTATAATCGTAAGATATTCCTTATTTTCATTTCGACCAATGAATAAAAATAAGCTGATTCCTGCAGTTCGGTTTATAGTATCGTATATTTTTTTACTCGGTTTTTTTTATTTTTTATTTTTATTTTTCATCTTTCTACTTGATTAATGGAATTCTGATTAGGAACAATATTTTCGATACATATTGTGGATATTGGAGAATAGAATTTCGTACGCATCCCCTACATTATAAGGGGTGAAAATTTGATAGAGTAAGGTCATAACGCGATTGGCTAAAGCTTCACGTAGTCGCTATACATACTAGAGCTAAAGCTGCACCCCACTAAGCCTTAAAAAACATATATTTTCACAACTGATCGTCGCGGGCCGATTACAAAGTATAAACCAGCAGCAAGCCCATGAACGGGCTGACCCAAATTCCGAACCTCCGCCCTTCACCTTGCTTTTTAGTATTTAGACCCTAGTCTGACGTGAGTCACCCCTCAAATATAGCTTTCACTTCGGTGAAATGCAGATTTTTTTTTTTTTTTTTTTTTATGTTCATATTAGTATGTATACATACCTATACGTATAGTTTCATCGTCATTGAATACGTGCAGTTAGATTCAAACGGAATATAATTTTTCCTCAAACTCTTATAGTTGAAAGAAAAATCCAAGAGTTTTGAATTTTTATTCCAAGGAAAAAAATGGCTAAAATTTGTCTAGTTGAAAGAAACGATGAGTTTATTTCACACCTTATTTACTGTTAAACGAATATATTAAATTTTTTATTTATTTTTTTTTCTGTTAAGGGTGAGATAAACAATTTTTTTTTCTCTAAGATCTAAACCCCACAGTCATCTTGTTTGCTGCGGTTGGTAAGTACCGCCTAACTGAAGGCTACTGTACAACTGAGTGCGTGTTTCTTATCGCTGGTTATCAGGCAACAACAGCTCCTGTCTGACGTCGCCAACTATTACTACTAAGAGCGAGAAATTAGAGGGATAAAGTATACACGTAAGAAGAGAGGAAAAAAATTCATATATACTAGGTAAATAGTGGCACAGAATTGGCCTCTGAAATATTTTAAATTATTGCACATCAGTCATTCTGCGGGAATATCTATGATTCAATTCACGATCGATAAATGCATGTGTGTGTGTGTATATCTATATAATAGACGAAGAACAACTCTCCACCTTCTCATTTATTAATTGCGAAGCGAAGGTGTGGTGACTGACGAGCTAACCGAAGGCACGGGGTCCAGGTCGCTTAAAGTAATGAAGTCAATTTCCAGGCTTTTTTACTTTCCGAATACCTCGATCAGACTACTCTGTTACAACCCTAAGATTATTACCCCTGAAACTGGTATCGGTTTACATTATAGTAAGGAAATAGTGAATTAATTTATCGGATATTTTATTGTTTTACCACATTAATTAGAGATTTTTAAGGAGGCAAGAAGCGAGAGACGATTACCTCGTTTCGATTGTACACTGAGCGTGATTCTGAGTAAAAAAGCTGGCTGCAAAGGTGAATTATGAATAATACTGTGCGGGAATAGTCGAGACGATAAGGAATGGCTATACCAGGGGGTCAAAATAGAATTGGATACATCGTTGTCAGGACTACGGAGATGCCAATGAGCGCCGTTACGAGGATGAGGAAATCTGAAATAAAAAAATAAATAAATTATGCGAGAAATAAACCACCAATTGTACGCAGTAGGTACATAAATTTAAATCGTATGAAAATTCACCAGAACCTGAACAGCTGATCTTTACATCACATCGAATCTACGTAAAATATAAAACGATTTTCCAAAATCTCAGATCATAATTGTCTCTTATATTGATTTACTACGTAGCTAATACCACTCCCGAAGAAAAAGTCATAAAACCAAAAGCCAAAGTATGTAAACGTGTGAATGCACTAACGTATACCTGGTCGATTGGAGCGCGTCCTACGTGAAGGAAGATCCATCATCATTTGATTTGCTGTCACTTCCTGGACCATCGGAGAAAAATTGTAATAGACCGAAGGTGCGTAAGTGGTTCTTGAATGTTGTACAGCTGGATTCATGTTTCCGAAAATATCATCTTGGCCATGTACCTGCGCCAGTTCCGGGCGAGGCGTTACCAGAACCAGAACATATTTGTAGGATTCTGGATCAACGATAGAAGAATACGGTGGTGGCTGGTCTCCCGGTTCAACCATACCGGGTATTAGCCCTTGCATTTCCACCAGAGGAGAGGATGCAGATTCGCGAGTGCTAAGAATTGATAAAACCCTGACGAATAAGGGAAAGAATTGCTCTGATCTATTTAGCTGAAGAAAAATATTACATGGCGAAAAACTCACGAGATTAAGAATTATGCGATACGCAATTAGTGAAACTGCATATACAGTAAAAAGAAAGAGGAAAAACTGGACGCGTACGTACGTCTTGAATCCACCAGGCTTTGCGGAAAACTGCTGTAACATATTGAAGTAACGTTATATTGTACGACGGATGTTGGGTATTTTAATAGATCCTTTCTTCGTTTAGCAACCGTTAAGTCAAGAGCTCTGACCGTGTAATCAATTGGTACTGAAGTTAGCGAAAGAGATTTAAATAAAAAAAAAAAAATAAAAAAAAATTGCAATTATCCTACGAAGCATTAGCATCGCAAATTAAAAAGTCTGCTGAAGTCGGATCAATTAATTGTATTCAGTCAAATTTACTTTATTACAATGAATCCACGGTATATAAAGTAAATGACATCATCACGCACATTATAAACTTCCGAACGTGATAGAGTACAAGTGATCTCGGAAGGAAACAGCATCCCATGTTATTATATGATTATTTCACTTGGCGATTTTGTGTAGTGGGATTATTTTTTTCACAATATACATACATAGATATCTGTGTGGAACTCCATAGGATATACACTAACGATTTCTAATTATTTGCGAGTAATATAATTTTAATGATAATATATGCTAGAATATTTTATAATTTACTCAAATATTTTGTTTTCCTTAATTTTATGTTGTACAGTTATATGCATATAGGTTTAACTGCGGAAATAAAGATAACGTGGTTTTATCAAGAAAAAATATATTAGCAGTCGAAACCGAACGTATGACGTCTGACTTTACAAAATGTGGTAACATAATGTGGTCGACGTCGGAGGTCCCTGACACATATATACTTCAAATTTAGTTTATATATTTTTATTCACTATAAAAATTAACAGATTTTATTTAAATCAGTATATGGGTCCCTGGAAAATTGTCTCTGAACAACAATTTCGAAATTTCGTAGCTTTTCAGGGACTTGAATTGTTCTTCTTAATCCTGCGGTAAAATCTGCTGTAGCCTGTAGTGTAGGATGTAGTTGGAACAAGGAAATGAAAAGGATTTATGATTCTTATTATCATCGTTAACGCCATGGTGGAAGATGGCAATAAAACCTATAGCTGAGGAAAAACTCACAATATCAAAAACTATACAAAAGGATGAATGAATCTAATGATAAAAAGCTGTACTACATATCATTACATCGATTCAACTATGTGGAAGGCTCAATTTTTCTTAAATCTGTGCAATTCCAAGTCCTTTCAGGATAGGAGACTATTTTTTCCAGGCTTCAATAGCATGCATGATACGCGAAGTCCCGCATGATTGAAGTACATTTTTATTGCCGAATGATCGCACGATGATGGTGAGAAAAATCAGGTAGTTTATTACGAGAAGTCTAGATCCTAATCGGCGCGAGCAATAGCGTGTAATTAATGTGCGGCAAAGATACAGCGAGTTTAATTTAAGAGCCTCCGATGCTAAGTTTACGAATAATCTGAGAAATAAGCAGAGAATTGGTATCAGCGCAGGGGTGATCCTCGCTAAATTTATACCGCTTATTTATGTAGCTTATCGTATTCCTTGTGATTACCGCAGGCAATCCTGACGTCAAGCGGTCTGGAAGTTCGCGAAGAACCAGACAGTGCGAATCTCTCGCAGTTCTGAAATGAATATTTTTTAAATCGCAGGACGAATATTTCGACGATTAATAATAGCAGCAACTGCTGGTGGTGGAAATGGTAGGCATATAGGATTTTTCAGGTTCATTGCTTATCATGTTTCCTGTTTCATGCGGATAATGGTGTGGATTGATTATTACAAATGAGTTCATTATATCAGGCGTTATTTTATATAAAAAGTAAAAAAGTGCGAAGTATGGTGTTTGATTATTTTATCAATTTTTGACATTATATCCTGCACAAATAAAATTTTTTTTTAATCATTTTCAAATTCGAAAACAATTACTGGAACTACAGAGTATAAACTCAAACACGAAATGTAACGATATCGTCTATAATAATTATCTAGATCAAACATTAATTCCCTTATCTCTGCATAGCTATACAGGGTGATTTAGAATTCATGACGAATCACTTGAGGGGCTAATCCTTGTCAAAATTGGGATCGAAAGTTCCTCAGCAATTTGTCCGAAAAATGATTTGTTTCCTTGAAACCAAATAAAGTAATTGTTAAAAAGAAAATCGTTTATTGGAAAAATGACTGAGAAACTTTCAATCCCAATTTTGACAAGGATTAATCCCTGAAGAGATTCGTCACGAATTCTGGCTCACCCTGTATATATGTTATTATCTACGGAAGTAAAGATAACGTTATGGTATACAGTTTTGGGACGGAAAAACATAATAAGCTAGAGAGGCGGAATATTCACAATATTCTTGAAAAAAATGATAAATCCTATAAGTATTTCGCAGGACTACGTTATGCAGTCATCGAGACTTGCGATATAGTTTATTCAAGCTGGCGTATCTAATGCTACAAAATGGAAAAACATACTTTGATGATATGTTTATACGCGTATGTGACTGAACTATACATGAATGGAAAATAATTCAAGTTTATATAATATCGCCGCAAGAAAAACCGCGACAATTTCATCATTTTCCTACTCTTATTCTATGAGCCAATGAGTCAATGTGTTAATATCCTCCCCTCGAGCTTTTCTCTATCGATTATGATCATTCTTACGAACGCTACTCATTTCCATATTATCTTATGATTATTTCAAACTGAAAGGTCATAGGGGGATAAACGGGGTAAAAATGCCCTGCGATTATCAAAAAAAAAAAAAACAAACTCAATGACAATTTAGGGATAGATAATATTTAATTAAAATACTAATATCCTGAAAGTATCAGACCTCGATGTCGATTGGTTCTTTTTTCTTCAAATTTTTTAATAATATTTACACAAATCTTTCACGATTATTAATAAACTATATATCCTAATATGTTATATTCAGCATAGTTTAAACGAAAAAATATATACTACATGCATGTAGTTTAATAAATGATACAAGTAGAGGTCTTGGCTTCAGGAGATATATAGAAATAATGTGGTTTACGAAGGAAGTCCCCCAACACAAAGATGCAATATATACAGTTAAACATACATATGGACTACGTATACAATAATAATACGAGTGAGGAAAAATATTTCAAAAATATTACTTAGGCATCACATATTTGTGGAAGTCTGAAGCAGTATGACTGTATGATATGTAAAGTCCACATAATTGTGATAGTTGTTTTCGTTATTTACGTTCTTCAAAAGCAGCGAGTGGTCGACTATTAAATAATATGAACAGTGCTGTATATTATTATGGTGTTTTATATTTAATAAATAATTGTTTTTATTAAAAAACAATAAAAAAACTCCTGTTATTATATTCGACGATGAATTTTTCCGAAATACTATCAGTATTAATGAAGATCTTCTTCGCCTCAGACAACGTGAAATACGTACTCGATGATAAACCAAGTGCAGAAGTAAACACGGATGTATCAAAAGCCCCAAGCCCCGATATCGTATTGTTGCGATATTACAAACGTTTGAATTTCGAATAAGACGACTTGAAGATTTGATCATAAAAAAAAAAGTGAAGATGTATAAAATTTTAAGGTAAGTACATCCGATTTTATATTACCTATCTTTTTATTCGATAGATACTGAATAAAAATTCATATCAATTACCCATTCATCTTTGTTTTACTGTCATTATAAATCTGTTAGATTTTCGGGAGATAAAAGGACGCAGATATATTAGAAAATGAATAAATATATCGAAAAGGATTTTATTGATCGAAAAATATGTAAGCGCCAATATTTTATCATTTTCTTTATAATTTTTTAAACTTTGTGTTTTTTGCGATTAGTTTCCTCGGGTTTTTTTCTCAGATTCGTCGATTTCACCATCGAGATCCCTTGTAGTAATTTCTATTTTTTTTCGTTGCAAATTTCGAGAATTTCCTTATTTTTCTTTGATTTTTTCGATTTTTTTTTCTTGCTAAGAATCTCTCCCTCGTCTTCCCTAGTTTCTAGAACATCCGGTTCTTCGTATTCAGTCCGCGATTTTTTACACTTTTTTTTCTTCTTACTTTTTATATCTTCAGAAACGTTGTCGCAAACTGTCTTATCGTTATGCTCGACGACTTGACTTTCAATTGACTCGTAATTCTCACATTTCCTTTTAGACTTTTTTATCTTAGTCGGAATTACCTTGCCGCAATAATTATCTTCGGAATTTCCTTCCTCGTCTATTTTTAAATCGCTGTATAAACCACCTTCTACTTTTCTCACTGTTCCTTTTTCCGCCTCCATATCTCCATCATTTAAATTATCAAGAATCGTCTCCTCGCTCTCAACCCTCAATTTTTCAGGATCATCAATGTCGTCAATCTTCTTCTTCTTTTTTTTTTTCTCTATATCATTTCTTATCTCGCTGTTTTCATTCTGCAAATCCTCATCTTGGACGGTCTGTAATTTTTTCTTTCGTTTTATCTCAGGTAAAGGGACCTCGAAGTTCCTCTCCAAAACTGCGACGAAAAATCCGTTGCTTAAATCCGTATCTGATCTGGCATAGAGACAGTTATCTTTGCAGATAAAATCCATAGAGCTATAATTGAGCCAGTTATTGTTCATCAGGGTTCTAGCAGGAATTAATTTGTACGAATCTCCAACTTGGGAGAGAACGTCGTCTACAACTTGCTCGTTCTCTTCGGGGTAAATCGAACATGTTGAATATACAATCCGCTTCGCTGTAGGAAAGTTTAGTAGAGCGTGTCTCAGGATGATTATTTGAAATGATTGCAAGTTCCGCAGTCTGCCAGGCGCACATTTTTCATTACTGCTAAATTCTACTTCCAGTCTATCCAGCATCCCTGAATGAAAAAATCAAAATTATTATCCCGGAATATTCATCTAAGAACAAAAAGTCGAAATGAAATAAGTTTTTGTTAAAATTTAGATGAAACGCTGCTTAGATTTAGACTCTACTGATCTGTAATTGTTCAGAAATCAAATCTCTATCAGATTAATGAATAACTTTTCATTCTGGGAAGATAGCTCAAGTAATTAATCCCTTTTCAACTGAATCTCGAAATGGGAGAATCTTTTTATCTTATCATTCAATTCTCCAGAGCCAATATTCAGTTCTTCTGTTTATTTGATAACAGAAATTTGATTTCCAACGACAAAGATTTCCAACAGAAAAGTGTTGAATCGAAGCAACGGTTGCTCAAAATTTGTCAAAAATGCTTTGTAAAATTACCAGAGCCAGAGCAGCTCGGATCGACTAAAATATATTCTACATCAGGGCAATTTTCAGAGTTCAAAGTCATAACGTCTGCATGTAAAGTCTCAACACAATGTGAATTAGTAGAGTTGACTATTTCACAAAGTGTGTCGTATCTCCGTTTGTCAATTTCCACGGCGTAGATTTTCCTGCAACAAAGATTACCCGATGTTTGTAATTATTTGTAAATCAGTATTGGAGAATCAGAATTCGAAATCTGTTTGCTGCTAAAAATCCTTCATAGTTACCCTTTATTTTCAAGCATGGCAGCTAAATGCGTAGTTTTCATTCCCGGTGAGGCACACATATCAAGTACAGTAGATCCCGGTCTAGCATCGAGTAAATATGCAGGCAGACAGCTGGCCTAGAATGTGTAAAGAAAAATCATAATAAATAATTAAATTAGAAACGGAAATGTATTGAAGTGATTCGCAGAAGTCCGAGCGTGTTTACCTTGTCTTGTAATATTATAGCGCCACTAGTGTATGCCGGGTGATTATAGAATTGAGTTTTTGGAGGAAATATGAGCAGTTCTGGAATGTGTATATCTTGTATAAAAGATCTACCGGATATATTTGATACAGCCTCAATAAACTCAGCGTAATTTTTGCTCCTATACAGCGGCCGCCATCCCTCTTCTTCGAAAGAACCGATCGCCTCGTCGACGGACATTGCCAGTGTGTTGACTCGGACATATCTTGGTTTTTCGACTGAAAATGAGAGGTGAGTTAAAGTATCAGAGCGCATATGAAGAAAGAGGCGATTAAATAATGGCTCGAGTTTCTCTGCGTTCTTATTATCCTTAATTAGGATAGATTAATTGAGAAACTATACGTAGCAGAGAAATACTAGATTCAGGTGTTGAAATCTGGTTGTTTTTATTTCTTTCAAGTAGAAAGTCGATTTTGTTCATTGATTTGTTGTCTGAACGAATAAGGCAGGAGATTGGAAAGGTTCATGAGATCAGATATGTTTTAGATAAATGCTCTTAGTGTAAGTACTAAATATTCTAAAAAATGATTGGATAGGATTAAGATACAAATTGAAATGAAATTTACGACGTATTTTTCAATAACATTATACTGTGTTTATTTTGAAAAAATATACAGACCCTAGCCAATACCTGAATCTGTAAAACTAGAGAAGTTTGCTTTTCAGCTTAACAAACCAAACAGATTATATACATCATGCGGTGTCTATTTTTAGTAAATACTCATCGTCAGACGCTTATAATCTATAAGTATAAAAGATCGTCCACAGAAAAGAAGAAAAGAAAAAAAAAACGAACGTCATATAAATTATGATAATGAAGTAATAATATATTCATACGATTCATACGATAGAAAATAAGAGTTAAAAATTAATATAGTATATTTTGAAAGAAACTAAAATATCCATTTCAAGAGAAAAAAATTCTCCTCAGTCTTCTTTCAAATTTAGGTCATCTCTAGATTTAGTACTATGATCCTCGACTGGATAATTTTCAACATTTTCAACTGCGTCATCAGGATCGAAGAAAGCCCTATACGCATAACTCCATATGATTAAATTAACAGTTATAACAGCAGCTAATGTAGAAAAGCAACTGTTAGTGAATCTGTCGGCGTTAAATTCAGTCGTAATGATATACTGGGTTGTAAAAAATGCGGCAAAAGGTAAAGTGAACATTGCCACACTGTAGAGAAATAATATCCCCAGGACTTTGACCTGGCGTTTATTCTCGCTTCTCTCTTCTCTGTTCAAGGCGTTAACCATCGTGTTATCAATATCGTTTTTTTGAACAAATTCCACAGAGTTTTGTCTATTGTTATCAACGACGCAGGACCAGAGATGTTTTATCCTATAATGTCTCCTTGACTGTATTCTGTTGTTTCGGATGATTAAAACCATGAAATCGGTTGCTTATACTCGGTTTCTAAAAAACCTTTTCCTTTTTTTTTTCTTTTGTTTTATATATTTTACTCTTTTTTAAAGTATAGCAACGATTCTAAATCCTCCGCAATCACTCTGCAATAAACAACATGCAAAAAATTAAATATTATTAATAAAGAATATCATTTACCTTTACACTTGTTATTTCCAGTCAAATAATAATCTCCAATATTATTCAGCTCCTCGTTTAACAATTTCTCATAACTAATTACAGTCTTAACAGGTTTACATTCTGAACTCAATTGTTTCTTTCCCCATAATAATTCTGTTATTAATATTCTCGCTAGCCATGGGTCCAGGCGCGGTTCATTTAATAGAATTTTTGTTCTTCTAATAAGCTGATCCAGCTGCGAACTGTGCTGTAGACTTGTTAGCGCCAAGGCGTATAACGCCTTAATATTCTGCGTGTTTAATCAACATGTTGTTTATTTATTCTATAGAGTTTAGCGATTCAAGTTGAGAAAAGATAGAAACAAGAGAAAAAAAAAGAAAAGAAAGATGATCTCTTGTTTTTCTCAATTCTTATTTCTTTGTCGACAAACAATTAGTCACGATGTATTTTGTCTGTCATTGATTTCGCGTGAATTCATAGAATATAATTTTACGCAAGAATTTTATCTAGAAATGTTGAAACGATGATAAAAATGTTGATTTTCTGAGAAGAAGATAGTGTAAAAAAAACCACGTGGTTTATTCAATGAACGAATGAAATGATGAATGGATCGTATTACTTACGGGATGTTTTTTGAGATAAACCAACTGTTTCAAACTCGCTCCGTCCTCGCTAACAGTTTGCACTATTTTAGCAACGGTTTTATAAAGCCTTGGTACTTTTATTGAGTGTTCGAATACGCCGGACATTATATATCATGACTTGATACGATGGAGGAATAAGGATCTTGATTCTTGGTTAGAATCAAAGAGGATGGGGGTTAGAATAATTGTTATACGGTACATGTAACGTTCTACAATCTACGGGGCGTCGTCGTTGCGACTTGCGTTGCTGCGGTCACGGTATAACCTAAGCGAACGGGAAACATGAGTAAACGTTTAGTGAAGTTTCGAAGGTGCGCGGGAGGTTGTGCGACTCGCGATGTTACCAACAATAGAATACGAAGAAAACAGCTCGATTGCCTGAACTCTCTCTGCCTCTGGGCCCGCCATAACAAAAAATATTTGTCATGCAATTTTTCTTCTCTTCTACCTATCTACCCTAGAGTATAGGATACATACATAAATACACTGGTCTAGTGTATACATTAGATGTGTATCTATCTCTATACCTATGTATCTATACTTGTATAACTATACCTATAGATGAGGAAAGAGTCTTTAGAAATTATATACGACATTTCATACGTGTGTAGGAGGGTCCAGTGATGACTAATTGGTTACCTTTTCTAACGATGGAGTGTAGTATTATATCGATTAAAATCACGTTGATAATAAAATAAGAAAATAAAAAACGAGAAAAAAAAAACAAACAACAATTGATTATAAAATAAAAAAGATGATGATAAATTGAATACAGTTTATTATAAAGCGAGGGTTAAAATATTATCCAGGTGGTAAATAAAAATGAAAACTAAACGCAACTGGTAACCGTGCGCCCGTCAGTCTAGTAGTAGTAGCAAAATGAATAATGGCCGATGGTGTTGTTATTGCGTGCAGTGATAGTTATTTGCATTTCTTATCCGTAACTATAATCACCCTAAATAATATCAGCGTTATATTAAACCTGTATTATTCATGTGATTTAAAAAAGCGCCGTTCAACTAACCCTATAAGATAATAATTGTTATTTAAACTCGGTTGTTAAAATGAAGTGAATAATATCGTGTGATGAAAAATGTAGTGACATTAGGGCTTGTTGTTCCTCCGATACGTAGTGTGTTTTTATTATTATTCACGGCTAATATAAACACGAATATACTGCGATTATAATGAGACACTAAAATATGAGAAAAAGATCGTTTAATTTATCGCGATATATTATCGAAAGGCAAACAAACAACTAATAATATGTTTAACCTATAATATCCTGAACGAATAACGATCCATATAATATCTCACACCTTTAACCTACCATTTTATTAAACAGTACAACCATGGTTCACATACCAAGTACCTACACCTACAATTACTGGGCTAAAACACCCACGGAGGTCGTCGAGCTAACTTGCTTGATGCCCAACGGGGTGCTCATACCTTTGGAAACGAATCGTAACGCAACATTAACGGAGATCAAAGAGGTTTGTTTTTTCGAAATGAAAAAATGAAATCTATTTAACACTAGGTTTTACCAAATTTTCAAATACCTAATTTAACAATCAATATTTAGGACTTGTGGGATGAAGCGAGTAAATATCCGCTACACGGCACCCTGCGCGATGCTAACTCATACGTATTTTCATGCATTAATTCTATGGCCGAAGCCGAGGAATTGAGGGATGAGAATAGACGACTCTGCGATATAAGGCCTTTTTGCTCTGTGCTCAAAGTTATCGAAAGAGAAGGAGAAAAGGGGGACAAAATTTTAGACAATCAAATAAGTCATCTAATTGGAAAAGGTGAGGATACCAATAACTCAATACGTGTTGTTTTTTTGCAGAGATAATATTTCCTCACTAATCGTTGTTTATCATTTTAAAAGGACTACACGAATTTGTCGCACTAAAAAATTCAGAGGTCAATGATTTTCGGTGGAAAATGCGACTGCTCGGAGACGAGATCGTACAAAGTAGACAGAAGAAATCTTGGGAGGAGAAAGTATGCTATCAATTTCCTCCGAGATTAACACCTCCGCTTATGATACCTAAGAATATTGAATCTCGATTAAAAGATGGTAACATTGTGCTCGTTACTAAGTTTGAGAACACAGAGGTGAGTCTTACTTTATTATCATCATCGTAACATTACATATAAGAAAAGATACAAAAACAACATCAAAATTACACAAAATTTATTCATTTATTCGACGATATAAAAACCACCGGATATTTATTCTTCTCAGTCTTCTGTCTCATTAATTTTGGTTTATCAGAGTCTACTGTGTCAGTCGTGAACCTTATACTCTTTTTAGTCTTTTCTTGGCAAGATTTATCCTCAGTTTTGGCCAGAGCTGATTTCAGGATTGTTTCATTAGCGTTTGAAGCACCTGCGCTATTCTCCTTGTTCCATTCGTCATTAGGATTTGATGTTATTGCCGATGGAAACTTCGGAGTAACTGGAAGAGTTTCATCCATACAAATCGACGACTCAATTCTTGATGATTCATTCGTCTCTTTGCCTTCTGTTCTTGAAATTCTGGGAACAACAAGTAACTTTTCTAGAGTAGATTCGAAGGGATCAATTCCTTGGGCGATTAATTCAGGGGCAGCAGTTTCTGAAGATTGGCAGACATCCTGCTTCTCTGTATTTGTCCGTAGTTCGCCATCCCCAAAATTTTTTAATCCAATTTTCATACATTCCTCACATTTGGCTTGATTTTGCGCGACCAATAATTGAGCCTGAAATAAGTTTGATGAGATATTTAGTCGTGGTAATCGCCGCTTATAACTGAGTGACTAGTTTCAATTTTAGGAAAAACCTTTTATCTACAACGTACACACCTGATAAGACATAGCCTTGTATCTCCACTGTCTGAGTTGTTTTTCTGTTTCGTATTTCATTTCTTCTTGGAGAATCTTCTGGATAGAACTTGCCTCTAATTTGTTAATCAGTTCTTCCACCTCTTTCTTTTTTGCTGTTAGAAGAGATTGTAGATAGCTAGAAAAAAGGATGAAGAATATAGTCAATACGAGGATAACACCTAGGCCCAGCAAAGGCCTACTTATTACCTGAAATTATTCTCAGGTTGTTCTTTCCCTTTCTCTTTCTCTTTCATTTTCAGTTTCTTTTCTTCGATTTTTAGTCTACTTTCGAGTTCCGAAATCCGCGATTTATATGTCTCAATTAATCTAGCGCTATGATCGACGTTCAATACAGATTCATCCTCTAATTTTTGAAGCAATGCTGCTCTCTCAGCTTTTAATGCTCGTATTTCTTCCTCTTTTAAATCGTAAGTCCGTTTCATATGCAGATATTTGTTCTTCAATGAAGTCATATCATTCACCAACATTCTTCGGTTGTCTTCGACTTCTGCGAACAGCGAGTTTCCTGTAAAAAGAAGTTCGTTTTTAATCTCAATAAGGAAACTAAAAATTGCATAGTTTCAATTTATTTGCTCCGATTGGTATTCCATGAAGAAAAATCCTGGGTACACCTTTCACAGAATCGCTCGCAGGAACAGCTTTCAAAGATTCTAATTCAGAACGGCACATAACTAGCTCATCCCTTGTGGTCTCCAAAATTTCTTTCAATGATTCAAGATCGACTTTTTTTGTCTATCAAATAAAATATCTTTCGATTAAAAATGGTAATTCGATTAAGTTCGCAGGTCTTTGTTAGTTCTCAATAGGATTTTAATAATTTGAACGTTTTTCAATAAAAATTTAAGCCATTTAGGAGAGAAAACCAAATGATAGAAACCCAATTTCCAGTAGATTTCAAACCTGTAAAATATCTTTAATTTGATCATAATTTTTCTTAAGCGTAGTATTATTTTCCTCTAGCATTTGTTGCCGGGATAAAAGTTCTCCTTCAATTTTCTCTTTCTTATCTAAATCCTCTATCAAACTGTTGATCTTTTCTTTTAGGAATAAATTTTCCTGCGTTTTATCAGGATCCTCGGATCTCAACGTATTGAATAATTTCTCTTTAGCATAAAGAGCTTCTCTAAGTTCTCGGTTCTTATTCTCCTCACTCGACAAGCTGTTTTCTAGCTCCGCTACTTTCGCCTCGTAATTTTTTTTCTCCAATGAGAATCTGAAGGGAAAATGATAATTATTTTTTTTTTTCAAAATCAAAATATTAAAAAATCAAACATTTTTTCCAAATATTAAAAAACAAAATTCTTCCAATAATTACTTTTCCAAAAGGTTGCTTATACGTTTTTCAACGCCCGTTTTTTCGGCCTTTAAATTTTCTTCGATTAATTCGTTAGCGTATGAAAGATCTTTCTGCGTTTCAATACATGCTTTGAGCTTGTTTCTTAGCTCGTGTAATTCTTGTTGATACTTTTCATTCTCAATTGATTTCTCGTTCAATTCAATGTTAACTTTCTTTATCTGATCTTCATATTCTTTGAAAGTCATTTCATTAGTTTTTAACGAATTCACGGTTTCTTTATTACTATTACTCGATAATTCGGACATTTTTATTTTAGGTTAGCTTTACGTCACTTATCATTAAATTTCGTTAATTTCTTTATTTCAACCGACAAATATCCGCCGATTTTTTATGTATCGATCAAAATATCACCATTGATTAATAAATAATTTCATTTCGCTCAGTTTAAACAAATAATAACATATAAAAATTTATTAAAATTATTTGAAACACGGAGTAACACGTTCGTTAAAATTCAAACACTGTTGTTTATCACAGACAACGCGTCATTTCATCTACTGACTGTCGGTAAGGAATAAACTTATGGTTCGTATCTCGGCTAACACGATAACGGGTTATCTTTTTAATCAAATTTTTTCCTTTCACTAAACAGAATAGATTGTATCTAAAATAATGAATAATTGAGATTAACATACCGGAATAAATTTTTTTTTCATTTGGAAATAACAAAATCGAGATGTTTCATAGTATTTCTTACTTACGGGACGGTCGGTAAAGAAGAGAACTGTGAACTTACTTAATAATAATTTATTTATCAATATTTCATGAATGATGTGTAATATAAATTCAAATGAGAAAATCCTAATGAATTTTCTTTTTCTATCTTTACAGACTACATTTACATTTCAAATACCACAGAACATGACACCGCATCAACTTTTGAAACAAATATTAAACAAAAAGGCGATAACTTTGAATTCTCGAGACGAAAAACCAAGAGATTTTATATTGAAAGTATGCGGTCAGGAAGAATACCTCATAGGGGATTATCCGTTAATACAATTCTTCTATATACAGGATTGTTTGGCCCGCGATATTACTCCTACTCTTGTTACATTGAGCGTAGGTAATCTACCTATAGATCCAGACAACACTTACGAGATACCAGAAATAGATAGTCTCAAACGTACTAGACCCTCTTTTTCTACGCTAACTTTACGCAAAAAGGGAAAACACATATCAGCTTGGAAATTAGATGAGCAATTCGTGTTTAACGTTAATGGTATATCCCGGCTTAATTCAGACGCCGCACTTCGTACTGTTGAGGTGATAAATTTGTCTAAACATATTCAATCTCTAGGATCCCATTAACATCATATTTCATTTGTTATTTTGATATTATTCAACAGATCGGAGTACAAGCCGGTTTGTTTCATGGCGGTAAATCTCTATGCGAAAGCCAGAAGACGAGCGAACATATTGTTAAAAGTGAGGGTAGCTGCGAGTGGGAAGAAACTCTGCAATTCGATATAAAAGTTAGAGACATACCAAGAATGTCTAGACTTTGTTTCGTTCTTTATGAGATTAGCAAGACTGCTCGAGGGCTAAAGAGCCGGAGACTTGTAAAAGACTCGAAACAAGAATACTATATCAATCCCTTGTGCTGGGCTAACACTACTATATACGACTTTAAATCTCAGCTTAAAACCGGCGCTATGACGCTGTACACTTGGACATATGCAGAAGACATGCAGAATGAGGATCTCCTCCATCCATTAGGAACAGTCGTTTCTAATCCTCACATTGATCACGCTGCTGCACTTATGCTCACCTTTCCAAAGTACGATTTGTGCTCTAAACGACCAATTTCTGATTTTATAGGGTTCCTTTTATTCATTTATACGCTGTTATTTCACAGTTATGGAAAGGACAAATCTGTGCTCTACCCGTCGCTGGAAAAAGTCGTTGAATATGCTAATAGCTTGCGAAAACCTGGAGGTGAATCTGCTGTCGAAGAAGATTTGTACCAGGAGTTAGATAGCAACAAGTGCCAACAACTTGAAGCGCTGAGAGCAGTCGCAGACAGCGATCCTTTACACGAACTTCACGAACAGGAAAGAAAGACTATGTGGTCTCTGAGATATCATTGTCTGAAAAAAATACCCACACTGTTGACTAAGCTTTTGCATTGCGTAGAGTGGAATGATCACAGGTGCGATGAATGAGATGAAGTTTTCCACCCGATGCCGCGGATATGTTTTTACCGTTATTTTTAATCTTAGGGAAGTCGCAGAGGCAACAGCCTTGGTTCAGCAGTGGCCTAAATTACCCGTTGAAAAAGCTCTGGAATTATTAGACTATGCTTACGCTGATCAGACCGTAAGAAGCTTTGCTGTTCGATGTCTGATGGACGTTAGCGATGAAGATTTGAGTCTTTATTTACTGCAACTTGTACAAGCTCTGAAGCATGAGAACTACCTGTCTTGCGAACTCACAGAGTTCTTGCTTAGAAGAGCACTCAACAATCAGAGAATAGGACACTTCTTGTTCTGGCACTTGAGGTGCGTCTATCGATTTATTAGGAATATAGAAAGAAGTTGATCCTGATTTTATTCATCTCGTTGTGCATTACAGATCTGAAATGCAGGTCGGCTCCGTATCCGTGCGTTTTGGATTGATTTTAGAAGCCTATTGTCGCGGTAGTCAGGAGCACATGCGAGCTTTGGTCAAGCAGATGGAATGCCTTGACAAACTGAGATCTACTTCAGAATTTGTGAGGCAAAGAAAAGACCGCAAAGCGGCCCTTCAGGAGTTTCTCCAAGAGCCTCACTGCCGAGAAGCCGTTTCCAACATACTAAATCCCCTCGATCCAAGCTACAGGTGGAAATATCTAAAGTAAGGAGTCGTAATCGTCTTGTAACTTTCAAATGTAGTTGAAAAATTGATTCGCTTCGATAATTCTTTATAAAATTTCAACTCTTTATTCTAATTTCCACCTTTTCTTCACAGAATGGAAAAGTGCAGAGTAATGGACAGCAAGATGCGTCCGCTTTGGCTCGTCTTTGAGAACGCAGATCCTTACGGAGACGATATCTACCTGATCCTTAAACACGGCGATGACCTTAGACAAGACATGCTAACTCTCCAAATGTTGCGGATAATGGATAAACTGTGGAAAAACGAGGGTTTAGATTTACGCATGAATCCATATGGCTGTATATCCACAGAACACAGAGTTGGGATGATAGAAGTTGTTCTAAACGCAGAAACTATAGCGAATATACAGAAAGAAAAGGGAATGTTCTCTGCCACATCGGCTTTTAGGTATCCTAGAATTTATAAACCCTTTCTAAGCCTTGACCAATTATTTTCGATGAAAAATCTTATGCGTTTTGTATTATTCAAATCATAGGAGAGGCTCACTGCTTGCTTGGCTAAAAGACCACAACCAGACTGAAGCCGCGTTGAACAAAGCCGTTGAAGAGTTTACTCTGAGTTGCGCTGGATATTGCGTAGCTACGTATGTTCTAGGTATAGCTGACCGTCATTCTGACAATATAATGGTTAAAAAAACGGGTCAGTTATTCCACATCGATTTTGGCCACATATTGGGTCATTTTAAAGAAAAATTTGGCTTCCGAAGAGAGAGAGTGCCTTTTGTACTGACAAACGACTTTGTTTACGTTATAAACAAAGGTCAGCCTAAAAAAGGTCAGGCGGTAGTAGAGTTTCAGCGATTTCAGAGATACTGCGAACAAGCTTTCCTCGTTTTGAGGAGACACGGCGGCCTCATACTTTCGCTTTTTGCTATGATGATCTCTACTGGTCTCCCTGAACTTTCGTCGGAAAAGGATCTTAACTATCTGCGAGACACCCTAGTACGTATTGATTTTCAATATAAGATTATGTACAGATCCTAAAGCGGCTTATGATTTCAAATTTTGTTATTTTGTTTTTCTTTTCTCATTCCCAGGTGTTAGAAATGTCGGAAAATGAAGCACAGATGCATTTTCGTGGTAAATTTGACGAGGCGTTGTGCAATTCGTGGAAAACTTCGTTGAACTGGGCTTCCCACAATATGGCAAAGAACAACAAAACGACATGAACATTTTATTGTCATTTCGTTGCTAGGTAAGACTGTCTCATTTTTAATTTATAAGCTGTGAAAATAGAGTAAATATTATACGGACAATATTTTATTCACAAAAGATCTCATAGGCCCAGCTTTATGAAATTTTTATTTATCACAGATTATATGTACTGAACTTATAAATAACAACAACAATAACAAAAAAAGCAACTATGCGATGATGGTTTCGTTGACGATGTATCAGATCATACTATTTCATCCATATTTACAAACACAAAGTATTTTAGTCTTCTTCATTCTCCATATATGATAACAATATACAAGATCTTACAAACTTGAAAGTACGACTATAGATCTATTCCATATTAAAAGAAGACAACTCTTACGTCTTAAGCTTTCTAAAGAAGGTGCGGATTACATATCGACTCGAGGTAGTCATAATTTAGGATTTATTTTCCGTTGCAATTTTGTTTTTCGGGGCTTTAGACCCACACTTATCACCATGCTAAACGCATCATTGCCTGAATCGATTAGTTCCGTTAGGGTATAAATAATAGAGTTCAGATTTATTTCTTTTTTTTCTTTTTTCTTTTTATTTTTATTTTGAGAATTAGAACCAAGCGGTCTGTATATTTTCTTTTTTTTTCTTTTGTACATTAAGGAATATATTTAAAGCTGGGTCTTGCGTTTGATGTATAGATAAAGTAGTTTATTAAATAAAGAAGATAAAACCAGGAAACAATAAATTGATGTGTCAAATTCTTATGGGTTTAAATAAAAATAAAAAATTAGCTATCATTATTATTATTATCATTATTATTTTTGTGCGTGTATAAAGAAAAAAAAAAGTTAGTATCATTATAATTCCGTATATACCATCTTTTCGGCTTACAATAGACAAAGAAAAAAAAGTGCTCTTCTTATTCTTCTTATTATGATTATTATTATTCAATTTATTTGAGATCGCATCATAAACAGGTGTCTGATCAGTCATAAGTGGCAATGTGATACCCAAAGCAATATGTACTCACTTACTAAAGCACGTCGTATAATTCATACATATACATTGAACACTTAATTAGCATCAGACACTATAGTCTAGATATTATTATTCTAATTAGCAAAATTTCAACCATTCTATGTTTAGAATTATAATTTTTCTTTTTCCTTTCTCTTATCGTGTTTTCTTCTTTTTCGATTCTCTTCTTCGGTCAAGGTTTCATTTTGTATGAATAATCGGAGGTGTTGTTAAATAGCAGATGATGAAATTGTAGAAATTGTCGTTACCCATTTAGATCGATTAGAAAATATCATAGTAGCAAGAACTCTCATTTTAACAAACGAAAATATAGTAGAATAATAAATGGCTAGATGAATATGAACGTTCGGTTCGGTTAGTTTATTATCGATCTCGATACTGTACCAATTAGATGAAATTATTATCGAATGGTTTAAATGATTTAATGAATCGTCCCTCATTTGCTAATGCATACACAAACATATAGATAAATAAATAAAAAACGAGAAAGAAATGAATAATAAAGAGAAAAATTGAAATGAAAAAGGAAACTAGTTACTCAAAGATTTGTACAATCAATAATGTGTCAACTAGATGTTTAACTGTAAGCATAATAACTACATTTTAAACAATTGTGTATATTATTAATCTATCAGGTACAATATATAAGTTGATATATGTTTTCTTTTAATTAGGTAATTTATTTCTCTTAGTAATACTGTTAGTTTATAACGATATTTTATACCATATTGTTTATTGTGGTATTTAGTATAGGGATTTTTGAAGAATAACTTGAATATATGTGGTCTGTTGGTTTACCTTATTAATATCCAACAGATTACAGTAAAACCTTCGGCACTGTCGGTAAGGTACCCCCACCATGCCCCTGTAGCAGTACCGCATCTACTGACTACCGTGACGCCTTAGCGTCGCCCGTGTATGTTACGAAACCTTGGGTGCTATCAGGTTGATTCTACAGCCCTGTACTTGCTTTCGATTGGCTGGGACAAAGTAGGCCAATATGCGACAGTGCCGGGGGTTGTAGGTCCCGACTAGCTACAGTGCCGGAGGTTTTACTGTTTACCGATTCAAAAGTTTTCTAGGAGACTGTTAATGGCAGGTGCAATTCTGTTATATACATACATTATTTTGTGAGTACATTATTAGACATGAATTGAATAATAATTTTTTTTTTTCTGTTTATTGTCGAAGGAAAGCGAAACATTAAGAAACATAATGATCTCACCAGGATATGAATTGAGAAACAGATGCCAATTTATCACTTTAGTTAGGAAATTCAGCATTCTTTAAACCAAAATTATTTTCTACTTAAAAAAAGAAAAAAAAAACAACAAACAACACTCTCAATTATTTGATTTTTGCATATTTTCAATGATTGTTAGATATTTATTAGAACTTGGCAATTCATATCATTTTTTTTCCTCTCATAAGCGTTGATGAATTTCAAATTTTTCAATCCTAAATTTTAGTCAGGGTGAGTTGGGTTCCAGCTGAATATTATTGAGATTGTATTTATGTAATCACTAGATGATTCACATAGTTGTAATTAGTGTAAACAGAAGTGTATATTGTTATAAGCCTACCGATGCTGTGTTTCACTCTCAATTTTAGTAAAATTGAACAGAAAATAGGATACCGTTAGATAAATTGAGAATTGAGAATTGAGAATGTATAGAATCGGGTTGATCAAATTTAGAATTGATGACGGAATTTAGGGAGGATTATGATTGGATGCCGACTTACTGAAAATTAATTTGGCGATTAGACTATTTGTTAGAAATTAGCAAGGAAATTGTTTTTATAAGACACGCTTTCTGTTTGTCTCTAACAAAGAGAAAAATAAGTAACGAAAAAGATAAATAAATAAAAAATAAATAAATAATATGTTATAACGAAAATATGAAAAGACTAGGAATGAAATAACTAGCTTTGGTCGCAATGCAACCAAACGCAATGCAATTATTATTAAATCTTACAATACAAACGTATACAATTAGACTTATTTAATATTACGTCATGTGTAATATACTGTCAAGATTTATTTCTGTTATAACATACTAGCTTTTATTCGCAACTTTAATGGTATCAAAATCGATTCACCACCTCTGCTTTTCCTATTATACAATATTTTAAAAACTGCATAATTTTCACCAATGGTTTATCCAACATAATTTGTTAAAGACTTATTTGAAAAAGACAATGTACATTCTATCACGTGCCATTCTGGTGTTTAGCTTGTGAAATATAGCGAAATTAAAACGTTTTGTTGGGGGGATGAAGAGAAAAACAGAACTGCGTAATCAATTGAAACGTTTAAATTTCTTGACAGTAATTGCATGATAAATATACATAGATAATTAAGTTAAAAAACTTGTTCAATAATGATTTGGGCATTGTATTTGTCACATTATATGATACAAATCATTTTGAGTTTTACCCTTACATTATTGGTATACATAGGTATTAGGGTGGTCTTTATTTCGATGAATTTCGAAAACTTAAACTCGCCGAATTTTGGGCCAGGTGTTAATGTTAAAATTAAGAGCTAAAATTTTAGGGGGATTTTTTTTCTATATATTTGCAAGGTATCCAGGGGGCGTCCCGAATTTTTTTCGAAATTCATCGAAATAAGGACCACCCTAATAGGTATATACATATGTATATGCTTTTGCACTAAGTAAGAATGTTATTAACGTATGTATTAGGGTATAGTAGATTTAATTCAATAGCAATTTTCATTCGATAATTAAATTGCATTTATTTATAAATATAGCTGTTATAGCACTCTGTCAAATATTTATATCGTATTGATAATTCATTTTCATTTACCTACTTCGCCTATTTTATTATCGATTGAGAATTGTCTTTGTCGTACTATACATTATATGATTTTTGGTTTACAATATTTTTAAATTAGACTATCCTCACCGCCAATAACAAATATCTAAATAAAGAAATTTATGAAATAGAATACGTTCTATTTGATCAAAAATAACGTGATAATAGATTCTCTAGTTAGGATTCATCCAACTCTTATGTATTCTACTATTCATTTTCTCTTACAGAATATAATAGATAATAAATTTGAATTTTAAATGGTAAAACAAACATCTATGATAATAATAATGATTAGTTAAGAAAACTACTTGGCATTGAGTTAAGTTTTGTTTATGTGTTCAGAATTTTTTTTTTTCTAGGATATATAATGATAAGTTATTATAAATAATGAAAAAAAAAAAAAATTACGAAACAAACAAGAAGTAGAATTTTCAAAGTCTTATTCGGAACTAGCAAGTGAAACTTGTATTATCTCATGTTTTATAGTAAAAATTGATTGATAAATATTAATAATTAAATTAAAAATAGTAAAAAAAAAAAAGTTATCCAAGTTTTGCTTTTGGCTGTTCCAAATAAGATTCTTAATAGATAAATTACTGTTTGATCAATTGTCCTTTGATTTTGATTTTTCTTCTTTTTTTTTTCTCTTCTAATCTTTATTAGAAAATTAAATATAATTCTGAGTCTTATTAGAATAGTTAAATACATTTATTATAGTCTTAATGATGAACCGTTATTGACACTAGTTTATTATTATTATTATTATCTGCTAATAAAATTTTATATTTCGGTTGTGTGTGTGTGTGGGTGTGCGTATGTGTGTGTGTTTAGGGTAAAAGTAATCTAATCTAATAATCTTTTACTACGTGAAATTTAATCGCAATTATTTAAATTTCAAATATCCTTTATTTCATATACCTACTTTATAATCATTATTTATACTGTTTTGCCACCCAACCACCTATCAGTTTAAAGAATGAAGAAAAAACAACAACAACGACCTACCTAACTCTTTCATTTAAAAATCATCATTCATTTAATCAACTGCTATATCTCTGCAGAAAACACATATATATATATTGTGTTATCAATAACTTTGAACGATCCAATATTATGTGTTGCACTTATTTATATCGACCAACAATATGTGACACCAGATTTTATTATTATTATTACCTATTATTATTATTATTATTATAATTATTATTATATATTATTATTATTAATTATATGATGCGAATAATAATGTTAAATATAACAATATGTCGTGGTAATTCATAGATAGTTACACGCTCAATTATTTTCGAGGTATAATAATTTCAATATTTTAGCTTTAAGTAAAAATAAATGAATAAAAATTAAAAATAAAAATGTAATTAAAAAAAAAAAAAACCATTATCATATAAATAATGAAACTACTAAAGATAGGAGAAGTATTTTCTAAGGAGTTAGTAATGATTAGAATATCATTTATTATTTTAATTCAGAAATATCATAGGAATAAAAAAAAAAATCAAGCTAATAAATAAAATAAATGACGAATTAATTAGGTGAGGTCATTAGGCATTATATATAGTATAACATCCGTTTGAACGATTTTTATTTATTCTTATTTCTGGAATTTCCCATTTTCGATCTCACCTTAAGTAAGTCAGTTTTCTCTTTCATTTAAATTGTCGCACGTTGGTGTTGTCATTATTATTATTATTATTATTATTATTATTATTATTATTATTATTATTATTATTATTTTTATTATGATTACTATTATTATCATTATCATCATCATCATCATCATCATTATTATTATTATTATTATTATTATTATTATCATCATCATTATCTTATTAATCTTAATATTATAATTCTCCTTTCTTTTTCTTTTGTAAATGAAAATCATTACTTCAAGTTCCTAGGTTTAGGGTTTTCTTAAGATTTTATGTTTATTGCCGTACAAAAAAAAAAAAAAAAAAAAATGAATACAATTATTTCAAACAGCTGAATAGTTATTTTTATTTGATTTTTTTTTTTTATTTCTCTTCTTATAAAGTCCTCATAAATTTACTGTTCATTTATTACAGATTTGAAGAAAGATGATTAATTAAATAAATACATAAATAAATAGAAAACAAATTTTTACGAATGAAATTGGTCACAAGATAAATTTTCAAAAAAAAATTATACATTTTTTATACAATCTTATGAAGAAGAAAAAGAAAAATAAGAAAGAAAAAAAAAAAGAGAAAAAAAATGAAAGAATGAAAATTTTATAAAAAGAAGAAAAGAAAATATCGATTAGTATAATATTTTAGAAGAAGAGAAACAAATGGTATTGTAAAATTTAAAATATTTTTTTTCTTTTTCGTTTATCTTTTTTGTTTATTGTATTACGTAAATCATGAAAAATTTTAAATGCTATTATAACATTTCAAATATACTATATATTATTATATAATAATAGAATTCAACTTTGGATTCATTCGGGTAATAAAAACTGATATTGCTACGTTTAGTTTCTAATATTCGATAACAAGACTCTATGTACCAGACCACACAGTTTTGAATTTAAACGTTTAGCTGGAATTTATACTGAGTATATGTAATACATTTAAAAATGTACATATATATATTAACTCAGTTACTCTCTATCTAACACATTACCTATCCCTTTGTAAATACAGAGTTAGCTTTTAAAAATACCAAATGCAATGTATTTCAACTTATTTATAAAAATGATTAAGAATAAAAAAAAAAAAAAGGAAAAAAAAACCTTTACAATTAATATATATTATACATTCTCTTTTGTCGGTATAATGTTTTTTTTTTCTTCTTTTTACCCATATATTATAGAAAAAATGAATGAATAAATAAATAATTGATACAAAATTTGTATAGATTTAAAACATTAGAATAATAATAATAATAATAATAATAATAATAAATTCAGATATATAATGCCATTTCTTTTCAGGCGCCTTATTATATGCAACCCCCATCATTCTTACGAGATGATTCGAAAGATTGGATCCAGAATGTGGCGCCGTATAGATACCCTAGTGGCAATCTTAGTGACTAATTTTGCCGCAAACAGGTAGGCGGGAATCAGTATGAATTTCACATATCTGTGATCATTTATTACTGCATGATTAATAACGTAGATTAACATTTAATAGTCGTGTTTTACACAGCGTAGCATAATCGCGGTATGATCATGATAGTTTTGTGAAATTCTCGTGTCTCTATTCGAGGCTAGTATAGTTATAATGAGATAAAAAAAGAAAAAGTGGATCTTGTATAAAGAAAAAAAACAAACGGTATAGATTTAAAATTGCGAAAAAAAAACACAAAATTTTTAATTAACGTTACAATTGAAAATGAAAAAAAAATGGAAATAACAGTTTTCTGAACGAAAAATTGAACGTTACCGAACGCTATAACAGATCGAAGATTTTTCACAAGGGCATGAATTAATCGTTATGGATTGACTCTGCGGCCTCGCGATCAATCGGGCGTACGATAAAGGGGGAGAGTCGGGATTCTCTCACCCTTTACCAACCCCGACTCTTTGAAATTCAGATTATTAAATTTCAGACTATATAACTAAGAGTCTTCACCACCTCGACTTCCACCTCCACCTCCAGTCCTTATTCGAAGTGGCGCGCTCCGTCGTGCAACTTGATCTTCTTCATGTCGAACGTCACAAGTTCAACCCTCTTTCGGAATTATATGAAATTTATGTATGTATAGGTACATAATGTGAATACATGGGTATATATCATATGCGTATACGCAAACGTACCTAAATGTTTGAACAATTATTATTACTATATGTTAGATGATTTTGCCTCATATATGTTCAAATGAAGAAAACATGATCGATTAGTTTCCTCATTTTCTGTGAGAGACAAAAAAACACTTTTTCGTAACCCAGCTATAGGAACGATAGATAAAAATACCTAAATTCGATACTACGGATTATGCCTCTTCACTTTTGATTCCTCTACGAACATGCGTGATGGAGATTTGAAGGCTTGGAATTTACACCACAAGGGCTTCAATTGTGTCCGCAAAGGTCAGCAGATAAGCGATATCAAATACAATAGGGAGGCAATTCGTCGCTCTATCCGACTTGCATTTAACTGTTTTCCCAGTGGCTATCATTCGCATCAAAAAACCCTATTTACCTGTTTAGAAAAAGTCAAAATCGGTTTCAGAGTAAATAGAAAAAGGAAAAAAAAAAAAAATATAACAAATTCTTCCGAGGTTTAATTTTCTTATTATAAATTTTCACACGACTGAAAATCGAAGTTCAATTAAAGTTCTGACTTGGATGTCGAAGCTTTTTTTTTATTGTTTCATGAGAATAAAGACCTTTCGTACAATAGATAGACGGACTGTTATTCATGTATATACTCGAAGTTCTAAGCCTCATTGCGTTCGACAAGATCAAATATATATTCTAGAGCCACGATACGATAATATTAGTATTCGATTTCCTTTTGAACAGTTTTTTTTTCCTTTTGCAAGTTTAACGTAATTAAGGTTGTCCCCTTTGCCTTACCTTAGGAAACCCGCCCTTTCTTCATCGTCCATCTTTCCTCCCTTAGTTCCTCGCACCCTACGTTCTAGCATGAGATTGATTCGCCTTACGCAGTCGCCACGGTGTTTAATTTTCTTGTTTACGCCGTCGGCTTATTTCCACCAATAAGTATATACCTACGTATAAGTAGCACCTATATATATGTATTCAGTGATCCAGCTGAATCGGCTTTTTTATGTATACATATACTCTCTCCCCACGCTCTGTACACTCATCCCCCGTAAAAAAGCACATAATATAAGATTATAATACCTACATCTTACAATTTTCGTACTGTTTATGTGCTTCCCTAAAATCCAATCTCAAAATTAATCGCTTCGAGCCAAATGGAATTTTTTATTTTCCTTCATTTTATATTCGAAGTTTGTTCAAAAACAAAAAGGAAAGAAATCAGAAAAAATTGAAAAAAAAGGTCACAAAGTTTCCCTCCTGCGTTATCCTCCTTTAATCACTTCAATCTCATACATACTACATACCTAATATACTGTGAAATATTTAATAATACCGTGTGTGCAGAAGGTAAACGCATTATAATTGGATCGACGCGACGCAGAAAAAGCGTTTAGCATTTTCAGCTGGAAAACTGTAGCCGAATTATACCTTTTTGAAAAAGTAGCTGGTGTATGAACGATTTGGAGATATTGTTCTCTATCATAGCTTGCCAACACTGACCTTACCTCAAGGTGTCCTGACCTCGCGGAACTTTTACTCGCTGTAACTGAGCAGCAAAAACGTTTCAGCTTTATGAAAAGTTTGAGACTACTCGGCTTCAAAATATTAATCGATTTATCACGAGGTTGAAAAATGATACTTTTTCAAATCTTCGTTTCCAATGATATTTCATACTCGATTCGTTTCACAAGTGGTTATATTCTATAGACGATAGAATCTAAATCACAGATATCTGATGTATCATTCCAATTCTCTTTCCCTCCACCTCTTTTTCGTTTTTCGTTTTTTTTGTTTTTTTGTTTTTTTTTTATTCCTGAATTTTGTTAAACCGGGATAAAACATTTGCAGCACAATGTAGCATTTTAAAAACCCCCTTGGCGAAGATTTATCACCGCTGAAGGAAACAGGGCGAATAAATGAAAGAGTTACGGTGTTGAATTGTTCTATAAGTAAAAAAGAAAAAAAAAAAAAGAAGAAGAGAAACCTAAAAAATGTTTTATTGTTTTTTAAGCCTCCTATATAAAAAATATTTACAGAGATAACCGAGTATAAGTATTAGTTGCGTGGATAAAATTTGAAAATTTCATCTCCCTGAAAAAGAAAAACGAGTCTATCTTTTCGCCTTTATACATCGGGGATCTAATAGATAAAATTGTAACACGGTATAGAAAGAAGTAAAATGTCAAGAAAGCATCATAGTCTGGAGTTCTTTTTATACGTTCACTCAATTTCTTCGCACCCCGTGTACGCTTTGTTCCCCCGTTTTATCGTATCCATGCGGATTAGAGGAACTTTCGTCTTACAGAGAATCGGAATTCGCAAAAAATAACAGCCCTTTTTTATAACTCGTTTCTTTTCTTTTCTTCCTTTTTTTTTTAGTTCTTTTCTTCTACCTTATTTTACCCCGTATAAAAACGGTGCTTCAAATATTCTTCGCGATCTGGTGTCGTCGTATAATCGTACCTTGTAAATCTTCACAATCCATACCTAACTAGGTATACATATTCGAAACGATTTTTATTTTAATGAACTCTTTCGAAAACTCACTCAGTTAATTCGAGGACTACAACGACGACGGCTGGGGACTGGCTGGTCGTTACCTAGCTATCTTGCTACCTGTAACCTACCTTACAACTACCCCTAGGCGAATTAAGGAGAGCCGAAGATCCGGTATACTCTATAGGAGGCGATAGTGGAGATAGGTGTATAAGGAGATGTTGGAGGTTTAAGTTTGTTGAAATGTTGACAGGGTAGCGGTGTGGATTCTGGTCGTAGTACCGGACTGTGAGCTGCGCAGTGATCGATATCAAGTAGCGAGCGTCGCGGTGCGGTGCGGCGCGACGCGACGCGACGCGACGCGACGCGACGCGAGACGACGCGCGGCCGAGTAGAAAGGCTCAGTACATCCCGCGCCGCGTCCGCGTAAGTCCGCGTCCGCGTAACAACGACGCGCAGCATCTCGAACCACCAACCCCCTTACCCTACCGTTAAACTGGGTCAGATCTGTGACAGAGAAGGGAACGAAATAGGGAATAAAAGGGAAAAATAATAAAGAGAGAAATATACGTACATATATATGAATAAAAAGGTATAAATCATCCCTTGCTGAAGACGAAGAAAAAGTAAAAGAAAAGAAGAAGAAGATCGAGACCCTGCAGTATAAATTACGGTATCGGGTTACAATCGTCAAAGAGAACGTATACCTACCTACCGCGAATTCGCTCCAACCACCCGATTGAAAAATTAATTAATTAATTAATTTCCAAAAGAGAAAAAGAAAAATAAAAAAAAAAAAAAATACAAAAATCCAGGTAGATTTTTGCGATCTTTTTATTCAGGGGTGATTCAGACACGCGATGTGGATTGAGGAGCGGGAATTTAAATCAGTTTAAAAACCGTCGGGACGGACTATCGTCTGATTGCAAAAGAAAGAGAGAAAAAAAAGGAAAAAAAAAAAAAAAAAAAACGCACACTAGATCGTCGTTTCTTTTCCAGGTTGAATTTAATCTTTGAATGTACACAACCTGCCAGAACTGGGCAGCGTCTCTTTTTTCGCATGTTTTGTAATCATACATAGGTATATACTTACATAGGTATATATGTGTGTAAATGAAGTTCCAGAACCTTTTTTTTTTCCTCCGGTTATATTTCGCGTATTCAAAAGCCGTGGTCAAAATGCACAGTGGCTGGGGTTTGGGCTGGCGGGATTTTCGTTAACGCAGATTAGGCGCCCGGGGCTACGTGACGTTCACTCGTTTATTGAAATTTTCTGCTTTTTTCTTCTCTTTTTTTTCTCTTTTTTTTTTTTTTTTTTTTTTTTTTATATCTGAAGTGAGCGAATTTTCGCAGAGACGCGAAATACCCGTATTCACGGTTTTTGGTAACAACTCACTCCTACTCACTCTCTCACTTATTCTCTCTCCCCCTTCTCTAACGGGCAGAAGTGTTGTGGAGAACTGAGCTTTCGCCTTCGCCCCCTCATCACCTTACGCACGTTTTATTATACAATGCCCTTGAGAAGGAGGGTTGAAAATTTTGTTAACACTGGACTAAAATACTACTACCACCATCCCTCTTTACTTTAAATATTATCCGTTGTTCTTCTAGTTTCATGTGTTAGGGAGAAGAAGAAAAAAAATTAAACAACAATTACGCGCAGCTCAAAAGAGGTTTTTTTTTTTTAAATGAAAACTTAGTTTTGCGAACTAGACGTACATAGGTAGATACAGGTATACAATTTGCCGTGCGGAAAAGTGTGAATATTCAAGGAATCAGAACTGCAGGAAGATTATTCTAAATGATATGAATTTTCTTTTCTTTGTTTTTTTTTTTTTTTTCTCTTCACGTTTCTTCACGAAATTAATTCAGAAGATTCTTCATGCAATTCAAATAGCTGGTAGGCTAACCAGGCTGCATTTTGAATATATTTGAAAAGAAATTTTTTTCTCCTGTCTGGCTCTGACGTGAAGGACACGTCTTTTCATATTTGGTTCTGTACTTTTATATTCACGTGCGGTAATCGAGTTCTTTTTTCCGGGAATGATAACGTCAAAGGACCCTCTCAAGTCCTATATATAGGTATAATGAAAAAAAGAAGAGATAGAAGAAAAAAAAAAGAAATAGAATAAAAAAGGAATAGAAAAACGATGTGAGGAACTTGAGCGAGGTGCGATATGATAGATAATGTCCCGAAATCTTGTCCTGATTTTTTTTTTTTTTTCTCTTTTTCCTTTTCCTTTTTTCTATACGTGTCCAATTTGTCCCCCGTATTTTATTTTTTTATTTTTTCTATTTGCCGCCGTTTCCTATAATTGAGTCGTAACTGATACGTTGTTACTTAAAACCACGTTATTAACAACGTGCAATTACGTTACCTATTGCATCGATAATTTGATCTTTACCACGATACCTAATTGACGTGTAATAATTTACCTTGAAAAATGAAAAATAAATAAATAAATAATATCAGCCGAATAAAAAAAAGGTTCAGAAATAATGTCATTGCGTTAATTAACTTCAATGATAATAATAATACTAATAATAATAATAATAATAATAATAAAGAATAATTTAAACTGAGTTTGAGTATCGACTATTGGATATCTCCCTTTCTCTCTTTCTCTCTCTTTCTCTCCCGGCTAATTAAAAGTGAAATTTTTTTTCTAGCTTACTAAATTTAACAGAGAAATCAGAAGAGAACCAGATGTACTGTAACTAAGTGAAGACAAGAAAATAAAAAAAATAAATAAATGAATTAAAAAAAAAAAAACGGCATTTCTTATTGCGTTCAGAAACGAATCAGCATTCTGAATTAGAATTCACTTTGAGTGACGGGATTAAAGTTTCGAACGTTTTCAATATACGTTCGAGGGTTGTGCTAAATCTTCCAGTTCTGGCCTCCACCATCCACCCTCAACCCCTCCATCATCCACCCTAAATTCTGAAGAGGATTTTCGAGGAAAGACGATTACGGAATGAACGGTGAGTTAAATTATGTATCAATAATTCCACGCGGGGGGGGGGGGGGGGGATGAATGACGTGGATATGAATTAATTCTTTACTTTGCGAATTGTTTGCTGATGATTAAATAGCTCGAGGCGGCGGAACGGGGGAAGGGGGGGGATAATATTTACGGGATTCCTTAATTAATGAAAAGTAGGAAGCGACCACATATTTAAGCATTGTCCTTCTTATCTCTCTCCTTATTTTTTTGTTTTTTTTTTTTTTCCTTTTTTTTCATCATTACGAAAGGTATCATATTTCTGTTGAATTGGGTTTGGAATTTTTTAACAAGAAAAATTAACATGATAATGAAAACGCGCGACAGGTATAATGTGCGGGATTGTATTCTTTTTTTTTTTTTTCTTTCTTTTTCTTTTTATACCGAAAAATTTACGCTGCAGAGAACTCGACGTTTTTGTATATATGTATATGTATATAGTATAGCTACGTTGATGGAATTTTTTTTTTTTTATTTTGTAAAATGTATATCGCTCTTTTTGGTTTATAATTTTGACAATTTTCATCAAAACTCTGGGGGGGGGGGGGGGGGGGGGGGAATTAATGAGTTTGAATTTATGAAGTTGAATAATTAACTGAAAATTCATCCGAGGAGTTTGGTATGAAAATAAACTTTTTGGAAGTCATGGTTTTAATTGGTCCTGAATCTAATTTACCAAGAACGTTTTAAATGCAACCTCGAGACTCGGGTTCGCTAGCCATTAACCACGGCTAACTTGAAACTCTAATACATCAAAGATTTTACCCAATTGATCTGCCCAAGTATATTACATAATAAATCACTCGTTAATCAGGTTCAGCGAGTTTACCGATCCAATGAATCCTCTCGCCGAATCATTCACCCCGAATGAAATAAGATTAAAAAATAAATAAAAAAATCAATCCTAACGCGGGCAAACAGTTTATTTGTGTGAGACAGAATTTACCTAAAATACTCGATCATGGTAGGTATGCAAATAAATCTTAAAAGTAAATTGATTTTTTCATCATTTATATTTTTGATAAATAGGGAAGCTGATCGCTTCGGTAAACTGTCTGAAATAAATTGAAATTGAATATTTTTCGTCATTTTTTAATGAAAATCATATCTTATATATACGTTTAAATTTATTCATCTTTCGCGATTAGTTGCTATGTATGTATATTTTGCATTTGGTTCTCAATCGTTGATCTCTAACGGTCTTGCAGGGCTAAACTAAGGTCTGAATTTAATTGCGGAATTTTTAGTCTTGCAGAAAAAATTGTCTCTCGTCATGATTTTTCAACAGGGTAAATATCGCAGCTTCGCAGTGGTAACTGCTTTTGATCTTGCTTAAACTCTAAACCCGGAAGCTAAACTGCACATGCGAGAACTGGCTTCACTTTACTTTACTTTACTTTACTTTACTTTATTTTTCCCGCATTTTGTTTACCCTGTTCTACGTATACTATCTACCATACACGTATGTGAGTGAAGTAAGTACATACTACGTACGCGTTACCCTGGAAATATCAAGTGGCTCTTATTTCGCGGTCAATTTTTTTATCCACCGAAACGGGGCGAAGAAAAGTTTTCATTTTTTCACTTCAAATTTGAAGAGAAAAGAAAGAAAAAAAAAATGCAAAGACCCACGAAATACAATAAGTAAAAAATCGCCAAATCCTTTTTTTCTTCTTCTTCGTCCTTCTCTCCCGATTTTTTTTTACATTTCGTTTCGGTCTCGCGTTCTCCTCATATCTCTCGCAGGTAATCGTTGTAAAATACCCTGGGGGTGAGGATTGGGTTGATAGTAGGTACTTCTAGTCCCGGAATGTGTTCCGTTATGATCCCTGCAGCACAGTAAACGTCTGTTAACTGCTTTTGATCTTGCAAACTATGTGTAGAGGCTTTGCTTTCTCTAACACTTCCTCGTTTTTCTTTTTATAATTTTTTTTTTTTTTCTCTCTTCTTGACTCTTTTCACTTAGATATTTATTTTCAGGATCTTTTCTAATGAAACTGGATCACCTGTATATTTAGTTATTTTTCTTCAAAAACCGTACGAAGCCATGAGGCTAAAAAAAAAAAAAACGTAGACCAAGTTTAGATAAGGTATTATACGGTTCTTTCGATTCTTCGATTTTTCAAAAATCTTTGCCCACCGAGTATAACTATAGGTATAAGCGCACAGAGAGCTTGTATACTACATATCGGTACAAAATCTCGATCGTTCACGTTTCCTTTTCGGAGATGACTGCACACTTCGTTCCGCGCTCTGCCTGGAAAAACGTGAATCTGTAGGTACTACGTGGGAGAAGGGAGAATTTGAATACGGCAGCCAGATAAATACAGGAGCGTTTCCGTCCCGGTGGTAAAATAAAATAAAAAGGAAGAAAAAAGAGAAAATAACAAAAAAAAAAAAAAGAAAAAAGAAAGAGTGTAAAAAAAAAAAAAAAAAATCGGGGGATGATTCTGCCCGAGAGCGTACGCCCGCATACGAGTTAAGAGTTAGCGATATGGTGATTTGGTTTTTGTTCTCGTTTCTTTTTTTTTTTTTCCAATAGTAAAAACCTTTTTTTTTTTATCACGGTGTATATTTTTATCGATAAAAATTATCACTTGTTCAAAAGAGAAAAGAAAAAAAAAAAAAGGAAAAAAAAAAAACCAGAGGAGAAGATAAAAAGAAAATTATTAACCGCTGACCGTGACGCGAATTTTTTCATCCGCATAGATGCATACATATATATATACCTATATAATATATATACCTATATAGATCCGTGAGTTATATTCGAAGATAGAAGGCTTTGATAAAAAATTTAAATCCCCTACAGTTTTCTTTTTTTTTTTTTGCTATCTTTTGATGCGGATTTTTTAACTAAATATTCTAAAAAAAAAAAAAAAAATATATGGATTCATTTTGTTTCATTACGCATTTGATACATATATATATATATATATATATATATATATATATATATATATATATATATATATTAAGTATATCTAACAAACTCTGCAATCTTTCTGCTGCAGGCTTAGCTTGTTTTTCTTCAATTCTTTAAAGTCCGCAGTATAGATGTTGGTCACGAAATTGTTGGTAAAATAATGAAATTACTTGAATTCCAGCGAGTTTGTCAAACGGAAAACTATAGCGTATATACCTACCAAAGCGAGAGGTTTTCACTCTGCTTTTTCATTTTCTTTTCTAATTTCTCTCTCTCATTTTCTCTTTTTTTTTTTCCCTTTCTGTTCTCACATTCATGCGAGAAAATGGGCCGAAGAAAATTAACTTCCCTTAAAAGCGCAGATATATTAGGTATATATATATATATATATATATATATATATATATCATGAGGTTCAGCTATACTATACATGAGTTTTTTTGTTTTTCATTTTTTATTTATATTAACAACGACAATCCCACAGAAAAACTGAATTTATTTTTGCAATTGCAAAAAAATTAAAAAAAAAAAAAAAAAAGAAGTAAGAAAAAATTGCAAAAAAAAAAGAACAGTGCGACAAACGAACGATAATTTCGCAGAATGAGATTTTCTGGAATTTAGCAATTTTTCTTTTTTTTTTCCTTTTTTCTCTTCTCTTTAATTGCTTCTGAACCTGGGGGGTGAAACTTTTGACAAATGTTCATATGCCCCGTATAAGTTGAATAATAAAGCAATTCCGGAATTGTTTATCCGCACGTTTTCAAGGAAAAACTATAGAAGCTTAGCGACGATGAATTCGAGCTGTCTCTTTTCCCTTCATTTTTTTTCCTCTCTTTTTACCTTAATTATCGTCCTTCTCGAAAAAGACTGAGAAAATCTCCTCGTTCAATCTAGTTCTTTACCAGGCACGTTCCGGTCAATCGCGCAAATTCTTTATACACATACATGAATGCAGGTATACCTGTACCAGCGTAATGGCATCTACTTAGCATGTTTAAAGGACGAAATTTATCGCTATTGGTTTTGATTCCGTTTTTTTTTTTTCTTCTTCTTCTTTTTTATTCATATAATTAATTTTCGTTTCTTCCTATAATTGCAGTATAGCTCGGAAAAATCTGAAACATGGTACACTACTTACCACACTTTTTTTTGTATATATTTGGAAACGTTCTGGTCCATGAAAGCAGTGAAAATCTAATATGACCGAACTAAGGACCACCCTAATATATTATATACTATATATACGGATGGTGAAAAGTGGTATACAGAAATAAATAAAGGACTCCTTAAAAAACTTTTATACCAAGAATGTTTATTACCTGGTCCTCCAGAGTCCTTCAATTATTATGCCATAACGGTTCGCTTTACAAGGGTGGATGCTGCGCGATACGGTGCGATGCGGTACGGTACGGTACAGTACGTTGGGGAAAAAGCAATAAAACGGAAACAATGCCACCACCGATAAAGTAGGGGTAAAACGCGACCTACTATCCTTAGGGATCACAGGACACCCTGCAGGAGCGGAGATAAAACGTCCACTCGAATACGACTAGCTAATTTATGATCGTTGCAAGTCTGACTAGCAAGCAGCTATCTCTCTCCAGATATTCCCATAGATTTTTCCTTATTCTTTACATAAAAGTGTGATGAAAGGAATGAGGATACTCAGAGGGAAATTTCTCATTCCATAATTTGAAAAAAAAAAAAAAAAAAAAAAAATAGATTCTCCGGTATTCGCGACTTAAAATAGAGCTTCGGATTTAAGTTAACCGGTTCGTTTTGCAAGCGCATAGCTTCTAGCGACTCCGGCACAAGTTATCGACAACCTTTCATATTTATGCGATATTTATCCATTGTATGGTAAAAATTTTCCGCGGGCTAGTCCGCAGCGACAGTTCACTTTATGCTTCGAGCTTTTATCCATATAAACCCAATCGAGTTTGAATTACGATTTTTATCCGCTTTTCCGATATCAAAAAGTTCATCGGTTATACATTATGCCTCGAAAATCTAAAAAATCTTGAAGATCTTTATTCGTCTTCTGATCGGTGTGAGGCTATTCGATAGTCACGCGCGTATCGATTCGAATCTGTTTAACCAGCAAGATGCGTGAAATAATCTTATCTGAAGTGAACCAGCGCGATGACCTGACGTTTCTTCCGCAAATTATTTTTTTTTCTATGCCGTGTGAAAGTGAATCAAATATGTACTAAGATAAAAAAAAAAAAAAGAGAAGAAATAGGAAAACAAGCTCTTTTATCTTATCTTCACGTATTCTACCCTTGTTTTATTTTTACTTCCCACCGAGCTCCACGTACCTACCCGTTAAAAATATCTAACTCAGGTAATAAACCGCGGCAAATTACAGCTGAAGAAATTCGCCCTGGCTACTAGCGCGTTGGTATTGACCGTTAAATTATCGTCTGTAATTCTGTATAGCGTTGCGGCTATAGGTAACCGCGTACGGTTTTATGGCTATGCGATGCGATGCCAGAATTCTAAGGGTAAATTCATCGCCTAGTACCCGACGTTCCTCCTTAACTCCCAGAGGATTTCTGTAATCCTTATGTCTAGCGTGCTCCAAGGCGAAAGGTATAGAATCCCGTTGGGAAAGTCCGAGGAAACGAATCACGTTCGTGATGCAGCCGTAGAGGAATAGCGGGAATTTCCAAATACGAGAGTAAACCAAATAACGAATGGAGAGGGATGAAAAGAATTTTGTAATAGTATTTCACCCGGTTTTACCCCTTCATAAAAACACCCAGAGTTTATGAGAGCCGAAAAGCCTCGCGGAATATAATTAGTAAATTTTTACTCCAGATGATAAGCCGGCCTAATCTTTCAGCCCCGAAAATAATTCAATTAAAGATTCAATCCGACGTTCAAGAGAATGATAAGGTTCAGTGGGGTGGAAGAAATTTCATTTCAATAATGCGAGTGAATTATTTTTTCACTAATTTTCTATCACCTCATCATTTTCATATTTTTCATGTTTCTCTCTCTCTTTCTTCCTCAGTTGCATGTGATCATACAGGATGGAATTATGTTTAAAACAAAACAAAAAACCTGAAAAACCAGGTTTCAAAGAATTTAAATTCACCGTGTACCATTGCATTGCATTGCATTGCATTGCATTGCATTGCGTTGCACTGCACTGCACTGAACTGTATACTGCACCGAGATGCGCTACACTACCATCTGTCTCTCTCCAGCAATTATTTAGGAGTGCTTACGGCAAGATGAAACGAGGGCTGTCGGTGCGGGGATTTGCATTGCTCGGCAACGCGACACCAAACCTACTCTACTATCTAGACTCCTGCAAGTTTCATTGCAGAAAAAGCTACAGCTACAGATAGAGATAGAGCTGCTCGGAATACAAAGAGTAGACAGCAATTGCGCTCTTCGTCGCTAACGTTTGTTGAGATACGTTTTTTTTTTTTTTTTACCCTGCACACCCCACCGAAATGTCTCAACCCTTGGTCGACTGAGATTTTTCAACATTGATCAAAAATATCGATCATTCATTGAACTTTGAGAGTAAAAATTCAAACAATTATCAAATGATTCTTAATTTTGATGATGCACATGTTTTTGAAATTCTTTTACGAAAGGAAGAAGGCGTGAAATTTTTTTTTTGTTCTTTTTTATTTTATTTTCCTTTCTATTCTTTGCGGCCTTACAAGGCATACTCTCGTTCAGATTGTTCGCAGGTCAGGAGCTGAGGTCCCGTTCGCTATACCTATACATGTAATACATATATCGAGTTGAAAAAGAGGAGGGATAAAATCTTACCGTTGGGAAATCATGCCCCGATTTTCGGGATCAGCTACCCGTTATTCTTTCGCAATGTTACGTGACTGAGGGCCTGAAAACCAGGACAGAAGTATAACAGAAAAAAAAATTATCGGAAAAACTGGAAATAGAGAAAGAAAACGAGAAAAAAAAAAAAAATATGTGTATGTGTGTACGAAGATATAAATTCGCGCTGATTTCTCGTGAAATAATTACTGCTCATAAAATTCAGACGGCTAAAATTCTCGCAAAATTTAATATACAGTTGAAGTTGTACATAACGCAAACCTGCACGCAGATTTACGATTTTTTTATTTTACTATCCAAGGTGGATTTACCATTGGTATATATATATATTTATATATTTATTCGACCGTCTGGCCAGGGTTGTGGTGGTCACGCGATGTCCGTCACGCGATATGTTCGCCTCGTATGTAAAAAAATAAATATAAGCCAAGAGGTCTGGTGACCTGGTTATAGGATAAAAATATTATTCTTCGTTTGATGAAAAAAAAAAAAGAATAAAAATGTTCAAATTATTTTCAATCCATCGATTCGCAGCTCACTCGTTCATACGTGATAACTTTGTTATTTGAATAGTTAGAATAATTGAAAGTAAATAAATTGCTGGAAAAAATCGAGCTTCGAATATGCGGATTAAATTATCCTCGATCCACTCACTCGAAGGATGATAACACGATAAAAGGTTTGAATTTTCAAAGTTTTATATTTCCACGCTTCTGCCTATTCCACTTTGCAGAATATCATTAATCGAAAGATAATATTATTCTTGGCTTGGCTCGCGTAAGTGACCCGGGTCAAAGTGAGGTCCACGAAATACCCAAACCTATACGTTACTTTCATTATTACCCTCGTTCTTCGCCAGACTTCTGCAGCTACGACAATTTCAATATAATTATATTTTAGGATCAGTTAAGTCTGAGAGTAGAACAGTGTGTCTATCTACACGATCCTGCGGTACGATCGCGTCTATAATGCAGTGATCGCGTGTCGATTACAAACCTCGTATAGAGAATCGGAAAGCCAATTAAAGTGAAATGTTAACGTGTCAAATCGCCCTATATTGGGGTGTAATTTGAATCTTACATCGCGTTTCTCGATCAGAAATACTCCTGTTGCAGTCAAGCTTATCCCCTAGGAGTGAGGCCGGAGAAAAGGGAGGAAAAGGTGCTTTTTTGTCTCTGCTCTCTTACCCCGAGATAAATATTTATTAGAAAATCTATTCCAGGGTGACACCCCGTCTTATCAATGATCGCGAATAATGATATTCCTATACATAGTTCATACTGATCATTACCCTCGGCTATCGCTCCGCGTTATTTTCACGACGGTGCTGACCCGTGGCTTTTTTCGTTATGTAGATATACCTCTTTCCGTAAATATTACCCTTCTTCTTTCTCTCTACCCCATTGCATCCCGCCCTTGGAAAGTTCTTACCGACAAAATCGTGCTGAATAAGCTTCTTCGACACAGCAGGTACGCCCTGCTCGTGCTGGTCTGTACTGACCAGATCAGAGAGCTTTTCCCCTCTTCCTTATCATCTCGAAATTTTATTTGAATTTACGTGAATAAATTTTGTCCTGTTTGAAACGTTGTGATTTCCAGCTTGTATTTTCAAGCTTGAGGCGTACCTACAGCTGTCGTGCTGAGTTAAAGCCGTTTGCAAAATATATGCACAAGGTATGACCAACCAACTGGCGAAAGCAAATTCATAATTCAAGATACAAAGAGCTCTGTACCATCGTGCCAAAGTTACTCAGGGTGTTTCTGAGGGCTCTGGTGACCGCCACTCTCCTTAGGGCTGCTTCGGGTGTTTGCTGAAGGACGCTCAACTGAAAGAGCTCTTCGTGCAGTCCGAGTCCGTTTCAGGCACGAATGACTTTTTAACAATTTACAATCCCGCTGGTTGTACCTTTTTATAATCTTTCAGGGATTTTGTCCCAACTGCGAGAGTCGGAAATGACCACTTCTATACGTTTGTCAAAATTGAAGGAGACTCAATTCGCGCCTTGGATATCAAATGAAGAAACTTCATGAACCAAAAATAGCCGCGAATTGATCTCTTATCGGAATTCGACTCGGACTCACGGTGCAACTGATGACGTAACGGAATATACCCGTACAATGGCCTCAATGTAGGTCAAATTGCTAGTACCACCACCCGCAGTTCCATTTTCATACATTTCTCGCCTTGCAGCAGCTCCTTGGCAAACCACGTACGGATCCTTCTAGAATAGATTCCGAATATGCGATTACTCGATTTTAATAAATTCCTATTAAAGCCATATACATAGAAGGGTGGAAAATTTCATTCTGTTCACCATAGAAAATGGTGTTGGGTTAAATAAATCGTCGCATCCAGCTCGAGAGAAAGAGAGAGGATCCTAAATCTCTTAATTGTTTCTCAACTGTAAAATACCAAACTGTTGCAGGAAGATAGTTCGGTACAACTAACTTCCAGCTGGTATAAATAAGGGAGGTAGACATTTCGCCTTTAAATTTCTATGTCGCATTATAGAAAGTCTTTAAAATTGACTTTCTTCTATTTTATTTTCGTTGAATAAGTTTCTTGCTTTCGAGTTTATGCAAATATACCCAATGAAGAAGAAAAGGGAAATAAAAAAACTAAAAAATCAGGTATGGGGGTAAAAGTTTTCAGCAATTTCCGAGGGCTTTTGAATAGTAGAGAGATAAAAGTGAATGGATAATTACTCGATGTTCTGGAAGCAGTGGCTGCAATACTGCTAACTATCACGCCGTGTATTCTCCATTTTGCCTTTTTTTTTAAATTTATTTATTTCTTCTATTTCCTGTTTTTTTTTTTTCTTTTTATACCCATTGAAAAAAATAATAAAGCTTTTCCGAGTTACGCTACCGGGTGAAGCTTTATCGGTGAATGAAATTCGGGTTTTGTTATTGCCCATGCCGCTGACGGTCGTTGCGGTTTTACAGCCACGTCCAACCGAAGGGATCTATCTACAGGGATCTAGGGGTGTGTGGAATAAAGCAAACTAGGTATAGTCAACATGCAGCTAAACTCATTCAGTACAATACACCCTGCCCTGCCCTGCCTTGCCCTGACTTGCCCTGCCAGGGTTCCGGGTATTTGGCACACGTGCAAACAGTCAAGTTCGATATTTATGTCACGACCTAACCGGGACTGAATCATCCTGGTTTAGGGGTGCTAAAAAGTTTTCGAATAACGATGGAGAGAGAATTTACTGCCTAAATTTATCGCCGAATTTCGTTAGGCATTTTGGTTTTTACTTCTTGATTTTTGTTTTATTTCTTTTTTTTTTTTTTTCTTTCGTTCTGTCCTCAAAAAGGACGTCGCATCGTAAATGGATTAATTAATCTTTTGATCAACATCAATCACACGCAGAACCCCCTGATTTTGACTCGATCCCTTTATCAAGGTGAGTCTCATCTGGTGATGAGAGAAACGGCGGAAACACTACAGGTGAATTACGCGCATGGCGAAACCTCGCGTCGTGGATGAAGGCTAATATACAGGGGTGAGATTTCCAGGTTCGTTGTAACCGGTAAGCGAATCACATTCCATATCGTACCTCCAAACTTTATATAACTGTCGCGTATTGCTATACGCTGACGTCTGACACTATATGAGGGTGATTTTTGGATTTTTACATCAACTACAGCGGATTCGGTCCAAATAACGTTTATATTATTAATCAGGGTACCGAGTAAGGGAGAATCCGCAATTGCCGAGGCTCGTTTCCGAAATTCAATTTTTTCACACAATTTTGGCAAAAAATCCGAAAATATTCGATTCTTTGGAAATCCAAATATTAAGACTGTTTTCAAAATCTGATTTGATCAGATTTCTATGAGTTTGACGACCGAAAAAAATTCAACTCTTGTCTATCCACCTACGTGTGATAAAGATTTCCAATTCCTTTTTTTTTTTCTCGCTTCGTTTTTTGCAAACTACATTCAGCACTAGGTCTAGTCTTCCTGTAAGCAATAAGAGTTGGCTGCGTGAGTCCTTGAGGCATTTCTCCAGGCGATTGAAGTAGAAGAAGAAGAAGAAGAAAGAGAAAAAGGAGTCAATAAAATCGTGAGCACTGGTCACTTCGTGATCCGAAATCCTTCGAATTGGAACGTCGTGTGGAATAAAGCTATACAAAGCTGTCGGGAAGCTTGGTTCCTTCTGAAAGCTGGACGAATAAGATCACCGGATCGGGTGGCCACGGTCGACGGTTTATTAAGGGTATTCGGAGTTAAAAAGGACTGAAACTTCTCGGCTAAGTTGAATAAACGTACGAAATATCTGCGAAATATGGGATAAAATAAGAAAAGCCAAGTTCTTATTTCCCGGATATTTTTCAAAATTAAATTCCGATTCAGTGAACCGGATATTAAAAACCGTATTTTATCTCCGTTTTATAATCAACACGCTCTCACGACGCGGCCGCATGTTCGTGTGGTATCAAACAAGATCTAAGCAACCCTTTGTCACCTAAAAATCGTTGAGTACTCACCGGCTGGTTCTTCACCTCGATAAATTGCTGATACCAAAATTGATCGTAACGCGTAATAAATTTGCAACGCGTAGCTATATATTTGCTCGTTTTATTTTAATTTTTTTTTCTTTCCTTTTTTTTAATTTTTTTTTGTTTTTTTTTTAGAGAAATGGACAATTTTTATAAATCTTGAATCAGCTCTATGAGGCTAAAATTCACGATGACATAATTCTATATACCTTTAATTATTGGAAATTGGAATTCAAATTCTAAAACACCAAATCACCGCAAGAACTTGGTTTAACTAAAGTTTTGGCCGGGCTCCCCGTTTTCTTGATTAACCAGAACTAATTTCAGAGGCCTTTAACCACCTAACCAGCCAATTACTGAACGCCTGAAGTCTTATGTCTTCGATATTCTTGGTAAAGGAAAAACGGAACAAAAAAATTGCTCAAAGACTGGCTAACACATATTTTCTAATAAATTGGAAAACGGTCGTTTATGTGTTGTTCGATTATTTTATTTATCTGTTAATTAAAATCTGCCTTTGGCTATTCGTTCATTCGAGATCAATTTTTGGTTTCTTGTTTTTTTTTTTTTTTTCTCAATCGAGATTTTATAACCAAAAGCAAAGGCTGTGCGGGTTTGGGATGAATTCTGACGCACACGTCGCGGTATATAGCTACACGTGTTTTATGCCGGATTTTATTCGGCAGTAAATCCTGAATTATCTATATACGCCGATATCGTGTATTTCGAATAAATCTTGGAATTATTACGCGTTATTAACCCCGTTTTATAATATATCGCACAACGTGCGTCTATCGGTTCATCATATGATGCCTTTGGAAATTAATATTCCAAGGCTTTAGGGGCGACTTATTTTCAGAATATAAGATTCCGAATGAAAAATGACTGGAATCAAAACCGAGATATAGAAAACGAGAGAGAAAGGTAAAGAGAAAAATGGACGTGTCAGACAACCAGTCAATCGTGTTATACCTCAGGTTCTAGAGATTTTCGATAACTGGAATCTATACACCCCCATCAATCGGTTTGTACAAAGAATTCTATTGTCGTTCTATCCCCGTCACGTCCGCGTTCAAACGACCACAGGTAAATAATAAATGAGGCATTTCCTATTTACCTGTAGATTTTCAACCAGAGAGAAATTGCTTTGAAGACTTTAATTTTTTTAATGTGTAAAAAAAAAGAGAAAATTACGATTCGATTTCAGTCTTACTTTACTGATAAGGAAACCGAATTTTCTCCAATCCGACGATCGTGAACAACGGGAAAGACAGGGAAAAAGAAAAATGTTTCAATACTTTTTCATACGATGTGATCGGCGTGGGTTTATCGATAAAAAAAAATTTCCTACCGCTTATAGGGTGAATTTATCTCCCGATATACTTTTCCCCCCTTGAAACATCAAATGATTCATTCTGTGGATCTACAAGTGTATATTTCTTGGCTCACGTTCACGACGATCCATCAAAATTCTTTTTAGACTTTTCATACCATGCTGCTTTTATCTCAAGCGCGAATTCCCCCAGCTTGGTAAGAATTGATAACTCCTGCTGCAGTCTCATGGATGTATGTATGTACATACATACGTACTACACGTAACATGTATACGTCTATCATCTTACCAGTGTATATCCAACTGCATATAATAGTGTAACAGTTACGCGTTTGACAACTACGTACCTACATAGCATGATGCATCGTTCGGATATTCGATAAGCCAGATATCGGTATCCGAAATAGTCACTCGCGAATCCAAAGTCTGCCAGAGAACAATCGCTATCAGCTTTGTAGTAAGTCGAAATTAGTATAGTTCGGGAACATTGAATTGCGACCAAAGTATGCGAACTGAAAACTTCCCTAATATGGAAAGGCTTGATACTGAAGCTTGAAATTCAAGAGGAGCTTGTAACCGCGGTAGTAGTTCGTTATTTAGAAACTTTTGGATTACACATAGTCAAGAGTACATCATTTTTTTCATTCCCATATCGAAGGGTGAGTTGAAATAGACGCCCCCCGTCAACTGCCCCTAAAATCTCGTCAGTATCAATTCCACAATGATATTAATTTTCGAACTATTCGAAAATCGGTATTCGCCGCAATTTGGATTCGTGTAATTAACGCTCGTGGATTTCCATTCGTAATTTACCCCCGGTGTAGGTAAACCCGCCTCTATTAATCATCGATTTTCAATTCAGTTCAATCAACATAATGCAGTGCAATGGTCGCTCCGACGATAAAACTAATTCGGGATTAAAAAATTATTAAAAAATGTGAAAAGTCATATTTTGCTTTCTCGCGTTGGACAGACAGCGGAGGTCTTCGTATCCCACATTCTTCACTCTGCCACTTCTTGTGCTACTCGTACCAAGCGCGATATCACAACCCCGCTGACGGGGCTCGGTTCTTCCCTCGTCCTCCCTTATCTCCCTTATATTCCTCTTTATATATTCTTCTTCTTTTCTGCCCGTTCTCTTGCCCGGCTACAACCCTCCTTTTGAGGATGATATCCCAAGCTAGCTTAGTCAGTTATCGTAAAAAGTTATTATACGGAATGTATAACGAATCGGTTAGCGCCTGTGTGCAGCCATACGATATATTCCTCGCGCTTCGATTACCACGTTAAGGATGAGAAAGAGGAGAAGTATGATTATCGGTATGAAATGACATAGATGATCATCCAGGTCGCAGAAAATCGTCGAACCTGCATGTGGATATAAATTATTACTCCATACCTACTTTTCGCTTCAATTATGTAAAATGATTCGCTTTAATTAGGCTAAAAGACATTTTTTTTTCTTCGGTTTTTTTCATTTTCTTTTTTCTCCTATTCTAAGGTAACAAAAAAGTCGTATCAGCATATCATGTAATTCCTGTTTATTACTGCGGGGAAAAATTGTATTCTTTAAATTTTACGAGTCACATATATAGGTATATATAATACGTCACTTCCGGTCTGATATAAACACACTTGAGCAGAACCACGATATACATATATACGTGCTTATATCCTGTACATACCGAGAACCCTTCACTATCGTACGTGTGCTTTAAACTTTTTTCATAAAGTTGGAAACAGTCGGTCATCCGAGTGAACCTGCAGAATTCGGTTATGCAAACGTGAGTAGGCCATATTCCGGAGCCAAATTAAAGTTAGGAAATGTATTCGGGGCAGGAATAAATAAATGAATTTGAAAGAAAATAAAAAATAAAACAAACAAAGTAAAATAGAAACGATGTCTGCAGGCAGATATTCTATGTTATGAAGTTTCTGACTGAGCACATTATGAGAATTATTTTCACCGTTGTTAATAACGCCTATAAATCTTTGAATATTACTGTAGGAGTAGGCTTGAGTTCGGGAAATTTTTAAGTCGTCCTAAACTTTTACCGTTCTGGTAAAGATAAATCTGAAAAGTTTCTACCAGGTGAGTTGAAAGTTTTCAATGATATTTATAATTTATTTATTTAGGGTACCTATTACCTACGCGCGGGGTCTGCTATCTGTGCAGAGAATTAAAGGGCTGAAAAATTTAATTGATTTTTAAATAAAATAAAATAGACTTGATATCAAACCGATGTAGTAGTTTTTAATTATTCTCTCTCTTTTATTTTTTTATTTTTTTCATATTTTTTCATTTTCTTGAGAAGAATAATTCGAAAGCGGACAGTGCTACTCGATTCGGTGTATTCTCTGAGTTTTTATGTAAATGACAATATCCCCGCTTCAGGGTATATTTTACCGTTTATTCTTTGAATATACCGTATATTAATATACAGACCAGTAGCATAGTATGGTGTAGCTGGTTCATATGAAAGGCGTCGAAAAGTCGTTTCGAGAAAATCAGAGTTCAAGATTTCGCTCGAGTATTACTTTATAACAGGCTGTTGCGCCCACTTTAAAAGTCAACGTGAATAAAGATAGCCATACTTGAAGTAACCCGACGAGATTTGAAAGAGAGAAGAAGAAGAAAAGAAAAAAAAGAGTGGAAAGGTGTAGAAAAAAAAAAAAAAAATAATAAAAGCAACAACAACTTTATTTTCCTTACTCTGCTGCGTTTCCAAATACATTAAGACAAAACGAAAAAAGAAAAAACTCAACACCATTGGTATACGATCTAGGATCTCTAACGAAAAACGAATATTCAAGCTTGAAAAGAGTGTGAAAGAAAAAAAAAAAAAAAAATTATAAAATTGTATAGTATGCATATATAGGCTTAATCGCGAATCCTGCGCATTCAGAACCTTGACTGTCGACACTTGGTCGTGACGGCGTAACGCGCGTAGAGCGTTGGAGAGTTAGGCGTAATTTAATTCGTACCACTTAAGCACAGTAGTGGGACTCAGCATTAAGTCAGACGCGAGAAATATAAAGGTATATAAGTGAAGTAGGTACCCTACGTGGGTACGTACGTCATACGCGCGTCAACCAAAACGGGTATACCTAGATACGTGTATGTATATATTATATATCCACGTACGTACGTAGTATATACACTGCACATACATATTATATACATAGTATATATCATATATTATATAGTATATAGGTATATTTCGTACCATCATACGGCTAGTGGATACAGTGGTTTAGTGGTGGTCGTATTGATCCGCCAAAGAGAGCGGAAGAGAGAAAGAGAGGGAAGCGAGCTTCAGGGTGGAAAGAGTGACAGCCTAGAGTCCGCGCGCTTTCTGGACCGCGTGCGTCCCGGTGTTCTTCACACTTTATCGTACTACCTAATCTCACCTCGCCATGTATACTATGTATGTACTATGTATACTGTTTGGTGTACAGGGTGAGGTTTTAAAGCCTGATTTTTCGCTAGATTCTTTATCTTTTAACACCCTTCAAGAAAAAAACAATAAAGAAAGATAAAAATGAAATTTTTTTCAAAAATCTTATATAATCTTCGGTGATTGATTTTTATTTTCTTTATTTTTTTTTTTTTTCCTGTATTCTAAAAAATCAGGTAATATATATATATTTCGATCTTTTTACAAGGTCAGAGAATCTCACCCTGTACACCACATATACGAACAAGCGTCGAGTCCGACGGTTTTCACCCCTTGGCGTATCGCGTCACCGTGCCTTTCGACAACCAATAAATTATCAGGGACGTCTGGAGCTGGTTATTCGAAAACTCGAGGATCAGGAGAAGGACATTTTTTTGATATTTATTATTTTTTTTTTTTTTCATTTTCATCTCATTTTTCTCGTCTTCGAATCGGTAGAAAATATTTTTACATTGAAAAAACAAAAAAAAGAAATCGTATCTCCCGAATCTGGTTTCTCTTTTCAATTTTGAATAAATTATTCCATCTGTTATAAGACAGATGGCTAGGCATCCTTTAAACGTTTTCGGTACGATTTAAAAGGGTACGCGTTTATAGGTATACATACGTTTCCTGAATATTGATTTTTAAGGGTCGTCTCAACTCTCGCCCAGAATATTTCCATGTTCTAGGTTTGGCTAGGTTCGTTTTGGGTTAAGGTTAATAAGGTTACGCGCTCGTTGGACTCTTGGGAATATACTATACAGTATAAGCCAGTAATTCCTCCTGGGATTCGTACCGCGTCGTTGAAAATTGCCAAAGTACGAATTGCATTCGTCATACAGAAATTATTATAAGACGAAAAGGAAAGAAAAAAAAATTAAAAAAAGGGAGAGACCAAAAAATAAAAATTAACATTTACACGCAATGAAATATTGCGTCAATCTTCACCTCCGAAAAATCCCTCTCCCTCCCTCTCTCTTTCTCTCTCTATATATATATATATATATACACCTATATATATATACTATATATATACCTAACTACAGATTTATTTCTCTAATGGTTAAATAAGTGCCATTTATACGAACAAAGTTTTGGTCGAACTTTGAAGGTGGAGGCTGTAGGGAAGGAAAATTCCGCATGGTATATATATAGGTGCAGGGTAGAAAATTTTTCCCCGGAGCAATTAGCACTAAAAGGATACGCGAGCACCGAGACTTTGCAAGGATTGGTCGATTCTGAGTTTTAGCACAAAATCTGGGTCGTACTATAGTAGGTATAATAAGATATACGGTGAAATTCAGAGCCATGATATATCAAAAAATTCTCGAAAAATTACGCCATTTAGTTGATTAATTAAAGAAATAAAAACGAAATGAAAACAAGAAAAAAAGATAATTATTTTTCTCTCGATTCTGTTCGATTTCTATCATTTTAATTCCGCTTTTTTTTCCTTCTATCCGTCTTTCCTTCTTTTTATCTAGCGTTGTGGAATTTTTTTGCGAATTATCTACCTTCCGATTCATCCAAAAATAATATTCCAGTAATACCTACCAGGCACGGTGAAAATAATCGAAAATTTACCTTAGAGAAAGACAATGCCACGTCTGCAGGGCTACTAACGAAATCCACTAACTTCAAATTAGTGTCAACGTTAATAATGTGGGGTAGGGTGGTTCGAAAGTGGCTTGGCAAGAAGAATTAAATCCTACCAAGTTTATAACTTAATTTCGAGTTCAAAATTAGTGATTTATACACACGATGAGACGGATTTTATTAGCAATAATTATACCGTCGTAGAATCTTTGATGAATTTTTTTATGATTTCGAAAAAAAAAAAAAAAATACAGAATCTAGATACGAAGTACGGGAGATAATGTCATTCGAGAATATTTTTGGCAAATATCTCTACCACCCCCCCCTTTTTTTTTTCTTCTTCTTCTCTTCACCTAGAATCTGTTATGTGAGACTTTTATTCGAAAAGCGACAACGCGGTACGTGTTTAAAATGAAATTTAGAATCCTCAAGCCGAGTAGAGCCTGTATGGTCGCTTTTGTTACTGGATTCTGAACTGGTATATCGCTTCATCTTGCCCGTGGTAGCAGCTGCTGCCCCATTTATAGTTCGGTGTTTGGCCCAGATTGTTAGATCCCTCTAACCATAACTGTCTGCAATATACACGCACGACTTTTGTCCTCATATATGTGTATATATGTATATTCTATGTATACGAATATTTCCATGTAGGTATTTGTTGCTCGTTCGTGCGTGAGTGCGCGTATTTATAGCCCACTTGCTTAAACGGGTAAAAGGGGTAAACGGCCAAGAATATGCATTAATTTATATATAAGTATAGAGAGTTGGAATCGTGACGCGAATAAATCGTCACGATCCTTCATTAAATCGTCAAAAATATTGTCTGAAAAAGAAAAAAGAAGAAAAAAAAATGTCGCCGTTTTTTAAACGAAGAAATGAAGATTTTATTTTATTATTAAATCCATTTATTTCTCTCGACATTATCGCGTGTTCGTCACATTATTTGTATTATAATTTTGGCACTATACCATGATTCTGAGAATTGATATCCTGCCCGAGGATATCCGTCTGGGGATCTGAATATAAAAGAATGAAAATTCTTGTCCATCAAAGACCTTGGTCCTTGAATGGATTCGTTTAAATTAAGTAAGAGTCTTATGTCAAAGTTTATTCACGTTTGTAAGTGCAGAGTTAATCCAGAAAAGATGAAAGGGGGTGTAATTTTATCATATAAACCTCTTAGTTTCGCCTGAAGATTTCTCGATGAGATTTTTACTCTTTTTTCAAGTTCGTCGAGTTTTGCGACGTCAAAGAGTACACAGTAGGCATGGGCGGCAGGAAAAGTGAACCCGTTTTCAGAAAGAGCTCAAAAAGCATTGGCAACAGCAAAAAAAGAAAAAAAAAAAAACCAAAAAGGGAAAAAGGGAAAAAGGAAAAGGGAAGGTGTGGTACTTGGCCCTCGACGGGGGATCTGCAGGGTAGAATCGAAGAGCAAACACGCTTTGTTCGTCCTGAGGCAACGGCACCTACCTACTTCGTAGCTTTCATTACCTCACTTTAGTCCTACCAGCGAATTTCCGCTGTTTATTTAACGGAGTAGTTTTACAGAGACAAAAACACACACAGGGAGCGATAACGAAAGCTGGTGGAAGGGTAGTTCGGCACGACGACGCCATACGTAAACGTTTGCTCGATTTTACCACGCATATTCAAATTCTTAACTCGACTCTGTGTTTTCTGTCTTGTCTGCCTTTTTGATAATCTTAAAAAAGAAAAGAAAAAAAGGAAAAATCTCGTATCCCCTCTTTTATTCATTTATAAATTCATTTTGCACGTTTGAGTGACCGTGAACTTCGGATCCAGGTCTCGAAGTGTCGCTGAGATGATTCAGGGTGGAGATAACTGGGTCACGTTCTACGTCATCAACAAGAGTATCATCACTCCGGGACACTCGTGACCCAGAAAATTATTGACCTTCTTTTTACCGAGACCTGGTTATCTTAGTTTTTAAATTATGACCTTTGGGAACGAGGCATGTGGGGGTTGAAGATTCATTTTTGTTACATTTAACACTTTTTGAACGAATTCGTTCATATAGAATATAGAAGAGTGAGAAACTAGGGGTGAATATCTGCGCCTTTTTTGTTTTCGAAACAACAAAATGTCTGTTTCAGTGAAGCTGATTTTAGGTAAGGCAAGCCGCCAGAAACGCGAAGAAAAAGAATGAAATTGGATTCCAAGACCCAGATGATTAGGTCAGCTAAGGTTCGGCCAGGTTAGCCGCTGAACAACCCCGAGGTTCGTTCGTTTTGACATGAAGTTAGTCTTACCAGTAAAAAGGAGGAAAATAAAGGACGAACCTGGTCTCGTGTACGGTCTGGTGGAAAACCACGAGTCAATATCGGGTACAGAAATAATAGAAACAAAAATTGTGAGAAGAAAAGAAATGAGGATAAAGGAAACGAGTATAAGCCAGACGAAGAACTCTTTTACGGATAGGGTAGCAATTTCAAGATGAAAAATATATTTCAACTCTTCGATATCGACTGTTTAATGCTGTCCTTATTCTTTTTTTCTTTTTAAATTCTTGAAATAATTTTTTTCTTTTTCTGCAGCCGATAGTCAAAAATATTAACACAGAAGCATAAGTTATTTAATTAATATCAAAACTCCTTCGTTAATTAAAAGTCTGCCTTCAGCGTTTATAATTAAACAAAATACATTCAAGTCTCGAAGTATTTTAATAAACTTTTAAGTATTAGATCGTTACTTCGTCGTCAAATTATTACCACAATTAATAATTGCGCGCATAAGGTAAAAGTATGGTTTTTTACGAGGTCCTCATTGTTATTAAAAAAAAAAAAAAAGGTATATAAAAACGTGATATGCGTAACATTTTTTCTCATGATGTATCCTCGCGTTTTTCTTTCGGAGTAGCATCAGCTCTTTCTTTTTAATATTACGTGACTCTCGAGGTACCAGGAGGCCTGTGAATGATCGAAACGTCAATTAAGGACCCCATTATACATGGCTTTAAACCTCCTCTTCTCTCTACCAGCTTCTCTCCTTCTCTCCATTCGTACACAACACAAAAGGCGTGTGCCTTGACGATAAACGAGATAACTGTGCGAGATATCTCGGCAAGTTTACGTGCATAAGACACGCAATGTAGCTTTAGCCGGACCTCGTTTTACCTCACGATATACCTGTTGCAAAATCGAGAAAAAAAAAAAAAAAATTGTCCTCTGCAGCGCTGAAAGGTCTGAGAAATGTTTTTTTTTTTTTAGTAACTTGGGTATTAGTGAAAAAAAAAAAACCGCCCCAAAATATGCACACGTAGGTACATCGGTATTTTAGTTCGAAGATAAAAAGAAAAAAAAAAAAAATGTTGAACCAAAGATCTCTTTTTTTTTTCTATTTTCGAGATTTTTACCGTAAATTGTTCCAGGTAGTCCGTTGAGATTGATTGTTTGCCGCTGGTCTTATTCTGGCCGTTTGCCCACCGCCTGTCCGCCACACGAATGCCGCAGTCCACTATCATCCAAAGCATCCCTTTGCCCTATACCCTTCCGCCCTCTTTTCTCTCGTCTCTTTCAGTCGCTATAACTCTCTGGGCTCACCAATCTATTCCATAGTCCCGCGGGGTCGGCTGTGATTAATTATCATTCTTGGCTAAAGCTGTGTCCGAAAATACGGAGTCATATTCAAGACTTTTACCTCTAAATCCTTAGCGAATAAAGGGCAGCTACAATCAGTTATCATACGTGTGGCGCATGTGGGATAACGTTATTCTTATACAGAATATATTCATCCCCTATTTTCTGGCTCATTTCCATTGTCAGATATTTTCGAATGATTTTTTGTTTTTTACCCATTTTTATGGGTACTTCTTGATCCGAAATGACTTTTGACTCGAGGAAAATTGTCCGAGTTCAGACACCCGGTGATGTACAGTTTTTTTCAAGGAACATATACCGCCTGTCAAAATGTTCAATCTATCGTGACAAGGGTCCTGGAGATTGGCGCTAGGGACGTGTAGTTCTAGATCTACATTCCTCTGCACCAGTCGGACTCTAACTCGCTCCTCAATAATGCAGGAACGTTGTCGTCGAGTTTGGGTAACATGGGGATCATTCAGGCGGTCTGCCCTGCTCTGGCCCCTGTGTGCCTTGCAGGCCACTTGAAACCATCGAGGAGAAACTCGACGCGAGCATCACCCTCAATTGAATCTTCAATTTCAACCTAAAGCTCTCCATCGATAAATCGAAGCTCTGTTTTCCCTCGATAACAAAAAAATAAGAAAAAAATAAACAAACATTACTTCATACACCAAATACGATGTTAGTCTCTTTGATCAATCGGCTTATGTCATCAGATTCCTAAGAGACGATTTCCCTGATCCCTGCGTTCAGCGATTGAACATAAAAGAACTGCAACTAGTACTTTTGTCAAAACGGGAACAAGGGAGGAATCGGCAGCCCATGTATCTGCGAATATCGATGGGAATTGTTCCCTCTGTCAGAGATAACAAGCAATTTATTCCCGAAGTAATGCCTCAAGGGTATAAGTTGGGATATGAGATCCAGCCGGAGCTGGTATCCGAGCGCAGGGACCAGGGCTGTCGTTATTGTAATAATATATCTCGCGGAATTTCACGCGCCAGCATGGCATGGCAGGGTCAGGGATTTTCTGGAATTGGTAAGGTGTTGGGTCGTTTGTGATACGGGTAAAAAAGGAAGAAATAAAGGGAGGAATATCTTATTGTCACCCAGAGTCCTTCCGTTTGAGTAAACTCTGTCTAGTCAAGCGCGGGGGTTTGGCCTTCTCTGTTTACCCCATCAATCAAAATGAAAATCTTATTCGGCGAAGATTCGACCGTCGTTTTATGCCCCATACATTTATTACGGTTGTGGTGTATAATCGGAATTTCTAAACCATCTATCGAGTTAACTGTGAATCGAATCGACCCGCGACACAAAGCTCACATCCCTCAGGCGTTCAAATATGGATTATATAGGCGCCTACTCAAAACTAGTGCAAAACTTGCGGGGGTGGGACCTTTAGCTGCTATTTGAACTTATCAGAGTTAAACGGGAGAGAAACAGGGCGAACTATCGAGGGGGTAGATCAATAAACCACTTTTCCTTCATGACCTGGTGCACACAGTCGCGCGCTTGCAAGTTTGCGGTGCGCGAGTACGGACAAACAACGGGGGATATACATATCGGAGAATGAATTTCACCGGTTGTTTCTTTACAGTACGGTTTCATCATGACTGTTTTTGATTACCTGCAGGCACTTTTTGGAAATTATGGTATCGAAAAAAGAAAAAAAAAAGGATAAGGTTCAAAAAATGACTTAACTCTTCGATATCCTAGTAAAGAGTTTCGAAATTCTTGAAGTATGCTAAACTGAACTTATGCGATATTCTAATTGGAAGACGATACCTTCTAATGAAATTTACTTCCTTCCGTTCTACATCACCTCGTGTCTATAATTTTAACGCAATTGTAACACCGCAGCAAAGTGGAAAGTGGGATCAAAGGAGCTCGTATATCCGCCTTGTCGGAGGGAGTCTGGCTTGTTTTAATTCGGCTACTGACACCCTTTTTCCGTCGATTTCCTGAATAATAATTACACTCTGTACACGGTACGGTGCTTGTTCAGATCCGAGAGTTTCACCGCTTTGCGTTTAGCTAGCGTCGCTTTGCAACCGGGAGTATCGGGTTTGATTTACGCTAATACCCTCGACGGTGGACACTAAGCGTACGCGATCATTTTACCGGATGAAATAAACCAATGTCTGTTTCTGTGTGTACAAATTGTTTCGATAAATCGATCCCAATGTTTCGTAAATTAAATTCTCGCTTCTGGAAAATAGGCTTTCCAGTTATTTGCCTTCTGACGGATGAGAAGAATTTTTCTTTTTTCTTTTTATTTGATGTTTTAATCTTCTAGATTATTTGAAAATTTATTAATCAACGTGGCTATTAAATCACTCCGGAATATTGCGCAGACATTAATTACCGGGATTATTATACTTAGGTTCAATTTTCACCTACCATACAAAATTAACAATTGATGGGCTTGTTACTCGATTATTATGAAGCTCTGAAATTTGGGAAACGTAGTTAGCTGCATATATTCGACTGAAGAGTTTGACCAGCGTCGAATCGGATCATGGTAGAATTTAATTTCGTCTAATTTCGGTTTAGCAATTTCGACCCCTCCGCGCCGCGGTGGAATTGAAAATCGAAAATTGGATAAATAACCGTGTGAAAGGAGAAAAAGGATCGAGTGGTTCGTGTAAAAAAAAAAATAAAAAAAAATAAAACAGCGGGATTTTGCGGATTACTTTGACGTTCTATGAAACTTTCGGTCGTCGTGGTTGCAGAGGGGCGAACGAACAGCAGGAGTGAATTTGAATAAAACGAATTGTCAGAAGAGCTAAAATGATTTGAGAGTGAAAAGTACACGTTTCCATCTGGGCACGGAATTGTTGGTCACACTTTTTACAGAAAATGGGAATCGTGAGCCAACTCACGCCAGTCTATGAATACAGGGCACAGGCATAGATTTGCGCCTGCTGAAGAAATGTTAAAGAGTCTTTGAAAAACTGGCTTCTATCTTTCTTATCATTATTATTATTATTATTATTATTATTATTTTTTTTTTTTTTCGGTACAAGAGAAGGGAAAAGCTCAAGGGTTGCGGGGCTGATTTTCACCCCTAAAAATGCCAAGCCTCAAGAGATCAAGGAGCAGGACGAAATACGCGAAGACTTGTTCTTCCTATTCGTTCATACTTAGGCGATTAAAAAAAAGGATGATTTTCAGCGTTTTCCAGATCTTGAAAAAATGAGTTTTTTTTTTTTCACTTGGAATAAAAAAAAAAAAAAAAAAAAGAGAAAATTAAAGCACATTTTTTACTCTTTTATTCCAGATGTTTAAAGAAAAATTATCCCTCATAAAATTTCGACTTTCACTTTCAGCCAAAGAAATTGGCTCCAAGTTTTTTCACTATTCGTTTTTAAAAGCCAGGATTTCATTTTCTGTCGTGAAAGAAAACTGAGGCTACCTGGTACCGCTCCTCGTTAGACCCTTGACACTGGAGTTGCTCCAGAGTTTAAGGATGAATTATTTTCATGGATTATTTTACGGTCCAGAACAACTGGCCCTTAAGCTCCTCAACGATTTTCCGGTAATTTTCAAACACGGGTGGGTTTTACTGACTCAATTTACCGCCTACGCTATAATCTTAGTCCTAAATAATTATTGTTCCTATTGTATATTACTGGTTTCTTCCCGTTACGCCTACGTACGACTGCAGAAATAATTACAGAACATGTTCTTAGCTGTTGCCTCATCTCTCTAAGCTTATGAGTTATTAATTTCACGCTCGTCTCTTGACTCAGTTGAGAAAATACTGCGGGCTTTCAACTGACTTGTAAATAAAATAGTGAATTTTCATTCGAGTTTAGATTTTGGTGAATTTTATAAATCCACTTATATGACACAGATTTTCACCGCATTATTGGCCCCCGATAGAATATAGTGCCTTTTATCAAGCTATACCGGTTCAAAATGCCCTTCGGATCTGTTGCTTTGCTCCTCGTTTGGCTATAGGTACGTCGTATCTCTGTAGCACCGAAGTCGATAAAGAGCCAACGGGAGTTCCCAGGAATACGGTAGAGAAAGCCCGGGGAAACCCGGGAGGGATATAGAGAAACTTACTTCCTACTTTTCCGGGAGAATACCGTATACTGTCCCAACTTTTTACTATACATAGGAATTTCGAAACTGTTACGAAATAGGACACAGAGTGAGAAAGAGAGCAGGAGAGAGAAAGAGAAATGCCTGAGAGAATCGAGAGAAAAATTGTCGGAACTTAGATCGATCGTATTCGTAATGTTGTGTTAAAAAGTACCAACAAAGTGCGAAGTATAGTTATCTGAAAGGTATCTAGGTTGCATTTTGTGGACCGTGAAATAAGAAATGTCGAATTGACACAGTCGATGGACCATACAGATTGACTTTGGGAAGTAATTCTCCGTGTCTAAAGACCGGAGGGATAGAAGATGTAATTTGCTAGTAAGAATCAGCTTGTTAAAGGAAATTGGTACTCCGTGTTATACATGGTGAATTCTGTCGAGATTCGGGCTTATGGTTAGTAGATGCATTTCCTTGCGGGTATTCCGGGAGTTGGTTTCCGGTTTTAGGAATGGGTGCTGAGAATAGTGAAGATATTTGCAAACCCGAGCGAATAGCGCCCGTGTTACACCTCAGCACCTACGTAATTACTAAATTATCGATTCTAAGGCGCCGCAGGAAATCTAATAACGTTGATAGTTCACCTGCAGTCTCTCCGAATCCTGTTTCTATATCACTCCTCTCCCTCGTTTTAGAATTTCTCTCTTGCTTCTGCGACTCAATTTCTCACCCCTTAGATCTCGTCTTTTTCCCCGAAAATTTCTACTGGGTCGTACGTACGCCACTACCGTGACTAATTGTTCTAATTAAATATCTAACACCTAACTCACGAGTAAATGGTACTCGAAAATTTTCCAAAAAATTTTCCAGATGATAATAAGACTCCTCGTTCTGCGATTATATTAAAGAAAATAAAAACCCCTCGCTAAATCTCTTTAAATTAGCGTTTTGTCTGGAGAGAACCTCGACACTCTCTCTTTCTCTCTCTCTCTGTTTCTCTCTCTAGGTAACACGTATAGTATAACTAATTGAACTAATTTCAGGACGAGACTTTTATGCAGGGTGGAAGGGAGGGAAAAAAGACGCGTGAAATAAGGCTACAGCTGTAAGCCCGTCGTTGTATAATGAAATTATTACCTTCAGGCTTAACTTTTAGCTTTCATGGGTAAAGCACCCCGCCCGCACCACCGAGACGAGACGCGACGCTTATGAGCCTATGCTTCTGCCCACTTATACCTTATACCTACCTACCTCTCTACCTTGGCTTCAGGTTCACCCCTGGAACACCTTTCTCGTTATATTTTAAACGAGCATTTTTCCTACCCCCTTTTGAGGCCCCGTCATCCCCAAATCACCCCCGTCTCGTCCCCCTGTATTTTAGGTACGAAAACTCGGTCTAATTTCCCGGTGAATCTTTGCGTTAATTAAACCCGCACCAAGGTTCCATTGTTTACTTTTTTTCACGAAATATAATCTAGACTATAAAACGACGGGAGTTCTTTTATCAAAGCTCGGAATTAAACTGGGTAATCGATTAAGCCATCAACACTATGCGGATAGCCGATACAAAGGATTTAATTAAAACTATCAGACGTAGGTATATGCAGAGGTAATTTACCGTGGATTTATTTATCTTTTTTTATTATTTTTTGCACCTTTTTTCAACCCTTCCCATATATCGAACACCGGTATATTGCCCTGGGAAACTGCAATAGTTTGTTAAAGGATTCCCACAGCTTTGGAACGAGAGAAGAGCTAGATTGGTCGATGTGACTACCGAAAATACGATAAACTCTTTTTACCGTAAATTTAAAGAGAATTCAACTCCGGGCCATTAGCGGAGAAAAGCTTCTACGTATCGTAGCCTTCCTGCAGTTTGCACAATTAAATGTTCAATTAAAAACTCGGAATGTATGGGTGGCAGCAAGCCACGCGGAAACGAACTACAAATTTTATGAATTATAAAATAATAATTATCGTCGAGGTTGCGTAGGTACTGTGTTCCATTAAATTTATGTCGTTAGTATATTCGTAGAAGTTTAGAGACGAGAAATGCCAGAAATGTTTTCGTTAGAAGCCAGAGATGCCAGAGGCTACTGCTTCCTCCTCCTCCTCCTCCTCCTCCTGATGCTAGACGGTTATATAATACAAGCAAGAAAGTAGATTCTGCATACTTCCGTTTTCGCATTATATGTACATACATACATACATTTATGTATGTACATACTGCTCGCGGTTACGATGTACACGATTATACACAGGACGCGGAAAGCTCGTTAGAAGTAAAACTTGAACGAGCTTAACTCGCGGAGTATATACAACGTATGTACAATAGATACGCAGGTATGAATACAACGTGAAAATTTCGATTTATGAAGATTACTCCGAAGAGAGAATAAAATGTGTCAAAAATTACGCCACCTTCTTACACGCGTGCCCCGAGGCCAGAAGCTCCTTTTCCCCCATCTGCCAGAAGCTTGACGATGGATTATGTTGTTTTTTCTTTTCCTTTTCATTTTCTTTCCTTTTTCCAATTACAGTTCGTCAGGTAGATGGGTATGCGTACAGCCACGTAATCAATACCTACCCGTAAGAATTGTCTCATTCAATTCTGTTTCTCGTGTTCAAATATGGACCCCGGAAATACTGACTCCTTAGATTATTCGGTTCATCAATATTTTTTTCTTTCGAAGAAAATTGGATTTATAAACTAATTAATCGGAGCTATACGCGTGTAGCAGGCTCTCCACTCAGGCATCTTTCGAGATCATGTATTCGTGGTAAAGAAGCTTTGAGCAAGCTTCAGTTGATTCTCTATAGAATTTTTTTCCAAAATAAAGGATGAAAATTAATTGATGAAGGAGTTAATGTATGGAGAAGAGGACTAGAGCCGAACGAACCTTAGTCCAATACTTTTAAGAATATTATTATCTAGCTAACAAGAATTGCGAGAGATCTGAACCACCGGTTATTTACATTGGCAAAGTAGAATTGAATTTCGAATGTCTGTGTAAGGAGAAGTGAAATGATAAAAAAGAAAAAAAAAAAGGAATTGAAAAATGCGGAAGAGAAACGAGAAGAGAAATGAGAAAGAGTAGAGAATGGTCTGTGCGCTGATGGGGAAGGCAAAAAGGTCCGTTGTTACAATAACCCCAGCGAAGACAATTGCCAATTTTTAATTGGACATAATATGAAAATAATAATTTTCAATCGATAAAGAAACTCGCAAAAGGTCGACTGTGCGAAAAGCGATGTTTTATTGATTATTTACCTGTCGTAAAACCCCTCGAAAAATGTAAAAGAAAAAAAAAATTAAAAAAAGAAATGAACGAAATTCTTTTCAGTCAGCAACTCGGAGGCATATACTATACATATAGCCGAAAAAAAAAAGAAAAAAAAAAATCTTGACGCACACCCTTTCGCTTTGTGAGCTTATTAGTTATTGAAGCAGACCGCTCAGTGAGGCTATACACTCTCCGAGGAGCGGGCCTCGAAGGCCTCCTTAGACCCGTTAAAGTGGCAAATCCGTGCAGACCAAGTTCAAGAACGAGTAGAAACCATCTAGTCATTTTAAGGGGCGAAAACCTTTTCCGCTTTTCCCTTTTTCCCTAATTCTTCCGTCATCTGTTTAGCTCGAATTTAGCGTTCGGTAATAATAAGGGGTTATTGATTTTCTTCCACCCCCTAGGTAGCTTTCGCTCGAGAGACAGATGACAATGAATGTCCCGTTGACGAGTAATGTATTCAGACCGCGTCTACCTATTAAACGGAAATTGGGCAAAGTCTGCAATGAATTCCGACTAATCGTCAGTTAGCTTGTCACCACTCTGCAGCTACGTATACTACCAGCTACCCCCAGCCAACTAACTGACATGCGTAATTCTACCAGAACATGGCTATAATATAGCCCAAAGCTTCTAAGTAGATTTACATCTATTTTCCAATTACCGTTACTTCGAGGGTTGCTGACGAGTGTCGAACAGTAATAAATTTCACCCCTATGTCAAACTCCGGAGTTAATCTTCAAAGTAAAATAAGCGACGAGAACCGCGAAAACTTCTTCATATATTAGGGTAGTCCTTATTCAGGGCTCCGACGAATTTTTTAGCAGGTAGGTGCCCCCCAAAAATTGGCTCCAAATAATTCAAAAACCATTCCCTATTTTTTTCAGATTTTTATCTCAACTCTAACCCCTATACCCAAGAGGGTGAATTTTCCCATTCAAAATACACGTGTTTGGCTATATTTTCAGTATATATTTTATCCTAGGAGTAATAATTTTCAAAAAAATCTGTAACTGCAAGATTAGCTTTTTTCTTTCCTTTTCATCCCTCCGATCCTTCATGAAGAAAAGTGTTCGGTGTTTCGAATCGGCGTAGCAATTTCATTGAACGTGACAAAGAGGGAACACTTTGTCGACCCAGAAACGTTCGAGGAAGGAGAATTTGCTGCCTTAGCGGAGCATCTGGGTTGATCGAAAGCTCCGCTGCCTGGTTGCTACTTGGGCATTCAACTCGTGATTGGTAAGACAAAATAACTCCACACAGCCGATAGATTAGTCAGGATTTTTCTTTCGAAATCCTTAATATGGCAGCTGGAATCGTTCCTGCGGCACCAGGTGAAAGATATAAGATAACAGATCGTCGCTCGAATGCGTACAGATTTTTCTTTTCTTTTTTCTTTCGTATGAAAATTAGTACCGTTTTGTATTTCGAAACGGGGTATTGGATATATCCGAAACGTGACTTAGCAGCTAAATTTTTTTTTTTTTTTTTTCTATTTCATACATTACTAAGAGCGAAGTCTTTGGATACAGATTTTCGTCAAACTTTAATATTTATTGTACATTTGTATGAATATTTGATAACTTTAGGCAATATAAATGTAGTCTGACAGGGTATCTTGATATTGAAGAAAAGGCGAGAGGGTCGTCGTGGATAGAGAATTAGGTCTTCCGTTATAAATGCATGAAAAGTCAGTGCGTATACCATACGCCATATAAAACGTAAGGTTCGTAGATACAGGGAATATTACGACCGCCCAAGGGAGATTAAATCCCGAGTTTTCTCGGTATAAAGCGAAGAAGAAGAAGAAGAAGTATAGATTATGATTTCTTTTTTTTCCTTTTCCTTTTCTTCTTTTCTCTCCATCTTCTCTCCTTCTTTCCTTCTTCCCCTTTATCCCTTTTCTTATTCCTTCTTTCTTTTTTTTTATGGCCCAATAAAATTCTATATTAATATACTAAACCCGCGTGCTTTTCAAACCCAGAAATTCCATCCTTTACCGAGTTGGGTCTGCTATCGGCATTGCAAAAGAAAAGAGAGAGAGAGAAAAAAAAAAAAAAGAAAATTCCGCCAGAAGATATTCGGCGATTTTCCAATTTTTACTTTTTATTTATTTTTATTTTTTCAGACGATAAAAATATAAAATAAAGATAACTGTTTTTTTTTTTCTTCTTTTTTTTTTTTTTTTTTTATAGACACGTTGTACGCGTCAAACTGTAAATAAAATTTGTCGTTGAATTGATGAATAATTAATGAATATTGTGGGTGCGCGGACGGAGAAAAAATCAGTGTATAAATATTGAACGCCCATAAATAGGGCGAAATATATTTGTTTTAAAATCATCCCTCGCATATTATTATTCTCGAGAAGATTTTTTCCCCGGTATATATCGAATGATTTTGCATAAAATATCCATACATTCTCGCTTCTAACACCGAAGTGTTCATCCTCCTCATCTTCATCTTCCTCTTCCATAATATCTATCATCGTAAGTTTCTTTTATTTCCACCTTCAACGATCCACCTTATTATTTTCGTTATTATTATTGTTATTGTTATTATCATTTTATCGATATCTTACTGCAGCTCTGCAGTGAATTATCAACTGGTATCATAATTTTATACCTGTAATATATAGCAGAAGAACTAAGCGAAGATTGAGTGGATTTGACATTGCGCTTATTATACCCTGGGTCATAATTTAACCATCGTAATATCACCCGGGTGAATTTATTGTAGGAATCGTGGGACGTAATGCCGCGGGTTCGTATTAATCGAATATGAATCGATTTAGCCATCTGAAATTTACGCGTTGATATAAAACTGCAATTACTTTCGTTCTTTTTTTTTTCTTTTCTTTTAATTATACGTTTAGTTTATGGAGAAATTTTGATAAATATAGTCGGTTAAATTGGGGGAATTAAAACGTCTTATTCATTGACTCTTATCTCAATTTGGTAAATTCTGATTGAAGGATGTCTAGTGCGGTTAGACTTGAAACGAACCTAAACCCTTCATGGTATTCGCGGTGGGGAATCTTACGGTGGAATTACTTCGTCAGATTTAGACAAGCGAAAACCACTAGTTCCGTATTCAGGGAATTTCCGATTAGAATTTCCTATACATTTCCAGAAGCCTCTTTGATCGAATTATACCAAAGATTTCGACCTCGTAATATGTTCGTGGATAAAAATTGACGAGTAATCATTCACCTGACTATGTCAAAGAAACAGAGGAAATAAATAAAAATAAAAAACAAGAAAAAACAAAAATCATAAATGAATGAGCGAGTGAATTTTGGGGTAGAAATAATCCGCTATACCATATGGGTATATATGGTAGATTTTAAATCCTCTCTGAGTAGGATATAGACGGCCCTCTCTACCTCGTGGCACTTTACACGGGCGTATTTTCCGCCAGTGAAAGCTTGTTTTGAGTGTAATTCAGGTATGTACATTTACCAAGTTGGGAAGTAACGCGCAAGCTTCATGTGCTTCCCAGGTGAACATTTCGGTCGAATTAACTACGCGAAGCACACTGAACAAACGACTTTACGTGCAGGGTTAAATGCCTCGGAACTTTGATATTTATGGTGCTTATTAATAACCGCAGTTTAAGCACTGCTTTATACCCTGCGGGCTACGATGCAGTCTGAAGAACCCTCCGTGTGCCTTTTTTTCATTTTTGTTTTTCGTTTTTTTCTTCTATTTGTTTGTTTGTTTGCTAAAGCAGGTATTTATTTTACCGACTCTCTTCACCCCCTGGGCCCCATGAAAATTTCATTATTATAAATAACAATAATTTTATTCGTGCATAAAATTCATTTAAATATGTTAAACTAGCGTTATACTCCTTATGCTGGGACGGGTACTAGATCTACGCCGGGTATGAACCGTGGTACATACTATGCTACAACTTCGTTGCAGTAATTTATCTCGAGTTACCGCGGTATTCGGCTTTATTTAACTTCATCCTTCCATAGCGGCATCCCCTTTAACCGCATTTCACAAACGGGGGAGATTTCACAGATATTCAGATCCGAATGGGAGATACGGTCGGTATCAAGTCCAAAATCGGTCCTACCCGGGTTCTAACTCTGCTAAGCGCTCCGGGCTCTCAACTGATCCTCTAATTTTACTTGCTTCAGGATTAATACGTTCGTTAAAAATGATTATACACTTTGAATTCGCTCGAAATTTCGAGATATATTCATCGTAATCAATCCTCGGTGTACGGGATGTGCCAAAAAATATCTGATAAACTGAAACATGTCCGTAATACCGATTCGAGAAATCTTATGCATCGGTAATTCTGCTTCATGGAATAATTCGCAAGGCGAAAATTCAACCTTGGTAGAAAAATGAGTTTTCTATTTCGTTTAGCTCTCTAATTTCTGACGATTACAGAGCAGCGTGCATATGCCTCACGAAAGATAAAGCCAACCGGGGAACAGCACTCGTGTTCACTTTCAAGCAGAGAGTCTTTGTTTTTCTAAGAGCCAATTTTCAATGGGTGCAGTACTGAAAGGGCGATGAAAAAGTGGCGAAAAAGAGTGAAATGCCGAAAGAATAATTAACCCGATTCGGTAAAGTAAGTGAGTACGTGTACGTAGCTTGGGATGAAAAGGGATGGTAATGCGGCGAAAATCTCGTAGCTTGAATTCCAAAAATATATTCAAATTAGTTGATTCAATTCGAATTTCTAAACGCGATATTGTATAGGTATGGGTACTGCGTATACGTAGTATGTGGTACATACATCGAACTACTAGTCGACGAAGTGTTATTCTATGGCTAGGCAGGTATACATGCATACGAGTATATTCAAATTGAAATTTCGTTCGTAATACATAATTCAGTATACGAGTGGGAAAAGGACGGTGTAGGCATTCCCAACAGCAATATGTACGCCATTCAGGTAAACCCTGCCATTTCATTTCGCGCGGTGGTTTTATAGGCGCGCTAAAGCGAAGTAATGTTTTTGAAAAAAACTTTTTCCCTTGTTTTTGAATATAATGAGCTTCGGAATTTCGTGTTATAAAAATCGTCAGTTTTTAATAACACGAGCCACACGTCATGAGACGGAAATTTTTGTCATTCTTGCAAACCTGCAGCGTCGTTGATAACAGATCCCGATTTTTAGGGGTTGGATTCAAAGCGCAGAGCGTGATTTCCTGCATTTAAAGTTTACTCAGCCCTCGGGCCTCGAGACAGATGAAGCATAATAGTACCTCATCAAAAACAGAAACAAAAAATGAATGAAAAAACATAATAAAAACCCAAAGAGTACATTTACCCTGGAGATTTAATCTCCACGGAATATTCTACGCGGGGGTTGAAGGATGGTGGCTAGCTCGAAGAGATAACTTGTTCGAATAACAATGGAGAATATAAAATCGAAAAAAAAAGAAAAAGAAAAAGTATTCGCCGTCAAACGACGCGGGAAAGCCTCGAGGGACTGAACGGTCGGCAACGGACGACATGGTCGTGATGAAAATATAATGGATCTTGCGATTATGAAAGTTTTGAACGAGGCACCTCACCTATACCCATCTACCTACCCCTCAGCAAGTTCGCAAAACATCTAGCGACGTTTCCGAGCAGCAAAGCTGCTTAAAGTTCACCCAGCCCACTAGTCGCCGACCCTATACAGAAATGCGTAATGCTTCGCCTTAGCCTCTGCGTCTGCAGCAGGCCATTCTTTAAGCTTTATCATACGCTTAGAACGGTAATTGAATTTCCGCAATCGTTGCAGGAAAACATAAGTCAAATGCCAGCTAAGCTTACAACTTATTTACATACAGAATGAAGAATATATATATATATATTTTTGTTCTTTTTTTTCAACCCTTTCATAGACAGAATAATTTCATTTCCTTGATCTTAGAACCTTTTTTAATAACATGAAACTAATTTTTCATAAAAATTCTTCAAAAATCTGCTTCTCTGTCATTATTGTTTTTTTTTTTTTTATCAGAAATCGTGGGTTCTTATCTTTGTATGGAAAATTAGAGAGTGACTCAAGTCATGATAGCGTTATAAAAATATGAAAATATCGAGGTGAAATCCGAGTTCAATCCACATACGAGCTTCCTTTTACCTCAAAGACTCGGGGGCAGTGGAATTCGATGATCCATGAGTCAGAAAATAGCCTCGTCTGCACGCTGGTAAAGTCAATTCGATATTTGTCAGAAGGGAGAGGACGAAGAGAACGCTCGAGTTATTTGGCGAGGAATAAGGGCTCGTTTCGTAAAGGTTGTGGGTTCGTATATCAGCTCTAGCTTGTGCGGTGGTCCGTTATACATTAAGGTAGAACTTAGTCCGCTATTCGAACTCACACATGACTATACGACAGACATGAAACTACGTACGCAAGTATGAGAGGCAATACGAGGATCAGTAACCCTTAGAAATATATTGTCAAAGAATTATTATTCCTGCCAAATAATCTCACGGGTTTTCTGCACTGAAAATTGTGAGTTAGGTATTCACGTATTCACAACGTACATCCCGTCGTTGCCCATATTTCTTCCATTCGAATGGTAGGGAAGATGTATATCAATACGCGATATGTCAGCTCGTAACACTTCGTATACGCGGAATATCCCATGTATCTTTATATAATAATGGAAGGTATGAGGTATAGGAGGGTGTGTGTAACTAAGTATGAGCTATCGCCAAGCCGAAAAGCACAAGGCATACATAATGCTTGTGGAGAAATGACGGGAAACGAAACCAGCTAAGTCATGTGCGCACAGTGCGTGTATAAAACAAACTGCTTTACCTTCCATTTGATACTATAACCTCGATCCCAACACCAAACCGCTACCATTCTTACCTCAGAAGGCTAAGGGCATCAAGCACCGCGACCCGCATAGCCATAAAATTTCACCCTGGACCAGGTCGATCGTTCTAAAACAAGATTGCTACCTTCTGGGAGCTTTAGGGTTTACGCTTAGGCCAAGGCTGAGGTGAAACGCTTCTATGTAAGTCCCTGTTTTTGATTTCTTTCTATTTTTCGAAAAGTAAAGCTCCGCTCTTTATCATCTCGGGTCTATCTTTTACATTCACATTCTCAACTTCAGACAGAATGGAGAAGTACTTTTCAGAGTTTTTAGTGGGCATTTAGCCCTGCAATGGTAACTTTACTGCGTTTTTAGCACAAAGAACGCGGCACTATGCTTCACAGCTGCACTAATGCAGTCTGAACTCGAAAGAAACTGAAGATTTTTTTCATGCACATACATGTACATATAGGTATATGGTCCGTGCTGGTAACCAGTCAGGCGATAATATTACTCCGAAGATTCTACAGCCAACACTGCAGCAAACTCAGCGATGGAGCGATTTCACCCTCGGGGTACAAGTGGGAATGGAAATAATATACCCACTGGAATATACTTGGTTATTATATTTCTCTGAACTACGACCTATTGCACATATCTTACTACATCGTAAATTTACCATTGTAATCATGTCCGGTCTCTCTACCGCTGTGCCAATATATAAGGAAACAAGGACAAATTATAGACATTTTCAGAATCAATGGACCGACTCTCGCATTTGCCAGAAGGTTTATGTAATTATTAAGAGGCATAAAGGAGAAAGAGACACGATCATCCTTCCATGACGATGATCAAAGAACAGAAAATAAAAGGACTATCCTTGTTTCTAATCATCATCATCATCTTGCTAGGGGTTGATAAAGAGATACTGTTTTGTAAAAGAATCGGCTTTACTGGTCTTTGAATTCGTATTTGTACATGCAGAATGAAATTACAGATAAAACAATGGAGCTTGCAAATGGCGTGAGCTTATTCTCAAGCAAATTGGGCTGCTGCATACACAATGTAATATTCGAGCAAAGGCGTACGCTTACATCGTGACTATAGTTTGGTATCTACTACGTCCTATGCAAAGCGCAGGTAGAATTTCACGCTCCGTGTCATTGCCCAGGGGTAATTTCATTCCGAAATATTTTCCATCTCATTTCTGCAGACGAGGAGGGTTACAGTTGTTGGGGTCGCTTCTCCACCGGGATGGGGATTGTCTAATCCGTTCCGCTCTTAATTTTCATCAACTTGCTCTCTATCATAGTAGAAGAAGATCTACGGCGCAGAAGTTTATCGATGGGTTGGAAATAAAATAAGGATCAGATTATGAACGGAAGTCAATTCAAAGTTCTAGAATTTCAAGAACAAGTTGCAACTTATTGAAATGGAAAAAGTTCGGTGGGATTAGTCGCAGCCACAATTCACGGGCGTTTCTATTGACTCGAGTAGGTAACTCTGAATGTATATTTGTCTAGTATAGATATTCATGTATACGGTGTAATCTTGAAGCGTCTAAGGAGAGTGAATCCCGTGGGAAAAATAGATATGTAAATTTAAGCGACGCCAGAAAGGCGTGGGCTTTTTCGGTAGGCTGAATGAGTTGGAAGTTTGTTCAGAGTGGTGATGTGTGGGGATAGAGTGGTGAGTTGTTCAGGGTGGATCAGGCGTCGAAGGAGACAAAGCACATTTTTTTTAAGTCTCTTTTATCCTGTGGCTTCGTAGTCTGTCCTATCGCTTTCTCCCTTCTACTCTCGACCCTTGGCCTTCGACTCGTAATTCCTAAAAGAGGTTTTTCCCCCCGTGTGCAAATGGAAGGAAAGTTATTCGGAATTAACCTGTTTCGCATTTCCCATTTGGTCGCATTACGTGACCCAGCGCGGGCGTAAAGTTTACCTCATGGTTCAATTCCCTGACCAAGTTCTCCTACCTACTGTACCAGGCCACTTTTTGTCCTGATTCAAAAGCGGACTAACCGCCTCTGTGGGGCAGTGTTTCATTTGTTAAACAGCAAATGCGAACAGTTTAACGACTTCTAATTACTCTAATTTGTTCACCATTCTCTACTATTCAATATGAAAATCTACAAGAAATTGTTAATTAAATTCTGGTCAATTAATCAGCAACTATTACTGTAGTACGACTGGATTATATTTTTTATATCAGATGAATGTTCACGAGTACGAAATTTCAAGACCATGAACTTCTTCTTATTATTATTATTCTTTTTTTTACTTCTATTGTTTTTCAGTATTATTTAGTTGATTGAGGTGAACGGTGGCTGAGGTTAAGGGCGGACTGGTGAACCGCTGACTACATAGAGACGTTGACGTCAACAAAAACCTCTCGTAAAGATGTTTTCCAACCGTCCTCGCGTAGCGTCGCGACGGTGGTATACGGTGATCAATTTTACGACGCTTCGAAACTATCGAGTCCAACGTTGTCTGTTCTCAAAAACAAAACACGCGCGCGCCACCGCGATGTCTACCTACCCTTCTTGTAAACAGTAACTTAGGGTCGATGATGGCTGTAGCTGAGCAGACAGAACCATCAAATTTACATGTCTCGAAAAATTCGTTTAAATAGAACGAAGATTAAAAAAAAATAAAAAATGAAATCACACCGTTTATCAACAGGAAAGTATCAACAGCGTAGCTATTCCTCGTCTAATCCATATATGAGAATCAAATTCGACCTCCAAAAACTGTAATTATCGATAACACAATTTTTACGAATCAAATTCGTATAAAAAAATTAAACCATAATCCCTCAACTGTTAAAAATTCGTTCCTGCCAAAGATTGAAACGATTTTAATGCTCAAACAAGTTCCAAATCCTCGGCTAATCCCTAAAGTCTTACAGAAATAATACGAGAAACAAAAAACGACGAAAAAAAAACCGTATTAATCCAACGAAAACAATTTTTTTTTTTTTTTGATTACAGACATGTGGTCCAGGGTTCTCTGCATCTACATTTTCGTCAAGGTTATTACCTGCTGTCAACAGAGTGAGTTTCATTGTGGTAACGGGAGGTGCGTGCCTCTTAACAGGGTGTGTAACGGCCTGGATGATTGCGGCGATAGTTCGGACGAGGCTCGGCAGTGCTCGCGTAAGTAACACCCTGACATGATAATTTGTTTCTCTTAAATTCTGTATAATTAAAATGAATTATAAGTTATGAAAAATTTCAAGTATATTATTGTTTATTTATTTATTTGAAATAAACTCTTATTTCACATCAATACGTATCGTATCGTATATTACTTAAGCCGATAAATTAGCTGCGGTAGACCGAAACGAAACGCCAGCGCCCGTTCTCCGACGTGCTAGTAGTTTAGCTCCGTGCTGTGTCAGCCAACGAATCGTCTACTTCGCGCTTGACTTATTGTTACCGGCTATTCGACGGCCGACCTAACGCCGAGTGGGACTACTGGCGCGTTCGACCGTGAAGGTTTGTTCTACTGCGTTGGGCGCGAGCTGATTTATACCTACTATGCCATGTGTAATGCATGTGTGTACAATGTAGATGCATACATGCCTTTAGAGTAGGTAACGATATATGGTTTTAGAACGAACAGTCGCCTTTGGGGAAGCTTGAAAGTCAAAGTTTTCCCCCATTCGTATTAAAAACTGCAGATTTCATTATTTCAGACTGTAGACTGAAATGTACGGCTTTTTTTTTTTTTTTTATCAACGTTTCGACGATTTACAAATATACAATTTTTTTCAACTGTTTATATAATTAATGGGCACATTTTTCGACAAGCAATTTATTAGATTTTGTATTTTACGACGTAACCGGAATATATAACATAAATCGGAAATTGATTGAGATTAATGCATCGAACTTTTTCCGCCACTTTTAATACATGCAAAAAGTTTGTTAAGGGTACGCATATACCACGCTTTGAGTTCTGACTAGATTGATATTGCTTCGCGTTATCGAAAGTCCAACACCGTTTCTGTATTTCTCTTTCTCTTTTTTTATTCTTTCATTTTTTTTTTTTCTTTTTTTTTCTCATTTCACTCGTCGCTGTAGAAACGTAGGATAAAACATTCCGTAATTACAGATGACGTAGACTCAATCCATACATGATTTTTGCGAAAGACTATACCGCCATTGTGTCCGATCTGAATTGAACGCTGTACCTAATTGACGCAGTGTTTGTTTCCTCCATCGCTATTCTCATTGCTACCAGCAGGTATACTTTATCAACTTTTCCATTTGTCGCCGGTATATCGACACCGTATTGAACTACAATAAACTGCCCACCATACAACTCTAGTACGTGACTTCGTATTTTTCTTTTCTTTTTTCACTATACGATTCAAGGCGGTATTTCGAAAACAAATCTCTCCACTCAAATAGTATATAATGAAAAATATCGACAAAGTGGAAAAGGTCGTCACTTCGCCAAGATTTTTCTTCCGTCAGATATTTAAGACATTCAAAATTTTTGACGGAATCCCTTTGTACGAAAAATTTATACATCTTGTCAATTTTTTTACTCTACGAAATATCAGTCTGAAAATTTTTGAAATTCAAATCTGATGTTGAATCTAAAACTACTTAGTCAATCTTGTTCCTTCGCGTCTTGGTCGTGCGAGCTTTAAGCTCTATAGCAATACGGCAAGCCGTTTAAATTTAGTATCTTAAGCTCAAGCGCGTTGGTTGGGGGGCCGTTATATCAGGGCACAGCTGGTTAATTAACTCGTTAATTCGAGGGTATCGCTTCCGAACTAAAGTTCGTTTGACTCTGGCCAAAATCTGGCTTTGCGCCCGTTCAATGTCCTCTGGTTTTCCCGTGCCGCCAAGTACCCGGTCGATTCTACTACGTTGTTAAGTTTGCGCTGGCGTGTCCCGGAAATTGTCGACGTGGCATCAGTCGAGATTGCAGGGATCCCGCCGACGCTCAACGCCAATAATAGTACATTCGAATCAGGCTGGCCGTTTTCTCCATAAGGTAATATTTGCCAGAGTCAAAGAGTGGCCATTCCCGTTCATCGAGACGCGAGTAGTTTATCGAGAAAACAGTGTTGCGCGTTGCAATGATTTTCTGTAACATTTTATTTCCTCTTTTTGTTGGTTCTCCTTTCCCAATTTTTGATTCAGGGAATTTCAACGAGTATTTGCAGTGATAATAGGCAAGAACCTTATGTGTACCTATTTATCAACCTAAACTTTTGAAACGTAGAGTTTAAATTCTTGAAACGGTGAACAGCCCTCAGATCCGGGAGACGACGTGACTGGAATAGGAAACTGGGGTGCAGCCATATTCTTGTAAACAATAACGTACCTCCGAGCTAGAGCTGGGAAAACATTCAAGCGAAAACGACCCGGGAAAACGATGCTAAATTCCTGCGTCACTATAGAACCGAGTATAATTATTACGCTGGTGTAAAATTTTCACAAACGTTATTTTTGACTCAAATCATTCAATGATTTCAGAAATTCATTACCCATGAAAATAATATGTGAAAAAAAAGTAGTAGGGAGAGAAAAATTGTGGATTATACTCAACGTTCCAAGGAAATTGATATTCAATGTTCTCCTAAAAGGAATATAATCACATCCGCACACGTATGTATATTATATATATATATATATATATTCGAAGGAAAACTGGATATTTGTGTAGACTGGTTATTGTCAGTGGCAGTGACCCTCTTTCGTTATATTTCGAATGGGAATTATGCCTGGAGAAATTCTTACAAAGCTTTTATCCCCTGAAGATGGTCACACAATGATTGGAAATCGACAATACCTCGTGCTTTTAACGATTGGAATGAAGTATTTCGATATTATGTAGATTAGTCTGTGTTCTTAAATCTTGGCTATAAGTTTTCCGTATAAAAGATGACGGCGACGTTTTTTTCTTTTTTCTTTTTTTGGTAGTAAGATAAGGATGGGTAGAGCGGGGTAGTCTTTTCCGGCGTTAAGTACCTCGTCAAAGAAATCTACCCTTTTCACAAAGGGTTGGTGTGCTATGTGCGAGCGAGGGTATAGATAGGTAGGATAGGGTTACCCACGATTCCACGGTAAAGAGCGTTGCTTTCGGTTATGATCGTCTCACATACACGTAACTAATTCCCATGAATATGAAATTGTCCTAATCTTTTAATTGCCTCGTTTGCATATTACCGCAATTAAGAGATGCTAGAGCTTACACGCAGAGCTACCGAGAGATTATACCAGAAAGTAAATATAGGATTTATTCTCCACCTGATTAACGTTCGGAAAAGTTATTACGCATTTCTTCGTTTCGCATATTTCTATATCATTTCTATCATCATATTATCTATTATACCGAATGAAAAAAGGATTCGGGTTTAGTTTGAATGAAATGAAAATGAAGGGCCTGTGCATATATGAATCTACATGTTCCTGTTTTCCGGAAACAGCCCCTATTGTATTCCTAAATCACATTTGGTTTCCTCCTTATCGTGGCATTACGTAGCAACCTATGCCTCTGATTCGGCTATTGTTTTTACTATAGTTATTATTATTATTGTTACTATTATGATTATCGTTATTATAATCATGACAACGGTAGTGAAGGGACAATAGTGGGCGCAGTCAGGGATCCCAGAGGGTGGTAAAGGCATGGCGTTGGCGGTGGACAAAGGGGGATGAGAGCGGGTGCAGGGAATATGGGCCGGGAGCGGTAGGTCAGCTCGATAACGGCTGCTCGGTTAAATAATGGCCGTGAATTGGAGCACGAAATCCCAACTGAATTTTAATCTTGAAACGTGAGGCGTAATTCCGTTAAACGTTGATGCCCGCGGCGGCGGTGGCGGCGGCGGCGGCAGCCCCTCAGCGTTACACCAATTATATATTGAACGTGTTCAAAGCACTCGAGGGTGAGACTCAGGTGTCAGTTTCCCGAAACAGCTGCAGTATTACACCCTTATTTAAAAAAAAAAAAAAAAAAAAAAAATAGAAAAAATAATAATTTTCATATACCCTTCCAGATTACCTAAGAAACAAAAATTATATACAAAAAATTGATAGACATGTGTAATACAGCGACGAAATAAGGCCGTTGACGTTGGGCCGTTTCAGGTAGACACAGCATCCTGGCTGTTCGCCAACTGACCCGCATTTGGGTCAAACTCGCTCTATGCGCACGTAGGTATGTGGTATAGGTAGATATATAGGTGTAACGGTACGAGGTAAAGACAAAGGCAGATTCTGAGGCTGGAGAAAAGATAGAGAAGAAGAGACGCCAAGCAGGCAACGTATAACGCGGACGTAGCATCTCGTAGACGAAGGGATGTACCGAAGCGATGGAAAGAATTTAGTCCAGCTCTTCGCATAGGTATACCTTCTGTTTTCCCTTTCTTAGTATCTTTTCTTCTAGTTATATGGATTTCATATGGTTTACTGATATCGCGATAATTTTGTTAAGTGTAAAATTTACCTCTAGAGAAAAGTAAAACTCGAAGAACGAGTTTTTCCTTTTTTTATATTAACTTTTTTTTTCGCATTTATTACGTCGCGCGATTTTTTACTATTGAATAATTGTTTGAGAAATTTTTTCCCTCTTATTCTTTTCAATCGTCGTTTATATTTTCGCAAGTCTGGTTATGATACGCGGTATACATATAATTAAATATAAAAAGATGAAATCTGAATCTGACCCGAAATGTCTCTCCGGAATAAAATATATTTAAACACGTTTCGGAAATTACGAGTGGTGCTGGTGCTGATGCATGAGGCTCAAAGCGCGGTTGAGTAAATATTGAGAGGTTGGTAAATAAAATACTAAAATCCCTAAGGAATTCCGGGCCGTTTTTTATCCACTCAAATTTTAAATATAAACAAATTTGTGTACCGGCCAAAATACATCAGCTACTGCCGCGCCGGGTTGCGGTAAAGGGTAATAACTGTGGGAACAAATGTGCTGATTGAAAAGCTTCAGAAATTAATTACTCGGACGCATAGCGAATATTTAAATTCAGATTTATAACGCGTTTAGGGTAACGCGTGTTCGGCTTTAAGAAGTCCTTAACTAACAGCCGAAAGCACCCTGTTAACTAATTCTACGTATTACTGCTTGTTTGGGTGACTGCTAAACGTGAATAAAATATAACCGAGAGTTCAGAGTGCGGGTAAACATGGGAAACCTGTCGCTAAATTTTCATTAAATTTCTACGTGAAACTCTTGCTGAATTGTTCAAATCGTTAATCATTGTTTCATGGTAAATAAAAACCGTAGGAAAAATAGAAAAAAAAAAAAAAATCGATCGAGGAATACAAGAGGCGAAAATATCATGTCGTAGCGGGTATATGTGAAATACCCGCGAGCCTGACCTCTGGGGAAACTGTCTCTGACAGTAATATAGTAATTTTAACAACAAAGTGCCCATTCGTCAAAGTACAACGGTGTGATGTGTTTTACTTGCCCATATGGTACGTGGAACTGGAATATTTTAACGAGGTAACTAACGAGGGATGGTCTGACGTCATTATTACGCGATACGTCAGCCTAGATGATGTATACCTCTATATCGCGTAAAACAGGTGTAGGTTTAATAAGAGATGGTAAAATACTGAAAAAGATCATTTTGTTCGGCGAGGGTGGAATTTTTATGTTTGAACAGAAACTGTCTCTACACAATTTCATCCCCCTTTTGAATTCACACTGTGTGCTTCATTTTCTTTTCGTTCCTCATCCGAATCTCTATTTCATTTATATTAACATACGTCTGGTTTCGTGTTGTAAATTATATCCGGTATTTGGAAGAAAAAAAAAATACAAATGCACGATTTTTTTTTTTTTTTTCTTCTCTTTCACGTTTTTTGTATCACCGGTGGAGATAACGATCATAATATAATCAGGGTGGAGCGAAATTATTTCTCGTTGCATATCACCCACTCGAGAATCTATTTGGAGCGATAAAATTACACGCAATGTGATCGGGTTGTTGAAAACGTCGAGACGGGGAGGCCCCCATCGAGGAAGGGATATACATTTCCCACCCTTTTACACCCCTCGACGTTCTCGGAACATGAAAGGCTTCGCCAGAAAGCACTCATCGCTGCGTTACTTCGTATTTTATATTCCCTGGTATATGCTTTACTTCATATTCCACATTTTTATGCTGTACACACTGAAAATTGTTAATTCTAAAAATTTGTCCAGAAGCACAAATGCAGACGGTATCACCCTTCTCGAATGATGAATTTTAAATTATATCGTATCATCTGTCACCTCGTATGTCTCGTTCTCTTTAAAAAAAAAAAAAAAAAAAACAAAAAACAAATGATAGTTTTCTGGATCCGGTATTGAATTTCATATAAATTTGACGAGTGGTTTTTCGCCGAGCAGAGAACGGAATCACGTCTCTTCAGACAATTGTTATTGCCTTCTCAACCGTTTGTGTAATTTTCATGGAATTTCATCTTCTTTTTTTTTCCAGTTTCATGGAACTAGGACTCTTTTTGTTCAAATATAGCGCAATTTTTGCCGACATGAAGTATCAAAGTTTCAACCGTCTAGAATTTCATTGCAAAATATCTGGGTAACCGTTCGGGTCATTGTGAAGAAATTTTTTCTGTAAAATTCTGCGTCTCAATATTGAAAGCAGAATAAGCTTTTATCTAGTCGAGAAGATATGGAAAGTTGAATTCCCATGCACAATCGACATTTTTCGATCCTTTACATCTCAGCCCTTCAGTCTCACACGTGAAATAAGCAAAACACTTCACCTTTAAGGTTCCATACTCCCAAAGACGATTCATTTGCGAGGTTTCCAACGTAACTCTCAGGTCTTTTTGCTTACCTAAATCGATATTGTACGGGCTTAAACCAATCGCGAGTCTCTCTCCCTTCTCTTATTTTATTTCTTATTTTCCTTTTTTTTTTTTTGTTGCTACGTAATCCATGATTGAATTAAAATAACGAGAACCACCCTCTTCTTTCCCTCAATCATTTTCAATAGAATACGAAGTGAACTCTGCTATCCGAATGAAAATTTAGAAACACGTTTCATTCGACTCCTTTCTTTGACATCCTCGCATCATTTTTAATGATTTCATCGGTTCTCACGTGAAAATATTTCAATCAAAGACTTTGATAGACCATAATATCCATCGTAAAATAATAAAAATGGATCTACTCTGAAAATTAATAAACTAACTACGAATTGTACTGCAACTGATCATTTAGTGACCCATCGTCGAGGCCAAAAGCCAAACGGTCACATTGTCTTTGGTGATAATGGTCTGCGATTTTCGGATAGTGCTCCACATTCCCTTTATCGCTCGAATTTACCAGCCTAGATTGTTCTCTATACAGTCTAGTTTACATGGTGGATTATTCTCGCGCTGTACGATCCTGCGTTGTCTATAATATTTCGTTGTTCTCTTGAAACGTTGAACGTTTTACGTCTAAATCTCGAGAAAACAAACAGAGATTTGGTTATAGAACTTTAGAGCAGTTTCTAAAGTTCGCTGACGACGATAGCCGAGGATGTAGGAACAAAAGGATCCCAGGAGCAACGCTTCCATATTATACCCAGTATAAAAACAGAGCAAGAATAAAATGGCATAAACAATAAATGAGATAAAAATAATGCGGGGAATCTGGCGCGCAGGACTTTTATTCAGGCGCATACTTTATACCTGATGATTTTTTGTTCTAGCTTGCAACAAAACTTACTACGGTAACGTTGGTAAAACTTATGAACTCGAACTACACCGACCAAAGGAAGACAAGGTGCCCTACATCTGCAAGCTTACGTTTAACGCTCCTGGCGAGGATCTCGGCGACATAGTTCAGGTAGGTGTATACTTTTCCCCGTATATTTTTCCGCCGGTTTTATGGCCTGTCGGAAAGGTAATTAGCCGAGGTTTTACTGGATCTATACCTAACGAGCCAAAGCCTTTGCCTTAGCGAAACGACGATTACTTCATACGAATTTACGAGGCTTTGCGGTGCCGGAGTACAAACCCGCTGATCTAAGGCTAACGATCATCATTGAAAACTTTCTGCGAGTTAACAGTTTTGAATTACACACGAGATAGTGCGGGCACGTGAAATTATAATCTTATCAGATCGGAGCGCGACGTATGAAACCGAAATTTACCCACTCCCCTGTTTTTCGCGTCGAGATAAAGCGCCGCAAATACGGAGCCTGGAATTGACGTAAAACCAGGTCGCGTTACGGGGCTCTGGGCCAGAGATACAGGGGAAAAAAAATATCGGGAGCTGGAACTCGTCCAATAGTTTTATAAACCAAAATTAGAATTCATTATTCCTCGGCCTGATTTTATCCACGATTCATCTCTCCGCGTGCTGCAACTATCTATCTATCCATCTATCTATCTATCGCTGAAATGAACCAGCTAGTTTAGTTTCATGCTGCGGAGTTTTAACTTGGAAACTAATTAGTACCAGAGGAGGCTAAATGCTACAGAGTTGCCAACGCGCCATGGTTAGTCCGACTGATCGCTCGGAACAATTAAGGAAGCCTTTTGTGGAATTCTACAACTCCCTAACAAAAGGGGAACTTTCGGTTCTCACAATCAGTTGAAGAGTTTGAAAGCTAGAAGTGGGAGCTTCGGACTAAATTGCATGTGTAGTAGGTCTGTTCATTAGTAGGTAATTTACTTATTTTTATTAATATGCTACTATTAGGGTAGGACGTAGATGAGCCAAAATTAAGGATATTCATCAGTTTAGTTCTGTGCTTTCATCTCTTTGTCAAAAGTCCTGCTGTGTTTCACAAACAAACGAGAGGGGTTGATCATTGCGGGTCTGTTGAACAAGATAAAAAATTACTTAGCATAGGACGATGTGAAGTCAAAAGCATCTCAAAGCTGTTGGTGAAACAGTCCGATGAGAAAAACACCGGAAGAGTTAATCCGTCATTTTATGTATACTTAAAAAAAGAAAATGCCCGTTAAAGCTCGCGCTCTCTCCCTCTCTTCTAAATTATTTTCTTCTTTCAAGTATAAAGAGTACAAAAATAAATCTCTCAGACATCAAAGTGAAAGTGTTCCAGTCAACTCGATTAATTCACAAGAAAAAACGAATAATTTTACTCCTACTTTTCCTTCTTTCTTCAGGATCAACTATAGTATGAATGAGTCTTCTTCTGCTCTCTATTTTTTCTCCCGTTTTTCTCGGGTTCGATGTAAAATACCTCCGTTACTTTTCGCTTCCAGTTGACATTCGACAGTTTTACTTTGGGACGTTTCGTTTCCTTCACGGCTGAGGGATGTCCTGATGGGTCTCTCCAGATCGCGGAGGCCCAACGTCCGGACGTTGGTGGTTTGTGGTGTGGAACATCCTGGGGACCAGCAATTTACTACAGCGAGACATCGAGCGTCTCCATTACCCTCCGTCTTCTAAGATTGAGCAAGGACCAGACAGGCTACAACTTCGACTTTAGAATGGAGTACAAAATGATCCGTAGATCAGACGCCGTTGTTCGATACGGAAATCCATTTGTTGGTGAGTACAGAAAATTATTTTAAAAAATTCTTCCATACATCAAACAAATGAAGAAAAAAGTAAAAGAAAAAATTGACACTGTTTTAAAACTGATGAAATTTTTGCTACACTCACATCAATCAACTCTGAATATGATTGATGAATCCATGCACGAACAGAGTGTGTTTATTTAGGTACATAAAATCGTTCAAAGTCGAGTCTGTTAACCGAACAAATTTTCATCAAAGTCCAAAGAATTTTGTAGAAAATTTATAGAATTGAGCAGAACTCGTGTAGTACCAAAGTCGATTGGCCTGACTCTCTCTTTCTCTCTCTCTCTCTCTCTCTCTCTGTGCAAGCTTTGGTTAAACTACTAACATTCCTGTATAACTTTTGCTAAAATTCCACCGCATTGGTATAAATCAGCGTTAATTAAAAGGGATTGAACGTCTCTCAGGAATGACTCAAATCACAACGTCGGTGCCTACCATAGCCCAGCAGATGATAACAGAATTTGAGAACTCCTCACTCCAGACGATGTCCGGCCACACAGCTGACCACCCATCTTATACTCAACCCACGAAGTCCAGCACTGTTGAACAGTACTTAGGGGATTTAATATCCGGGACGTACTGTTCTCGCATCTTCAGCGACTGTGATAGAAAAAAGTGCAGACTTCAATCGCCGAATTTTCCTGGATTATATCCGAGAAATTTGACGTGTTACTACGCTGTGAGTAGCCAAAGGTTCATCATGGTCGATGCTGTTTCTATGTGGGTTTAAGACTTAGAGCTTACTATCTGGTACAAGACTCCGGTGATTTGGTTACGAGGGACGGACTGCGGTTCTTAGTTAATTGAGGGACGACCTGACCGCATCCTTAATAGAACTAGGTGCCAGTTAAACGAGACGTTGTTAGTTATTCCCTTGAATTTTGATGAGGATTAGCCGGGGTGTGTTCAATCGCGTTTGAAAAACGGTATTATCAATGTTTTAGATTCATAACGATTATACAGTTAAAATCTATAAAGAAATTCTACTACTTCAACATAAAAGTAATATACCATTCCGAAAGTTTAAAAAACTTCATTAATAAAGTTTCTACTCTCGGTATTAAAAATATCGATCTAACGGATCTCGTGCTTAGAATAAACCCGCAGGCCTTCCTCTCTTTCTCATTCTTAGCTTCTTACTATTATTATTATTATTATTATTACAAGGGTAAAATTATTCCTACGACAGGTCCGTCAGCATGAAGTACCCCCGGGAAAACATGCCCTGATTTCTGTCCGGCAGTCCCGAGGACAGCTGGTCGCTGTCAGAGCGAGACCAGCCACCCAAGCCGAACCTCCACCGCGGGAATTACGCCTCTGGCAAGACTGCGATGTAGTACAGGTACAAACGAGAGAGGAATATTCCTTGATATAAACTATTGCCAGTTAGGTAAATTCGGGATAGACCCTTTGTCAGTTTCCTCGAAACTGTATCAATTCGATTCAATCCTGTGCGCTGTCGACTCTAAAGTCATGCAAATTTATCAGAAAACTCAACATTCATGTATGGATAACAATAAATATATATTCAACGCACATCTTGAACCAGCCGCGTTACTCCACTACGAATAATGACTACGAAGATGAAGTGATTGAACCTCTTTTATTTTTCCAAATTTAAGAGAAAGATCATCGCAAATTTTCGTTACAATTTTGATTCGAAAATTTTTCAGTTCTGACCTTCAGATTTAAGCTCATTCTTACTTTTTTTTTTTTTTTTTTTTCAACGTATCAAGAGCTTGGGTTTTCCATTTTTAGCTTATTGCAGGGTATAAGAGCGTTGGACCCCCCCCCCCCCCCTGAAAGGAAACAATTTATTTCCTTACACGGGATGACTTTCAATTTTTCTCTTTACTCAGGACTACGTGACCGTATACGACGGCTACACAACTAGGGATCCTGTGATACTGAAATTCTGTGGCGGTGGCGAACCGGTCCCGGAAGCCATCAGCAGTGGGCCAGAACTCTTGGTGGAATTCACGACGTCACCGTTTGGAACCTTTTTACATCCTACCCCGCCACATTCACTTCATGGATTTCAACTCGAGGTCCAAGTATGTACAGACAAAGAAAAAAGGGACTCAAAGTTATTCAGAATATTATTATTATATATAATATCACAGACGACCGTATAGCACCGGATATAATTGTAGTATATAGAGAATGAAAATCGTGTTGTTTAAAATTCTGATATAATTAATGAATTTTATTTAATCTCGGCATCAGTTTTGTGCGTTTTAATTTATTACACCCGAAGCGCGGAAAACTTTTCTTTTCTGTTCTTAGAAAGTTTCATTTTAATCATTCCAAGATCGTCTAATTACAAGGCTTTATAGTTACTCTGCGAAGAAAATTGTGGGAAGAATATATTTTTTATCTCGCTACTTCATTCTTCCTTATACCTCGCCTTTTTTCGCGTGTGAGAAAATCGATTCGAGATTAGCCCCCGCAGAGATATCTGGCATTTGAACTATTTGATTTCCGGAAGAACGAAGAGTGAAGTAGAAATTCCCAATTGTACTTTCTGCTAGAAGAGAAGATCGCTTTTTACCCCATATAGCCTCCAGCGGGATTTCTGGCTAGTGTTTTACTCCAGGGAAGAAGATCACTTGTACAAACTAATCCCAATCCAATTTCAAATATACTCAACGAACTTCGCTTCCGAGTTATATCTTCAGATACTTTTCGCGATTGACTAACAACGTTAATCAGTTCATTTTATTAGCATAACAGTTTCATTGACAAGTGAATCCGGAATATAAGGGTACAAAACGAATTCCATCCGAATTCTAATCATGAAATTATTTAACCACCCCAAATATTCCCTCGCATATTACCTCTTTGAAGAATTATTAACGCGACCTTTCCACAGGTTAAATTTGTCGACATCAATTCCGCTACCTACTCGAGGAACAAACGGTGCGAATTTTGGCTCCAAGGTAACGGTGGCGGTATGTTAGCTTCACCAAGGCACACGCTTCCCAGGAACAGCACGTGTCTCTACCACCTCCAGGGTATGGGGCCAATTCAACCAAGCCCTACTCCTCCTAGACCTTTGCCAAAATTTCCTGAACAACGCCCTGGTACAGTGTGGAGAAAGCCAGCACCACGGCCCCCACAGCCTCAATTTAGGGTCTGGTTATCGGTGCTGAAATTCCACGTGGGAAGCACGATTAATCCCGCTGTTACTGAGGAGGAATGTGCAACAACGCTGATGATATGGGATGGACAAATGAGACCCATGACAGAGTGCAATGATATTTTTTGGTGAGTTTATTCACAGTTTATACCTCGGATAATTTTTTATTCTGCTTAATAATTACGAGGCTGAATACTGACGTCTATTTGCCTAAAAAAAAAAAACATTGAAAATCTCCGATTGTCCGCAGTTGAGCAATTAATCAAAAAATTGAGTGCGCTACGACGTGCACGGTGCAACGCTCGCTGAAGAATGAGCCTTGTGCCCCCCCCCCCCCCACTAAGCTGCGAGAAATAGAAGCGGGAGGCTAGAGTGGGGGAGCGAGCGGCTCATTCTTTAGCGAACGCTGCAGCGTGCAGGTCGTTATGATCTGAGTCTGACCGACTTGAATCATAATTTTTGTCGGTTTAAGTGTGATCTGACCGTAAGTGTGTACATATTATAATATGATGCGTTTAACGAGCTATTTTAGATAAATGAAAAGTTGAGAGTGTATTTTCGTCTGGAGACTAATTTCCGTATTTTCTTTTTGTTTTTTCTCTTTCTAGTTTAAGCAGCAGAAGCCAGTTGAGTTCCTTCTATATAATAATAACAACCCACCTCCGCCGCTTCTGTTCACAAACATAGCTAATAATTAATAAACACCGCTTTACAGCTGCGCACGTTTGCTCCTCGCTCTTTACATTAATACCTGTATAAAATAGTCGGTAGAGCGCTTTGCCGCCCTTTTAAAAGAATTGACCGCGACAAAAAGCCCGTATTTAACACAGAATATTTTCCCTTTTTTTTTTTTTGTCATTTTCTTTAGTGAAAAGGAACGGCAACGCAACGTCGAGAGGACCGGTGATCCAGTTCAAGCAGTTGCTGCTCGTCCAGCCGGAAATACCTCCCTTCTGGCACGCTACTGTAAAGACAGAGTACCCCGAACATGCGATCATGCCATACTACAGAACACAAGTCGGCCCTGTTCCTTAGGCGAAAGCTTTATCTCTTCCGGAAGCACTTTGACAATTGAAATGCGGATGGTGGAGTCGACGGCACTTAGGCAAGTTGATTTATGATGGGTTTTATTAAATTTTTTCTGATCGTTAATATCAAAGACATTAAATTATTATTATTTAATTTTTATTATTTTTTTCTCTCCCTCTGACCAAATAGTTAGTTGATTGAATAATTTTCAGGCCAGTGAATTTCCGCGCCCTGTACGAATTCGTCGACCTTCACCAGGACGGAGACACCTACGGTAACGGTCCTTGTTCACGAATATTCTACAGCCGTAACCGGGACCATTACGCAGATAGGAAATTCCAGGCGCCACGTGATATCTTCCTTTACGGTAGAGGCGGATCAAAGAACTTGAGGTACGAACCTGCTATCGCCTTGGCCACTTTCTTTATGTACTCAAAGTTACAGGGGTGAGTGACAACCTCGAGGGGCTTCTGTTCACGGTTTTTTTTTATAGGGATAGGGACGAAGCCCCTTCAATCGTTCATGCTACTAGCGCTGCTTTAACTATACCGCGAATATCGACTTCAACCTTGTTTAAATCATGCTACGAATTCTTGTTTAAGAAAAAGAAAGAGAAAAAAAAAAAATGAGGAGAAAGGGAAAGAACTTTCGAAACCATGTTTGGTATGTGGTGGGTGCTGAAGTCACATTCCTCATCCCGAAGACCCCATTCCACAAACACATTTAGGCAAATCCCACGACTGCAGAAACAATCCCAAAGTATTTCAACTTTCTTCAAGTCTCCTTCACCCCTCTGATCTCTATCTCTTTCTCTCTATCTCTCATCTCACATTTCAACCCCCTGACGTTTGTTATCTCATTCCTAATGTACGCAACGGTGAAAACCCTTCGGCGTTGCTGTTACAGTTGCGTGTACCGGTTCGAGGGCGAACATGACGAGGTGGTGAAATTGAGGTTCAACAAATTGCTTAACGGGAATCGTTCCTGTCGCAGTGTTTCTAGTCCGGATTTCAATCGCCTTCTCTGCGTGGGATCGAACAGCTTCTCCCTCAAGGTATACCGTTTATATTCTTATGTTTTCATTTTTTTTGTTTTTTTTTTCTTTTTCATCATCATCTGCAGAAATATTATTCCTGTCTCATTTTCACTGACATTTGACACTGACGGATATACTCATTTATCGATACGCGTGTACTTGACAGAGGGTGGAAAGCAACCGCTAAATTCTGGTCTATCAGAACGTTTAGCCAACTGTCACTGTTGAATAGCGGGTTGTACAGCTTTGGGTCGAAGGGTTAGTCTGCTTTGTGATTAATTATCATTCTCCTTCGGCAATTCATCCGTGCGCTTAGCTAGGATATATAGCATGGCCCGCATGCCGCGGATGGTATACATAGGAAGACAAATGGCTCTGCCACGTTTCATTTGGTTCTCCATTCTCCATATATCTGTCACTGGGTTACCATTATGAGCAGCCCCTCACACGAGATCATATTAATTCTGACGGAATGGTTTCAGACCAATGTAATATCGCGTGAAAACTTAATGGTTCCTCTCGATTTACAGGTCCTCGAGGTCCACTGGCCAAACAATCCCCCAGTCCAGCGAGATTGCCTTTGCTCGAATCGATCTCTTCCCATAAACATTAAGTCGACATCGAACGTCGTCGAAGTTCACTTCATGGTTCACAGCATGGACGCTCTCGACGATTACAACAATCTCCACTTTGAAGGCGTGTGGGATTTTATTAAGACTGTTCCCTGCCTCAGGAAACAACGTCTCAGAGGACCCAGCGGTGAAATAATATTTCGTTCACCCCTCACGGACCAGGAAGAGGTATTATACAAACTCTCTATCATCGATTGAATATTAGCGCAACAAAATTGGGTCTCATTTACGCGTTTTAATGACTAATTCGACTTTTTTCCGGAATATGAATAGTGAGATTCTTCGTATTCCAGAAAAACTGTGAAAGTCATCCGTGGCTGATTGATCCCGGACCGGGTCAGTACCTTTACGTAAAAATGCGAGGTACCATTATCACAAACAGCACAAGGTGTGCGACTAACAACCGCATCGTGGTTCACACCGGCGGTGCAATCCACGTTGCAGTCTGTCCAAAACCACCGACTGACCTCCAGCACCATGTAGTAGAAATTTTCAGTGACGGTTGGGCAGTTGGGACTAATGCTATGATCCTTGCGCCGGGTCAAGATCCTGCAAGAACTATCGCCGTCGAGTTTATCGCCAAGGAAGCCGACTCGTATCCCGTGACGTGGCTCGAGCTTTCCAGAAGGTAATATGACGGAAAACTTTCATACTTTCAAAAATCTGGAATTCAATAACGGCCAATTTTCTTCCTTTTCACGGTTTCTCAGACCCAGTGTAACTACGCCAGCAGCTGGTCTCCAAATGCCTCGTGATTGTGAACAGAGATGTCCAGAATTGGACGCTTGTATAAATGCTTCTTTATGGTGTGACGGTATTTCACATTGTCCTTCGGGATATGACGAGGCTTTGACGCACTGTTCGATGCTTTTACGACTGCCTCCTCTTCACTTAGGACTTGGTCTACTAGCGGTGGTTTCGATACTTGGTGTTTTGGTGTTTGTTACATGGCGGATATGTAGGCAGAAAAGGAATCGTTCGATTTCCCAGCATCGTCTGAAGAGCATTTCATCGGAAACTGCTATAATTGACGGTAAAGAAGTGATATGCTGACAAAGCGACAGTTCCGTACGATACGTTGAGGTCGACCGTGTCACCACTGTGTGACGACTGTCAACGGCCATGGTTTACGGGCATGAGATTATTAACCTCGGGAACAAACTGCTTATAATGCACGCTGCATCCTTGAAGGTAACGTCACTATGCCACTAAACCACTCAGCGAAGCGTACAGAACTGATTTATTATATTCAACGAATACGATATTTTATAAATAACGAATTATACCATCACTCGCCGATAAAATCTTTCTCTCACCTCTTCGATACACATCTATAAAAATCATGACGTGCATGATGAAGAAAAATTCTATTTCCCAATTGAAATCTGTCCTTTCTTTGGTCACACCTCCCTTGCAATTCACCCTTTCAGAACCTATGGATCAACTTTCATACAAAGAACGTTTAGGGTCGCTAATTACGAAGTTGATCAAAAATCTCGGATAGCAAACGTCGTGGAAGGGTCGAAGACATATTTGGGGATGAAAAATTCATAAACTTTCTCTAATTATCTTCATTTATTTTTCTTTTTTATCTATTCTCTTAGTTTAGAATCTCATTTGGAATCTTTACGCCAGTATGAAACATACGTGTATTTGTTGAGTGAGAAGAGTTTCTGTTGCGCGAGTGAACGGTAAGTTCGCTATAAAGCTCTTTCAAAGCTGCAATACCTGTGGCGTGCGAAAGTACGAACTAAATAAAGAAAGAAAAAACAAAAGATAAGGAAATAAAAACGGACATTATAATCTCGTTAAACTGTACATTATAATATATCTAGGTAAATAATATGATTGATTGATTGATTGATTGATTGATTGATTGATTGATTGGAGATGCGGTTATCGATTATGCATATGTGAGTCTCGCGCGATTACCGTTGATGATAATTATTATTCCAAATATATAGAGAAGATTTAATTAGGTACTGACCAAGTTGATAATACTATTAGGACGACACGATGTGTTTAGGTGAAATATTGAAGAATCGTAGTATAAAGTAGCCTCAAATTATGTGATATGCTGTTTTCCTCGGAGCTGAGCTTCGATCATTGTTACGTCGAGGCAAGGAATTAGAATTGTCTTATAACGTGACTCATTATCTCAGATTAGAATTAAATTAGGATTACAGGTATTCTTCACAAATCTATATCCCTAAATGGATTACGTTACGATTCATATACTAAAACCTTAGCCTCGATTCATATATCCTGTTCATACACACTTGTAAATATTTAATATCCTATTTATACGCGTGTTGTACACACTTGCTTCCACGTGCATCATCGCGTAATTCCTCAAAGAAAAAAGGAAAAACAAAAAAACTATCGCTATATTTATTCTGTTAGATAATTATTAGATGAAAATATTTTTTCCTTCTCGCGAGGTGTTCGGCGCTAAAAATTTCAAGTTAATTTTCTTTTATCGACTAATATAGAAAAGAAAAAATTACGTGAATAGCAAGAAGAAAAAAACAATGGTCAGCATATAGGCTATACACATAGATATATCGAATTGCGAATGAATGAATGAATTATTATCAATGATTATATAACTGCGCTGGTGCAGAGGTGTGAGATAATACGTGTATTGTATAGAAGTGTTGGGATATTATTTTGCACATGGAAGCAGAGTTGTCGAGCTGCTTACTATTAGTTCATAAGATAACAAGCGATTTGGAAAATATATATTTAAATATATATGGTTTTAAAATGAAGAGAGAATTTCAAACAGCTAGCCGCAAGCACCGCCATCATTTACCATCGACAGTGCGTATACAATAATGATTTACAAAATATTATTATTAACTATATAATTATGTAGTAGTTACCCATGATGAAAAAAAAAAAAAAAAAGAAGAAGACAATCGTTAATATATCCAAGTGTTTCTATTATAGTTATTAAATTAAGACAGTTTTAAACATATTCTAATAGTTAATTATACTTACACACTCCGCTTATTTTTTAAGAAATTCAGTTCCGGCCAGCTGTTTTCACATTGCGTCTTCCTCGATACGAAATATTAGGCGAAATCATATTAATCGCCTATACTTACCTAAAACTAATTTCCTAAAATGAACGTAGTTCAATTCGATATTTGAATAATACCTACCAATATAATATAGTATATAATTAGAAAATATAGTCGTTAATAAATTATCGTATAATAATTTAAAAAATACCGCAAAGTGAATACAGTTTTCCGGGTGGCGGTAATATACTATATTTTTATTTCCTGTTCTTGTAAATTAAGTTATTGAAATCCTATGTCCTATACTATATATACGTAGTTTGTCAAGTCAACCGTTGAAGGAGAATATGAGACAATATATATAGTTATTTTTTTATATTAAAAGCTAAAATATACGAAGGCACACATCGCATTGTTGTCCCATATTCCCTTTGCCTCTGGGTTTTTGACGATCACTCTGTACATGGTGAACATTTTTTGTGTGATGAATGATGATTATGATGAACCTTACCTAATCCCATACATAGAAAAATGTTTGAATATTGTTTGGTATAAGTCAGATATTTGCGATTTGCATCCTGGTGAAATTTTTTAGCATCACGAAAAAGAAGGAAAAAAAAAGAAGAAAATTATCACAAGATATAGAAAACACCCGACTCTTATACTGGGTCAGAAATTTGTCGATTTTTATTTCGGATGTGATTATAAATTATAGTGATCCTTGTGTTTTTTTAAGAAAAAATCCAACGGTGAACCACGCAGGTATATATTCTGGTGCAAATAGTTGAGATACTTTTATCGATGCTTTCCGATACTGCCAATCTCAAAATAAGTTTTTCAAGTAACGTTATTTAAGATTAAAACAAGAACAACAATAACAAGAACGAAAAAAAAAAGTTTGAACATGTATACTTGTCTCAAAAAATCGTTGATTATTATTATTATCATTATAACGGAAGTGACATCGCGAGTGCTTCGCGATTTTCGAACTAGAACGCGTTTAAAATCTCGACTGTAAATAAATGAATTTATTGTATGGATTTTAAAGTTTAGAAAACCAAAAAGGAATAAAAATAAATCAATAAATAAATAAATAAAATTATATAAACCAATAATATTATAACGTAGATAACTAGCGAGTATTATAAATAAATATATATATAGTATATATATATATTTAATATATAAACCATATCTATGGATGCGTTAAGGTTTCAAAATGAGATTGAATTTTTAAGGATAAAATGTCGTTACGGATAGATATTACGATTTATATGTATACAGGTCAAGAATGTCAGAATTGTTGGATATTATAAAAGAATGAAACGCGTTAGTTTTAAAAAATTGATATTACGTTTAAAAAAAAAGGGAAAAAAATTGAATTAAATCAAGCTTTCGAGCGTTTAATTATTTTACCTTTATATATATATAGAAGCGAATACCATTACATAGGTATATATATATATACCTATAGAAAATTTTCTTTGACTCTTATATACCATTCATTTCAAATATAGAAATATGAATTGAAATTGAGTGAACTGCAATAGGCTGATTGTCCTCTACATATACACGCGTCGATTGTATGATATAACATTTAATAAGAAAAATAAAATAAGAGGATATTGGTTAATTAGTTTATTATTAAATTATCGCTCGAGCAGCATATCCCTGAAGAAGTAGAAAATAATAAAATGAAATTTAAGTTTTATAAATTGGATTGCGGCGCGGGATGCGAAGTCAGGAGGTACTGACAATAAGACAGACAGACAGACATATTATACATACTTGCACACGTTACTAATTAACACACATAAGCGCACACAATATTCCGTATATAATATTCACAACTAATTGATCGAAATATATTAATAATCAATACACTCACGACGACGATGATTAAAAATAATGTGTAATAATAATAATAATAATAATAATAATAATAATAATAGTAATAACAATAATGTTAATAATAATAATAATAATAATAATAATAATAATAATAATAATAACAATAATGATAACGATGCCGTTAATGTTAATTAATTATCGCCAGTCGTATATTCATATTATATAATATAATATACAGCCACCAGCCAACACACATGCTCACACTACACGCATAGTTACTAATATTATGCCATATTACTGATTCAAAAATATCAAGTGCGCAACATTTTTAATAAATTATTTTCAAGGTTGGTTGTAGCTTTTTATTCAGGACTAACCCAATTCTTATCAATATATTTATAATACTTTATACGATTAATGATGAAACGCGATTTAAAATTTTCAAAAATCTCTTCCCGCTCATACCTAATGCACTAGACCGTTTATGCATGACTGTACATTCAGTTGCCTGTGATTAGGCGCACTGCAAATTCAACCATCTTGCTGTTTATCAAATTAATAAACGTGAAATTAGGATTTTGAAATGATCAGTTTAAATTCTGAGATCGCTTGACCTAGATATTCGAATCTTATCTTTAAGCTTTATACATTTTGAAATGATTTCGTATCGTTTATCATCGGTAGATTCCTTATCTTATTGTTAGATTCTATTCGCGGACCGTAGTGTCCCCAGGCGGTAATAGTTCGAGTCTGTTCCAGCGCCACGTGGCGACGTCTCGTCGTCTGCATAGATTCTAGATTTCAGTCATCTGTCAGTGCAGTATTAAACCGTTTATATCAGGATGAAATTCTTCGAATAACAGCGTCTAACAGGTTGTAAATAACATGAAAAACTTCAAGTTCATTTTAACACAACTCAGTATCCGAAAATCACGATATAATATAACAAACACAAATCGATACGGACTTTGTAGGTTATAAAATGCACATCCCAAGGCAGTTATCTCTCCTAATAACCTCCGTGATAATAATCACCGAAGGCGTTAGAAACTACGATAAAAATGAACTTCTTACACTCAGAGAAGAGGTGCGTTCAATGTTCAATCACGCCTATTCAAGTTATCTAAAATACGCCTATCCCTACGACGAGCTGCGCTCTCTAAGCTGCGACGGATTCGACACCTGGGGAAGCTACTCGTTGACGTTAATCGACGCTCTAGATACCCTAATAGTGATAGGTAATTACACAGAATTTAGGAGAGTGGCAGAGATTCTAAATTCCAGGATCGATTTTGAGGAAAACATCAACGTATCTGTCTTCGAAACTAACATCCGAGTCGTCGGAGGCCTCCTCAGCGCTCATCTCCTTTCTCACAAGGCTGGGATAGACCTGGAACCCGGCTGGCCTTGTAGCGGACCCCTCCTTCGACTCGCCGAAGATTTAGCTAAGCGGATAATACCCGCCTTTGATACTCCAACCGGGATGCCTTACGGGACTGTAAACCTGAAATATGGAGTTCCGGACGGGGAAACTAGCATAACATGCACAGCTGGGATAGGGACTTTTATTTTAGAGTTCGGAACTCTTTCTAGACTCACTGGTAACCCGCTTTATGAGGAAGTTGCATTAAACGCTATGAAAGCACTGCATCATCACAGGTCTAAGATCGGACTGCTTGGTAACCACATCGATGTATTGACCGGGCATTGGACTGCCCAAGATTCGGGTATCGGGGCTGGGATAGATTCCTATTTTGAGTACTTGGCCAAGGGAGCTTTACTGCTGCAAAGTCCATTGCTGGTCGCTATGTTTAACGACAATAAAGCAGCCATTGAGAAATACATTAAGAAAGAAGATTGGCATTTGTGGGTTTCTATGTCCAAGGGACAAGTCACTCTCCCGGTTTTTCAATCCCTTGATGCTTACTGGCCCGGAGTATTGAGCTTCTTTGGGGATGTGAGCAGCGCTATGAAGTCACTACACAATTATCACCAAGTTTGGAAACAGTTTGGATTCACTCCAGAGTTTTATAACATTCCCCAGGCTGATGCAGGCACTAATAGAGAAGGGTATCCCCTCAGACCGGAGCTTATTGAGTCTGTTATGTACCTCTACAGAGCTACCAAGGATCCTTATTTGATTGAAGTCGGGGTCGATATTCTTAGAAGTTTACAGCACAGCGCTAAAACGAGCTGCGGATACGCGACTATCAACGATGTTAGGGATCACAGGAAGGCTGATAGAATGGAGTCGTTCTTTTTGGCTGAAACTACAAAATATTTATACCTCTTATTCGATCCCGATAATTTTATTCACAATAACGGGCAGCGAGGAACTATCGTCAAGACCCAATGGGGTCGGTGCGTTATCGACGCTGGTGGCTACATATTCAACACCGAAGCTCATCCCATAGATCCTGGATCTCTGCAATGCTGTAAACAAATAGACGGAATATTTCCCAGCAAAAAATCACTGCTTAATAAATTTATAGTAGTTAAAAACGAGGAGAGAACAGAGTCTGGCGAAGGATTGGTGTCTTCTGACAACAGCCCTGTGGAGATCATCAAATTATCACAGATTAAACTCGACCTGGAAGAACCGTCTTTGATCAAAGATGAGTCAATTGTCACCGAAGAGACTGAGAACGAGGCAGCAGAGATTAGAAACTTTAGCGAGAATATTAATCGCTCTGAATTACCAAAGATCGAAGTTGTTGCTCCTCCGAATACTATTTACAAAGCTGACGATAGCGACACGATTGAAATCTTCGAAGTACCTGCTGGAGTGAATGGAGAGTATCCTTCGATATCGGAGGATAGAAATAACTCTGAGTCTTCGCATAAGACTCAATTTTCAAAGAGAACAAAACTCGAGCCTCATGTTATGTTGGAAAATATTAGGAATGGGAATATGTATCCGATAAATACTTCAATGAAACTTGACTATCAGTTATTGTCGTGTCAGTCGCAACCATTTCTTCAGCGTATATCAATTATTGGAGAATTTTTTTGAATTGCTTTTTCTTTTTCTTATATTGCTCTAAAGCAGTGGGGTAATAATACTTGAATAAATTGAACGCTTGACGAATTCTTCTGTGTATATGTATTATAAATGTTTTTTAAGTCATACATAAACATTAATGAATATTGTACAAAGGAATACATATTTATAATAACAAAATATAAATCCACGTGCATATCAATATTGTAACATATACATCTCTCATTCGCACATAATATCATAAACTTGATTAAGAAATTATTTCAATAATAGTTCATATTAGGTACCCCTTCCATTCATTGCTAATGTATGTTATTGTTCTCATGGCATATCGTCGGCAGTTGACTAAATGGTAGAAGAAAATTCTAATTGTGTATTAAAGATAGTTGGAGATCAGAAACAAAATTTAAAGTTATCTAATCACTAAAGAACTCGTATGAAGTAATTTTTTTCTTATATTTACACATATTCCTATTCTTGAATCCAACATGTTTATTCTGTATAAATAATTTGTTAGTTATTATTATTGTCCTCTCAGTTCTAGGTGATGATTATTATTATAGAAGTTACACATTCAAGAGTGTTGTATTTCATTTCAAGCCATTCGGTCCCAAGAATCAACTTGATACTTATAATAGTATAATAAAAAAGGTAATTATTCGCACTTCGTGTGAGATTTTTAATCGGTATATCAGCAATGGGGATTTAATGCCAAGATAACTTATAATAAAATTACTTATTTATATTTTTTTTCAATACGAATTCATTTTTGAAAATTATACAGTGTTAATAATTTTGAAAATGATTGTCAGGCATTGTGGTGAATTCAAAATTGTTAATCATCCATGGGAATCTGTAGATCCCCGGGTACCGGCCAGAAATCGTAGATTTAACGACGTGAAGAATTCGTATTGATCGCTTTATCACACGCAACTCCCGAGACATCGCTGTGCTACCCGACTTGTAGTTGCATACGGTAGGGCGTATCGATGCTCACGGCAACGGTAGTTCGTTATTTCACCCGTGAGATTGCGATACCGCTTGTCACTCCGTTGGCGTCACTGGCCGGGTAAGAAACAGCACTGACTTACGGTAGGAGACGTACAGTAATGTTCATCGATGGTGTCGCAAACATAATACGGGTAAGAAACAGCACTGACTTACGGTAGGAGACGTACAGTTATGTTCATCGATGGTGCCGCAAACATAGTACGCTTTACGATATGCAACCTCCAGTTGGAGATCGCAGCTGTGACACACGAGTTGCATACATTAAGCTATGCCGACGTTATCGGCATAGCACGTTATCGGCACAGCACGTTATCGACGAAGCACGTTATCGGTACAGCCTATTATCGGCACAGCACGTTATCGGCACACGACGTTACCGGCATGAAACAGTTCGACAATGCGACCGCGAGATGGCGGAGCACTGACCTAGGATAATAGCACCTGTCGCGGAGTCAGTGACCTCAGTGGCCCTCGTGGCATCAATGAGTACGTATGGGCTGCGTTAACGAGACCCCGTAGAAATATTTCGAACGCAATAATATTATACCACCCGTCATTTTCTATAAAATTAATTATATTCAGTAAGATCTTATTGTAATACGAATGTATTTAGTTTATTTTGTGATAACTCTCATACACGGAGAGAAGTTTATGGTAAATATTCTCATACTCATACAGTGATTGTGTCATATACTTTCAATATTTACCATAAGCTACTCTCCGTGTACCAGGAAACAAATGATGACACTCGAAAAATTTATATTTGATATTTATTTTTGAGAATCAATTACAATTTACGAATCCTGCATAACTTTGACAATGAATGCGAGTGTATCAATGCTGCGGAAATAAATTTTTAGATATATGAATAATCAATTGCTTTGTTATTTTCCACTTTTCCCTCCTTAAAATTATTCATTTCAAATAAGAACAGTAGTGAATTTGAGATTTGAAGCATTTTCGGCTACTTGAAAATTTGCGAACACCTTTTCGGCTCAGATGTTCTCCTGATACCAAGAGCAATTTTTGACTTGAAATTACTCTACTCTTAAAAATGCTAGTATAGATTAACATATAGCGACGTGCATGAAGCAGCGTATGCGGGACAGATGATGCCTTATTTTCAGAGTAAGTTTTCTGGCAGTTGAGACATCTTTCGGAGTCATATTTCTGGCAGTTGAGATTTTTTTTCGGAGTCATATCTCTGGCAGTTGACACCTCAAACTTAACTCCTAAAAATAAGGTGTCAACTGCCAGGCATATGACTCCGAGAAAGTCTCAACTGCCAGAAAAATCACTCCATTTTCTGGCAGTTGAGACTTTCTCGGAGTCATATGCCTGGCAGTTGACACCTTATTTTTAGGAGTTAAGTTTGAGGTGTCAACTGCCAGAGATATGACTCCGAAAAAAAATCTCAACTGCCAGGCATATGACTCCGAGAAAGTCTCAACTGCCAGAAAAATCACTCCATTTTCTGGCAGTTGAGACTTTCTCGGAGTCATATGCCTGGCAGTTGACACCTTATTTTTAGGAGTTAAGTTTGAGGTGTCAACTGCCAGAGATATGACTCCGAAAAAAAATCTCAACTGCCAGGCATATGACTCCGAAAGATGTCTCAACTGCCAGAAAACTTACTCTGAAAATAAGGCATCATCTGTCCCGCATACGCTGCTTCATGCACGTCGCTATATGTTAATCTATACTGGCATTTTTAAGAGTAGAGTAATTTCAAGTCAAAAATTGCTCCTGGTATCAGGAGAACATCTGACCCAAGGAGGTGTTCTAAAATTTTTAAGAGCTAGAATAATTTTAAGTCGAAAAATGCTCTTGGTATCAGGAAAACATAAAACCCGAGGAGGTGTTCTGAAATTTTTGGTGGGGGAAAAAGAGTGCTGTGTCGACACAATCATGCATGCGCTGCTTCATGCATGTCGCTATATAGCTTATCTATGATCCTAACATAAAAAATCGCAGGGAAGGAAAAGTGGGAAATAAAGAATTTATTAAATCTAAGAATTTATTGCTGCAACATTGATACAAATATATGATTTATCGTCAAAGTCACGTATACATTTGTAATTGTTTTTCAAACATCAATATATAATTGTAATTGATCTCTTATATATGCTACTTGGTATACAGGTTATCATAATATAAGCTGTAATCGTATCACATATAATATTAACTAATTTCTCGAAGACAGTTGGGTTCCACTTAGAGAATATGTACTCGTTTGTTGCAATTGGAATAGAATCCTTGCTGGAGAGACATGTTTGGACACTGGTGGGAAATTTATCTGTAACAGAAGGAAGCGTGTTATAATTTTATTATCATTGAATTACATAAAGAAACTACTAGAAGCGAATCTTTTTCCATCAATGAGTACATTGTCGATGTAACAACTTACCTACGTTCAGTATTTCTATCGAGATACCTGTCAGAGTCGTAGTTCGTTGACACGACCTCCATGTCAACCCTTCGACGCCACGATGGCCACTGACTCCACGACAGGTGCCCCTAACCTAGGTCAGTCCCGCTGCGGAGTGACAAATGGTATTGCCACCTCGCGGGTAAATTGACGAACTACTATTACCATAAATAACGGTGAGCCCTGACATATGCAACCAAAACTTAAAAATCACAACAATGTATTGCTGGTTGCAAGTAATAAGGCAATCAGTACGAATTCTCCGCGTCGTTGAATTTGCAATAATTAGCCAGAAAATGATAATTACCGATTCCCATGGATGGTGAACAATTTTGAGTACAGCACAGCATCAGAAATTCATCGTCAGAATCATTCAGCAGATAATTTAATATATATTTTACTCTTAGCAGCTATAAAACTGTATATAAAGACGAGTCAGAACAGGGAGATTTAAATACAGAACCTTCTCGATAGCTTAACAGTAAACTCAATTATTCTGCCAGTTCTGGAAAATGATTAGCCCATTCTAGAAATAAATCGATAGTCGTTTAAATGTACATAAAAACACAGAAGCAATTTATCATACAGAGATAAATTGCAGATAAAAAAAAACCCAATATTTATCACACGTTGACGCTTTATTATAATAACAGTATAACAAAAATGATTTGCCATTGAATTTCTACAAGACCAAATTATAATAATTGATGCATAATATATCACAAATAAATAGGTATTGAAATCCACGACAAACCCTGTAGCACATAAAATGTGGCGAGTATAAAACTTCGTATAAAATAAATATGGTAACAATAATGCTATATCATTTGACAAATGATATTTATATTCTATACATACAAAAATTTGAAAGTTTTGGTCAATGATGCGATTCAAGAAGAGTATAGCACCATATAAAAAAGTTCAGCTACCTACGTAGCTAGTCGGTTCCCTTTTCGCGACGGTCCATACTCGTCTCTCTTACTCCACGAGCGGACGAACGACCACTGCGACTACGACTGCGGCTAGGGGTGCTCTCGCCGCTGTGATGATTCCTCTGAGTATTCATCTCGTTCCGAGTCCGACAATCTACAGGACTCAGTGCCAAATTATCGACGTCAACGGTCCTGCAATGTCTGGCTGATCGCCTTCGCCGACGACCATGTCTTCCTTTTTTACCGCACTTCTTCTTTCGTCGGTTTGGAACGCAACCCCGAGCACAGCGACGCGTTTTTTTACATTTTCTATATTTACGACGCTTCTTTCCACACTTGTCAACGAGACTCCCTTGTCCGGTGGTCGGCATTGCACCGCCGTTAGCGTCTGTACTCAAACTATAATGGCCGTGCTGACATTTTAGGATCCCGTACTCCAATCCACGTTTTAACGCCGCTTGTAGCTATTTGAATTCAAGAAAGAATTTCGAATAATATGAATTATGTTTACCGAATTTTTGTTTCATTTATCTATTTATATATTTTTCGGATATACTATACCTGTCGTTTAACAGTCGGTCCTGGTACGTCGTACTCAGATGTTATAAAGTTCATTATTTCGCGCGAAGTAGAACCCTGGACCTCGCGCAGCTTTCGGATAGCTGACACGATAAGCGCCGACGTTTTTGGAACCGATTTACCCATTATTACGTTTTAATTTCAAACTGCAGCTGATCTGGTTAATTCTTATCTAGGAAAAATGTTATTTACATTTCATGAGACAGTAGGAAAAAGATATGAAATATTCAGGCCACGAGTGGGTCTTCAGTTTCGATTCATAATTCAAGCCAGGAAATTGTGGTTCAATTTTATTTTTAGTTTCTAGAAACTGGATTGATATATGAATCGATATTAATTCGTACGATACAATAGAATATTTTCACAGAATAACATACTAATATATAATAAATTATTTACCAAATTTTGCGATGTAGAAATCCAGCCATATTAAATCCCACCAATCCCACTAATCCCACTAATAAGTTTAAAAAATGAATTTATATCTAATATCACGAAAAGAATATTGATCTGACAAAATTGTTTAACAAGTAAATAGTTCCTATGATACGACTGTCGTATATTTTCATTATTTTCATATACGTTAATCAATTTTTCATTCAATCCAGCGAAGCCTTGATCGTGTATGTCTCAAAGCGCATTTTGAATTCGCCCCTATTAGCTGCTACCGGACGTACACGACCTACTGCGCAGTCGTAGACATAGATGATTGCATCTGAGAACCACTTCATAGCGTTGCAAGCAATAGCAAAGAATTAAATGTAAACATAACCTTACAAAGTGACAGCCGAAACTATTTGCTAATTCAAAATCAGATTTTTGTTATCTAGATTGAATTTGCTAAATAAAAGCAGTACCGAAATATGTTTTACCATGTAAATTATATACATCGCTATCATTTCTTTCATATTTAAACACGTGTATATCAATCTAATCCTAACCTAAACTTGTTATTTCGTTTCTTAGATATCATTAGAACATGAAATATTATTACATCCAAGATACTTTGGGCCTCAGCTACTCGATACAGTTAAGCAAAAACTGTATACCGAAGTCGAGGGTACTTGCACTGGAAAGTATGCTGTCAATATTTACTTTATTAACAATTTAATAACCGCGATTTGAGGTTAGGTTTGCAATTATAACCCCGAAAAATTCGACTCAGAATTATCGCAGCCCAATACTTGCATAAAAACGAAGCCAAAAATAACTCACCAGATATTAACAGTCTTGCGATAACTTACCTAGATATGGATTCGTCGTTGCTGTAACAACAATAGACAATATCGGTGCTGGTATAATCCAACCAGGACAAGGCTTCGTAATATATCCTGTTAAATATAAGGCCATTGTTTTCCGACCGTTTAAAGGCGAGGTATTAGACGCTGTAGTGACGCAGGTGAACAAGGTAAAGATAAAACAACGACGGAGAATAACAGCTTTACAATATCAACTATTGAACGTTAATCCCTTGCATTATATTCCTGATGTTTTTAGGTCGGTATGTTTGCAGAAATCGGACCACTGTCTTGTTTCATATCTCATCACGTGAGTTTTCTAATCATAATATTAAAATTTGTGTATTTTTTAAACTCAAATCAGAATATCATTCTATTATAACTCGTTCTTTCCTCAGTCGATTCCAGCGGATATGCAGTTTTGTCCAAACGTCAATCCTCCTTGTTATAAGTCGAAAGAAGAGGTGAGGATTTGCAGCTAACAAACATGTGTTATTTACTGAAAACTAATTCCTTTGTGTTTCATTACAGGACGTTGTGATACAAGCCGACGATGAAATTAGATTAAAAATCGTCGGCACTAGAGTCGATGCGACTGGAATTGTGAGTATAAATGAGGAGAATTTATTTGTTAAAATTTGTGTGATAAGATTCATTTCATTTATGATCAATTTTTTCAGTTTGCTATTGGTACCTTGATGGACGATTTTCTTGGTAAGATTAAAACGGCAATTATAAAGCAGACAACGTCTTTGAATCATGTCCTTATTGGTTTATTCCTAATTTATTGATTCCAGGTTTGGTCATGTAACGGAGCTGGATGTAAAAGACTCCTTGTGCATATGAAATGTGAATTAATGTGACGATGCCTTTTCCATGAAGTTTTACCAAAATATAAAAATGAAGGAATTAATTAAGAGATATTGTTGTTTAAAAACTAATTAAATCACGTATACTATGTATGATTTGATTTTTTTTTTACAATGTTCTGTACTACGTGTACAATAATTTTTTATAAATAAATGGATTTGAGATAATCAATTATGTTTTGTATAATTTAAGAAGATATAAACACAGCCCATGCGTCTGTGCAGATATAACGATTTTATTTATCACGGCTATGATTAATACTTAACAATTTTCTTGTTCACTTTTATTATCGTTTGAGTTCTCTTAGATTTTCATTTACATACATAGATAATAATATAAAACACTAATATTTCGTAGTTCATTATCTTCATCGATTATATTCTTTTGTTGCGCCATCACAGTTTTGTTAATAAATTAGGTAATGTTTTTCACATAAATAAAACGACTCGAAAAGTAAACAATTGTAAATTTCGAATAAGCTCCGCTATTTTCATTCGAAGATCAATCGAGTTTAATAGAAAGTCTCAATGAGCAGACTTTTAACAACGTTTCTACTTCCCCAAGTTTGTATTGATGTACGAATAAACTTTAATTAATTAATTAATTACCCATAGTTTAAATTAAACGTTTTATTTCTGCTTGAGGAGTTACAATAGTTTGTAAAGGCCCAGCAGACTACAAATGGCGTTTTATGTTTTTTTTCTTTTTTTTTCTATACATATTATAGTATTATGTATAACACTAAAGATGTTATATAACAATAGATGAGAACTCGACGCAAACATCTAAGCAAGTATTTTCATCAATATTAACATTTTCAAAAAATCTCTGAAGTCCGGAAGAAGAAATTCAACAGATTGTTCTTTTTCTTTTCGATAATTTACTTTAGCTTCTCTAACTGTAATAAATCTGTGGTCAAACACTGCGCTTCTCCGTTCAACTGCGTGACTAGAGAACAGTTGTGCCTTGACATAGGAGTCAACGGGTACATTTCAGAGAAGGTTTCTCCACCGGGTATTAACAGACCCAAAAATAAAGCTAGTTTCGCTGCTACTGCAGTCTGATCTTTAGCCGCTGGAGTCTCGTCTTGATCAGGCATCATTTTGTCTGCTACATGTTTGTAGATTAGACCGTCACCATTGACATAAAATGTGGAGAATCCGTCGTACCATCTGGAAAACATTAAAAACAATTTTAACAACTAGACTTGGATGCTGAATATTCGTTTCGTTTGATACGAGACGCTGTTAGATGCGAATTTCATCATTCATTACTAGAAGAGAGTTATTAAAACAGATATAAAACTGAGCTAGTAAAGTTGACTAACAATTCTTGTTGATCGTAGGCCTCATTCATTTTCCACAGTTTTATTTTCCAGAATGAAATGAAAGCTTTGAGTCCAGAAATTCCGCGTATTCGCCAGCGAATCTTTATCGAATCATCCTCTGGATTCATAGTCATTTTTATTATTTCAAATTTAACATATGCAAATTTTAGGTGGCCAATTGTCCTCAATAAAGCCATTTGCTTGACGTAATTCAAGAGGCCTCTGTTGAAAAATAAAAACAAATAATTATAACACAATTTTGAAGACTTCCGTTTGAGTTCTGAGAGCCTAATAGCAAGTCTTACTTACCGAGTCACAGTACCTCGGATATTGTTTATAAATTGTACATCCTGATGATAAATAGAGTAATCCAAAGGTTGAATAAATAGATTTGGTAACTGTAAGAGAAAAACAATATAATCATAATAAAAATCAGACCTAAATTTGTAAACAACATTTCTACTTCGGAATAATAAAATGGTTTATACCGTTCGACTGAGAGTATCATAAACATGCTGCAGATGTTCCTGGCTAGGTTTTCCCTCGTTATTTTGAGCCGGTTGTTTAGTGTCTATTTTCTCTGCGTTAAGTCTCCCGTTTTCAGCAAGAAGGATCATATTCTTTTCAAAATCAGAGAGTATGGAATCGCTTGTTTTCAGCATAGCAATACCGGCTGATAATCTGGTGTAAGTTTTCTCCAACGATTCAACCTCGTGTATAATTTGTGATTTTTGATCGTCGCATCGGCTTCCCCAAGCCACTATATCATCCGATGATATTTCGTAGCGTTTAACACCAGACATTATTATAGGATTCAGAGAAGAAACCGAAGACTTAGAATCAAACGATAATTGACTCTTATCAGCAGCTTCATATTCTCTATCGAACGCCTCTCTCCATGCATCACCATTGTTTAATGAAGCTAAACATGATAAAGCCGGATCCTGCAACTTGCGTTCTCTACTAACAGCTGCGCTGGTTATAGTTCTTGTGTTCAGAAACTGAAAATGAAATGAAAAAAATTCTAAGAATGACTTTCGCTATATTCAACGAATCTTTGTGAGAAAAAAATCTAAAAAAACGATAATAAGATTCCTAGATGAAAAAACAACCTAATAATCAATAGTTTTCTTTATAATATCGGATGAATCGTGGTTCAATAGTTAAACAATTAGGTTATGTTATGTCGCGTTAAAAGAATCCAAAAATCTAGCCTAAATCAATGACAAAGAGTAAATGATAACAATTAAGAGCTCGAATGCTGAGAATATGTTTAAATAACTGTTATAATATATAATATGCAAAAATGAAGGTCGATAAATTGAAGGAAGTTATGTAAGAATAAAAAGTGAGGTTACAAAATTTCGGCACCGAGTTTATTCGCTCTATATAACATGACATGAGTTATTGACACGACTAGGAAATGAAAGGTGGATTGTATCGGGTTTAGATGTTTATATAATGTAATTGTCGTCGTTCTGTTATGGGTACTTATAACGGAATTACCTCTTCGAGAAAGGTTGACGGTTTTATTTGGTGCGGCAGCAGCTGCCTGTCCAATTGTGTAACGTGTTTCCTCGTATTTAACAGAGAATTAACGGCGGTGAATTTGTTAGATATGTTACGGAAACACTGAGACATGTTTAATCCTTATTCTGGTTACACTTTTCAGCCCTTTTTGATTTATTATATTTATTTTCATGTACTTTCAATTACAATCTTTTATCAGACAGGATTAACAACACCGCGCCTGCCATGACCAAATGGAACGTTCGAGACGAACGAGTACGAGTTATATCGAAAACAATCGAGCCTCGAAGCTTCGATTATCGAAACGCGGGAGCAAGGGATTCGGTTTGAATTCGAAAAAATACCGACACGCAGTAAAAGCTTGATATATATTAGTTGTTTATTATACGTAGAACGTCCTTACGGTGTGAAAATTATTGTTTTATTGATAAGTAGGTAAACTAATAGATCGTAAAATTTACAGATAGAAAAATATACTATTTTTGCGGTAAAGACTGTTTGATTAATTATCAAACGACTATCTTACTTCATTTCCGTTCTCGATGAGCTTAGTTTCTTATTTACTAATAATTTAAGATAAACAATGTATGATAAAGGCTCTTTATTCAATAATAAATCATTTCTGTTTCCCGTTCTACACCTTCGTTTATCTGTTATTTAGAATATTAGTCGATCTCTACCCACAATAAAGTATTGAACGATAATTAATTACGAATGTAGATTATATCGTCAACACCTAATGCACTATCATATTTAAATACTCGAGTACGTCATATTAGAGAAAATTCATCCCTCTGAATTTCGGTTAGTGTATAATATGGATAGGAAATGAAGTGGGCGATTCGGCCTTGTTAGTCTTCTTGAGAACACGATTGTCTTAGCTGCAGCGTTCCGAGTTTCGTATTTCGCGTTAGAATTTATTCCTCTGAACCAGAACGCGGACTGCACTGTGTACGTCCCAAGATCCTGTGCCCTGATACCAAGTCTCATCAATTCGATTCGCAAAATAGTCTGCCATGTGGGCGTTCTGTTTTTGTCTCATTTTGTTTGAACTTTTATTTTGTCTTTCACCAAGGTGAAAATTCGGAACGCGATAAATAATCCGACAACGAATCTTACGCTCTGAGATCTTATCCTCTTTATATACCTTACGCAGTTCAGTTTCACGGTAATCAATTGTACAAACCGTACTCTGTACACGTTATGTCCAATTATATCCTTGTCGATTATTTAGCAATAAGTTTAGCATCACCAAAATTTTCTTTATCAAATTATATATTAATGAATACAGCTAGACATTATATTTTTTATTATAAGTCATAATATTGGCATGAAATGGTTTCTTCATTGTCTTCGAGTGCAGAAAGGGTCGTTAATTAATATTGTTGGAACTTGTTCATTTTGGAGTTCGTTCTATAATTGCGATTACCTTTGTTTGAGTATAATATAGTTCATCGCGAGTTCTTGATAAAATATAGTGTCAGAGATGAAAGAGCGTAGTTTTAGGATTGGATTTAAGTTATTCGAGTCGGCTGTAAGATCAACACGAAGTGTTTACGCTCGGAAGTTCCTGGCGAGTGGAGTAGGCGCCAACGAGGAGAAAGACTAGGAAAACAGACGTGCACAGAATTCGTGTTTTCCTTAGATATATCCAGATTTATACATATTACATGATTTCGTTTGTCCTCTCAAGAGACTCCCGCCTACAGTCAAGATGTTTCCTAGATCCACCTACATATGTATGTAGTATGTACATGGAATAGATATTCCCGTAGTAAAATAAAACTGAAGTTATTGTGTGTTCCACCCCAAAAAAGAAATTTCAATTTTTAAATCCAAGAAACCTTCGTAGGAAATGTCTTTGCTAATTTCTTTAATTTAGTCTATAAACTGCGAAATTAAATCTATATCTTCATATAAGTGGATTACTGTTTCTGAAAATTAATTTTAATTCATGAATGAATCTTTTATTTATTTTCTTTAATACTTTTGAATAAAATTTGATTGAAAATTTGTAATTTCATATCGCGATATTGATTACCTTTTAAATTTGATGACAGTTACACCGAGTATATGTAATGGCAACGTTACGGCGTCGGTTCGCGTCGGATACCTACATATTCTAGTTCGTTTGAGACGAGTAACGCGCCCACGTGATGCGGCCCCTGCGGGGTTGCTCTTTCCTGAATTATTAGAGGTGAAATTAGTTATTTTTCCGGGGCGTCGCGCACGTGCGCCTCGTACAGATGGTGGTCTCAGTCCATCGTGGCCGAGGAGATGGAAGTGGAGGTGGAGGTGAAGGCGTGGAATGAGAAAAAAGGAAAAAGAAAATGTTAAAAAGGAAATAGGAAAAAAGCGGAAAGGAAGAATGAGAGGATTGGGTGGCAGACGTCGACCGACAATCGGCGTCCGGACGCCACAGCGACGTAAACCTGTCCGTAAGAACTCAGGAGAGTAAGGGAAGAAGATGAGACGAGAAAAGAAGAGGAACGAACGTCGGCAAAGATTCGCGAGGCAAGCGACGCGACGCGACGCGACGGCCGTGTGCGGGCGCCGCGCACGATGATTGCCGGGTATTTACGAGCTCATTACCGCCCGAGGAGGAGCACGGTGGTCGTCGACTGCGAGAGAATGAAGGCGAAGGCAAAGACGTCGGTGGAGGACGAAGGACGAGGTCGAGGAAGACCCGAGAACGTGCTTTATCGACGGTGCAGCGAAACTTTGCTAAAGATGAAAATATCCAAATAAATGTTCAGTCTACAAAAAAATATAACATCGGTTTCATTACACATAAAAGATCATTTTTTCAAATAATTATCCTCCCCCTTTCAGGTATTTCAAATTCGCAATTAACTTCGGGTCTAATTGATGTATAGAAACTAAATATAACGATTTTCCGAAAACGGATAAAGATTCCCAATTTCGAAAGCAGTATATTATACGCGTTGCACTTTGCTGTGAAACCCGAAGAAAAGTCTCCGCTATGATTTAAGGGTGAGAATCTACGGATTGAATCTACGCTCGTTCACAATTCCGATCGCCAATGTCATAGCAATAGATATGAGAAAAAATGGAGAAAAAAAAATTGCGATTCTTATGTATACCCGAAGCGTTAATAAATGCACTAAAGACGTAAAGTGTAAAACGATCAAAGAAGTTTATACCTTGGATATATACCTACGGCGACACGATGCAGTCGTATACAGCCGTGCTAAAATTTCTTGGATTATTGCGTGCAAGAGACGTGCCAGAGCTCGGATATTTTCGCACCCACGCACAGCTGTCAACCTACGCTGGTCCCGCAGCGTCAGCTGGGTAAAGAGCAACAGAAAATATCCGCAGAGCCATGGTGAGGCATTACCATGGGTTCTTTGGAGACCTGAGACTTGGGTATATAGCATAAGTAGATATACACCATTCGTGAGGCTACACCCCCGCGAACTTTTAACATTGAACGCGTTAATTGTCATCCACCATACGTACATACATACCTCTATATATATATATATATATATATACTCAGGATTCACGATTAAAACGCCGTAATATTGTACCATGGCATCGAAATGCCGCGACACCCCCGCAATTCGAACTTGAGTTTATTATAAATCCATGCCTATGTGCTGCAGTAGTAGAGGTTTGAATTATATATACGTGTATCTCGATATATCTACACAGCTATGTATCATATACGCATATATGAGATAGTTGAGTCAGCCAATCAATTATCAGATGATGCATTGACGTACCCGTACCCACATGTATATGTATGTATAGGTAAGTGACTCGGTCTTGCGTCAGCGTCGCGGCATCGCATCGACGTCGTTAAATTCAATAGAATAGGGCGATTTTATTCGCCCACGCAATTATAGCCGTGGACATACCCATTAGCGAGACTGTTACAGCAAGTTTATCCTTAGGGATTTATATTAGTCAGTGAAATTAATAATTAGACAGGACTTTTTAAATGATCAATAATTTCTTTCATATTCTTATCAAGAGAAGGGAGAGATGTTCTTTGTACCGTTAAAGTTGATTTTGTTTTTTTCCAAGAAAAAGCCCTTGATTAATGAAAATATACAGAAAATTACTAAAATTACCAGATAGAGCATATGAGCGAATAAATAATTGCTTTATATCTAATTACACGAAGGCACAGTGCTTTGCCATATATAGATTCGAATGAAATTATAACACGCGGAGAAAGTCTTGGCCTAATTATTTTTAATTGAGTTTTTCTCATTTCCCGTCTAACGTTGGTATAAATACCTACGTTTGTGAAACAAAATTAATGTAAGTAAAAAATGAAAAATGAAATATACATATATACCATATAGGTATAAATCATATCGTATTTTATTCTATTATGAAATCCACCTTTGTTAGAATTTTATGAGCACGTGAATGACTCGAATGCAGATTTGAATAATTACATTTCCTCGGGAAACACTTAATTCTCGTAAATGTTCTATTGTGGCTTAAAATCCAGCGATATATGTATAATATAAAACGTTTTCGTATAGCTTTTTTTCCAAAGTAGTAAAAATTGAAATTGGAAAATGGCTAGCTCCACGGGGCTCGTGAAATTAATTAAAGTCTGAGCGATTCTGTGGCGACTACAGCATGGGTATATAGTCAGGGATTTAGGATTGGTAAAGAGAAAGAGAACGGGGACGGGGCGGAATGTACCCGAATATAAAGAGGGCGAGGAACCAACCCTTGCTTGCCGTTCATACTTCGATTCGTCGGATATGCGAAATTCACTAGGGGATGCATGTGTGGACGCGACGAATCCTCCTGACCATTTGACCAATACCCGATAATCGAGCAGACGCATCTCTATATCCCTATAGAGATGCTGCAGCTACTCGCCAACTTCATTCACGATTATACAGGTAACAGGGCGAAGGACGAAGGACGAAGAACCGAGGTTCGCTAGCTATAGATACAGAACCGTACCTGCGGCCAATAATCAATTCAGTATACGGACATAGCTGCAGGTACTGGCCGAACTGCATTTCCTATAATCTACGAGCAATCAACTGGTAATTAGAACCCCTCGGCAATTCCTCGATAAACTTCAATACCAAAAAGTAATTTTTTCGCTTTTTGTTGCGCCATTGTTCCATCCACCTCGGTTATTTTCTTCGAGGATTCGGATGAACGGAAGTTTCAAAGGGAACGAAGTTCGTGTAAAAAATTCGTCTGAAATTTAAGCTTAAGCAATATTTAATATAGAGAATTTGTGAATCCTTGGTCACTGAATTCCTAAATTTTTTTACTTTTTCACCCGCATTTTTGAACTTACGAATATAATCCCGTGAGTCATTTCCAGCCGGGTTTACGAGTCTGTAAAAAAGGATCCCTGCTATCCGTGAAATGTTCATTTCGTAGTTTATGCTAAATTTTTTTGCGAACAGACGTCTGTTCAGTTTTTAATACCGATCGTAGCGGATTCGTTACGCATGAACGTTTTCGAGGCGGTATTTGTCCAATGACTTGTCTTATGTCCACACAATACCCAGGGTGTGCAGACTCAAACCGTTTTAATCGACAATTTTTCTTGCGGTTACAGACTGAGAACGGAATTTTAACTCGTCACATAGCATTGTCCAGCAACTATATATAACAACGCTGCGGTCAATTTCTTACAGCGAATAACATAAGCAATATATTAAGTTTGGAAAATTATTTAACAATTTAATGAAAAATAAGACAAATTTACACAAAATTAATTACGATTTTTTTTTTTTTCAAATTTCGTCAATTTATACAAAGCCAAAAATGTTCATCTCGCTTTTCTGCGGATAACAAATTTTCAAAGTGCGTTTTTCTATCCTCGAAAATTTTTCTCATAATTTCTCTTATATGATGAAATTGAAACTGTAACGTAGCTCTCGTTACACACGCCTTTAAGCCCTTTAATCTTCGATACCATCCCCAATCGTCGCTTATAGGAGTAACACCTTATACTGAAAACGAAGTACATACATACCTACCTACGATACTTGAGAGTTTAATAAAGTTTCTTCCCTTACTTTCGATGCCAACGGAAAGGGAATCCTCTCAGTGCGCATTCTATCGACTACATACGTATGTAGGTAGGTATGTACACCTATATGTACTACCTACGTACATACTCACGACCTTGTATTACAGGGGTGGTGAAACTGGGTTGGCAGATATTATACATGCAGTTATTATACACATATGTGTGCATGTTACCTACATAGATGTATACATATATATATATATATATAGTATATACCAAGACTTGTACATATACAAAATATCTTCTATATGTGGTATATACGTAGAACGTGCCTGACGCAGCATTCATAGTAAGGTAAATAGTAAATACACACATACATATAATATATATTTATATATATGTATGGCTACCTAGCTACCCTTTACAGAGAGGAGTTAAGCTATGTATTTGTTGACGCAGCAGCTTTAGTCCAGGGGTAAAAGTTTATTCCACTAACATAGTTCTACGTCCAAGTAAACTCGGTTGGATCCATCACTCTTAAAACTGGGCGGGTCCAGAGTCTTCTTTGAGGGATGCTGCATCCGGGTGGATGGGGTCCAAGGGTACTTCTAGAAAGACGAAGCAATGGCGGACTGTCGGACCGACATGACACTGCAGCGCCTTATCGTTCTTCCTTGTGACTTTGCCACGTCGAATTTTTCGTTCCATTTATAATATTTCGAAAATGTAAGATAACAGAAGAAAAAAAATATCATTTTTGATTCCGTTTCCGAAAAATAATTCACATCTATAAATTATTCGCAGCGCGTTTCACCCTCGGCTGTTGAAGTTGTAACGGAAATTCACACTTCTTGTGCACTATCCTTAATCGACACGTTGGTGGTAAATTGACTCGCGACATTGAAACTTGGAAGGTAAAACGTACGAGGATCAAGTATCGCGTATACCTATACCTATACGTAGATACGTTCCCTCTCACTTTCTTCTTCTACTGGTGTATGAACCGCATTTGATTCATCCCGTTATATATCTTCAAGTTTCAGACAGTTATCTCGCTCCAAGATCAATCCAATTCCATTCAAGGTTGGTCGATTTCCTTTCTCTCCTTTTTCTTCCCCAAAAAACTATCACCACAAGCGTAATAAACCCTTTGATTGAAACGATATGAAATTATGCTATTCTGACTGAAATTTCGGAAATCTAATTCCCTTATCCACCATTGTTCCTGGGTTTGCATAAACTGCGATTCTGAAACCCATACTAAAGTATAGTTTTTTCGCGAATGAAATTTTCCTCGAAGATTTTCTCCAGGGTTTAGGTTCAACCCACGTCCTAGACCGCCGTTGCATCGTTGAACCCTGCAACTGAGGGGGTGAGCCGAAGTAAAGGGTGAGGGGGTGCGCACGGCCGTCTAGGAGGCAGTGGCCCCCAGCCACCCCCCAGTTAAGGGTTGGTAACGGAAGTGCGGTAAGGCGGAGGAGGAAGACTGCGAGGATGGAAAGGAGAAAGGGGTGAAACGGAAAGAGGTGGGAGCTGTGGAGAAGAGGAGAAGTAAAAGGGGTGAGTGGAAAACGAGTCAAGGCAACCAAACCTCCCTCTCTCTGTTCTCTCTCTCTCTCTCTCTTTCTCATAGCTGAAAGCTGCAGGAGGCGAGCAAGACTCTAACGGCTAGCGACCAGAAGGGGGAAAGACTAGAGAAATAGAAAGAGAAGACGTCTGCTAGAAAGACGAGGAATGGGAAGAGGAAGAGGAAGAAGGAATCGCATCTAGGCAAGGGGTGCAGGCAAGACCACCTCGCCTCTTTACCACGCCACGCCTAGGCTCACAATGCACCGGATTAGCGATCGTATTGATCCACCCTCGCCGTCGTAGTCCCTCGCCGATCGCATCAGCCTGCAGCCGGGCGATGGCGATGGCGATGGTAAGGAGGGTTCGTACCTACGTACACCGTCTTTCAATTCCCAATGGAACCAGCCGGGAGCAGCTATATGTATTGGTACGTGGTATGATTTTCCCTAAATCGCATCATGGACAGTCGACAGACGTTGGTATTGGTATTATAACAGAAGAGCTGGCTAAATCTCGTGGGAACTAAACGCGTCCTCGCTGCTGGATGCCCACGAGGACTCTTGGACGCGAGGTTTAAGGCAGACGACAGAACCATGCACGGTTATCTCACTTTCAAAATTTCACATAAACGCGAATAGATTTTCATTTTTTTTTTCTCTTTTCATAATTAGGGATAAGTAGGATCTTCCAAACTCTCGATATTGGATAAAATCGTGAGGATTAGGTCTTTCAGAGCTGATTATGACCGATGATGATGATACTATGATTATGATTGAATCGATGTCAGGCCTTCGAATCTCATTTTCATATTTTTACATCAAACGAAACCAAAACAGATGGATTCTTACTTCCCTTCTAGTATCCATAGAAATACTGAAATATTCAGGATCTGGAGGTTACTGCATGTACATTTAAATGATTCGATGTTTCCTATAGATCATTTTACGGTCCAAATACCTCGAAGAAACTTACGTTTCAAATAAAAGAAATGAAACCAGCCGTAGTTTTCTACTCAAAGGTTTTTTTTCTTCTGCTCTGCTAGGTGTATACGATGCACAAGGAACTCTTGGTTCTGTGCTCTATTATTGTGACTCCTTTGAACCGGTATCTATGCAAAAATTGATCAGACTTTGAGTGACCGTTCCTTAACAAATGAGACAATAATAAAGAAATAAGTCTTTCTGGTTTATACGGAGAACCGTTGAAGCTGGAGAACACTTTCCAGGTCAGCTGACCAAGTCGTGGGTCTAGACTGACGTCACTGTAGCCATTTTGTCGTCGAAGCTATGGCAACGCGTTTGCCAATAGCATCGCCCTGCAGGGGTGCCCCGCCGTTGAGGGTCGCACTGAGGGTGCGGAGGCGGGCAAAGGACTCCCTAGGTTGCGGTACGGGTGCAGCGACGCCCGTCCACGTATACCTACATTTGAAGGTACCACTTTCCACGCACATGCGAGATTCCGACTTGCTCTCTACCTCGACGCAGTGGACCCAAGAATTCGCGTTTTCCACGTCAAAGAACATCCAGGACATGGACCGATGGATTTCTCCAGCTTCCATGCACTTCTATTTCGGCATTACGCGTCCGTGGACGTGAAATTACTGTTACGTGATAATTCCGCTGCGCGAAAATTCTCTCAGTTGGTAGCTCATTTTTTACCATGCGAATCATCATTCAAGGGTCTTCATGAATTGTCTAGACATTTTTAACCATTGAACAATTTGATCGATGATCAGTACTGATGCAGATTTTCCTTATGATTCCTCGTTACTCAAATGATCTGGTCATTCACAGCTGATATGTATTGAAATGATGTGGAGACTCGATGGACCAAAATTTTCATTCCGTATAATACAATTTTTTTATTTTTTATGAATCGCAATGTTCGTCGATGTATTATATACGTCTGTGTATATATCAACGTAATATATTGTCTAGACGTCCTTGCAGGGCCACGCACCAGGTGCTTCTATACCGAGAGGAAACTACCGCCTGACCCATTAACGGGTTCCTAGACGTGTCTGCCGTCATTCCTGTTCCTGGGCCATTTCACAGCTTTTACGACCGTCTGGATCTAGTTTATAGTCACAAAGCTAAACTCTGTATTAATTTCATGAAAACTCACCTAAAACGGCAGTAAAACACCGTATATAACGCCCCGCGGCTATACTGCCCCTCATACCCTCTACACCCACCCCATACGACGTTTCCGTGTTTCACAGCTCCCATGCGCCGTTGAACCTGTTCGTTTCATATACAGGAATTACAAATACCATCGTTTCACGCTTAACTGCACTCTATGTATACAGTATACTGTATGATAAAGACAAATGATGATCAGATACAGAAACAGGGATTAGAATAGCAGAATTTTGATTATGAAGACATAAGAATGACATAAACGCATACGGGAAATTGGAATGTGCACAAATTGTAGTTGGAATCGAATTTCTTAGTATGGAGTAAACTTACCCGCAGCCATATTGGTTAGGGTGTTAAAAATGGCAGCGGTGCCGGCATGAAGGTGGTGCTGGATATGGCTACTGTATATCACGAGGGTGGAGGTATTCCGTTCCGTTCCGCACTGCAAGGTTCTTAGGGTACGTAATGGACGGCCCCGTGCGTGCAACTCATCGTAGTGTATATAGAGAACCATATAGAACGGAATAACGTTGCATCAAAGATACCTGTAGTTGTATAGCTACGATGGCGTGCGTGTCAGGCGGCGGCAGACTATGAGAAAGAGCTGGTGCACCGTCCGGGCATGGAGGGCAGACCAGGGCAGAGCAGGGGTTCAGGGAGAACGTCGGGGCCAGGTTTACGACTTGGTGTGTGCTAGTCTGGCCAACTCCATAGAATCGGGGTATGGGAAATGGGGAATCGGGGATGGGGGATGGAAGGTCGTATAAGCTGGGCGAAGCGTTCGACGGAGTAGAGAGTAGCGTATACATACGTATGTACGTACCTACCTACCTACCAAGCTAGATGGCTAGACTTCCGAAACAGTAAAACCGGGCGAGCGCGTCGGGTCCCCTGCACCAGAGGATGGGGTGCGGAGGCAAGCGTTGGTTTACGTCAGTGTGCGTTGCGTATTGGTGCGCTGAAACGTCTACCTGCTGCAACCCTATAAACCGGGGAACGAGCGTCGCCGTCGACGTAGCCAACCTACTCCTACGTGACGTTACGTTTAGATCGTAAATTTTTCAACCAGTATATACATACGTATCCTGTAAAATGGAGATCCATGCAAGATCCGCGATCGACAGATACCTGTACAACTCTGAGAACTCGTCCTCGTCACTTCCATCATCCAAAGCGATCATTAATCAAGTTCTTCTTCTCGACTCCATCAGCCAGAGAGTTGCACGATCGAATCTCTCATCTGCAACTCCTGGAGAATAAACATGAAGAGTTTCCCTGAAGAGCCACAGTCTGCGATATCATGCATTCTGTTGACCTAACAAGGGAAGATAACAGATCGGAAATTTCCTGGCCATATTTTCTCGACTTCTGGTGAAAAAGTTTGAAACTTTTTAGGTTCGTCATAAGGTATACCATCGCATTCTTGATACCGTTGCACCGGGTGTTCTTCCGTGGTGAACGGCGTTACCAGCGTACCATCAGTTGGCACGTGTGTGTTTACTACCGGGTGCACAGTTGGGCGGGGGGACATTAACGGGCAGGTAGTAAATCCGGAGGTGTATAGGTGCCTGGTGGCTGGCGGCTGGTCCCTCACGGTATCAGTATAGAATAGGGTAGGTACATACCTACATCCGCGGGAGCTCACCATTTGGTCGTATTGGTACGTCTAGACCGGGCACAGACCGTCTATCCCTTGGTTGAAGGTGTGCTATGTGCGCCTCTTTCCATCCCCATATCGTATCCCTGTAGAACCTGCAACCGCCCCTAAAACTCTGTCACGAGGTACCGTTAACTGCGAACGATCAGGGGAAGTTCATCCGCGTGCAGCGGCGTACGTGGATCCTTCCCTACGCTTTTCAAACCCCACCCATACCTGGCTTAAACTAACTGCTCTTTCCTCTGGGAACGGGTTGTTTTGGCGCGGTGTTCGGAGGCTATTAACCGGAACGGGGTTTCGGATTATTTGCTGGATTCACGAAAGGTAGGTAGGTAGGTAGGATTGGTGGTCGTATTTGGCGGGAGACGAAAAAAGAAAGGTATGAGAATAAAATAAATGACCGAAGCGATCGACCCTAGTGACGTTCACCAGAAAGAAAACCAGGGAGAATTTCCTTCACGAAGAAGAAAAAAATTCTCTCAACTTTTGCGTTTTGTAATACAAGTTTGGGATGTACTTTGTAAATTTTTTTCGATACACTGGGTAATTAAGAAAATGAAATTTTCGCTCTTCATTTCAATGCGAAAGAAGTATAGCTTCGGATGCTGGACAGCGTTGTTTTCATGGTGTGAACAAACAGGAGAAAAAGAAAAAAGAGAAAAAAAAAAAAAAAACAGTAAAGCGAAAGAGAACGTTCTATCTTTCTTTGAGAAGATGCGCGCTGGTCCAGCCAGCCAGCCAGCCAGCCAGACGACGATGTTGTTCTGACGAAGGAAAAAGTTTAACAAACGTGTAATTAATGGTCGGCGTTTATTCGAGCAAAACTTTTTAAGGGTCTATAATGCATCTGATGCAGTATACGTTGTTACAAAACTATTCATACAGATAAATAAACCGTTCAATCTAGTAGGACAAAACAATACGAGATCAACAGCTACTATAATACTGGGCTTCTAATTATTAACGATGACCATTCGTTAACGGTAGACTAATCGAAGCCAGCTTCGTATTACTGCAATTCTAAGTCCTTCGAAATTGGGTTCCGATATACTGAGCAGTAAAGTTACATCAGGACGTTAATTATTCCCCGATCGTATAAATTTATATTAACAACGCTGTACCGATGCATTAACAAATTAACAAATTAGCAAATTTTTAAGTTCTGCTTCTATAATATGGACAATTGATTCCGATTTTTGTATTCGTCAAATTCTCCATTTTCGATTCCAATCGAACTCTTCTTTTATTATTGGAGAGAAGAAAAAGACGTAATGAAAGAAAAAAAAAAAAGAAAAAATGACTCAAATTCATCATTGTACTTATTTCATGCAGTGCAAGGGTGCAGGTATGGGTTTATATATATATATCCGCGAACACGCACACGCGAATTTCTTGGTCCGCTATAGAAAGAGCCACGTGGGTGGTTGGCGCGAAATGTGTTGGTGAGGTTGATAGTGGGACAGCGGGGTGGTGGAGAACGGGGAAAAAGGGGGTTTGGGGCGTGGGGTAGGTCCGGGCGGTCGATACCGCCGTCTGTGCTTCTCTCTTTGAGTTCCCTTCCGTTACGCCACCTAGGTCCGGGTCTGGCCAGCGTCATCTCAGTACTTCGCGTGCATCTTAGACTTTGAGCGCGGTTACGACTTCGACGATTTCAGACCCAACTTTTTTTTTTGTTTTTTTTTCATTTTTAATGCACCCACATTTTTTCAATTTGGAAATTGATTACCTCGTTGAAATAATTCAATTTATAAGTCGTTATGCTTAAAAAAGAAGAAAAAAAAAAAAATAATAAAAATAATCGCACAGATACGAGTAAATTGCGATTATTACAGCGTCTGTTTCATACACTGTAACAAAAACGAAATATAAGCGTCCCGACGCCTTGTCTCAAAAAATCTCTGTAGGTATATATACATACATACATACATGCCCGGCATATACCTATATCTATCTCTACACATATTACCTGACTACCAGTTGTTCCGAGGTTACCGCGTTCCTTCGCGAAGGGGTTGATTGCCGAGTTCGAGTAAATTACGTAATTATCTTATACGAACGCATCCCTACGATGCAGGAGTTCATAATACGTGGTGTTGCACTATTCCGAACGTGCGTATATATATTTTTATATTATACGTATGGGTGCGTTTTAATAATAATAGATTTGATTACACACTTGGAGTATATTTTCTAAAAAGGAAATATGAAAAAAAAAAAAAAAATCATCTGCAATGCCGTAGATACGTATTTGCGATTAGATATTACTATGTAATTTATTTTATATATCCAAGGTAAAACGAGATAAATTTTCAGCGCAGTATCATTGCTCCAGTAATAATAATAAAAAACAAAAAAGAAAAAAAAAAAAAAAAATAGACAAGTTTGTTAACAATTTATTTATTCCTCCCTTGGGTGCTTTCAGCCAACCAGAATTCGTTACACCCTGGAGCTTACATCCTGTATGTTTAAAACATCGACTACAGATCATATGGGTATAATTTCTACCATTTAAAACTACCTTTAACACATCCAATTAATCAAATAGCTAAAATTCAACGTGCTAGAATAAAAAGAATTAATCAATTAATTAAAACAGACTGAAATCGACGTTTGTAAAATTTTTGTCAATATCTCAAATGAATTATTTGATACCAATGAATCTGTTGTGTACAAAAAAATAAATTTAAAAAGGAATAAAAAAAAAAATTGTGCACTGTTATACAAAAATATGATACCGATATACATTTACGTATAGATACGTATATATATCTATAGTTAATGGTACTTGAATAGCGCGTGGCAGTTGTATTCTGGGCATGAATGAAACCCGAGCAGTACACACGTGGTGTTCGTGGAAAGTGTTTACGGCGTTTGTTTTTCTTTTTCTTTTTTTTTGTTTTTTTTTTTTTTTTTTATAAAAAAAGCAGAAAAAAACACAAGTCTGATATAACTTTTCTACAGGATAACTTTCCGCCTTTAAACAGCTAGGGGAACTCTGAACCCACGCGTTATATCATGTTACTACGCGATGCATATACCTATATACGCTTCATGACTTACTTATACGAAATTCAGAAATTATTTTCTCGTGACAGTTCACTAATATTGATGGATTTATCATTTAACGAAAGTAACTAGTGGAAATCGAAGCCGGAAATTAATAATTTGAAATGATATAATATTATTCAATTGAATAATTTTAGCCAAAAAAAGTGATCTGCAAAAATCATTGAGGTATTCGCATTGTCTTTCAATTAAGTCTGCTAAAGCATATTCACTTCTTATGTGTTCGATTCAATGTAGTTTATAAATACGTGCCTTATATACCTACCTGCCTGCCTACCTGTCTCATCAATTAATTTTTTCATCTAATATATCCCATGAATAACATATTATATGCAGTATAAGGTCGAGACATGAGCCTTCGTAAAGTTCGTTTAATCTCAACTAGTTCTTTGCCGATATCCACCAGTCGTTACCGATATAATTTTTCAGTAAAAACTAACAAACCAGGTTTTCTACCCGCTACGCGGTAACTTTCTAGATGATGATTCATGTTCCATCGTCTTGTGCTGAAATTCCGTAATAAACATAAACAACATTATATATGTATGGTATAAATCGGAATCCTATTACTATACTGCGAAAAAAAACGAATCTTTTGACAGATATTGTCATTTAAAAATCCGCAAATTTTCACCGATTGATTAATCAACGATAACGTTTCCCGGAGTCCAAAACAGTGGTGTAGACAAATATCTGAATCACAGAATATATATTTGTACAGATTTTCGAAAAGTTATAGATTTAAATTTGCCGAATGATCTCGAAATCGGGTGGATAATGAAAAATCTCAAATTCACAGAATTTCACATCTAAAACACGGGCATGAAAAATTGCCACATATTATGTATCTATAATTTCTAGTATTTTCGGCAATCACATGGGTTTCAAAACGGTGATGAAAATTACCGTGAAAGAAGAGGAAAAAAATATATAATAATGATTTACTTTCTTTCCTCTTGTTTTCGATTATTTTATCCCACATATCTCATCGAGGCTAAAAACTCGTCTTGTGATATGATCTCGATTTAAAATACCTGAATTTAAATTACCTGATCATTATAGTGTCTCGTTCTATTTTCCCAAAATTCACGGTTGTGTACCTGTACCTATATCGACGAAGTGTCGACAAGAAGTTCCTAACTTATTCAGTACGTGGTGAATGCGACACGTTGAAACAGCGTTGCATCATGTCAATGTTCCTCCACGTAACCTGTAGACAAGTTACACTTGTCACGTATGTAACATACATACACAGTGCTTCTATATACATATATACATATATACATATATATATATATGTATACACATATGTCCTATGGACGTTCACCGAAGCGTCCCTGGAGCTAACGTCACTCCGGTATCGGTATCCGTTCTGAACGCGTTTGCGTTTGCGTTTGTGTGTTACCGGAGGTCTTTGGCTTCTCTACGATTCGTGCACGAGGCCATGAGCATCGCGTAAGGGCCGCCCGATTGCGTTCAGGTCAAAGGGATTAATTATAGTTCGACGCTGTAGCCTCGTAGCTTCGTATTTCTCCTGTTATTTTACCTCTTTTTCATTTTTTTTCTGTCTTTCTCTATACCCTGCGTACCCGTTTGCCGTTTACCTACAGTAATTTTAAACCGATCGTGTATTTCGCAAGCAATATAGGTACCTGCGTTACATCTCCGCCTTGAATACCGATACTATTTTTATCACTTCATATTGATTCAAAGATGAAAGATATAGTCGCGTTGATTGGCACGCAGACATATAACAACGCGATTTTTTAAACGGTTTAAATTTTCCCCAAATTCCGAAATTCGTAGTGATTTTTTTTGTCAAGCCGACGGAAGTCTGTCTGGATGTCTCATCGGACTAAACGTCATAAGAATTGTAGGCAGATAAATTGAGCTTCGATTAGGGTTTGTAGAAGAAAAGGGCGTACCGTTATCGCATAACTATTTCAAAACGACAGCTTTGATGGGTTGGAAGAAGGAACAAACGTACGAACGTTTCAAGCTAACCATGTAACTGCATCGATCTACCCATTCTGCATGGTATTATATCCGCTTCTAGTAGAATATGAGTATAGGGTAGAATAGACATCTGTAGAAATAACCTTAAGTACAAATTACCGCGTGGGTATACGTACGGTCATTTTCTACCGCATATTACGTAGAAATAGTTCATAGTCCTCAATTGCTGCTGCGGTATAATAAGATTATTGAAAAGTTGAGGCCCTCTCGGTTTTACAATGAGAAAAATTGGCTCACTAAATCCTGTTACGTGTACATTTTCAACCTTCAAGTTTCGCACTGATATTTATTCGATTGAAAACCTAGTGAATTGAAATCGATTATTTTGTTTGGTTTAATAAGGCTAATTCTTTTAACCGAGGTAAAGGTTTTCAATTGCAACAAATTTGATTCATAAAATTAGCACAGATTTATTACACCGTGATTATAATTATTTTTATATATCTACGACTCCGTGATTCGTTATACATATACGTATTCGGAAATCTCTAAATCGATATTAGATGTGAAGAATATATATGCCTTTTCAGCTCTCATCGTTCACGTATACATCACTGATTTCACCCTCTTAAAGAGTGTATATTTATAAACCACGATAAATCTAGTGAAATTTTGATTCCAAAATCAAGAGGACTTGTACAACATTTATATTTAATTATAAGGGTGCTGAATTATTCTCTTAGCGTTATCTACCTGGTATATTGAATTAATATACTCTTGTATATGATCGATCAGTCAAACAATCACGCAACCTATTCTATACAATCAACTATTCCGCTTCAACATTTCCCTCCACGTAGATATCTACAATCACATGCCTATGTAGGTATATACATATATATATATATATATATATATATATATATATATATATATATATATATATATATATATATAGATTCGGGGTCTCCGTTCTTCGGCAAGGGGCTGCCTAGATCCCGGATCCCTTCGTTCTTCTGTGACCCACCACTACCACTACCACTACCACTACCACAACCCCTTTCCTCAGTTTTCTCCCTTTTCTTCCCCCAAACTACCCTTGCTTCACCGAGCAGCTACGAGCTTGCAGCTTTTTGCGAGGTTCAACCACCTCAGCGCGACGCACGCAGGCCGAAAGTAACGAACGAAGGCGCCGTCTCGTGTTCCCGCAGGCTAGGCGCCTGGTTCTAAATCCTCAATTCTCAATTTTCAATTCTCAATTCTCAATTCACAATTCTCGATTCTCAATTCACAATTCTCGATTCTTTAGGGAGGTCGGTGTATATTTCGCCAAACTAAGGATAACTGCCCTTTCGAAAGCCCTTACAGGGTTTTAGAACCGATGAGATAAAATACCCTTCACAGTTTACACCACCTACTAACCTTGCATGCAACGACCCCTGCATAACTGATTAACTGGTAAACAAAATTTGCATAAAAACATCATTGTGGCAGTGGCACTGGGTCGTGGACTCTGCGAGGGTTGAGAATAGAAAAGACTTGTTAGTCTTTAATTTTTTCAATTCGAATATGAAAATGAATTAACAAATTTTTTAAACAACATAGTGGAATTTCAAAAAGTCGATGAATCTTGAGCTTCTTTAGAAAAAAAAAAAACAAAAATGATGATAATTTTTTGGATACATTAGCCCTCGTAAAATAAATAAAAGAAAATACCTTAGTCCTGCAGGGTGCGTGAGACAGGGTCGTCCTTCTTACAGGGAGCGACGGCCGCGGTACGGCGCGGCAGCAGCGGACACATCAATAATTACCTTCGCCATAGCTGGGGCTGGAAGACGCAGGGAGGGCGTCAGCAATGGGGTGAGTAGCGACGGGAATAGGAGGAGAAGAAGGAAGAGAAGGAGGAGGAGAAAGCCCGGGTCAACTGAGGTCAAGTCGTACCACCAGACGCAATCCCACCCTCAGCCCCACTACCATCCCCTAAATGTTGCGTCTGTGGCACACGTACGCACGACGAACATGCGTGTGGGATAGAAGGAGGATGAGGTAGAGGGAAGAATTGCGAGGGCGGAGGGTAAAGGGTGGGTTACTTTCGTCTGGGACGGTGTCTACGGAGTTCGTTCACTCCGAGACCATGACGCGCACGGTGCGTGCGTCGTCGTCGTCGTCGTCGAGTCGTTCAGGAACGGCAAAAACTATCGAACGGTTCAATCCAGGTTCCAATGATATTAAGAACCTTCTCCATCATGTCCTTTATGCGTCCTCTCATAATTTCTCAAATGACCGCAAGAAAACCTTATTTCTGATTGGAAAGAGTGGACATCCGATAATTTTGACCATTTTTTCTGGGCTTTCTTTCGATTTATGATTTTTCTTTTTTTTCGAAAACTAACGCTCGTGTGACCACAAGGTATATACCCCATTAAACCGAGTGTATAGACGCTCGGTTAGGAGCTTCTGGGTTTGGGTGTAAGCTTTCGTAGGGCTTAGGGGTGGCAATGGTGGCAAGGGGGTCTGTGAAGAGGGACGAGGGTCGAATGGCGGCGGGTCGTTGCCCGAAAACGTGCTCTGTTATTGTCCCGCTGTTCCCCGCTGCAACCATTTCTCCCAACTTCCTTCTCAGCCAAATACGCACGTCCGATGTCGGCGTCTGCACCACCCACCACACACACCGATACACATGCACATTCACACATAGAAGTCTATAACCACCTACCGAAAGGGAAGCTTTTGACGCTTGCGTCGTTCGCCAAAACCTGGTATAGAAATGCACCAGAATGTCTAAGGCACATTTTAGATGAATAGTTTCATGCAACAGTAGGTGTAATATGATCAGGGAGGAACTTTTCTAATGACAAATATTGGTCTCGTATTGGACCGCGATGTTTGATTACCGAATCTATCAGCAGTTTCCAATCTCGATGGACATCAGATTTTAAAGTATGTAAGGTTTACTCACACGGCTGATTGAATCACCCTGAGTATCGGCTATTCAAATAATCGTCCAAAGAGGTAATATTTGCTGTGATTCCAATTAACAGTGCAGAGTAATTGCGTAAAGTCTTCCTTGAGAGATATGCTGTATTACAGAACTGGCCAGAATCATCGATGGTGTCAAATACTGAAATATACAAGTACAGCACCAGCAGCACCAGGTTTATTGACACTTCGATTGGCAGGCGTTAAAGAAGCTGAATAATTCGCAACAGACTTACAGAATGTGGAAAATATCGAGCCCAGAAAAAGTATGAAGAGTGTTTGTATGCTTGAATTTTGAACATAGATCATCAAGAAAGGAAAATCCAATACATCGTTTCATCGAAAGCTTTCATGTTATCTTGACGATATAATTGTTTCTTCGACAACGTACGTGTGAAAGGCACTAATTGATCGTGGAATACGTACACGTGGTCAAGTCCTCCCTAACTGCATAACACGTATCACACCTATCCAGTGAAGTAAACAGCGTGGGGGACGGAGTGGCAGTGGCTGAGGCTAATTGTAGCAACCAGTTGCTTTCTGGCTTGTAGTACATCCTGCCAGCTTTTGATCTTTTCTAACTGACATACATATGTGCATATGTACACCAGTCATAGACCGGGAAGATATTTCCATAGAATTATAAATGAGTTGATGATAATTGATGAAAAAATAACGGGACTTTGAGCAGATGAAAAAAATGATTCATGGTGCAGTAGATTATCTCTTTTTGCACCGATCGCTTGATTCAAGCTGTAAAATTTTACTTTGGGAAATTTCATCATCTCGCGAAATGGCCTGATGGTTTTCAGTACATTCCTCTAGAATCCTTGTCTAGCTGGCTCCTGGCCGTATGTTTTCCTCTGTTCACTGAGAACGCTATTAGCTTACGCGAAGGCTCTAATTGTCAGTTAGAAATTCAAAGTGGACAAAGTCGTAACCATATTCTGAAGACTTGCAATTATGATGCAGCCTGTAACATGAGACTTGGTACGGTGCGACGAAGGTGACAATTAACGGGAGGCTATGATTACTTTATAATTATACCTGCGACTAGAAAATATGAGGGATTTCGTCCACTTTCAAATTACTCGAAATTCAAAATCCGAATATAATCCATGAGATTGAGGTTTACCTCGATTCAATTACGCAACTGATTTCTACGTGAAACAAATTTCACACCTAACCAAGTCTCGGGCTGTTCTATATCTTCTGTATCCTTCTATGTGGGTAGTGCAGTTGTGCAGATAAATGCATAGAGCGATCTGTTCGCTGTAGGAATGCGCACGCCCATTGTACTTTGAATTGTTAACAATACGCCGTCAAGTTTATTACCGTTCTCGTCTCAATCCATACCTAAGTCGGTTTTACGAGGACTACGTAAATCCACGGTGCAGTTACGCAATCATCGCCAACAAATGGATTAGATTTTATCGCCACCCTCAACTCGACTCAACTCACCACGCCAATACACACGCGGACTAGACTGGACGGCCTTAAACCGCAGGCCTGTACCCAGATATACCTTTAGACTAACAATAAGTGAAAATTCGTTGTATCTAACATATATGACAGAATCATAATGTCTCTGATTATATTCATCCCGTAATTTTCTATTCGGAAATAAAGGGTAAAAAAGTTTGCGGAATATTCGCGTTGGGTCGTTTCCGCGGTCTTTGAATCTTGTGTGTATTTTTCTTGTCTTCGAATAAATCGCGGGGGATTTTTGGTCCTCGGGATCGTAGGGGACGGAAATTGTTCGAGTTTTCTCAAAGCATCGGAAGTGATGCGGAAAACTCTCTCCGGTCTCGTGGTAATTACGTAGAGGGGAAAAATACGCTCGACATCAATAGAACCTCTACAGCTTTCGCAAGCTTTGCACGGACCGCACCAAGCCAGACACCCGGGGCGACAGTTTTTTATACCCATAGTTCCGGCTCCGTTATAATGGCCCCTGGTTTGTCCGTCAGCTTCCTGGCTTGTCTTTGCTAACCATCAGCTCTCGTCCTCGTCCTCTCTCCTCTAACTATTGCTAGTCCGTTATCAACTCTAGCAAGAAAGAATGTATCAATTCCCTGTAACCTAAATTTTGCAATGATATATCAACCTCTGAGAATAAACAGACGAGTGAACGAACTAACTGTTTCCAATATCACTATATCGTAAAAACTTGGCGTTAATTATTTCGCGAATAAGTAAATTAACGAAGCTTTTTGCAACACGTCTGTCTGGACGGTGATCTGTATCGCGAGATATATATATATATATATATATATATTTTTTTTTTTTTTCCTCTTTTTCTTCCATAGCAGTTCATTATCCTGAAGCCAGTAATTACTCATCGTTGACTTCATGTAGATGAAGACATCGCACATTTTTTTCTTTTCATTCATTTAAATTTCAAGTGATAAATATTATCACCTTAATTCATCATAATTATAAACTAATACGAATAGAGAATCAAAATTCAATTTCAATGTGAAATGAAATGAAATGATGTGGAGTGTAAAAACCGAGGGACCATATTTTTTTCATTTTTGTTAAATTTCACTTTAGGCGGTAAAGGGGCTTCAGGCTTCAGGCTATATCTGGTTGTATCGCACTTTTATGTACATATACCCGTATGCGTGGATGTAGCGTATGAATCAAGAGATGATTGTGTGCGCAGTCTAGATTGAATGGAATTATAGTAGTTAGCCCTTGAAGATAAGCATACGGCGGTCGTCGTCTCGTCATGCTAGAAGCGGTTCGTTCTTGCGTTTTATACAAAAAAAAAAAAAAACAAAAATAAAAAAAAAGAAAGAGTAAAAAAAACTTCTTAAGACCAATCTTTGAACGCGGGCAGATGATCAACGTGAAATATAACCTAGACGGGATTTCTCTCTTCCATGTCTCGCGCGTTCTCCGGCGACGGTAAGATGTAAATTACAGTCAATTAGATACTCTCTCGGACTATGGACCGACGCGCTATTGACTTAAGTCTTAGACTTTAGGATATACACCGCGAGAAGAGCTACAGCTACGCCGCGGAAGGCTATCGCGAAAGGCCTTTAGACCGGGGATGAAAGCCGACGGAAAATACGTTTCCGGTTTAAAGAAATGATTGTTTTTTTTATTCATTCACTGAAGTTCAATGCTTTTCAAGATTCACATGCACTCCAAGGCAGCCATCAAAAATCCCTTCTAGCCTCTGTCAGACATTTGGAGTGAAAAAATTGACGGTTTTACGATCCCCCTCGAGATATAAAATCCACATACATCGACTATGAATTCTTCAGACTTTTTGATGCCATGAATGACCACTGGTTGATTGAGAAAAAGTGCGGTTCTGATCTTTGGAAATATTTAAACTTTCGACGATTCCACGAGGAGAAAGAAATCTTGAATGCGGAAGATGGTCCAGATCGCATGAGCTGTCGATTAAACGATTTCCTCATGGCAAAATGTCAAATCAACCAGAATTATCGACTATACGATAATTGATGTTCAAAGTGGTTACTTTTTAGCCACTATAAGTCTCAGACTTGATGTACAGCTGTGATCTGTGTGATGCTGTGAAATGGTGGTGCGCTGCAAATCGCGCATATATACATGAGACATTGAGACGGTTGGACAGGCGGACAGGCGAGTAGAGGAAACCTGGAGCTAGCTGCTAGAGCAGAGGTACGGATGAGTGCGCGCAAGGGCCGTCGTGGAGGAGGACGAGGACAGGGATGAGGATGAGGACGAGGACGAGGACGGTAGAGGGAGGGGGAGGGAGGGATGTAATTGCGGGGGGTTCTGAGATGCGCGGAGATGTTCTCGCCGGGTCAGCTTGGGGTCACTCTTGGAATCCAGAGCAAACTATATACCCCCTTTCCCTTCTCCCCTTTCCCTTCACTTCACTTCACTTACCTTCTCTTCTCTTCGCTTCGCTTCTCTTCTCTTCTCATCTTTTCTCTTCTCTTCTCTTCTCTCCTCTTTTCTTTTCTTCTCTTCTCTTCTCTTCTCTTCTCATCTCATCTCTTCTCTCTTCTTCTCTCCTCCCGTCCGTAATGGCAAACTGCAGTATCTACCTATATTCCAACGTAGTCCCCGCGTTATCCTTCTGGACCCGCCGCACCGCACCGCACCGTAGCCACGCGAGAACCTCATCTCCGCGTCATCGCGGCACGATCTGTATACACGGATACGACGACGACGAGGCCGTAAACTCGAACGACGAAGGAAGCGGGTTACCTTCTATAGTTATTCACGTATATTTATATAGGTATAGGGTATTCTCGCTTATCCGCTACACTTTGCTGCGCATAGGTCCCCGATTTCGGTGCCACGAGGGATTTCAGTTTCTGGCCAACCCCCAAAAACTAATCTATAGAGTCATACACCCTGATATCAACTGGTTCAGAAATTATTCGATTTGTAAAATATGAAAGAATTAGTCTTTGTGTATATATGTGTGTATTTTGTATACCGACCCTAAAGTACCTTCGGGAATATGTTGTAAATTGAAAAAAAATTAAAGTTTTTCATAGTTTTCACCCGAAGAACAAATTTTTACTTATACACCTAAACGGTTTTTTTATGATCGTTCGAAAGTTAGTCACATATATTATTAAACGTTAACCAATGTATGGTAGTTTCTCGTATAAGTACACCCAGTTGCGACGATCTCGTCTGAGACGGATGGATGGACGAACGATGATCGCGTCCTGTTGGGGGGTCGCACCATGTTAGCACCGTACCACGCGTCAATTAAGTGGTGAGATACTGAGACTCCGTTCTATACGGACATGCATCGGTACTTGCCCTTGCTGCACACCCGATCAAATACATTTATATTCTCTCTCCTGACTGGTTGCGAGCTAGATAATAATATACAGAAAGAGAAAGAAGGAAATCGGTCTATTATGTGGGGGTGAGAAATAGATGAAGCGAATCCCCAAGGGCGTAGTTATTTATCCAAACGATCTCACCAAAAAAACCTCAATAATAATCGTTCTTGCATATTCACTCGAATTTGCTACGCATATAAATGAAAAAATGGAAAAAAAAATTATGAAGACTCGATGCAGCCGTAAAACTCCACCTGTACGGGTTTATACATGGTCTTGGCTACCCTAAGGGCGCGTTTAAACCAGACATTTGATCCTTTGGCCCAACTTGCCCTAAACACCTTAGCAAACCGGAGCTCAAAGCGATGCCGTGGAATCATGTGAGCTCGTTTATGGCTGACCGGGCTTGCCACGCAGTAGGTAGATACATACACGTATATACGAAGTGGGGATATGCACATGCATGTATGTTTATATCTATATATATATATATATATATATATATATTATATACATACGTATATATTTATATATACTATATATATGGATAGATGGAACGCGCGTGCCTCCCGGTGTCTCGACGCGTACAAGTGATTAGTCCTCGCAATGAAATACTAAACGACCACCGTGCCGACAAGAAGCCAAGTCCAGGGTGCTAATTGCTTTGCCAGAGGCAGTCCTGGTTACCCTTAGCGCGCCTCTGAGTCGTTCAAATCTTCCCTGTGATTGAGATATTCGAAATAATTTCAGAAAAAAAATGGTACGATTTTTTTTTTTTTTTAATTTTACTTTATATTATTTTTTTTTTTTCTTATGTCTGTCGATTTTCATTTCGCTGCTGCGAGAAGACTTCGGTCAGATAACATTTAATTTTGTCTTGTTTTTTTTTTTTTTTTGGCTCAAAAGTTTGGAAGTCAATATAAATGAAAAAAGATTGAACCAAGGTTGGGCATAAATGGTACTTACGAGATTACTTTGGTAATATACGATGCGCAGAAAATTTTTTTTACGTGCAACGTTCAAGTTTTGATAAAAAAAAACAAAAAAGAAATTGGCTAGCTATATTAAGATCTCGCTGTGGCTGGGACGGAGATGAGAAGATCACGTAACCGTGAGTCGTTGTGGAAAAAAGAGAAAAATAAATAAAATCGTTCAGAATCTGTACCAATTAGTAATATACGTTTTATAGAATTGCAAAGTATTGGCGAATCGATAATTTAGCATATTCAAACTTTCTGAAAGCGATATGTAGTAGGTACAACCATCCCGGATACAAACTCATTCGGCAAAATTCTACTGGGACTACGGCGTGACACCAATACTCGTAAATAAGCCGTTCAAAATTGCGAATCGTAGTTTGAAAACGGTGTGAAAAGTTTTGCAAAAAAAAGAAAAAGAAAAAGAGAGATATAAAAAAGAAAAAATAAGGCTGCGAGGTTCAAATCCCTCAATATGCGTCCGTCCGCAAGCTTATGATGTGTTCGGTGATGAGGATTATAACCTGCAGAGCTATTCCCTCGTCGATTTTATACAGCAATAAATTCAAACGTTCTAAGTCTTATCTCCCGTATACGATAATCGTTAGAATCTCTCCTCTTCGGATGATCTTTTCTTACTTTCCCGGCTTAATTTTACGTATATATATATACCTGTCATCACGATCGATCGGATGGTATCCTGCATGCAGACGGACTGGCTGGCAGTTTAGTTTAGGTACTCCAGATAAAAGCACCTTTGATAAGAATGGAGCCAATCGCATCGCAAAAGAGTATCTAACCATTAGTTCAACTTGGCGTAATCCTTAGTGCATTTATCTGCATGTATATGTATGTATTCGTGACTCTAAAGCCGTGAAACGTCGGAGGGTCACGGATTCAACCCTTCTCTACAGCCTCCTTGCATAGAACGTAGAAGTCGAAGGGTTTAGGTCGAAAAGGTGGTCCGACGTTAACGGGGTCCGGGAGGTAGAAAGGGTAAAGACTCTCTTGCAGGTCGATACCATCGCGGTTAAGGTCCCCCGCTGCTGCTGCTGCCGTTCCAGGCGACTCCATGCGCTGCACCGAAGCATTCCCCGTAATTATTCAGCAAGGAGAGAACCCACAGGTCAACTCGGGTTATCTCGGTAGTGTAAGGATGCGAGGTTATCTCTGCTCTCCTCTCCTCTCCTTGGTTTGCGTTTTGATGCTTCTCTATTTTCCTTATTGGTATCCGAGCCTTTTCCTCTTCCATTATTTCATTTATTTTTAGTTTATACCACGAAGTCGGGCTTCAATCTGTTCGCGAAACCGAGACACACCTCCAGACCGGGTCTAAGGGTGCAGCTTTGATCCTATAGGAGTGTGTCTCTTCGTTAAACTTCAAAGTCTAGAAACCGAGGAAGAGAAGTTAAACTTTCCGCGTAGGTCCTGCATGGGTGGCTTTAGTCGTTTGAACAGGACCCGGAACTTGACGCTATGTACTGCAAAGTTGAACTTCATTGAAATTGGAATCAATGTTTGCCGAGATATAGGTATACATATATTACACCAAGGTGCAATTTCCACCAACGCTTACATAGCACAACTTGCTTAAATCATGGCACCCATTCGTTGTTTCAAAGCGCACATAATTCCGTATCGATAAGACTACGTGCATAGATGGAATAAACATCTACACTGTGTCACAAACCAACTAACCACATCCGTTAATAACGATTCGGCGTCTTTAATTTCCTCGACAAATTTCGCCAGAGTCTAATTCACGGAGGTAATCGAAAAGTTGCATGTCAGAAATGCCCGTGGTACCCAGGAGCTTTTAATGCGATAATAATGAAGGACTTGATCGATATTTTTTAACGTGTAATTCCATCCGCTAAAAAATCTCGTCATTTGATTATGCTGAGTGCTTCCTGGCAGTAAAGTTACCTCTCTAAATAACCAATCTTAATTTTCTACTTTGAGGCTGCGTTCTCAACTGAGCTGGTCAAACACAACGCAGTCTCTTCCTACTCCGATTTCACGGTTGGCTTGTTAAGCGATGAACGGAGATACGAAAACACCTAAGACAAGACCCGTCCCCGTTCTCTGTATACCATGGTGCTAAGAACCATGCGATGGTATGGTGTGGTCCAGCCGTCATAAAGTTACGCGTTTTTATTCATTAGTTTAATAGACTGATTCCTGGGAATATAAGTAGAAGCTTTACCTGTTTGAACTGCAACTTTAAGAGATGGCGAAATCGTAACTGTTGTAGTCACAGTTCACCGTTCACATACTTATTTTTCAAAACTTATGAAATATACTGCAGGGTAACCAATTAGCATATAGGGCAGTAAAAGTTTGCTCAACGCATCGGGCAATCTAAGTAAATACATAATGAACGGTTTTCCCTGTGAACCGACTAGCGTAAGACTAAAAATCAGCGATTTCCAGTCCCTCTAATTTCGCATGATTAAATGATTAGTCCAAAGCAGAGATATGGGATATGGGATTTTTTGCTACTGGTATAGAAAGGTGCGGACAGGTGGATGGAGCGAGAAATCTGAAGCTAAGCTTTATGGAGAGTGGTTAAATCCTAACTCGCGTAATATTACCAATTTGACAAGCGTGAGTGACTTGGCTAGTGCGATTCCCAATGCCTTAGGGTTATTCATAAATGGAGAAAATTACGCAATCACAAACGCTGCTGTTTCCTATTATTTCTTCACGACCACCATGAAACACACGACAGATGGTTATATTATGATAACGCATGCCCACCTCATTAAGGAGGACTCGCTATTATTACACCTTTGTTACTTTGTGCCCAGGCATAGTACATAGTATACTGCAGTATTACATTTTCCTATCCTCAACGTGTATAAAGAATAGAAAGAGACTCATTCTTCTTGCGTCTGCCCAAGGCTGGAAATTCTCTTTCTGCTACCCGGCGACAGAATTAATCCCATCCTTTGATAGAACAGAAGATTTTTCCGCACTTTGTAACGTGTGAAGAAGAAGTTTCAAATCTATGGTACAAAGAGGCGTAATAATAATCCCTTGAATTTAGTAAATCGGAGCGGAATTTTTCTGCATAAAAACTGTAACAGAACTAAAGGGAATTTTTGTTTTTTGATTTTTACAAGAAGAAGAAGAAAAAGAAGAAGGAGAAGAAGAAGAAGAAGATATAGACAGGGCAAAAGGAGGGTCAATACTCGAGAATAAAAACCAACGTGGTAACCATGGCGTTATACTTTGAAGTTTTGCGCTCGGTACATTCTACACCATAAACAAGTCAGACGGGTATATTTTGACGTTAATTACACCGCGCATTGTATAACCATACTAAGCACTAAAAAGTACCTACGCAAGCGTCGATTTATGATAGATAAAATATATTTTACGAGGGCATTCCCGAAGCAAGTTCCAAGTTGTTTACAAGACCCAATACACCGGTTACTCGAGATCATCGTTCAGACCAATGCAATATTCAACGTCTTGATGGCGCAGGTATAACTACGTATCGAAATTTTTCATCCACACCATCCCTTATCGAAAAATTATTTATCCACCGCTATCTAGTGTCTTCGGAAAAGTCTACTTGGCAACTATTCTAATACAACATCAAGAATTTGATCGATTAGACAATAGCTCGGAAACATCGAAATCTTCATTGGTCTCATGATCAGTATGAGTTTATTCGATACTAGAGCGCGGGGCGATCCGAATCTGTTTAAAGAGTGAGATGCGTGAAATAACCTCATGTGAAATGAACTAGCGCCGTGACTTGACGTTTCTTCCGCGATTAGGTGATTCGAAAAGCTTCTCAATGTCTGTCTCGGAGTTCATATGTATCGACATTTTTTTTTCCCATGGTCATAGACTGATCCACACAGCCATTTCTCATCGTTGATTTTATAGATGACGATTTTATACCTTTTTAGTGATAGTTTATAAGTTTGAAGTGATACGTATCATCAACTTGAGTCCGATGACCTGATGGTATACGAAGATAAAATATTGCTCGGTTATTTCAGACTATTAAAAATGAGGAAACTACCTCATTCATGTAACAGATATGACAGAAGACGTACAGGATTTTGGGGAAAATGTAATCGACTCATATTCCTCGATGCTAAAAATCAACGGGCTATCAGGATATAAACTTTACGATACGTAGACTGGACACTACAATCACGTTTTAAAAAAATCTAAAGGTCAAGCCAGTGATGAATGAATTTTAAAAACCAGGATCGCGGGTGGAAAGAGGGATTTGGGGTTGGATGATCTATACCTCGCCTCAAAACTGTACTATACTTAAATACCGGCTAATATGATAGAAAATGAATTTATGTATCGATAAAAAAGCTGAAAAATGAATAAAATATGTACTACGTTGATTGTACGATGAATTTCCCTTCACTTGCAACGAAGTTGAATACAAGCTTCAGCGCGTGTGACTCTAGTTTGAATAAAAACTGCAGTTTAGGATTCGGAGTCGGCTAGAGCTGTGCAAAGATAAACCGTTTCTTAGTTAGCCAGAGTGACTCGACTGGTCAGCGATGACTCGGCTTTGGAAACGGATCAGCGAATTCTCATCCTGCAGTAAAAGTGTGCAGTTTTCACGTAGCAACAGCTGGTCTTAAGCAAGATCGATTATGTTTAAGAATTCGTATCATTATAGATCAGCGAAATACCAGACAACTTTTAGCGTTTCACTTGATAGACAAGAAAGGGTAATGCCCGGGCACAGCTAGGATATAAAAAGTACTAATGAAAATCGACAACGATCTCGGTGATGCGTATAATCCATGAAATTTGTCAGTCTTTTATAGAATGAGATTATTTAAAACTTGTCACATGGATGAGAGGAGACATGCAGACAAAAATAACGGCATCGAACTGTTCCTCCGTCATAGAATAGTCAAATTAGGTTCAATTTAGTCGATTTTAAACTTTATCGTAAAAGTAGAAAGCCGCGGCGATATTATTAAGACGCGAATGACAGGTACATATCGCGGTTTGATCGCGTGCTACGTCCTGTGTTTTCTCGGCGCAAAACCACACATATAGCTCTGCACATATATATAGTTTATGGCTTTTTCTCGGAGGCATTCGCGAGGATCGCCCACGTCAAATGTATGCGATACGGGCTAGGCGTTACTCGAACCCCAAGAACAGCTCGTTAATCAACAGTTATTACTGTCTTGTTTATATCTCTCAATGTATCGTCTAGTGAAACGGATATCCGTGCGTAATTCCATTTCAAAATGGAATGAAAAATGTAATTTTATGAAAAAAAAAATGTTAAAAAAAAATCGATGTTTTTTTTTGTTTTTCTTTTTTATCAAACTGCACTTGAGTATATTATGTACATATTTATTGCAGAGTAAGAAAAAGTCCCGTCGTCGCGGTTTTAATCGTCAATGAATATTTTCTCATTTATACCCAAAGTGAAAACCTAGATCGAAACTTTAATTACCATATTCATTTGCGATAGGAAAATTTTGCTTCCTTCTTCATAATCTTTGATCTGATTGATTGTCACTTCTAACACGCAACGGGCATTGTGCTGCTGCTCTTTTCTTCTTCCGGAAGTTTTTTTTTTCCTCTCTCTTCACTTTCGGTTTTTCTCTATTATTTTATACGCACACTATCGCCCTGATTCTCTCGTATATATCATTTATCATATAGTATAATAGGATAAACGAGCGCATAGTGAAAATAGAAAATGAAATGCATTTTTAGAATTTGTTTTCTTCTACCTTGCCTTACAATCATCATCTGCTGCTTGCAATCGATCCATTTCTCTATTTTTATAAGTATCTAGATTGCAAACCAACCCCGCGCATACGTAGGTATAATGTACCCATATATGTATACTATTCTATTGAATAATATATCGCTAAAGTTTACTATTTTAGACTTTGCTCACGTCATGTCACGCAGACCTAGCATCTGTGGCCTGTATACCTGCACAGCTTTACAAGGTACCTAGGTAGGTATAGGAGATTTATCGATATCATCACCTTTCGAAAGAAACCTCTGAAAACTATTCGTCTCCCTGAAACGAGAGAGTGGCAATACACTCGAGGCTTTGGCTTAGCGATAAATGAATTTTTAGTGGATTAAAATGATCGTGGAAAACGAAGATCGTATACAAAGTTTTGTTTCATTATTCTAGCCGAGGTCGAGCCAAGTTATTTTTCTTTTTTCTTCTCTTTCGAAAACGTGTTTCTGTTTATTGATTTCAATTTCTCTTTCTTCACGCATCGCTATTAATATTATGGAAATCTACTATATATATGACAAACAAGCCGAATTAAAGCGCGGAGGAACGTAGTAACTATAGTATATACCTATATGTCAAAATTATTTTTGACCAATGAGAAAGAGGCAGAAAAAGAAAATAACAGTTAACTTTCAGTTACGGACAATCCCTGAACCTGAACTCAATATTCATTAATGTATCGATCCACGTTGCATAGCGAACCGCACACTCCATTAACAGTAAATATATCGGTACTCCTTTAAAAACTGAGAAAAAAATGAAATAAAAATGAGAATCTGTAACAAAATGGTTATACGAAAGAGTTATGATGATAGGTTGAAAGGTCGTAGTTGAATAACTAGTAATAGAACTCTCTATCTTTGTTCTTCGCCAAAAATAGATGACCGAGTTTGTCAATCACTCACGTTCGTGTCAATTAATCAAATGTTTCCACCACGCTCCAGAAATGAAAACTTTTCAGATAATCGAGTATATAGATGAATGGAATATTCGATATACATATAAATATGCATAAAAAATACAAAATTTTTATATTACTTAATGAATAATAATTTCCTCGTATGATTCCCGTGTTATAACTATATACAGCACACATACCTAGACATGGGAGAATATACCTACGCTCTTGAATAATTTAGCTAATCGTAAACGCAGAAGATGGGTAATATAGCCAATCCGGGTTTACAGACCGTTCTATGGATGCATTATAAGTGTATATATGTATATGTATATAAATATATGCCAGTGACAAATGGACAAGTGTTTGTGTATACCTAGCTGTATACGTGTGTAGGTATAATATATCTGCCTCTGAACTCCTACGCAACGCAACGCTCTACGTAAAGTCTGCGCGCAGAATTTATTGATCATCCAACCACGCGGTGCATGTCAAATATAACTCAAGCTCGCATTAAACCTTTTCAATAATTAAATACCCACAACACACATTCGCCTATCTATAGGTGTATATCCATTGAACGACGATAAAGAGCCGAAGAAAAAGAAAACGAGAAAAATAGAGAGAGAGAGAGAGAGAGAGAGAGAAAGGAAGAGAAATAAAAAAAAAGTAATAATTATCCAAGGCTGATAAATAAATCTGTATATTCATTATGAAAATGACACTATTACGCCATTGAATAATGTACTGATATAGGTTTACTGCATTTCAAATTCGATCGATTTTCTTTTGAAAAAAAAAAAAAATTGAAACGTGATATAATTTTGCGAGAAATAAATTAAACCCGGACGAAATTTTTATTTTTTATTTTTTTAAAAATATATATGTAGTTATTTCTATAGGGAATTTGAAATTCAGTAATGGGGTACAGGCTCAGCTTGAATGCGGTAATGCCTACCTGACGTTAGTTTAACTGAATAGCGGCTAAAACCACGTGACACTATTTATGTAAAGACATTAATTATGCCGAACGGGCATGCCTACATGGTGTTCACGCTATTTTACTAATAAACGACCAGCAGCTATGATGTTAATGCAAACAGAAATACCAAGGTGTAAAGCCATCATTCAAATGACGCCTGTTTATAGTGGGTATCAATGCTTGTTAAGGTTTCATAAATTTTCATCATTTAATTATCGAAGATGAGGTCTATCTCTAAACGAGAAAGACCGGCCATCAGATATCTACTACCAAAATTTTCAAGGGTATGCATGGGTTTATATAGTAGGAATCCACAAACGGTTTACGTGCAAACAAACAAACCACCATACTACTAACACAGGGACCAACTCGAACCGGACAACTGTTGCTCTTGCATGCATTATTGTGCCATTACGAGCACACGGTGTAGCTCCACTATGACGCCAAAGCTCTTACACCAATAATTTCAGGTGCATACGTATGTACGTATATTTAAAGCATATGTAAAATTTATACTGTGCAGTTTTAAAAAGTAACTATTTATGCACGTGTGCGTAAAAAAGTATTTTCTCATTAGACCAATTATCACCTTTAATAATAAAAATATAATAAAAAATATGATCAGGATTTAACTGAAGCAGTATTTCTAGCTGGATGGTGCTGCTATACATGCATGTCGATAGTATAATCGATGATATCGATTGATGAAATCGTTTGATGGTTATCTATACTCGGCGTGGAAATGCGCCTGTTAAATTAATTAACGAGACGGATATGATAGGCGACTAATTATACCCACGTTCGGATATTATATCGATTTTAAACATCGTTACCTCTCAAGTCTAGACGCATTAATGAATAATATTTAAATATAACCTCATCTGCACCGAACCGATCATATATGTAGTACAACAAATAGATATCGGTCTGATATCTGGCACTCCGATACCTAGACTATTATTTATAATTATATACATCTACTCGATTTTCTAGTTTTGTTGTTTAAACTTGGAGGGTCAAGCTCTGGTAGGATCTGTATAAACAATTTTAACAACGTATTATGTTATACCCGAAATCCGAATACCTCGAATAACATCATCTTCATATATTTTTTTTTTTTTTTCCTTTTTTTCTTTCTTTCTTGTAAACTTGTTTTCGCACACATCTCTACATGTAAATTTCTCATTGACTGTGACATTTCATCTTCAGATATAATCGATTGGCTTTATTTACCGCCTTACGTTCGTACCTTAGAATACGATCGTTACTTCGAAATAGATTTATTTTCTAGCACGAATTTGAGAAAAAAAATAATGATAATAATGCACAATATTGAATGCATGAAATAATCGAAAGAAAATATCAGAAACACGTAAAACGATCGTCTGGAGTCGCGCCTTCGATTTCGTGTAGATGATTCATAAGTCCAGAATTCATTAGTTAATTTATAGCTCGCTCCTTTCTGCCAGTGTATTTCCTATACCACTTGGTCGTATTTTATTCCATGCACATCCCCGATGCAGGTATATACGTGATACAAGTGGTTTTTGAATAAACATTTCATCGGCGTAAACACGGATATCAATAATCTCGTCGAGGCCGAAGTACGGGGCGGTGCTTAACAAATGGTATAAAAGATCGGTGAAAATTTCATACAATATTCAGTATCAAACTGCGCTTTCATGATGCAGTCGAAAATTGGAATTGGATTTTTGCTAGCCACTTGCGTAGCTTCATGCTTCGCTGGCTGCCTCCTGGAGGAAGGTGGTTCAGCAGAGTCGTACGTCTGTGAAGGCATCAACAATCTTGAGGTAATTACATATTCCATTAGTGATTTGAACAATATTCAAATTTGACTATCAAATAAATGAAACGTTGTCCATTATTTCGCACCAAAATTTCTGAGGGAGAGAAAACAGCTGAGTGGATTATATCCTTATCAATAAATAAGGAATTGAAGAATTTTTTAATGAAAATAACTGAGGAACGTATTTCTTCCAGGCTTTGAGCACGATACCAGCCACGGCCCAAAGGATCACGATATTCAATTCCAAGCTACTCTCGCTTCCTGAAAGTGCCTTTACGCGGTTCGCTAGTTCCCTGGTTTACCTGAACGTATCTCACTCCGAAGTATCAGAGATCAAACCCGGTACCTTTACCGGACTTGTGGCACTGCGTCATCTGATCCTTGACAACAACGAGATAAAGTCAATAAGGGCCGACTGGATCATCGGTCTTACCAATCTGAAGGAACTCAGAGTATGGCATAATCATATCACCGAAATTGAACCCGAAGTTTTCGACCATCTGCCTCATCTCGAACTCCTCGATATCGCTTATAACAAAATCGACCATTGCATATCGGAGGACTTACTGGGCAAGCTTGCCGAACTCGATGTTATTTACTTGGCCGGGAACCCATGGCCTCTGAGGTGTCGCCCACCAGTAATATTCCATCTTGAAGATCATCACGTACAGATAGTAAGCGATTGGGGCGACAGCCATATCCTTATCGCAGAATGTCTTGCCCACGAACCCTACGCCCTATACAACGATGATATTCTCGACAAATGCTACACTAGACTTGTCCACAATCGTCCTTACAGTCATAATCTTCATGTCTCTGGCCCCGGTCCTGCTCCTGCTCTTGCTCCTATTTCACCTCAGCTATAATCACCAGTCCTTGACCGACTGCTTTCCACTTTATGAAAACTACATTTTTTTTACTCTCTATACTGTATTGTTAATCCTAATATGCTCACCCTTGATGTACTTGGACCGTAATATGTAACCGTTCTTGATTAGTCGCAATAAAGATTTTCGCTTACAATAAGTTTCACTTTTTTCGAAATAGTCGTTATCATTCCTTCCCGTTTCCCGCTAATCCGTTCCATATCATGAAAAAAAAAATGAAAGATGAAAAAATACGGTGTTTCACATCAGAGCTAGAAATAATTGATAAATGTGGGAAAAGGCTCGAGCATATTCACAAACGGCGATCGGTAAGAGGTGAGACGACACACGACTGCGATGGGTTAGAAAGAATAAATTCTTCCACATGGTTGTATGGTAGGTATTATAGGTATACCCAGCGCTATTGCAGTACAGAGAGAAACTGCAGGAGCCTTGATTTATATAGAGAGAGCGATACACCAGATCCGTAGTATCGCGTAAATGGAACGGATTCATGGATATATGCTACATATATATTGTACCTACAGATAATGTGCCAGTTCCCACGCACTGGCGTTTCTCCATATTCATCCACGCGCTTTCCGCGTATAAAACAGTATTAAACTCGAGAATTTTTATCTCTCATTATCCGTCTTAATAGTTTATCAAATTTATTTGCCAGTTAATCGATACTGACGAATAGAAATAACCAATAGTTTCACACCCTGATCGGATAGAAATCGGGGGTAATTATGCGGCGGAGTTCATCCGGCCTATACCATATCGCACGTACGTTTTTGCCTTCTGGCATATTTGCGTATAAACATGTCGTATAGCTAGATAGGTTCAGAACCCAGCTTGTGACCCAGCCTGGCCTAATTAAAGCCACAGCTATAGTCAAGCTGCGTTTTCCTCGTCTAACTAACCCAAGTCGCAGGACTACGGCCTTGAGCGTTTCAAACGCGATCATTAAACCCTTGGCCATTAATCATTCCTGGCATAGTTTAGCCACGGTTTCGTATATATGTGCAAGGACTAAGCCCTACTTGTTTAGCTAAACCTTTCCAAAAAATGATTTCAACAAATTTTACAGCCTGCAATCTAGGAAATTGCTTTAATACCCTAGAGATTTTACTCCCTGGTTGGTTGATTGATTGATTGATTATTCGATCGATGAATAGCGTGAGGGCGCGACAGCATATATTCGGAACTAATATTTCCAGGCAAAGATTGATCTGGTTAATTATTTAAATATTCAGAAATAATACTAGACGATTTTTATCATATTTTCATCCTAGTACCGGCCCCGTTTTACTAGTGTTTCATTTATTCCTGATAATTAACTATCGGAAAAGGAATCTAGATGGGAAGGTATCAATTAAAGGATGGCAAGGATTAAGTAGTAATTATTTCTGCACCGCAGACCCTTTTACCTAGAGCAAATAGATCTGGTACAAGCTAGTTTCCATCACGGTTAGTATTCCGTTTCTTGTATTAATTCTCAATTCTCTATCATCCAGCCCAGTTCAAATTACAAAAGTCTCTTAATAAACTGGAGGTCTGATGAATTCTATAAGTCTTTTCTATTTTCGCTTCAACAGATTGGAGTTTTATTCGTAGTACCTACAGGAATCATCAATCGAAACGAGGAACTAAAAATTCCATTTCAATTACTGAGCCGTTTAGAAGCGTGACACCTTAGAACGATTGAGCCTTCTGGCTAGCAACGAAAACGAAAAACGCGTGGGAAAAGAAGAAAAAAAAGGGCGGGGGAAAAAACCGGAAAAGCTTAAAAATGGGGAAAAAAAAAGCGGAGAACACGCCCGAGATATGGGTGAGTTTCCACTCAGCATTCGTACCAGCAATCTCCATCCGTCCTCAGTAATAAATATAAAAGTCCGTTTGAGGGTGGGCAACGCGAAGTTTGTTCGGAATACGCAGGGTAAAGGGACGAGGGCGGTCCCAGTATATTATTTGGCGAAATTCCAGCCGGCCTCAAGGCTTACTTCACGTTTTTCATCTTAGCATAGATTTTGTAAAACAAAAGCGAAATACAGCTGTCCCTATCCCAATTTTCCGAAGCTTGCAATAATAAAAACGTGTCTGGGTATATAGCTATACATCGCGAAACATTTCCACCTTTAAACATTAAAATTCGCTTTTAAATAGTCGGATGGAACATAATGGCCCGTATATTGTCAGCGAAAACAGGCATCATAATAATTTTCAAAATCGCGAAAGAAGACAAAGCTTCTTCAAGCAGATATTGCAATTGAATTAATTATCCCAGTTAGTTAATTTATATCCTATAACTTGGTGCAGATAGCTAAACGTGAGATAATATTTGACGTAAACCTGTAAAGCCTGTGCAGCAGCTGCCTTGGCTCATTTCTGTAGGGTATATCCTCTACCGTAGATCCTTGTCAGCAGAGCTGGGGCCGAGTACCTGCGACGTTTTGGCGTAGTGCAGCCAGAGTGAAGTTAGCGAGGGTGGCAATAAGGGTGGCAGTAACCAGGGCCATTAATCGACGCCATATTGGCTACGTCTAGGAGGTCCTTCCCTCTTCCTCTTCCACTTCCACTTCCACTTCCACTTCCACTTCCACTTCCTCTTCCTCTTCCTCTTCCTCCATCTAGTTCGCCCCTTTCCCTTACCCTTACCGTGCACCCCGCAGCTCACCAAAGCGCCAGGAGTCTGAGCTCGTCAACCCTCCAACTTGGAAATTGCTTCCCTCGTTTATAACCGGGACACTGTCTGATCTCTCATAGCCTTTCGCCCTGCAGCGACTACTTATACTTTCGATGTCCTGCACGCGGCTTCGAATGAGAATTTTTTTTTCTTCGATCAAATACACAACCGCGTATAATCGGCTTCAACGCGACTATATTTTCGGTCTATGAATTTTTTCGGGAAAATAAAAAATTCTAATTCTGGAATCAGACTATCTGCCTGCCCTTAAATGTCCGGAAATGGCGTCACGCTGTGAGTCTACAGTGAATGGGCGTAAACGCAATTCTGGCTGTCGCGTTTCGCTAATTACTTTTCCGTCGTAGAATACCTACAGCGCGCCTACGCGTTACGTGAAATTACACAGAACCCGAGGGCCTCTGCGACGTAGGTACGCCTAGAATTATTCTATGAATCGAGTCGACAAATTCGAATTCAGAAATTGCATCCTCCGGTGTTATTCAATTCTCTAAAACTTATTCCCTATATTTATTTTCGCTAAAAAGAATCTCGGTATATCTCAGCCCTGCAGCTTATCACCTTTCAAGTTTCAAACGTAAATAGGTTTATACGTAAACTAACTTCGCTATGTATAGCTAGATGGGTATATCTACCCATATAGGTATATATACACACGTCAAGGCTGAAGCTCACTCGCTGCTTCAGAGCTGACTTCGTATAAGGCAACGCAAGCTCTATTATCGATGGAAGGAGTACGAGCTCCTTGCGGTAGCTGTTTGTTATACGGCAAAGAAAAAAGGAGCAAAAAAATCTGAGGGTAATAAAGTGCGAAATTTACCTTATAAATATTTTATTTCGTTGAGATTTCCGTGTCGTACAATATGTTAAGCCTATGCATTTTTGCACGCACATAACTTATTGTAAATTAATTGAGTCAACGAGTTTTCCTTTGACCGTATAATATATGACGAATAACAGAGAGCAAAAGCAACAAAGAAAAAAAAAAATGCAAAATAAAGAAAAAATTTATACCGGTAGAGAAATAATTGTGTTGCAGAAAGAGACGAAGAGAAGGATAGGAACGGGTAATGGGTAAGGAAGAGAAAAGAATGAAAGGAAAAGGCACCTCCCTGTGTACACACTCCCCTACAATTACGCTGCCGCAGGAATCGCTAATTCCAGTAACACAGCTGTAAGCAAATTCTATGAGAGAGGGTTTGAGAGTGCATGGTAGGTATAAGGTAGGTTTACACAGATTTCAGTATGAGAGAGTCGTTCTTATGATGCGTTACGTCGAGAAGAAGAGAAAATCTGTGCATACATAGCGTGCAAAGGGGTTGGTGGCGGTAGGGGAATAAGAAGAGAAAATAAAAATTCAGAAAAAGGTAAGAAAATAAGAGACCAAGAAAAAGAAGAAGAAGAAGAAAAGCAGCACAGTGAACCAGATTATTGTCTGAACCCCATGACCGTAGAATTACGTATTCGGTAAAAGTGCAGAGCGCAGCAGCTTTGCTCGGTTAGTTTTTTATCAGAGATGCGTGCAGCTCGCGTAAGTCCCCTGATCGCAGGTCCATCGTGAATAATAGGGTGCCCCCCTTCCCTCTTTCGGTTAAAGTAAAACAAAACGGTGAACGCTGCAGGGTTGAGGTTGAGGTAGGGAGGATCCGGGTCACAGATCACCGTCCCGCGTGAGCCAAAGAGACTCCCTTTCCCCGTTTACCTACCTCGACTTCGTTCCAGGGCGCGCATATCGAGCAAAGGGTACAGATCGTCGCCAGGGGGGTCGCGGGTATCGTAAACACGACTGAGGCACCCTTTTTCCCCGAAGCACACGCATTATCTGACATCTCTTATATATATATGTATATATGTACAAAAATTACATCATTTAGCAAGGAGTAAGTCAGGATGTAATTTTTTCAATGAAAAAAGCTCGCAGCATTAGGAAAAAAGAATAAAAAAATGAGAAAGAAAAACACAAATTAATGGCTCAAAGTATTGAAATAACCGCAAATAAGCTGCGATATATAGGTAATGTATATGGTATAGATATATGTATAGCTACATTCGCTGGCGCACTTTCCGTTCCCACGTGTAATTAGAAAACGAAGTAAAAGAGATCGCCGCAGCAGCCAGTAGCGGCAGAGTTCTAATTCAGCTGGGTAAAGTTTTTACTGAATCCCGTGTCCGTTGCGGAGGCAAAGATGCGTAAATAAATATTTAAATGAAAGCAACGCGCGCGAGTCAAGCAGAACAAGACTTCCGCCACCCACTGCGGTTTGCATTCTTAACGTTGTTATACTCCTATATAAATAATACGTCTATACCTATATACATATATTAGATTTTATATTACCCAACTCGTTACCAACTTCGTTAGGTCGATAAGAATTTACACTTTTTTTTTTACTAAAATTGTAATAATAAAAATGAAAATAAAAATTGGACAATTCTTTGTGCGAATCATATATATACACGTGTGTGTGTGTGTGTGCAGATATAACCGCGAGTATAATAAATCCTGAGGTATTACTTTTAAACAAATAAATGTACAGAGCGAGACCATGAGGGAATCCATGAAGGAGCCTCTCTCGAAACTAAACGAGGTAAGACAAAAAGAGGTAAGACGCAGAGAAGATAAGGGAACGAAAGGACGAAGGAATGAGATGGAAGGAAGAGAGTAGAAGAAGAAGAAGAAGAAGAAGAACACTGCTGCGAAGAGACTCCTGCTCCAGGTATATAAGATCTTTACGAAGGGATCTCTATACCCAACATCCAACTCGGAGTTCATGTTCTGCTCGCGAGGTCACTGGGCAGCCCGCCCGACAACAAATCATGGCTAATGATCTACCCGTGCTTTACCTTACCTTACCTTACCTTACCTCACCTTACCTTACCTTACCTTACCACCTCGCACTATGTGCGATACTCTTAATTAATCTAGAGCAAAGGCATTTCAAAAATTTTATAGATTCCAGAACTGCGAAGAGAAAAGAAATTTGAAAAATACTCGACGGGTGATCCAGACTGATATTGTATCAAACGATGATCAGAGTAAAGTAATAATAACATCGGGTTGAAGTTTCGAATTTTATAGATAATTCCGATTCACAGTTTTCGGAAAGGATATTTTCCCGATAGTTTATAACCGATTAAAAAAAAAAAATTTGATATGAAAAACACCGGAGGTTAAGAATTCAGATATAAGTATTGTCGAATCAATTATCTTGAGTTGCACTTCTTCAAAAAAATAAATAAAAGTTTCAAAATTTTATCAATTATTTACGACATCATAAAGTTTTCGATTAAAGTAGATAAGATCGGTTTTCGTAAAGAGGGTCTCGGGTCCAATGGGCTATTTTTTTGTCTTTACATTTTTGAGAAATAACCCGAGAAATTTTTGGATTTTACTCCGACCTTTCGGATCTTTAACGCTTTCGAATATTATAATTATTTAATTATGTATGAATCGTTTAGCAGATGTGAATTGTTCGATGTAAAAATGTGAATGTCTAAGAAATCTTATATTACTTAAGCAGTTTCAGAAATAAACGATTCGTGGCAGTTTACACGCGTCACTGTTATAATAGTTTGAGAAAGTGGGGATCAAAGTGGTTCACAGTTATCCATGTATTAGTATATAGGATCTCGGAGCTCCAAAGTTGAGAGGGTTTCGAATGAGATGGGATTTATTTTATAGGATATAAGAGAGTAATAAGAGACACTTTAATGCGTGTTAATGTTTAGCGAGTTCGTAACGCTATCAAAGTATAAACAGGCTCTTGGAAGGTCGTATACGATTATATTTTTATTTTTACTAAAACCGTGCAGAGTTTATTCTTAGCCTCCGGAACATTCTAATCCTCAGTAAATTTTCAGTTCAGACAAGATAGCGCGTATTTAATGAAACCAGATTCCACGGATTTTAACGCCTAATTTCATGACGCTGTTAAACGACGAGTAAAGCCAACCGTCAAGGATTCAAGGTTGACAATTATTGGCTTACCTCGGCTCCCAATATCGGACAGATTTTTTTTTTTTTGAGTTCGAGGACCGATTTCGACTAGATTATCAAATCAGAAATCGAAATGTCCTCGCGGAATGGGGGACTAATCGTTCGTTATCAGCATCGTAATAAACCTCGATCAACGTACGGGGATAGACGTAATCCGGCGTCGATAAGGAGGTGCATAACCCCGTGGATCTTCAGAATTCACGAGTGTACCGCACCGCGAATAAACGTTTCTCAGGATCCTGATCAAGAATCAGGATCAGGCATGCGGAACCGCACACCATCGAGCTCTGCCTCTTTTGTATACGCACGTGCGTACGTATAGCCGGTTTTTCGCACATCGACATAGCTGCAGGCGGATGATATATCGGATGATGACTTATACGTTGATCGTTTCATTTATCCATATATCGTATTGTGTAAAGCGGTAATACGGAGTGTCGTTTTTCTCCTTTTTCGATCATTTTCTTCCACATACAAAGAGAGAAGAAAATCAACTGGAAAGGAATAAGAACGCACGATTTTGGTAGGTCGGCGTGAATTTCGCACTTGGAAATAAAAAATCAAACGTGTGAAGAAGAAGAGGATGAAATTCCACGAGTTAGGGGCTTAAACTTGGAGTTAAAATTGAAGGAACAAAGTTGCAGACTAAAAGTGGATACCTACGGCGAGAGAATCGCGTCGGCGGAGTCTGTCACGTTTCACATTGCACGCACCGAGAAGACGTACTTTTCTTTATTTTTTTTTTATTCTTATTTTTTTTTTTTTGCTCCCCCTTTTTTGTCCGTTTTTCTCTTCTTCATCCTCTTCTGTTTTCATTTATTTATTTCTTATTTTCGTTGCCTCGAGAGGAGAACCGAGAGATAAAGATAAAGAGTAAAATAAGAACCGAGGTAGGAAGAGGAGGGGAATAGACGTTCGAGACCAGTCCACTGAAGTCCCTCGTGATCACGGTGCGATTCTCCATTCGGTTTACCCTCTTCGGGTCCCAGACCCAGGCGATGCCCTACGATCATCCTGGATGACTCTGGTCTGGGACGTGACGTGACGTCATTATGCTCACTGCCAATGGAGAGAGGTACTCCCAAGGGAGTTAACTATACGAGGCTCAATAACGCGTACTCCTCTCCACAGTTCTCGCTACCTCTTCTACTACTTCTTACGTTTTTTTTTTTCCTTTTTTCGGAAGGAGTACATAGCGGCGAAGACTCCGATGTACATCTATCCACCTACGCCTTTTCCTTTCACCAGATCCACTCTTCTCAAACGTTTTCCCTCCTCATTTAGCCATACACTTTTTTTCACACTTCTTAATGAAGTGATCGAGCGAAGGAGGTGATGCAAGGCAGGAAATCACTTCATGTGTGATCATGTGTGATGATCTGAGACGACTCTGGATTAAAAATCGCAAAACCCAGTTTTTTTTTATCGTAAAACTTTCAACCTTCATAGAATATCCGTCAATTCTGTATCACTGAACGTTTATATTGCGAGGATGAGGGGTCGGCCGACTGGAACATTTCAAAGAGCGAAAAACAGTGCTGAAGGAATGTCGGTTTTCCATATCCTGCGGAGAAGGTATCTAACAGACTAAAATCACTTTTATATGGTCTAACAAACATCGCAAGATATTCATTCGATTATTCCAAAGCCGGATTTGCACCAGCCTCATAATAAAGATATTTTTTTTAATTTTTACGTAAACGTATGAGCCAATGAAGAAAAAGTAAATCTCAGATGACGTGATCTGATATCTAATTTAAAGTGGCAATTCGTCTAATGGCTGCGAATAATTTTTCTGCGAGACGTACATTACAGCTGAGATTCTAAATCATCGTTAGATCTGATTGGTGAACAGTGAAAATGATAATCGTGCTATGATTCGTGAATTTCTGTTCTTCCCATAGTTTTATACGGCGGTGGGAGTAGGTATAATAATTAATAGAATCCTATTGATCTACGAACTGGGTTAATTCTCACGTTTCATTTGTTTGATTAAAAATGCGTGATGTATTAATTTCAACGAACGCGGCTTTATGGAATGTGTAATTTAATATGGTATTATTCATCCCCATTTCGAGGCTATAAATTCATTTATTGTATCGCCAATTTTCGATTATTAAATTCATTTTGCCAAGCATTTATATCCCGCTATCAGCAGCCGTAACAACCTACAGCTTGCGATTTGTTCCGATCGTATCAATAGTTCGTTCTACACATGTAGGTGGAGTATAGTACACGTTATCATAACTATTCTATGTACTGATAAAATAATTATAATCATTAAACATTCATTTTAATCCCGATCAATTCCTGCTGCCCTGCCTAAACAATTATCTGACTTGAAATAACGCTGCAAATCAAACTGTTGCAAATCTAAGGTCCTGCATGGTTGAACTCGGCCGATTCTTGGACATTGGTCTTCGGGGCCGTTTCGTTAGTAGATATAATACATAGGTACAGAGGTATAGTATGATACAAGCTTTTGCCACATTTGCCAGGAGTTTGACGAGGCGCACTGAGGCGGCAAGGACGCTTCAAGGAGACACGAGTTCCTGGACGAAGTAGCATTCAACCATCGACTCTGTCTCGCCATAATCAATGCCATTTTATTAAACACTTTGAAACTCTGCCATATATAGTTTAAACGTTTTTTATACTTTTTTGTGACTTTAAAAAAAAAAAAAAAAAAAAACCAAGTTGCGCTCCGCTCGGTCCTCATCTTTTTCTTATGCCTTTACTATGTCCTAACGTCTGCGAATGTGACAATCTCTGACTTAAAACGTTTCCTAATATATCCGCAGAATAAACCGCGTAGATTTTTTGCCCAACTAATACGGCCATTGATCATCGATCATTTTTCTTATAAACTCGACCCAGATCCTTTCGACTTTGAATTCTGGTTAAATTTCAAACGCGCTTCATTTATGTATGCACAATGAAACTAATTCATGTCTATAAAATTTGCAAATCATGATAATTGAATTAGGATTCGTCGACTTCCGCCCTGAAAATTTGTTTGGGGTTTTTTTTCATCCCTTCTTTTTTTTTTCACATATATACTTAATATAGGTATAGACATACGTTCCTGCTTAGCGTAACGTTGGAGTTAGATCCTTTGCGGTAACGAGGTGATTAATAACGTTAAATCAATTTGACGGATAACTAACGACGTTCGATTGTGGAGGAAACGAAGCGAGAAATTCACGGTAACGAAAAGACACGACTACCGCACGTAAATTAGGAGTGACTAAATGAGAAAAAATAAAAATAAAAAAGATAAAAGATTAACAAATTGATTGAAAAATATTCTCGATTCTAGGTATACATATTATACCTTAGAAATCTTAGAAATTTTTCTCCTATAACTTGGAGGAATAAATTACTCGGAAATTTAAGACTATAAGATGCTTTATGCAGCTATGCAGAAATTTTTTATTTTTCTTTCGAGATCATTGAACCGCACATATATATAGGTGAACTGCAGGTAGGGAATATCCGATCGTTTAAATAAAGGGGATTGATAAACCGGCAAAAGCTAGACTGAAAATTCTCACATTTTTATTTCCCGCTCCTCATTTACCTCGTTGAAGGTATAATAGATTTTCGATTTTATCGAATTAAGCTTGGAGAATTTTGTACATATTTTTTACATGTATATGCGAATAGTTTCAGAACACCGGAATCCACTTTATTTATTCCCGTATCAGAAGGAAACAAAAAAAAAAAAACTTGTTACGCCTGCTGTAATCTGTTTCAAATATACATGTATACGAGGCAACAATTTTTTTTTGCCAAAAAAATATTCGGCCCCCATTTTAAAACGCCAATTATATTCGCGAATTACCATTCCAAGTTGAGGGGATAAACTCTCTTTTTTTTTCTTGCAAACGAAACGAAACGAAACGAAATTATTTAGTCAGATGGTTTAAGATTTTTGGAAAAAATATGAATTCGCCTATTTTATTGCATTAATTATCCGTTCTTCTCATACTGCGAAATTCAGTTTTACCACACCACGATGTGGCTCGAAGCTTTGAAATCACGATGCGTATAAAACTGATTTGAATATATCTTATAAATAAATAATGCAGTAACGGGTCCAGCTACGCGAGACTAGATAGGTGTTAACCACCCAGCTTCTTTTTTCTTTTTTTTTTTTTTTTTTTTACCAAGCAGGCTAAATCGGTGTTAGAAAGTCTGTTTGGTTCGTTGGTTGACTTGAGGCCTGCCTGCCTGCCTGCGGGATTCCCAAATCTCAAGGCTAAGAGCTCATTCTGCTCTATTAGCACCGGACACTGACAAGGATTTACCAAACGAAGAAACTAACGGGTATTTGGATCATTCTTAACTCCAGGACATGGAGTTACACAATTTGTATAAAAAAATGTTCAGCTCGATGTGTACATAAAAAAAAAAAAAAAAAAAAAAAACGAGCGAGAGAGAGAGGGGGGAGGGGAGTGAAAAAAAAAGTCAATTTCTTGACTTTCTCACGGGACTGCAGAGTACGTCCTGGAATCGTCGAGGTGGATTTTTAATATTGAAAAGAATCTTGTTTCCTGTAACAAGACGGTGACAAATTACTCGATAACGTTCGCTGCAGAACCATAGAACTTCTTAAACTGGTAAAAAGTGTATATCGTTTGTTGGTTACTTTTGAAGGTATTTCCGCATAATTAAGGTCACAGTCTCGTCTCTCCGCGTTGGATAAGCCCCAAATTTCTTATACAAAAATTAGTTTCTTCTAAGCTTGACTCTGTCACGTATTTTCTGATCTGGAAATTACGTTTCGTGATCATTGTCGCCCGATTCCTCAAACCGTTAGTAATTAGATTAGGTGATTCTTCGTGTACAGGTAAAAATTATTCATGCCAAAAGCTGTACAGGTATACGCAACATCTCTCTCATACCCATGAAAAATCATTATTAATAATTTTACAAAATTAATTAGCTTAAGTAGATTTAGGAAATTATTCATTTCTAAATTCGGCTATATATGTATATTGATTGATCGGAAAAACTATTTTTTTATTTTCTTTTTTTTTATTGGTTCAAAAAATCCTTCTTAATACAATTATATGCGTGTATATTGGTACGTAGTAGATTTACGGTATGATTAACGGGTTTAGAGCTGTTTTTCTTCGAGTTAATAACGATCGTCTTCGACACACTTCATCTTATTAACGGCGTATGTGTAGGTACACCAGAGTGTACGAAGGAAGGAAGTTGTAAAATACATCCGTACAGTTAACTACACCACATCCAAGGCCGCCGCTATAAAGGGTTTCCGGAATATTTTTTATATTATATTTAAACGTCATTGAACTTGTCTTAGACACAATATTATCCGTTAATAAAATTTTCATCTGACCGAATGGAAAGATAAATGAATAAAGTGTTCATTTTTATTCGTGATTATCCTTGATCCTTGATTGGTTTTATCCAATATCGTATTAACGTGAATTATGCAATACTGTAGCGAGAAATTTCATTGTCATTATCAGCGATATGAGAAACGCTTGTTGTAACGAGGAGGAAGTATCCTACACTCTGTCTATCCACGGCGAAACATATTGTAAATATGTAAATACAGACTAGGTACAACAGTGATAGGTATGTACTGTAAACTGGCGAGGTAATTAGTGAAATAAAAAATTTTTCGAAGTAATTAATTCCAACAGCTCGATTGCGTTATACACGAAAGAACCTTGGTTTATACCGGTGCTATCATGCACGCGGGCATTCGGGCGTAGCGAAAAACCGTGACAAGAAATCGACTGACTCGAAGAACTACTCTAAAACTGATTAAAAGCATAATCCTATCTCTCTCTGTTCTTTACGCTCCAAGTTAGGTGCGATTCCACCTGAGGCACGGTGAAGTTCTTCTATATGTTCATTTATCTACGTGTATAGCAATCATAGAAAACGAATCTGTCCTTACATACGAAAAGTTCACTTTTATCACACCCGCGGCGCTGGGTGTCACCAAGCTGCCATCTTGAATTTGGTTCCTGAAATATGGGGACTCATCCCTATCGTCTTCCAACTCTTACGGCTTTGCTATTCACTCGAATTAATCGAATTTTTACGCTATAGTTTCCTCATTTATTATAGAATCCAGGAAAACTTTATTCGGCGTAAATCAAAGTAAAAAAGCGATGATAATTGCAGTTCGACTGTGGGCCGTGGTCGAATTTTGGTCGCTGATTTTAAAACGATTTGTACATACCTATATATTTATAATTGGAATAAAAATCATTCGGAAATAAATTACGAGTCAGTTTTCAGTCTCGTATTACATTACATATTATATTGCTGAATTTTCCCCTGTCAATCTGCGCCATTGCAATAGGTTTGGACGAATCGTGAGTCAGCCACCTTCGCGCTTGGAAAACCGATTGCATTAAGTTGCAGCAGCCGCAGAACCACTATCGTGTCTAATAGCGCGCAGATCTTCGCGCGATTTTAAATTACCTCACTTTTAATACCCGTGGTATTGCATGTTTCGCAAATATATACGATTCGCGCGCGATGCGGAGGATCCGCAGCCGATTCATTTCACTTCTCTGATGCACCGATTATTCTACGCGTACCCACTTCGTATACCTATTTATTCATTTTGATTACATAATTATTCTTCAAATATTCCCGCATGACTATACGCACGATTCATCGTCATCGCGATTACAATTTTACCTTTTTTCTTATACAATGGTGTGTAAACTGTAGTAAGAAGGCCCAGGTGCAGCAGTAGCAAAAACTACTTATTATTTCAAGCTAAAAATCCGAAGACACGGTTAACACCGTAACTACGGGGAAAAATCGATAATTAGAACTATTATATTATGGAATATTTGCCGTGGACCATCGATTACTCTCCACGCGCTTAAAATACGCCTTCAGGCTCAAAGTACTAATTATTATTTTTACACAGAGGCAAAACTCTCGGGTCTGTTGCAGTTGCTATATCATTTATTCAAGAGGTTAAGGTCTCAGTCTGGAAATCTTCAAGGCCGGTGATATTTATCAATGCGATAAATAAAATGATTCATAATGAAATAAGCCTAGGTATAATTGATCATAAAATTCGCTGCAAATATACATGATGTGTATATAAGCTGGTTAAATTTCATCTTTATTATTCGTCCAGGTATTATATATTCCTAAATCCATAATGCGTGACCGTAAACTAATTGTGACATATAATTTCTACTAGTTTCTAAAGAAAATTTTCTCGCCTAAAGGTCGTTGACTGTCAAATCGACACGGTAGTCGACTGCCTTGTATCGTTATTCTTGCAAAACATTAATTAGCTCCTAATATTCGGGTTGAAAAATGATTCATTTGTTTCTTTGCGCCAGTATGGAAAGCGAGGATTTTTCGGTCACATTTTTATACCGTAAGGAAAATCGCGCTTCTCCAGTCTCAAGTCTCCAGCCTTTAGGACGCATATATCCAACGTTTGTGGCTCTGGCGCCCCGGCCACGACGCTGTCCAGGTCACGGCTCGGATGCCCCGTAGTGGGGACTCCCCGCGTCCTAACAGAACCGGTGACCTATGACACCCACGCTATAAACAATCCCCTGCTGCAGAAACCGGGAACCGAGTACCGAAGGTGCATCAAGTCAAGTTGAGAACCAACGCTACACCGGCATTTCTTGCTCACATTTCTCTCTCTCACTCTCTCTTTCTCTCTTGCTTTTGCTCTTTATCTATCTTCCTTGCTCTTTCGCGATGCCGAGGGTCAAACCGTGGCATTTACGGCAAGACTATCGCCGCACGCAACGCCCCCTTCCAACGATCTCAGACTTCTCAGCTGCCACTCTGTCAGATTTTCAAAGATTCCAATATTCGGAGTGATGAGAAAAAACGAAAAAGTGCAATAGATCGGTTGGAAGAAAAAGTTGGAAAATTTGAAAAAAAATAAAATAAGAAACATAAAATTGCTTCGTTTTTCTTCTTTTTATACAAAAGGCGTGAAACCAAATGATCAGGAAATCAAACTCGTCAGCAATCGCCAATTTTACTGCGTTCTCGTCGCTGCGGTGTCTCAAATAAGTAAGAAATTTGACCAATGAATAATCCGAATCGTTACTATATTCCCTAAGTTTTTGAGGATGAATTGAGACGTGGGAAACGCTTTTTTTCCCTCCTCAAATACAATTTATTGAATAGATTACGTCCACTGGACACTTTCGTTGGAAACGAACTACATATGCATACACGTGTATGAATGCGAATCGGCGGTTGTGTACATATGTGCAAAAAGACAGCAACAGATATACACAAAAGGCACAATAAACATTCCTTAGCAATTGTTCGCTTCCTTAGGTATACGTATTCGTATATGTATATATAGATAGCTGTTTCCTCGCTCTTTGATTTCATGAATCGCGGTAACACGAGTCGATTTGCATCGTTGTGTAAAACTCACCTGTCCATATCAGGTGTAAAGCGGACAAACCTCTGTTCGTAATTACAATCATTCTGCTTAGCTAATATATTCTATCAAATTACGAGCATAAATCCGGATACAGATTATTATTTTTATTTTCTTTTTCTTTTTCTGATATGTTGCGCAGTTTTCTGTTTCCAGTTTTCTAAGGTCACACGTGACTAATTAAGGCAAACTTTGATAATCACTATTAACTAGCCGGCCGTTTGTCCCACACTGCATATATTTCAGGCAGTAAAAAAAAATAAAAAAATAAGAGAAAGGTAAAAGAGGAAGCGGATTTTTAACATAAAATGCAATAATCATCGTTGAAAATTAACTCGCGTATCCATAAATCATCCCGCATACAAGTTTATACAAAGACTGTAGAACAGACTGTAGTTAGCGCCGTACGTACTCCTCCGTTCTCCATTCTCTCTTCTCAGTTATTCGAGATAAAGCCTCCCGCATATGGTACCCACCGATACGTTGTTTCATCATGTAACCTGCGTAGTATAGTGCGTGTGTATCCCGGGGGTCAGAAACGTGGAGGGAAACTGACTGGTCCTGGACGGATTCTTGGAAGCTGTATGCGATTTATACCATCGGTGGGTAGCTGATGCATGACCATGCATTAGGGTAGGGTCCTTAATTCGGTCACATTCGAATTTCAGTGCTTTCGGGTTAGTTTTTAATTCTTATATAACATTATCGGTTCGGGTAGCCTCGAATAATTATATCGTTGAAAATCTGTCGAATTTTAATGAAATACTTACTACTACAGGTAAGGAGTGTACCAAGTTTGAAATTAGGGATCCCCCCAATGACCTTAATACCCAAAGTCTCGCTCTTCCCTTCTCTTCCCTCATATAGACGCAGATAAAATCGTAATAAGTTAGACTGCAGATGTACGATCACTTTCAAAAAGGAGATCGAAATTTTCTGGTACATATCGTAATCTTAGCCCTGAATATCGCAGGTAACTCTCTTCTTCTCCGGAAGAATTAAAAAAGAAAGAAGAAAAAGGAGAGAGAGAAAAAAAAAACTGAGGTGCAAGACCGACACGACGACGGAGGCGGAGGCGGTGGCGGAGGTTGTGGTGGGGGCAGAAGAGAGGACGGCGAGCAATCTCGCGGTAATCTAATTTCAGCGTGCGGAGGGTTCCAGGAACGCGGCGTGACATTAGCGAGCCATCCTACTCCTCTTCTCCTCGGTACTGCTTCCTTACGTCCGCCTCCGCAAAGAGAACTCCACAGAGTGCATGAGCGTTACTATATACGCTACTAGCTGCTAGCTCTAGCTCTAGCTACTAGCTAGCTGCTACCTACCTAGCGTCCGAAGCCTATGTCCTATGCTAGGGGAGATTCGTCCTGCGGTGAAAAACGGCAAGCTAACTCTTGATCTGAATAAATTACTGTATAATATATAGGAAGAGATACAGCTTTGGTTTTCTCCGCGTTTACTTCCTTGGACAATGCTGCGCATATATACCTTCTATATATCCGAGACAAACGTTAAACTCTGTACTTTTTATCGTACTAACTATTATAGATCAAGGATATTATCATACCTCGGAACCCTAGCCGAGTTAAATAAAAACGAAAATTTTCTCATCAACTGTGACATTATTAAAATTCTTGAAAAAATTCCGAGGAGAGAAAAGTTGGAATCAGCTGGTTTTTAGAATTAAAGACTATTTTTCATACGAATCAAAACGTGATTGAAGGAGGCTTAAGGAATCGTGCTAACAGCTAAATGATTCTGACTGTTATTCAAAATTCTCTACGTGGGATTAGAGATGGAGAAAAAAATGTAAAAAAGATAAAGGAAATTTAAAATATTTAAGAATCGAGTCCTGGAATTCCATACTCCGATCGTGTACCTTTTCAGGTTTCAATTCCGGGATTCGGAGGTCAAAAGAACCCGGGATAGGTCCTCCGGGGAGGTACAGGAGGAGTATCACCGGGACGGTGAAGGGAAGAGAGTCGGGTATGGTACGCGTCTCTACAGTCTCTCGCGTGACCCGTGAACTCTTGGACGTAACGAGATCTGTGCCTCTTACAGCCTCCCTCGTACTTCGGTCCATAAGTACGCTTGCTGCCTCTGGCCTCAATAAATTACCGCTTCTATTCCCTTCCCGCGTACTTCACGGTTACGTTCGCGTTCTCACAGGACCTACGTGCGTCTTTATTCCGTCTCTCTTTATCCTACTCGGATACATACATATACTAAGCATATACATATACATATAAAAGAGGTGAATTTCATTTCATTTCCTTTCCCTCCTTGTAAAGAAATGACCAAATTGTGGTATTTCATCATGGTTAAAATGTAAAGCCGTTCATATACGCTGCTACATTTGTACATGTATATGTATGTATAGGGTAAATCGGTCGGAACATATCGAAGATGTAGAAAATATTCCCATTGTTTACCATTCGGTTATTCTCGTTCGAGATTAAGATGCCGATATATATAGGAAAAAGAAGGGAGTTTAAAAGCGAGAAAGAGATGGTGATATGTGATGGAAAGAAACTGATAAAGCGATACAGAGAGAGAAATAAGGAAAGATATTGAGGCGAGTAAAGAGAGAAATAAAGAAAAAAAAAATTGTAACTTCGTGTAATCCTCTCCTGTATATAATACCCCATACATATATAAGTCTATACGTGTATCTACACACATTGAAAAATAACGTATCTACACGTACCTACGACCGTGGCCTGCGTATGCTAATGAGGAGGACCTTCCGTTCCTCCAGGGCGCTCGTGCCCCGTACCCTGGACCCCGTACCCCGTATAACACGCGTTCCTGACCCTACGCCGTCACGACTTTCGAACAATGGCGTCGATATACATGTCTCATTTATATACGTGCCTCCCTTTACCCCTCGAACCCTCAACCCTATATACACCTACGAATGCGCGTTGGTGAAAAACTGAGCTCTTGAATCCGCTTCGAAATCCGAGGCATAGATATTCCTGGATCTATTTCTCAGCTTTCATATTGTACTTTGGAGAATTAAGAACATGACAAAAACTGGTAAAATTAATCGGCAGAAATTTAACGTGACGAAAATATTCCAACTTATATCTCTTCGTCGACGATTGTGGAGAGGGCTGGTATAAGTGACGGTATACCCTTAAACTGTTGATGCCTCTGAACGACCCTTGGAGTTTAACAGATTACCGCGCCCTTACGGGAGCCAGTCACTTGACGAGACCTTACCGTATGGCTCGTGTAAAAGAGGGATGGTAGGATACAGCTGGGAGTTTACCGTAACAGACCTACCCTAACAAAGGGGGAGCGTCGACCCCTTTGAATCGTAAACCCCAAACTCGTCCTATCGCCCCCAACCAGACATCCCGGACCTACCCCACTCGTCTGGTGGTGAGTGGCGGCCTGGAGCGGAGGGCGCGTCGACCCTAACGTTTACGTTTATCCCTCGTGGCACAGAGACACAGTTTTCATCATCCATTAGAAGGATTTATGTACTGATGAAAGAAGGAAAAAAAAAAACGGATGAGGGAAGAAAAAATGTATTTTCTAACAAATTTCATTCTGATGAAGTATAATTGATGAAACCTAGTATATAATATGTGGCATACGTTATGCGGTATGTGGTTTAGCACCAGACACAGGAAAGTCGGAAGCACAAGTAAACTTGAGACGTTGGCCAGCACAAGATGCAATATCGTATGTTCACGGATTAATTAGAAGCGATAAGCTCTCGAGGGTATGAGGAACTGTGACCAAGGGTAGTTGTTCGAGGGTGCAGGAACCGCTATCTACGAGCCACAGAAATTCAAGCCTTGAATTCTCGCCTGCATAATCTTGCGATTACGATGTCGTGTAGCTACTGAATGCATGCAGGTATCTTGGCGCGTAGATACCTATGTCCGTACCTTCTGAGGCCGGACAACGTTAAGCTATAAAATTTTTGCCGAGGATAAAGTATCTAATCTGATATAATCTAATCTGGAAAAACACACGCGTGCGTAAAGATGTAATGAAAAAACGAATGAGATAAAAACCACCCCTAGACAGGGTGTTCATTTCTGTGATATGCGGTTTGAAGTTGACGCTCCTTCCCGTACCCACATCGAATTTAATGTCTGCATATATGCTGTTGAAGAAAATCGTGAATTCAGCAAAAATATTTTACCCCACAACGAAGAATATATGTCCATATGAGAGTAAATTGAACTAGTAGGTATAAAGTTTATTGACATCGGGTAAAAATTTTTACCATCAAAACGATATGAGGAAAGAGAACAGTAGACGGCAGCTGGCGCGTAATATTTCCAAACTCTTCTGCGGTTGGTGTTGTAAAATCGAATACGAGTCTTCGAGAGATCATTTCCACGTTCGGATCATCTTGTTCGTTACATTTCTTCGACGTTTACTTAATCAGCGAATTTATTCGTTGTTTTAATGGAATGACGTGATTATGATATCGTGATTCTCTGCGGCTTATTGAATATTCTGTTAAACATTCGTCAGTCCTAACCGCGGCTTAAACCCTCGAATGCAACCAACCTGACGCTACCATCTTGACCCATACTATCTACTCTCTACTAGGTGGGCTCTTGTCGTTTCATCCCCTGCTATCCTCTTCTGTTCTCTTGCCTCTACTCCGGTTGTGCGACGGATTTTGCGCACGTAACTGACGTAACACCTCCGGGTCTCTGAAAAGCTACTTTGACTTCTATTTCGCTAAAGGCTATCTAGGTATGAAGATGCGTCCACGATGAGCCAATACGCTCTTAGCTAGAAATCCTTTGAGGAACTTGACGTCGTCTACATACCAACACCAACTTTACTATCCATACGTAGATGTACATATAGTATACTAGGCGCATAGACGCTGCAGGTACAAGAATTTCTCTCTTTAAATCGGTGCGCTTCCTACCGTTGATTAGATTTTCTTTTAATCAGCGCTGCGCTGCGCTATATGAAATGTAGCTGTAAGGTAATGAATTCTTTTTTTCTTTTCTTTTAATTTTTTCTTTTTTTTTTCCAATTAGTTGCATAAATAATTGTTAGGGACCCAAGTGCACCGGAGTTCAGACGATTTTGAATTTCCAGAAACGTTTGAGTTCATAATATGAAAACTCCGGAAGTCCAGACCCCCGGATGCACAAAAATCCAAAAATTTCAGTCTATTTCTCAGTAAGTGAAGACAAAAGATGTTGCCTACTTCAATCGATAACTTCGATTATGTCATAAATAATTGATAAAATAAACTTCTTAAAAACTTTGAGTCGGTGTTATATTCAAATTCGAAACTGCAACCCGGCCCCAGCGCACCTAGTCTTTTCTGCATCGAATTCTACTCGAGCATAAATTCACAAAAATCGAGGTCTCACCAATATCCTTTGAAAATGTCAAACAACAGGATTGTTTGTGAGTAAAATTTCTCCCTATCTACTTGACGTATGATGTTAACCATTTAAAGTTTACCAGGAAGAATCTTGTATCTCATACTTGTTGCAGTAAAATTTACTGACTATTTAGACGTTTTGCATGTATTACAGTCTCCATGCAGCCACCTCGGTTATATGCATATATGTATATATCAGAGAAACTTTGTTTCGCGTATACATACGTAGGTACATGAATGCACGCGCGTTATAGAAGGTGAAGTGAAAGTAGCAGCATCACCTGCCTGAGCAAAGTTCTAGTATTATAGTATAAAAAAAGAAAAATAAAGGAATAAAGGAGGAACAAAAATGGTCTAAAAAATACGAGAGATGCGCGTGTTCTTCGCTTATCATTTCCCATAGCTAAGCAATATTTGCTTCTTTGTTCTCCCCCGGCAAAACGCCGACTAAAATTCTGTGAAGGGTTTCCTGCGTTAATTGCGAACCAGTTAGCTCATAGAGCTGACTTGCAACATGTGCCAAAATATTTGTACGTGGGATAAATTTGGAAACAAAAAATTACCGATCTGCTTTTACGGCGGCAAAAAAATGTCCGATATCTACACCGATCCCACGATCTCGGGTTACTTGCATTAACCGAAAATCTTGATAAGATTAATCCTCTCTTAGTTTTTTCGGCGCCCTTTTTCTTCCTTGTTTCTTTGGTTTCAGAGGTTCGAAACCTATCGAAAAGATGTCTGAAATTGATACGAATGATTCCTCTAAGTCGAGCTCAAGCTAGATTCAGATCCCACAAATCTTGAGAACCGGGTAAAAAGCTCGAACAAAATTTTGACAACCGAAGCAGTAGTCGGAGTTGTAGTTCGGATGAACTTTTCCAATCGTGAAAAATATGAAAAAAAAAAAAACAAACTAAACGGGTATCTGTGTTCTTCAACAAACTTAAACGTTTTTCAATGCATCTAGTATCCATAGCTCACTTCTTCATGTCTCCGCAAAAACTGTTTACCTCATTTATCTAAATTCGCAACTAAAAATGACGGAATAGTATTTAGCTCCAACTTTCGACTAAACGCTATCTCTACGTTCCTTTCGACAATTTTTCATCCCGAAGTACTTCCAAGGACTTTTCCTCCCCGAGATATACTCGTATATATATTCCATTCCATAATGTAACGAACAGTTTTCTTTTCCCTTGCGTCTCTTGATCGGTAGTTAGGTACGTCAGCCACCGATGTCCTCAGTTTGCTGTTCCTGTTCCTGTTCCTTCCTCCTTCCTCCTTTCTGAGTTCTTCCCCCTTTTCAAAGTGCAGCGGTTTTTCCACAAGAAAGTGAGAAATGGGGTCTTTGGTGTGTAAACCCTGTTACTGATGGAGGCCATTCCGGTCCGTATAAGGCGTAGCTTTACCTCACCGTCCAAGGGGTTTTAAGGACTTAGACCGACATTAGCGTCCTGGTGGTTGGGGACGTTGGGATGCACCGGGTAAGGAAGGACCTCGATGGGTTTCACCGACGGGGATTTTCTGGGGTGACGGGGGGGGGGGGGGGGGGGGGGGTATGGAGGATAGGATAGGATAGGGTAGGGTAGGGATGGATGTGCGGCGATTTGGTTTCCAATCATGGGACGTTGGGTGGTGGTAGCGCTATCGAGCGCCAGGTCGTCTCTTCCTGGGACCCCGCCGCTACCGCTGCTATAGCCTCCTTTACTTCCCGGTGGTGCAAACCAACCCATCCTCTCATCCTCCCAAAGTCTTCTCTCTCCTTCGCCTGCTGCACCTCCGCGTCTCAACCTCTCCTCTTTTCCCCCGCACCACCTATCCACAATCCTCAACCCTCAACCCTCAACTCTCAACCCTCAACCCTCGGGCTCGCCCATCGCCACTACCCACCCTGGCTCCCACGCACACATTTACACATCCAAAGAGAGGCACAACACACACGTCTATATACCAGAGTCGTCCCCGTCGACGTCGTCGTCCGTATTTTCCACCGCTGCAGGAGTACCCAACCAGGATTTTCCGGACTAGGATAATCCGCGTAATTTTTACCCTGTATTAAAGATCTTTCAATTTTTAATCACCAAAGCGATGAACCTTTTTCAAAACATTAACAGCTTCCTGATGAATAACAAGATCGCAATAATTCCGACATGAGAAATTGGGCAGTGACATTTTTTTCCCAAAAAAAAATATATGAAATTTGCTTCCGAATTAAGTATCCAGCGTAAATTATGGTCACGAAAATTATACCCTTCGATAATATTTCATCCCCTACTTCAATCATCTGAGATAAGTGATAAAATGTTGGCAATGTGCGTGCGGGTTGAGCACCCGTTTGATGCCCTACATAGCTGGAGCGGTTGGCGGCCCCAGGGGGTGGTTTGGACGAGGGGTTGGTTGGGGCTCTTTGGGGCTCTGAAAATGCAGCGTAATTTGTCTTTGTCTGGCGGGGGCGAGTGCGCCGTAAGGGTGAGATGGGGGATGGAGATGGGGGTCGGGTAGGTAGGTAGTAGGTAGGTAGGTAGGTAGGTAGGTAGGTAGGTAGGTGGATGAGGGTGGATGGGTGGGTGGGTATTCCGTGCTTGACCTGACCGGGATCGATGCGTTCGTCTGCCACAACGCCGAGACGCCCAGCGTCCTTCCTTCGACGGTAGAGCTGCTCTAACAGTGAGGCCGAGGCCGAGGGCGTCGCGGAGCGACGCGACGCACCACCTAACCTAACCTAACCTAACCTTACCTAACTTCATGTGCAACGCGTGCACTCCTAGCCACCCCTCTCCCATTCTCATTCTCTCTCTTTCTCTCTCTCTCTCTCTCTCTCTCTCCCTCTTTCAGCCCACGAACCGCCCTCACGCAATCGTGGAACCGCACCCCAAATATCGAACCGCTTCTACCCGAATGTTTTTCGGTAACTCCTGCGAGGTACAACGATCCGAGTGCCAATATACCCGGCGTGCAAAAAATTATAAGAGATTGATTTGGTATTCCGTCATTTTTATGTTCCTCTAACTTTCATCATTTTTTTTATTGTAAATAGACAAAAATGGGAATTTGTATGAAATGATGTGCAGAGAGAAGCGGATTTTCGCTATCACGGAATTATCTTCGCTCATATATAATCTCGCACATTACGTAACCGAGGAATTAGCTATGCCCACTTACCCTAGGTGTGATTAATCGCCGTATACCTATATCGCCAGTTTTATATGAAATTAAGAAAAAAACAATATATCATACGAAATAAAAAGATCGTATAAGATAAAGGCGATGGGTAAACCCCTGCATGACACTTTCCAACACCGTAATTGAAGTGCGCTTTCGCAGTTACCAAGTCACGAAGCGCTTTGAGAGTAGAAAATTATGTTTACTCGCGCTTCCGTATATATTATATATATATATATATATATATATGGATGTATAGGTTCGTATCGTAGACGGATATATAATTACCTTTACAAGTATTATTCTACCCGTAGATGTGTAATGAGATGTTGGTATTCCATATCCCATAGAGCTATCTATGTATCTATCTATCTATGTATACTACATATGCGGAATTTGAACAACGCAAGCCGTATGATCCGCGGGGATATTTAACCGCGAATAAATTATCTCACCCATTAACAGATATATATATATACATAAATATCATTATTTATGTACCTTACATGTAGGTAGGTATGCATGGGGTTATGGGAGATAATATTTAGTCGCTGATCCAGCTGTTCTAGGAGATATTTTAATCTAGGCTAATTGTAAATTGTATTCAAGATCCGCGTTGATTGAGTCAAACGCAATCGTAGATACATGAAAGATTAACTCACTAGCTCGTGTCGTACCTGCCTCCTTACCGTTCAAGAATCTTCGAGCTGAGATCATACAACGTGAAATTATTACTAATTAAACATACCGCGATCGACACCAAAAGCTAAACTGACACATAACAGATATTAGGCCTTGAAATTACAAAATTTAGTCGAAAATACCTGTGACTGCGCAGAATGATCTGAAAAATCGATAATTTACGTAAGCGAAGGTCAAAAATCCGGGTAGTAATTATATTTATGGAGTCAAAAATCGCGTTCAATTTCTACTAATAACCAAAGCTGAGAAAATCTGACAACTGTTTATCTCTTAGTCTTATCTCGAACTAAATGGTCCTCGTGGAAAACCCTTCTTTCTCATGGGTGTGCAGGAGGTAATTTCGTTAATCTGTGACGTCTGCCTTGTAGGCGTAGATTTTGAGCTGGTTTTGTACTGTGAGATGTGCGATAAGATGATCTCGGATCTCTCCGTTAGGTACCATACACATACACGTGTTGAGAAAAAAATAAAAGTCGCGTTATAACGACTTACATAGTCGAATAGAACTCGTATATACATTACGATCGCCCGTCTCGGCTGGCACTATGCGTAGCAAGAATTTTCTGTTCTTCTTGGAAGAGGAATCAGCCATCTTTTGCTTCGCTATGCATTTTCGTTGAGACCGAGTTAAAGAAATCATATACCAACGTACTTCTTTGTGAAATGATTTCCGTCCCGTATTTCGATACCGAGTCCATCCAGCTCTGAGATATCAGGAAAATTGGTCGGCTGGAATTTCGGGTTTTCGTATTTAAAAAAGAAAAGGAAATTTCATCGCGTAAAAAAATCCACTGAATTTCTCGTACGCTCGTGTATACGTATACATTCGAAATTGTGTTTTGATGAAATCGCGCTTCCGAATGCTGGTCACGATTCCGTCCAATTAGGAAGTAGAACGGGATGGTGGAATAAATTATCGTAAAAGTATTCAATTTTCTATCCGTACTACGATAAATCTGTTCCTCCACCTGAATTACATATATACCTTATGCTTTGTGCCCGTTACAACGTTAGGACTCGGTTGAAAGTTCCGCTGATAAGTCGTTGAATAATTTCCTACTGCATATACGTACAGGTGCACATAGCCATCGCGTAAGATAGGTATAAGAGGCTGGAGCTAGTTACCTCAAAGAAAATAGCTGCTTATTCGCCGTATACGTTGTATAAATATATATCATTATTATCGGTTTGTAATTTACGATATTTTTCATCGTTTTAACACCGGGAATCACAGCTGTTATCAAAGTCTCCGTGTCTTGAACGACATCAGGTATATGTACGAGATATAGATTTTAGATCCGATACAGGTATAACATAAGGCATAAATAATCATCACCGCACGTTTACCGCTTGTGAAACATGAAAATAACCTGATCGATGAGGGAGCGAGTATCACATATGCCCGTACATCGCGCAGCCATGAATTTGTGAAATAAATAATTCCCATCTGAACATAATTAAATATCGAATTTTCTCGAACTGATCCGTGATCTGAATCCCATTAACAGCGATAGTTAATATTTAATATAAAAATACATCTACTTAACGCCGAGTTTATGACTTATGAATTTTTTAGCCCCATAAGAGTGGAGGGGCAATTAAAATAAATTAGAGGGTAAAAATATGTGCGTCGAACCTCCCATGACAAAGAACAGCTATGTATACTTTCCTACGTGTGAGTTAATGTTACGGTGGGTCGCGCACCCTGACTGTGTTTGTCTGCAGCTTTAAATCCAGGAATATAATATACTAGGATAAGTTCGAATTCGAGAAGAGTAGAAATTCAAAAAAATATAAAGAAAAAAAAAAATTGCGAGTTTAATTCACGTACCTATGTGCGTGTATCGTATTCTGTACCCACCCGTTTCAAGTATATGATAAATTTTCTTAAGATATATACTTTAATTACAATTACCTTGCTAACGACGTTGCGAACTATAAATGGTCTTTACTGCTTCATAATAGCCCTTTTGTTAACGACTTGGTACACGTACACACACACACACACACATATATATAGAATCTAAATACCTAATGATAATAACCAAGTAATAATTTAGCGAACTAGTTAACAAAACTGTAGTCAGTCGTCCTATTCCTATTCTTCGCTATGCACTGTCGGTTCATTTTACTCGTTTCTTATTCCCGAAAGTATTTCAGGTTTACAATAATCTAATTGTAGTTTTTTTTTTTTTTTTTACATTTCGCAAAGAAAAACGAAAAAAATTAGAAAATAGAGATTGAGTATTCTTCTAGCTGACCATACGATATTTTGTAATTAATTTTCTTATTTTTTTTTTTTTTTTCATTTTTTCATTTCACTTTTGGAGTTTCTATAGCCTATGTTCGGGGACTCGGTTAGTTTTAGTGATCTGATGTGTATAAAATGTAAGCTATGGATATAGGGGTAGTTTCTGTTCAGTATTTTTTACACGTATCACTATGCGATGTCCATTACGTAATTTGGTGTGAAATGAATTCTAACGAAAATCCTTTTAGGCGTGTACACCACAGTACGGTCCGGTCTATGTATAACCATATAGTGACCATACCTATATAATCGTAGGTATATTCTTCTATGACCAAACTAGGCGTGAAACACGATCAAATAATTCCTCTAGCCTTAGTTTCAGGAATTTTCTCATCGAACCGTGACGCGAATCAGTCGAAAAAAAAAACCAAAAAAAAAAAAGATTACAAAAAGAATGAAAATCATACCCACCGTATTATTTTATTTCTTTTTTATTTTGAAACTAAATTTTTATTCCAATGGAAATAATTATACGATCTTTTGGCTTTGCCGGATAAAGTCGAAGTCGATCTAATATTTAGGCTAATTCTAATATAACGATGCACAATGTTCTGAATATAAACCGAACGGATCCGTCTTTCCCTATAGACGAACGCGATTTATTGGATCATAAATAGTCATAGTAGTCATCGTTGCTGTATAGAAGCGGAAGAAGTAGGCTATACGTATCCAATTATGGATCGTTTTCGATGAGATAAAGAGAGAGAGAGAGAGAGAGAGAGAGAGAGAGAGAGAGAGAGAGAGAGAGAGAGAGAGAGAGAGAGAGAGAGAGAGAATCGAAAGTGATGTATAAGATATATTATATACCCCGCAAAGCATATCTTGAGGTAAAACTGTTCGTTTATATTATCGAGACAGATTTTTGCGGAATATATTATTTCCGAATCCTCCGAGGCTTTAAGATTTTCCGAATATTCTAAGGATTAGTGAATTTTCCGACGGTATAATTAGGCGCGAAAATCAAATGGTTGGAGTAAAGATATATGCGGCAGATTCATTCATTGCTGCATACTACGTGCGAACGAAAGATGAATATAATGAACGGATAGTGAATTCGCGAGGAGGTTGTCGAACCTGAAGGATCATGGATTCATGGCGATACAGAAACGTTGTAAGAAAAAAAAAAAAAAAAAAAAAATAAGGAAAGAAAAGAGAAAAAATACTCAGGCCTGCAATTAAAGTAATTATTATAAAAGTCATTAATTAACATAAAACTGCTACCTGCACACACACACACACACATTCGTGCAACAGATCAAACCCACTTTCCGTGTCCGACGCATAATGCGTCATATTCATATATTCATATTCATCTGCGTACATAATGAACTTGAAAATTTTCTTCTCACACGAATCCTGGCATCGAGATTGACCTAGACGCTCGAACACCATTATTGACGATTCGAAAATATGTTGACAATTTTGGATTTGATTAACGTACAATCTCTGCTACACGAGGAGCTATTCGCTCATACGTTTTCATTTTTATCAGATTTTCAAATAACTCCAAAGAAAATCTCAAAGCGTTTGTTCGATGGATTTAAGAAAAGGAATTCGAGGAAATTTTTAAGCGCTTGAAATAACTTGTATCACAATTTCGAATGATTTCACCGGGTTTTCGGAAAATCTCAATGCAAGAATTCAGAGATTTTGGAAAATTGTTCGTAAAAAAATATTTCATAAGATTTATAAAAAATCGTTAGAACATTGGGAGGATATGAACCTTCAGAGAATGGAGATCCTCATGATTGAAGACGACCACTCGCATCAAGGTCTTATTTCTCCCTTTTTTTGGGTCCACCGCCGCCGCCGTGCCGTCTTTTTCCCCATATCAAGAAATATTTTAGTATATGAGAACGACTTCAGACTCGTTACTTAGCCGCATTTGTCCGCTTGAAATTCCTAGCTGTTAAACGCATTAGATAAGTACGGACGTACGGTACAGAGAAGATTTATCCATCGGGTGTGTTACATTCAGCTTCGTCACCGATGGAATAATCGCCGGCCTTTATTCTTCGTCTAGGTTTATAAATCGATTGAAGACAATTATAACCGCGGCCGTTCTCATCCTTCAACCGCGTAGTATGGCGACGTATATATCGTGAGCGTGTGGAACAAGTTTTTCTACATTTTTTTCTAAGTATAGTAGCATGTAATTATTCAGAATGGCAACACAGTTGTTGGAAATTTTCTAATCAATTTATCATCGACAGAATGATTTACGAGAACATATAGCCGAGAAGATTCAAACGTTGGACAGATCATTTCCGTTCTGAATAACACCGCTTTCCTTGTTTCTGAAATAAATCCTATACCGGATATATTCCTGTGTTCACCGCCTAAATCTCGTGTATAAAAAGCAGTTTCTAAATTGGGAAATAATCGCGCAGTCATTGTACAGTTTATGACTAATAATCCGTGTATACATATACGTATGTGTATAATGTATGAAGAATAATTCCTTCGCGTGCGTTCCGCAGCTGCAATAACGCGGTATAATAGATTGAAATTGATGAAACACTCAAAGACCGAGAGGCACGCACGATCAAAGAGAATATTGTCGATAATTGTGTTACTCAAGAGTAGAAACCAGAGAGGTAAGAGGTAAGAGGCAGTGGAAATCGTCGAACCAGTGCAGTGCAAAGCGACCTCAAAGATCGACAATATACCGAGGTATGTACGGATACCATCTATCGATTATTGCACGCGTCACTAATCGCTCAAATAAGATATTAATTAAATTCTTGAATTCCGAGAGTTACCGATTATCATTTAAAGGTTTTTTCTTTCTTTCTCCACGCCGTAAGCAGAAAAAAATAAATGAAAATAAAAAATCGAACGACGCTGATCGGAGAAGAAATTGTACTTCGAAACGATCGTATTCGATTAAATTATTACGAGTTTCGCCTTTTTTTTTTCATTTTATTTATTTATTTATTTTTTCCTATTTTCAGGTGTCATAGAACGAGATATACTGTAATTGGTATTTTCAAACGCACCCTGATGCTCATAGTAGCGTAAATACATGACGTGCAGTTAATATAGATGCATCCCGGGACACCAGGAAGCCGTGGCTACGGGTCTGGTCGACCTTCAGAGATTGTAGTCGGCTAGGAAACGTTAATTATTGTCATTGTGTAATGATTACGATCGCGAAATGATCGTTACCACAATTTCGAAACCACTGTGGTAAGCATATACCTGTATATGTGTGATTCCCCTTACGTCGAGTATCCGAATTAAAATTTCATTTTGAAAAACGTACTTTTTTTAATACTCTCCTTGAATCGTTTGAGGAAATTAACTCATGGTTTATTTTTTTCCGCAGCTTTTACACTCGAAGAAGTTAATTTTTTACCACACGGAATAATCTCGGATCTCGGTTGGATCTTCGCATCAATCAGCACGCCATAACAATGTTAACAAACTTATAGAGGTGAAGTTTTGTGCCAAGAAAAGATAATAAAGTAAATAAAATAAAAAATTTATTCGGTTGATAAAATGCATGCCGAGGTATATTCTCATTCTTAAAGTATTCCATAACTTCGCGGGGGAATCTTCACGCGATATTCTTCTCTTATACGATCCCCCGCGTTTCCGTTTCCTGAATTATTATGCGTTTTTAATTAATATAGCCGGATAATATAACCCGAAATTTCTGCGATGTAAGAAAAAGAAAAAAAAAAAAAAAAAATGAAAAAATGAAAAAAATTAAAGAGAAGAAAAGAAGGGAAAATTTAACTGTCTCTGATCTATATAACGGGATTGTCGAGGCTCTAATACCTCGATAAAATCAACCTGCGGCGCAATTAGCGATTGACAGGTAACGCATTAGGTATTATCGGTATAAATGGGTTGCGAGCAAAGCTTCATTTCGGCTTTATACTTCGCTGAAAGGTTCTGGATAAACGGACAAAAGGATATATACAATAATAACGAGAGAAGTCGGAGGGTTACCCTGTGCTGCACCAAGCCGCGTATATACTGCGCACATATACACACATGGATAGAAACGGCTAGGCTATGTTTCCGGAGAACCTTGATGCGTCAAAGAAGTAGCGTAAATTAATTCCAGGTAATAAACCTGTGTTAACAGAATGGATCGCGCTGTGTCAGTACGTATCTGTTCATATCGTATTTCAATACTTATATACGCTGACAAAGAGCACAAGTTTTGTATATCGAAAGTGTGCAGCGGCAGCAGTAGCAGCAGAAATATCAGGAATAGCCAGGAGCCATTGGACGTGACTTTTGAATTTAAAGGTTGAAACGCGAACAAATTTGAATGAAAAAATGTATAAAAAAGAAGAAGAAAAAAACAGGTTAATCAGTTTTTTCAGACAAAATTTTGACGATTACTTCGTTTTATGTGTATACGGAAGTAAAAGCTCGCGAAGTGGAATTAACCGTTCATCCTGCATTCTCCGATCAACCACTGTAGGACTTTCCCGTTCCTACGACGCGACCAATTAACTCGAATCCCATATTCACCGTTCGCGTATCCATACGTGTATACCTAAATAAATGCAACACATGTCGCAGCCAGATTTACGTCCTCGTCTCTTCAGCTGCCTAAAACAAGGCGAATCAACGTTACATTGGAATACCACCACTATTCGTTATTTTTTCGATTCAGGATTTATCGCGATGCTCCCTACCATTTTATTTTCTATTCATTTTCATTTAGTTTTTATTCCCGCAGTTGGGGTGAGTTAAAAATTTTCCGGGTCATTTTCTCAAATGATGAAATTCCATCGAACTATACCTATACGGCTGAAGAAAATTTCTCTACGATTTTAATCAAATGCTGCAAATGAAAATGGGGTTACACACAAACCTCGAACTAACTTAGTATATCATTTTATTATCGGCGGATAATCTGCATATAGGCACGGAATTTACGGAAGGCTTAGCTTCACAGGTCCCAGCTTCATCATGGTTGGTCCAGCAATCAATTACAACGGCGTTTCTACCTCCTCTACTCCTCCTCGTCCTCATCCACGAGCTCACTGACATTCTATATACCTCTTGGCCTGCAGCACGTCCCGCATCTCTCTCTCTCTCTCGCTCGCTCCATTGGTGCTTTTATCGGAAATCAATGAAATCCGCCAAAAACTACTCGCTTATTGATACACGCTGGTTTAAATAGCAGTGCATCACTGCAGCAGCTACGAAAACCCACTTTCCACATCCCGCTCTCCTTCGCTCTAGTCCTCTTCATCGATAAATATATATATACCCTACATAGGCTTACCCATGACAAAATGTTTAATGTTTTTATGAAATTTCATAAAATATTAAAATATTTTTTTGCGTCAGTAAAATCGAAAAGAAAAAAACGTAAAAATGATCAACTTCGATTATCAGAACTGTACCTATAATACGTAAATTTTCATTTTTGGATAAAGTATGAAATGACATTGATCGGAATAAGATTTGAACGAAATTCCTATACCACGATATTCGCACAGATATTACTCGACCTTATCTAATTTCAATATTATCAATGCACGTGACGAAATTGAATTAGAAAATTAACCCCGCAATTATACCTTTATCATATTCGGGGATGAAAATATCCAGTATTATTCCGTATCGTTTATAACCGATCTCGATATTAGTTAGAACAATATCCTTGAATAGCATATAAATGCACGAAAGTATCATATACATATATACAGAAGGAAATCTACGATCCACAATACCTATAGATATTGTATGTATACTACAGACAAAAAACGCGGATATGTTGGGGTGAAATTTGTTGAAAATCATCCGAAATAACTTGGCCGTATACTTATTGATCGGTTGAGTTGGAAAAAAAATAAAAAATAAATAAATAAATAAAAAAAAAAAGGAAAATAAAAAATAAAAAAAAATGAAAAAAGACAGAAGGGTAGAAAAAAAAAGAAAAAAAAAAAAATAGGAAGGAAAGCTTCGTTGGCAGGCTATGCTGGAGGGTGGATAAGTGGGTGGTTGGATAGGGGGTGCCGTGGCGTGCGGATGCAGCAGAGCACGCTATCAACCGGCAGGCGCACCGAGCGCACACCAATATTCCAACCCCCCTATAACTTTTATTTTCTTTATCAGACGTAACATGCGATTCTTCCTATAGCTTGCCCGTAACGCTGCCCGTCCCTGACGTATAATTTACTGTATTATATCAAACTCGGATGATGTATTTAAGGGGTAGTCCCACCGGCTAGCTGGGCCCCTAAAAGTAAAAAAATTGAAAGCAAAGGGCTCAAAAATTCGAAAATTTATTTCTGTTCAATTTTTAGGATTTTCCTCTTAATTCCTCTATCTAGTTTTCGATCTTCGTGTTCGCGCGGAAAGTTAGATACCTTAATAAAATTTGTGATAAAAAAAAAAAAAAAAAAAAAAACCTTCAACGGAATTTTTTATTTTTCCATTTCTTTAATATCATCTTTTTCCTTGCCGTGTATGTTGCATAATACGTGTATGTATAATGGTTTCTGAAGGGCGTTTGCGGGCGTCGGGACGTCCGCGTGGGTGCCACCACCACCACCACCACCACCAGAGTAGAGTAAAACGCAGCGGGGTGGTGCGGGTGGGTCGATAATAAAATGGTGACCGAATTCCGCGGACTCCGACCTGCCTCAACGCTTCCCTCTCTCAATTCGAGCCTCATACCTCTGATAGTATTTACGACTCAGAGTGTTCGTGAAAAGTAAGAAAAAAAAAAAAACGAAAGAAAGAAAAAAAAATTCAAATTTTCTGACATCAAATTCAAATTTATTTCCAAATTCATGTCTTTTCACGGTCTTTGCACGAAATATATATATATATACATATATATATTTTTTTTTATATAAATTTCATGTATAGAAAAAAAAAACGGTTTGATTTTCAAACTATTTCCCTACGAGATGATCGGTTGTCCGTTAAAGATCGGTAAAAGGCGTTTTTAAAAATCGTATATAAAAACTCGATTGCACCGAGCCTGCAGCGTGGCTATGGGATATTCATTAATCATTAAAGAGGCGAACCGGCTTAGGTATAGGTATATACAAGATCGGTTATGTAGCCCCATAATACACGTGGGTATAAATGTACCAAGGTATGAACGATATGGGATCTGCCAGCTTATATGTTAATACGTTAGGATTACCGAGGAAGGGGTAAAAGGCGGTGTGTGTTCGACATGTTTAACGACTTGTAACATCGCCCTGTTACTCACCCGATCTCTTTCTTTATCTCGTATTAATATAACTCATAAACTAGGCTCCGATCTATACCCGTATCAAATCTCCTCAGTCCTTATACCTATACCTACGTATATTCGATTGCCGCGATTTCCTATTCGCACTGCCTCCTCCGGCTGTACTATTATCGGACCTAACATCTCATATGAAAATATATGCGGATAGAATTTTCCCGTTTTATTAACCAACCGATCTATCGTTCGCTCGCATCACTTTATACCTACTTCGCGGTACTCTCAAAGAGTACCGAGTACACCAAACCGAATCGTATTTCATCAACGATTCAATTTACTCCGATAAATTGAACGTTTCCAAATGATTCGCGTGACTAATGACATAAGGTCGTAAGCGCGAAAAAAAAATTCTTTTTTTTGCGGATATGTCCAAAAGATGTTATATTGCATGAAACAGATTTTGCCACCAAAAAAGGGACATTTTTTTATTTTTTTGCGCTCACGACCTTGTGCCATTATAGTTACGCGATTTATTATAATTATTTGTATACGAAATAACTTTATCATTATGCAGATTTTTGGTTTTTTTTTTTTTTCTTTCTTTTCGACCCTTTTTACACTTCTCGACGGAATATCAGAACGATTTTCCTATTCGCAAATAATAAATTGTTTAAAGACGAGTAACGCCCAGCTCTACCCTCGCCCGTTGTATACACGCATTAGTGTATTTCTTACTGTTTAATATTGCAGATCTTATGTCAGTTAGTAAGCTTTCTGTACTCCGGCTAAACTACGGTTAAACCACACGCAAGCGTACATTATATGGCAAGGGAGGGTAGAGTAAAGTTGCAGGCTGTATATCCCAGCCGAGTTTTTGATGCAGCAATTAGCCTTATATCCCAAGCCAGGTTTTACGATCCATTAACCCGATAGTTTATCCCCCGATACTTTACTGATTTTTCAACGTTTTTCACGCGTCAATAAATTGACTCATCGACCCTCAAACATCCACTGCGTATCGAAATTACCAACCGATGAACCGCCGATATCGTAGCATACAAATTAAGTTTTGAAAAAAAAAAAAAAAAAAAACAAACAACCAGCATTCGACTAATAACTTTTTGTTGAAAAAGCAAAAAAATATAAATATTCAAATTTTCAGGATTTCTCGCGAATGAAATTTGATTTTAAATCTTAATTGTCGAAAAATTCATAGCGATAAAAAAATGTAGTCGACTAATGAGCTAATCTGTTTGAGAACGCATGTCTTAGCTATCTGAGTTGAGAATTACGGATGAAGAAGAGACCGAGCTGCAATAAGCTCCGGGCAAAAATGAGACTTTTTATTCTCGGTAGGTATAACAACGTAAGTTTTTCCCCAAGTGGCTCAGGGGTAAAGTTAAACCACGTCTTGGATGCGAAGCTGGAGATGAAAAAGAGCGTGCGTCGATGGAAGAACCAAAGAGAAATAAAGAAATAGAGTTTGAGGTAATAACGGACTCTGCTACCGAGCGAAGAGTAAAGAGTAAAGAGTAAAGAGTAAAGAGTAAAGAGTAAAGAGTAAAGAGGTGCACCACGCCGCGACGCAGTACGACGTACCGTAATTGAGATTTCCGTTTCTCGGTATTAATGAGAAACGGGCTAATATAATTACGGCATTAAACTGCAGAGAAATTAAGAGCGTAGAGATGAAGAATCTGACTTGTTTAGTTCGACAATAATTTGCCTTGCAAGGGATAGGCCGTTTTTATTTTCATTCGACGAACCGCTCAACCGATCATCGAGAGCAGCAGCAGCAGCAGCAGCAGCAGGTTTCTTATGCCTACCGCTGCACCGGTGGTTCAGATCGTTTAACGGAGATTAGGCATCGTTCAAAATCCTATGATCGGAGAAAATCCCGCCTTTTCAACATCGATAAAAAAACTAGCTTGCGCGGAAAGAGATTTTTACAACTCGCAACACGCACGCAACTGATTCGTGTTTCTTCATCGACTGCAAAACGTTTTACAGACGTAAAATATCGTAATCTTAATTTTCTGTCCCAGTTCATCAGTTTTTATTTCTTTTTATTTAATTTAATTTAATTTAATTTTTTTCTTTTCTTTTCTTTTCTTTTCTTCCGTCAGACTCTGGTTTATAGAAGAAAATATCACTTTATGCAGGTATATGAATTATACATAGCTGAAATTTTATCTCACAGAATTAAACGGGAGATTTAATTTAGGGTCGTTCTTCTGCGGGCAGAAGGTAGGATGAATCGTTATAACGTATGTATATAAGAAAATTGAATAATTGAACCGCTTTTTATACCGCCGGATTTTGTATCTAATAGATTCAGGGAATATACAACAGGTGTCCCTACGATCCTGACACGAAGGACCCCCCATACGAGTCTAAAATTACGGAATTATACTTTTAATTTGAATTCGCGATTCTCGCATAGGAAAAATACAATTTTTTTTTTTTTTTTTCCTTTCCTATCGCGTAATTATAGCTGCGTTCGTACAAATCGTTATTACAGATGAATCCCCGCCTTTTTGAAATTCAAATTTGAATAATTTATTGAAATCTTGAACAGAAGATCGCGACGAGGTGATTATGTCGTGTCAATAATAAAAAAACAACGCTAACTGTATTCGAAATATAATTTAGCACTACACATATTATACGTGATCTCACATTTGCTACCATGTTGCAGAAACGAGCGAGCGTGTCATGAAACAAACTTTTAATCCAGGTTTGCGTGATCTTGCGTGGTTCTACGTATCGGTGCGTGTCACTCCGGCTATACCGTGCAGTATATACCATACCCCATACATAGTTACATACCTAGTACCTCTGCCTGTACCTTGTGAAAAGTTATGTTCAAATCGGAGTCATTCGTCGTTGGTTTTAGATAGTTCGTTTATAGGAAGAAAATAAAGAAAAATTAAGAAGCAAAAAACGTCGATCTTCACTCTTATACATTTTTTTTTATCGAATTCCACCGAATTAACGAACTGAAAAACTGATTGGATCGAATGGTGGAATGATTAACTAAGAATTGAACCAAATTAAGGACTTCCGACCTTATACCTTGTGTATATATATATATATATATGTGTGTGTATAAATATGTGTTTCCCAGCAGCAACTCGAGCGATGCGTGTTAAACCGTGCGTGAGCGAGTCGGCCGACACGCACATTGGCAGAGAGATCGTATCTCACCGGAGTGGCCTCGCCATTATCGTTCTCTCCCAATGTCATAAGGCCGCAACTCTTTGCTGAGAGACTAAGTAACGTCGTTCTAAACGATCGGAAAGATTGGCTCGATAGAAAATGAAAAAAAAAAATAAATAAATAAAAAGAATGAAACAAACTTGCCCAAAAATTTTGAGAAAACGTATAAAGATTTTCTCACGTGTATATCGACGCGTCTTTATATCACGATTACTGAAATTCCTTCCGCCGTCCGCGTAATTATCTTCATTCAAATCAACAGTCGAGAATTTTGAAACTAAATTAAATTTGATGTGGGAATAAAATTAGCGAAATTCAAACGATTTGCGATGAAAGTATCAATCATGGTAAATATTCAATGCGAAACAAATAATTGCGACCATTCAGTTCACATATTGTTATGTATAGATATAGAAAGAGATGTTTGTGGTGCATGACAGTTTCGATCGCCCCCAACCTATCGCTTCCATACGACTTAGTTTCCGCTACAGTCACGTGTGAGGTGGGTTTAATTCATCGGTTGCATATATATATATTTTTTTTTGCATTTTTTCAATTCTACTTTTCTATCATCTGATTTGCAATTTTCATAGTCAAGTCCCCAAATCGAATTTTAGCTTTTATTAATTAACGCTTGATTGATTAGTGTTTTTTTTTTCTTTGCTCCGAGTCTTATTTTTCGAATCTCTTCAACGCGCATCAGGTTGCCTATATCTGACCGTATTATTTCCAACGCTTTGTTAATATATACAACCGAAATTAGAGGGCTGACTGTATACTCGTATCGTAGGCGTGAGTTAAATTGAAAATATATTGTATCCATTAATTATATCAGTCGTGGTCAGTCCCTCAAAAAAGTGGTTTTAAATCTGACCCAGCATACCTGTATACTATTAGTATACCTACCTATACATCGCGCGGTTGGTGCAAAATAGTAGCTCTCGCGGCACTTCCGGTTAGGGTACCGATAAGATCGCAATCTGTCGGGAAATGTAGTAATTAGTAATCACACATATATATATATATACGCACAGATAATACACATGTGAATACATATACATTCCGTAACAATATTGCGTAACGTACGTTAGAATCCCTTATGATATCCCATATATAATATACAGGAAAGACCGGGACGAAGTGGGCAAAAAAATTGGTAAAAAATTTGTTTTCTTTTCACCAAAATTCTGTTTCTTTTTTTTTTTTGTTAATCAAATTATACCAATTTCAAACTGAACACCTTTTTAATTTTTTAATATAATTTTTTGAGTTTCGAATAAGAAGGTAGAAATTGATGATTAAAAAATTGTAGAAAAATTTCTTGACGAATTGTATATAGTGGGCCAGATTTATATCTCGATTAAAAACTAACTTTATTATAGTAGGGAAATTTGTTTCGTGATATTAAGGTAATCCAAACTTAACAAACAGGCTTGTCCTTCGGCCTGCACGCAGGACTCTATAAGTATCACGCGCTCTCGCACGAATCCTCCGTTAATGACACGCGCGATATTATATATATATATTCTATACCACACGGTGCGGTTTGAGACTCGAGTTATACACGCGATGACAATTCCGTTAAAGTTTTTCGTATAAAATTGAATAAATTCTGTATACTAAATTTGAATATGATTAAATACATCGTCCCGCATAATTCGTCTCCGGTATTGAATAATCCGATAATTAGTATCGTCGAAGAAATTAACAAATATAGAAACGAATCATTATTCGTTATTGATGTTCGAATTTTTTCAATACAAGATACTTTTTCAACGATTAACGAGAGTTTCTCTAATCTCAAAGACAAAGGGAGACAGCAAAAAACTGTATAATAATTGAAAAAAAAAAAAAAAAAGAATTTAATAATTATTACATACGGTTATGTCACACAGGAGAATCGTTAAATCCATAAACTGCGTGTACAGGTATGAGAATATATACCCGAACTGAAATATCAACGCGATTTTGTCGGTCAATTTTTATTCCGTTTCGCATAATTTCGCACGCCTATCCGTATGTACATATATATCTCGCAGAAATACCGCCCAGCGTCTCTTTCGGTCCGGCATAAACACACGTGTATTCATATTATACACACGTATAGGTATATGTACGTATATGTATATGCGAGACGCGTTCTGCGTTGGGTCTTGGGTCTTGGGCCGATGCGTGCGTGTTTTAAGTGTGGAATGAGCGAGAGGGTGGTGAAGGGTAACGTATAGCAGAAGGAATGGGGCAGGGTGTATTTCAGGTATAAATGGAAGAAGCCAGGTAGGCAAAAATCTCTTCGAGTCTTAAGACGTCAGGCAAGTTTTTGCCAATTTTAGATCGCTAAAATAACATTACGTTGACCTGCACGCAGGATCCACGCCGCAACGCGATGTAGTCGCGCGGGGCGCGCGCTTTTTGTCTGCTCGGGTAATAATTATAATCGTCTAGGCGCACCGGAGCCACACGGGCTACCATATATACATATACCATATATCCATATACCATATAGTATACACACCGCCTCTACCTTGATACATATGCATATGTGTGTGAATATGTTCAGAAAGGCCAGCCAGTGCGGACTTATACCTTATATTATACTCTCACACGAGAATTCTGCACTTCAGACTTTGCTTTTGGCTTTTGGCTTTTGGCTTTAGCCTTTAGCCTTTTACCGCTTTTCCGCTTTTCCCTTTTATTATATACCTCTACCCTTTTTTCACGCAGCTACCAAAGGCCAGTTTATTTCCCTATTTCCCTCAGTCCCGTCACACGCTCGCTACAGACGACGAAAGACTTTTTTCTTCTTTTTTCAATTTTTTTTTTTATTTTATACCAAGAACTTCATACATTGTTAAATTAAACTTGTCGAGGGAAATACACTGGGACGTAGGTATAAGGTAGCTGTATAGAACCTTTTCGCGAAATGAACTAACCGCAAGTTCTACTGCCACACGCTACGGTTTTTCAGCTACTTTCGGTACTGAGAAATTCATATATTAGAAATTAGAAATTCAATTATTAATTAGATTGTAAATTAATAGTTTCCTCATTATTTTCTCTTATTTCACTGATAGTAATGCATGTGTATATAAGGTATATAAATTCACAGAGATGAAATAAATTTGCGAATTACTTCAAACGCGTCTGGTCATATTTATCACAAAGAACGTAGAATGTATATTGTAACTGACCTACGGGTGCGCGAACTGGCTTACGTCATCGCCAAAAACTGGACCCCCTTCTAAAAAAAATGACGCAATCTGATCGGTTTTATATACTTGATGAATTCCCCGATCGTCGAGCAATGGGAATAAAAGTTTAAACTTTTTTTATGCTATTATTATATCGCTCTTACGATTTTTTTTCTTTTTCTTTTTTTTTTTTCTTCTTGTTTAATGCGAAATCAAGATACAACAAATTTTATCAACGTCTTCGCATTCGAATCATCGTTATTCAGTATTTTCACACGTTTATATTAAATCAACTGTTTTTCATTTTTCGTCATTTCTGTACGCAAATTTCTAATGATACGCGGTCGCATCTTATCGTATATCTATACGTACAAACACAGCTAAACAAATTTTTATACTATACGTAAAGAGTAAATCGGAGTCTAGGTCTCTATAGCCGCGACTAGACGCTGCTGCAGTTTTCCAAAATTTCGGTATGAAAAGCAACCAGTTCACGCTTATCGTATAATAAAGACGTTTTATTTTTATCTGTGGTAAACGCCCCGGAATTTATCAATTCAATTTCTTTTTTCAACGTTTTTCTCCTTATTTCTTTTTGACTTTTTATTTTATTTTGACTATTTTCTCTTCGCTCTTATCCATATTATCATACAGGCACGATTTTCGATCTTTATAATCGATAATAAATTTTACCCCGTTTGTATATAAATAATTTAAAGAATTTTTTCGATAGTTCAAACCAAATTGTATCCTTTTTTTTTTTATTTTTCTTATTTAAAGACAGGATCTACAAGTGATGTGATAAAAAAAAATTTCAATCCAGTATATAGATATGGAATATATAGGTATATATATGCAGATACTATATCGTATTCAATCCATCTATTCTATACAATATAATATCGCCTCGGTTTGCGTGCAGAATGTAATTAATGTTTAATATTAAATAGTGATTAACGACGGGGAAAAACACCGTTATGTCACTTTTGCGTAGATATAATCGACTTCACGGATCTCCATATCGGTATAGGTATAATTCAATACATGTGTATGTACTTATACATATAAATTTACGTATTACTTACCTCGACTCTGGCCTGGAGCGTGTCTTCAAAATTCTTCTATATATCCAAACCGTACGGAGTGTAGACACACGCACCTGGTCCACCTATGCCAGTATCTGGACAGAACAGGATGTGATTAACCAACTGAATAGCAACAAAAATCAATTAAAATGAAGAGAAGACGAGGGAAAAAAATTAGAAAGAAAAAAAAACTAGGATAAAAAAAATTTTATATCCAGGTGGAAATTTCATACAGTAAACAATTGCACCGGGTACTCAGGGCTCGATGATTATCTTCAATTCGTACCCAAATTGTATATAGTTTTTAAAAAGTTTGAAATTTTTGAAATTTTTAATATTTTGAAATTTTTTTTTTTTTTCTTCTTCGTTCTTATTCGACGCATATATACCCGAGGTCCCCTAACGAGGCGCCACTATGCGGTGGAACGTGACGCCGGTTCTGTATATCAATTGATAAAAAATATACGCCTGGCTATATATAATAAACGAAGTTTGCTCTAGGATGCACTTTGCCGATAATGGATCAGCTGGTTCTCTTTCTAACTTTTGTATTTTTTATTTTTTTTTATCACTGTATTATGTACCTTGTGAAAATCCTTATCCTTTGCCCTCAACGACTGAAAAGAATTTGTTAAAAAAAAAATAATAAAAGTGAATAGTCTATTTTGGAATCTGTGTTGATAATAATTTTTTTTCAAAAATTAGGTAAGAAGAAAAAAAGAAAAAAAATGTTATAGAAACGTAAGATTATGCTTCTTTTTTGTTTTTTTTATGATAAAAATTAGAAAATGAATCCAGGGTTGTTGTATCTGTTCAAAAATCCCGAAAGAAAGACCGATGAATTTTTCAAGAAACTCGTTTATTTATTATACATATCTTGTACTCCCCAGGATCACTTGAATTTCTCCTCATATTATATTTATATGTAATAATAAAGCCATAATAGCCGGGAGTATCCATCGGCACGATGTAGATATAATACTTCGCTGCAGGTTACAGCTGTTTACAGCTTTATCGGGTTTAAGTATGCTTTTTACGGCGGTGCAGCGGTGCGGCGAAGCCAGAAGTGAATACCAATACCTGCAGCAAGTTCTAAAAGCACCAAGATAACGGACTTCTATATACATATACGTATGTATATATGTACCCAGAGGTGTATTTGAGACGTATAGAACAGATCCTTGAAATATCAAGTTCAAGGTCATTGGATCGCCGTTTCTTTTTGTTTTTTTTATCTCTAATTTTGAAAATCGACTTTTACATGTATGTAAAAAAAAAAGCTTCATTGGATCTCCATAAATTTAAATACCTATCTAAAAATTAGAACGCATATTTATATACCTAATAAACAAAAAAAGAAAATATCTTCCATAATTTATCGGCCAGGTAAATATTTCAGTGCGAGATAACACGGTCCGGTAACGCTTTGAACGGTTTAGAAAAAGATAAAGTAAACGTCTTCATAGTTTTTAAATATAGGATGAAAACCGTAAATCGCTTTACGGTATCCTATGCTAGTTTTTATTAATGAAAAAGGCTCCACGTTAATTCCCTCCATAATAGGTTCGCATTTTTCTCTCTTTTCTTCTTTTCCTTTCGGTGTTTTATTTCATTTTAGTTTTTTGTTTTCCATTTATTTATTATTATTATTTATTTTTTTTTTTTAATGATGATCTTCGACGTTTCCTCCCGGTCAGTTCCGGTCGGGTTTGGTTTGCCTTTCGGCTGTCGAGACTTTGGGAGTCTGACAAGAATTATTAGTGGGTGAAGGTAGCCACTAGCTGAGCCCGAGGATCAATACCAAGCAGACGTCCGTGCACTGTGGCGGAGTGCACTTCTCCTTCTAACTATATACCTCTAGGCTAGGCTAGAATGGGATAGGATAGGATAGGATAGGCTAGGTTCAAGCTAGGAAAGTCTAGATCGCGGAGGAGACGCCTGGTGAAGACTCCAAGTCCTTAGCTCAACTCCACAACGCTCTACGGTCGCTAAGCCACTGCATCTATAGGTATACCTATACCTACGTATTCGCTACACCAAAGAATCTGCAGTCGATGTCAAGATACATGTAACCTGTACATCCATAGTTTTTTCTTTTTTTTTTTCTTTTTATAAAACCCGTACTTTCCCGCGACATCGGAGAAGAAAAATTGTAGTTCATTAATGTGGGTTACAGATACGATGCACCCGATTCACTCGAGGAAGAATGACCTTCTTTGAAACGTTATAATTCGGTGAAAACTAGTCGGAAACGATTTTGAAAAGAAGCGTTCTAGGAGTTCGAGTTTCGAGTCTGAAATCGTTGTTTTAACATTTTTTCGGCGATCATTTTTGCCTCATTGTCAGTTGTAACAGGTTTGAGTAGTATAAAGAGTTCAAAAGTGTACTTAGAAAATAGACGATTCTTCAAACTTTGCTATAGCGTAATAAAAAAAATAAAATCTTAGATATATATAGTTTCAGCAACAATGTATCTTTGTAATTTTTCCGATTAATTTTTTTTTTTTTTTTGTTCGCCGAGTTATTCAATTTTGAATAACGTCATTCGTATATACATATATGTATACACTGCGCGTACCTATAAGATGAAAGATGAATGAGCGTTGATGCCAATTTGGCGAAAATTTTTGTTGCGAATAACTAGTCTAGAAAAAAGAAAGAAAAATAAAAGAAAACCCCCGACCCCTATACACGATGAAAATTTAGTTTTCTATACGAATTTTTCTTCCACCCTTTTTCCCTTTAAAAGCTATAGGATCATATATCCCATTAAATCCCATTAAAATAAATGAGGATTATTTTGTCGTCTGGTAAATCCCACTGACCCAGTCCTCCGGAATTCGAAGAAATATAAGTACCCCTATTTGAAAGGGTGTAGTCAAGTCAAAGGGGTAGATAGTCATTGAGTCAGTCAGTCGGGTGAGGAAGTCACTGTCTCTCGTTCGTCTGATGAATGCACGCGCCTATGTAGGGTTTGCCCTGTGAATTCGCGAGAGTGTGTGCGGATATGCCGCGGCGCCTACACCGCAACGCATCGCGCCGGTGGACCTCGAAAAGCTACGGCGCGATGCAGCCAAGGCAGCGTCACGTCCCGTCCCGTCCCGTCGTGTCGCGTCGCATCGCGTCGCGTCGCGTTGCGTTGCGTCGTTGGGGGGGGGGGGGCGTCAGAGTTTGGAGTAGGTAGAGGTAGACGTAGGTACGCGAGGGACGCGGAAGGCTACCGATTGATCCGCGGTTGCCCTCCGCTCCGCTCCTCTGCCCCGGTGCCGCCGCTTTTCCATTTCTCACCCCCGTTCATCCCTCATTCCTCATCCCTTCTCTTCCTCATCTAGCGACCCTCACAAATCCGGTGCATACCCTTTTATTTCTAGTCTTCTTTATCTTTCCTTCCCATTCCTTTCTCCTTTTCTTTCTTTCTTCTTTCTTTCTTTCTTTCTTTCTCTCTCTCTCTCTCTCTCTCCACCCCCACACCCCCGTTGTACGTTCGGTCATCTATTATTAGCACCTTTTCCCCATGTAATCCGCAGCTAAAATTCTAAATGCGATTTATATATATATTCTACGCTGGACTGTATGCATTTTTCAAGCAGATTTTCCCCATTGTTTAAAAGCTAGGTGAAAACAAAAAAATAAAAAAAATTGCCAAAAATTCTTAAATCAAATAGCCGGGTCACAAATCACACGATTTTTCAGCTATTTTATTCCCTCTGATTTGAGGATGTTTTTTTATTTTTTTTATTTATTTTTTTATTTTTTTTTTCTCACTCGTAAAGGAGAAGACGGAAAAATGAATTTTAAAAAATTTTCTCATTCCGTCCCTATAAAATGATTTTAATTATTTTTTATACTGGTTTGATCATTTGATAATTATTTATTCTCCACCAATACATAAAAATACCTACGCTAATGCATGTGTATAATGTATATACCTGTACAATATAGAAACGCATAGCTCGTAATTAATACGCACGATAAATAAAAGCGTCGTTGTTATAACCCGAAGATTTGCGTTTCACGAGGGAGGTTGACGGTGGAGAAATTGTGTATGTACCTATACGGAATGGTGTTGAAAAAGGAAAAAAAAAAAAAAAAAATTACGAGTCATTATTTTTAATAGGATCTTAACCTTCTGTATACATATAGTTAGGTTGTGCGGTTGGCGCGCATTTGAAACGACTGTTCCCCTTGAAAGGTAGCTTTTAGCTTTTCCTTTCCTTTCTTGCATTTTTTTTTTTTTTTTATTAGTTTTTCTTCATTTTTTTTTTTTTCTTTATATACTTTTTTTTTTTTTCGTTTTTTGTTTCTTCACATAAACGCGAAATCAGCCTTGCTAGGCGAGGAAAAGGTAAAAAATATCCTTTGAAGTACGAGGAGGGAATTTTCATTTAAGTTATGTTAGTACCTACCTGAACTAAACAGCAATTATATAATATAATATAATATAATATAATATAATATAATATAATAAAATAATGTAATGTAGGTAACGTAAAATAAAGTGAAATGAAATATCTATGATCACTATATTCGATGGTAAAAGCTTTTGCCTTTATACGATCTAACGATAAGGGTTGAAAAATTATGACAAGTAATTTAATTACTTAAACATTTTATAGAAATAAAATTAGAAATTTTTTTAAACGCGACGATTCCGGTGTATCTTTCTTCAAATCTTCGATCATTTTAAACCGAACGATAAAATGATTGGAAAGTTTATTTATTTTATTATTATTATTATTATTTTGTGTCATTTGAACATTTGCCAAATTCAAAGTATAGAAATTTATAAAAAATCTCTGCATCGTACCCGTATATATATACTATGTAGGTACCTCGTGTAACGTCGACGAGTCGTGACACCTGGATACTCGTTAGACGCTGAGGGGAATTACGTAATCACCAAATTGATCCATTTACGTACGTAAGTATGTACACGCCTCCTCTTCCACCTCCTTCTCCATCTCGGCTCCATCTGTCCGTCCGAATATCCGCGTCAAGACTCCCGCCAATACAATGACAATGATTTAAACTTTTATAATACCTATACCTAGTCAAATCGCGTGAGTCCACATTGTGGGGTTCGGGGATAAAGCAAGGCCGTAATATTTTCTCGAACTCATTAAAAATACGCAAAAAAAAGAAAAAAAAAAAAATGCTCAAGACTCGGTCTTTCCATACAGAATTCGGGGACATTATGTCAGTGATGATGATATCGAACGTCGTTCACTTAAAAGATAAAAATTTTCGATGATTTTGCCCTAAAAAAGTGGGTCAGAATCACTCGGTTAAATTTAAATAAATTTTATTCATGTAAGCCTTGAAAAAACGTAAATTTTCATTTTTTAACATTGTCGTTATACGGTCAACCCTCCCCGGAATATCACTGTTTAAATGAAAGATGAAAAACCTGGAATATTCCGTCCAAAAAAATTTCCAAAAATTGAAATTATTATTTTATTTTTTTTGTTTCAGTGGCTAAAGTGCCGCGGAATGTCCCATGTATTATACGTAGATAGACATTATTCTAATTTCTTCCGTAAAATTAATTGCAACAAGGTAGTTAATTAATAATAAAAGAACGTTAAAAAAAAAAAAAAAAAGCTACTTGGTTTTAAACGTGTGCGCAGAAAGTATAGCTATAACGCGGTATATCCTTCCGCTTAACGAGTGAAAGCTAACGGTAATGATAATTTTCAGAGAAGAAGCTGCCCGCTCAAGAATAAGTGCCATATATTTATATGTGTGTATATGTATATGTATATCTATAACTATAACTATACCTTCACCTCCTGGCGATGAACGAGTTTAAAATATATGTATTTCGCGCAAACCTGGATCGATGTACATACATACTATGTATGTATATATTTACACATATAAATGAATGCTAATCGAAATCGAAAAAATGAAAAATGAATAAATAAATTTGATTATCCTGGTCAGTTTTTTCATTTGCAATTTTTTTTCAATTTTTTGAAAGATAATAGATAACGCATTTCTCATTATACAACCATTCGGTACGTGGGGTGCACAGAGAGAGTAAGATAGAGATGCTTTAATCGCACGAAACAACACCGCGATAACCAGCTTAAATTTGTTACCTAAAAAATAATCGAGATTGCATATATATGGGTATAATATATCAACTATACTAATACATACAGACTTAAGTCAGTATATATATATATATATATATAAATATATTATGCTGCTACTGCAGCACGCACCCGAATATACCACAAAGACTCAATTATAATATATATGTATGTATACGTGTGCGCGAGTGTGTAGTGTAGTGTAGTGTAGAGCATTAATATGTAGTATATAGGTATATCCACCCATGCCCATGCCGCAGTACCCGAACTGAGCGTTTCTATACAGTATAGACTATACGCGTATCGTCTGGCCTTCCGCGCCACCTGGCCGACCACGTCTAGGCTTTTTCTACGCCACAGAGTTGTAGCAGTAGTCACAATCTACAATCGCCAGCCTACATCGTATAGGATAGATACCAATTCGATCCCGAATCGATATGCGCAAGATTCAACCAAACTAGCTTGAAAGAGAAAAAAAAAAAAAAAAAATTTATTTACATCATCGTCATTCGTTCTAAGGATTATGAGAACTCTATTTAACAGAAATTGTATTCTTCTGTTTCCTATACTTATTCTTAATACAAATTTCTCGCGTTATTATTTCATATTCTGTTTATAATATCGTTTCGAATTAATTTTCAATTATACTATTTAAACGTATGTGTATATATGTACATTTACGTATGTGTAATATATACATATGTATTATGCACTCACCTGATACCGTAGATAAATGAATAAAAATGATCTAATCAAATGATTGTATCTAAAAATTTCGCCGGCTGTAACATAACGACGTTTATGCAATTTTTTCTTGTTATGTGTTTCTATTTTGTATTTCTTTTCGTTGGTTTTTTTTTTTTTTTTTTCTTTTTTTTTTCGTTTCTCCTTCTTATTTTCTTTTTACTAGTCCCCCGCGCGCCGCGGCGCACTCTTAACATATACCCTACCTATACAATCGCATAGAGTACTATATCGTAGAACGACGGTCGCACTAATACAACCGGCTAAATCCGCGCACGGTATAGTATGCGTGAGCGAGCGTTTCACACCTGACTACTACGCGAATCAAATGGGGAACTAGAAAACAAAGTTTTCATTTATACGAGTGATTTAAAAATGTGTAAAATGATATTCTTAAATAACGAATTGAATATTTACTAATTTTCGGTAATATATCGTTGATTTCAACGATTATTTATTTAAACATTTCATCTCCGAAGTATAGGACGAACGGTTCGCCACTTGACTCTCGGTCCGGAGTGCGCTGAGCTGACAGTAGGCCGGCGACGTCACAGTGGGCCGGTTGAGCCTTCCTTCGTTCGATTCAGGCAGGCTCCATTCATTTTACATGTAGCAAGGTAAATATTTATATGCAGAGTGTCTATTTTGATCGTGGTATAAAGTGCGTGGTTTTAAAATAGGGGTGGTATAATACCTCGTTAAGAATAAAATGTCCTTCGGTTTATAATCATTTTACAATATTAAGGCTACATAGAGGCTGTGTTATAACCGGATAAGGAGGGAATCGTGTGAAATGGATAATAATAATAAATAACAAAAGGAAAAAAAAACCTGTGAAAGTTGTTACTGAGATACATATATATTATTTATACATATCGTATGTATATATATATATATTATGTATATTTATATACATATGTGTATAAATCTATATGCCAGCTATCGTATGTAATATAGTTATTGTTGATGTTGTTGTTGTTGATATTGTTCTTCTTCTTCTTCTTCTTCTTCTTCTTCTCCTCTTCATCTGCATCTTCATCGATACGTAATGAAAAATATAATACGCGGTGTTATATCGTGTATAGAGAAAGAGAAAGACCGATTGAAGAAGAGCAAAACGTACAACCGGTAGAAAAAAAAATAGCGAAAGAACAAAAAATTAATACGCTAATTCTTCGGAAAAACAAAAACAAAAAAAAAAACAAAAAAAAAACATATTTACGAAAAGGAGCGAAGAGCACGGAGATAGAAACTACGTACGTGCGGTGTTCACTCATAGTGGGATATATACATACGATCACAGTTTGTCTTCGAGACGTACGATTCCGAGACGTACGGTATGAGAAAAAAATTAATAAAAATGTAAGAAAAAATTAAATGAAAAAAAAAAAAAATATTAATAACAAAAAAAAAAAAAAAAAATGGATGAATTAAAGTTTTAGAAATATTTCAAACGCCGATATTTCATATTATTGTTTTAACATTGAAATGAAATGATATATTTCCGGCATTTTGAGGCGGGCTAATATACGGCGTATACCAATATTTTCAAACTTGAATTATAATCAACGTGGTTTTAAGATTCGATTCTTGATTTTTAGCCAATTTATTTTTTGAGAGATTTATTTCATGAGAGATATTATTGGAGAAAAATAATACCGCCCTCGTGAACGAAAGACCAAAACTGCATTGCGCAGAAACTTTGACGTTTGACAAAGGTCGCGTGCTCGCTAGCATCGCATCGGTATCGTATCGTATCGCATCGCGGCGGTGGTGGTGGCGGCGGTGGTGGCGGCGGCGACAGCGGTAGCAGCTCTATAGAAGAACCGTGTAGTTCTGTAGCTGTGTAGCTATAACCCCGCGCGTCACTATAACTCGCGGCAACTAGCACATATGGGTGGATATTTAAGAGGCATTAAAGGCGTTAAACGACGTGATCAATTAGACGAAATATAGTCGCGCGCGTTGACGAGAGACGATGATTCAAAGATTTTCAAATCTCGTCATTTTAAGATACGCCAAGGATTTTTTTTATTTTTTTTTTTTTTCGTTTCTTTTCATCTTCGAATGAATCGGAACTAGACTGAATAACGCGTGGGTGTACCGCGAACTTATTTTTCTAATATATATCTATTCCAAGATTTCATTGTAAATTATGTTCAATTTTCATGTTCACATTTTTCGCTAATATTTATTAGACAAGGAGACGAAATTTGATTAGAAAATTTTCGACATATAATATACCGCCATTTTCGGAGCCTATAATAACGGCAATGTTGCAGTATACATTTTTCGTTATACCTATTCTATAAGTGTGATAATTTGATACACAATTTTCAACATTTTCAGCCGCTATATTAACTCGATTTTTTTGCAATTCAAATAATGAGTGGCTGTATACTTACTGTACGAATTAATGTGACGATTATATTTGCCGCGAATCAGTGTTGGTATTAAAAATAAATAATAATTACGTTAGATATCATATACCTACGGTCGCAGCGCTGATAATCAATAATCGATGAATATTATAACTATGGAGAAATTTTAATAACGTAACGCAAGACGGACTGCGCTGTAAGTACATAAATTTATATCTATCTAAAAAAAAAGATAAAAAGAAAAAACAAATTTTAATACTAAAACTAAAAAAAAAAAAAGTACAAAAAATAGAAGAAATTCTGAGAAAAGTCTAATAATGTATAATTGCGGCATTGAAGACCGTGATAATTTTTTTTTTTTTTTTTATAGTTGTAGGAATATATGTGGAACTCTAGCTCAAATAATTGGATAAATAAATAATTATATGAATTAGGCTGAGATCGTGGCATTAAAACAAGAATATATAGATAAAAATAAAAAACTAGATAAAATTCTATCGTTCATTTGTCAATTCGTATAAATTATTGGACTCAAATTATAGTATAGACTCGGCCCGTAACTAAATTGCGAGCTTCTTGCGAAAATCGAATTTTATAGTTATTGCTTATACATAATACATTCAAAATGAAAAAAAAAAACGAAAAAAAATCTAAATATATATTCGCTCCTATTTTATAGACGTAATTATTTACAGCCTAGATTATGAATGACAATAATTATAACTAACATCGCGCAATATAAATTAGAGAAGAATATTTTGGCGCGAAATTCTACCTAGGTATCTGCATGGATATTCACGAATCGCGTGATTTTTTTATAGTAAAAATGAGAGGATGGACGGGAAAGCAGCAAGGTGACTATTCCTTGTTATTTCATTCGGGATGATTCACCCCCTAATTTAAAAACTAATCGTCCATACATGTATATATATGGGGCATTTCATGAAAAATCGACCTGGTCCAAATCTCATAAAAAAGCTAAAAAAAAAAAGGCTGAAGCGAAAGTCCAGAGATTATGAATTTTGGTTAAAAAATTATCATTTCTGACACAGAATTTTTTACATATTTTTCTATCACGGTCATCGAGGTGTTAAATTCATGAGGCGCTGAAATTTATTTTGAAAAATTTCAAATAAAATTCTGATTGCTATTTAGAGTCGGAAGAATGACATAAAAAATTGCGGACCAGATTTGAGAGGTCGAGGGTCAGGACCAGGTCGATTTGGCATGGAATGCCCCAAATATATATACATATTATTTATTATGCATGTTGTCCGACAAATGTTTATCATCAGTCAAATTGGTGGTGTATACGTATACAATAGAAATTGAACAAACAGGAAAATTTCGTACAAATTATTAGCAAGCGAGTATAATACGATTGAATTGGATAATGTTTTCACTCAGTTAGGAAAAAAAAAGAAAGAGACGGATAGAATAAGCAATCATCATTTTTTCCCCAAATCTATACATACCTATATTTACATATATACGTATAGGTTCACCCCCAATTCATAAACTCTTTTGTTATTTTTAAAACCCCGAAATGTTCACTGCTTTTTTTTTTTTCAAGTCTGAAAACGAACGAGAATATTTGATGAAAAAAAGAGAAAAAAAGAGAAAAAAAAAACGAAACTAAACCAAAGGAATAATAGGACAGATTACTTTTTTTTTTTTTTTATTTTTTCTTCTTTTTTGACCAGGTATTATCGCACGCGAGGGATAGATCGAAATTTTTCAACAGTGTACACGTAGGTACGTACCCATAGTCTGCGAGAATAAAATCAGTTTATTGGAAATTGACGGACATCACTAACGAGAAGTGCGATATTCCGATATGAACTCGTTTTTTTTTGTTTTTTTTTTCGGTTTTTGTCTTCGATTTTTTTTTTTTAGTTTTTCAGTCCTAGTTTATTAGTTGTTGAAACTTTATAGTTTCGTTGTATATTTATTACAGTATAATATAATATACCATGTATTTTATTCTCAATAGATATCGGAACAGAAATTTGTGGTAAAAAAAAAACAAGCATTATTTTCCAAGTAAAACAAGAAAAAAAAAAATTGGTATCAGAAAAACCTGGAGTGTTTTTTTTTTTATTCATTTTTGATTCAAATTTTACCTAATCTCTGATAAACGCGATATACAAAATAAAATAATGACAATACAATATTGAAGTATCTATACTAACTGATCGCGTGGAAAAAATATTCTTTTGTAAACGTCAGATGAGTATAATAAACGTTGTCTATATTTGAAATAATTCGTGCTAATGAAAATGTGCATTTCGCGGCGGGACATATGTATATGGCATTCAGACTTCACCGCGATAAAAGAAAGAAGGCAAAAAGACAAAAAAAAACACCGAAAGGAATGAGAAAAAAAAAAGCCGGAAAGACTGTGTAACAGCCTATAACAAGAGTTACGTGTGGATATACGCGGGAGGGCGACCGCGAAAGAGAGAGAGAGAGAGAGAGAGAGAGAGAGAGAGAGAGAGAGAGAGAGAGAGAGAGAGAGAGAGAGAGCGAGAGAGCAAGTATAGAGAGGGGGGATGGGGGTGGCGCGAAGTAAAGTTATATACATAGGTAGACATGCGTGTCTCTCGTTATAAATGGATTGACCCAAAGAAAACCTCTGAAATGACATAAATAACGCAAGCAAGCAAGAAGCAGGAGTAGTTGTAGTAGTAACTGGCAGTAGTAGTAGTAGTAGTAGCAACAGCAGCAACAGCAGCAGCAGCAGCAGTAGCAACAGCAGCGCAAGGAGAGCCGTAGGCCGCGTATAGGTAGGCCCCCGTAAGCTGAGGCGGTAGTAGTAAGAGCCTTATGTAACTTCTCTCTGTGCGCGGCGCGCGCGTCGCGATGCGTGGAGAGAATTTGTCGTCTCGCATACGAATAGAGATATAGGTATATATGCATTCATACGTCCGTACGTATACCCTATACCCTATACCGTACCAGTACCATTACGTGTATGGTATCGATGCAGGCTGCCAGGCTAACGCGTCGCTGTAAGTACCTAATACTCTGTGTTCCCGTATGCACCCATACATCTCTATACCTAATAACTGCGTGAACATATGGATATAATATGTATATATGAATAGGTATATAGAGGTACACGTGATACGTGAACGAGCGCGCGCAACACAAACTTTACGCACGTACCTACAGGGTGTTGTCGGTGAAAATTAATTTTTGTTTCAATTTTTTTTATTCTTCTCTTAATTCATTTGAAAAACGTTCAATAAAACGATATTATAAAATTTTCAAAAGTCATAATTTTCTTCTTCCTTCTTTTTTTTTTTTTTTTTTTTTTTTGTTTCGTTTTTCCAGTCTTCACGGTTTTATTCGTTATCTTATTTTCAACAATCAAAAAAACAAATGACAAACAAAAGAAACAAAAATCACTAATTCCGCGTTAAAAATAACTTTGTTAAAAAAACGTCGATATTTTGTAATTTATCCGAACACTCTGTATATATACGCACCTCCACCTTCATCAGCGATTTTTTTAGATTTTTATCTTGCGCAATCTTTTTTTTTTTCGTTCATTTATTCATTTTTTTTTTTTTCAAAAAATCGTTTGTTCGGATCGTTTTTCAACACAGTTTTAACAATTTTTTTTTTTTCTCCATTCGACTTTCACGCACGTGTATTATATATTATATAGATATAGATATGGATATAGATTTCGTACATATTAAAGACACGAAATTAAGTTCGATTTATACTTTTCGGAATCGTGTCCTTCGCGGTCCGTTCCTTTCGGTATATACATACATAATACATAATAGTTTATTGGTTGGTTCGTACATTGCTTCCTTTCAGGTCTCGTCGCGTTGCCCTGACCTCGGGCAACGCGAACCTCGAGCTTTCTTTCTCTTTCTCAGTCGTTTAACTCTTTAAAGAGGTATAAAGTAGTAGGTGTTGCAGTTATGAGTACATGTGAACCACCGCACAACCCGACAAACTACCGCGACACCGAGAAGGAGGCATAAACTGTTCCGCAGTGCATCAGCTGTTGTTGCTGCAAAAGCACGTTGCGAGGTCGCGAGCGAGTGAGCAATAGCGGCGAGCGAGATAGACAGTCAGAAAGAGATAACAGACACGTTTCGTGTATCGTGTCATATCGATGTATGCCGTCGCCGTTTAGCTAAGCTTTTTGACTTTTTTGATTCTCTGATTAAACTGCATTGGATGATTTCTTTTTTTTCTCTTTCTCTTTTTTTTTTTTTCTTTTCCATACGATTAAACGCTCGGGTATACATAATACGTTAATTTTAAGACAAATATAGACGTACATATCGGTATCTTATTTAACTTAATTCTACTACGAATTTATATTTATTTATTTCCATATCGCGTGTTCTATACAATTTAGTTTTACTTCCTTAGCTCTTCTGAACCATTAAAATACTTGTGAACTGCTCCAATATAACTATATCCCATTCTCTATTCCTCAAACAACTTGATATATACATACACACATATATATAGTTCATATTTCACTCTCGGATAAATTACCTATCATAGCCACCCATTTCTACACGATTTTTATAGCTAAATTTAATACCAGTTCTACGAAATGAATTTCTTCCTTTCCTCTCTCTCTCTCTCTCTCTTTCCTCAAATTCCCGTTTATCGATGAGTCTAATTTTCGAAAAACGTTTTCGTACGGTTCTTCGCAAGTTTAAAACTAGTAGAAAAAATTGATAAGACTTAAACTACCTTTCGATCGTCTGACTGTAATAGCATACGGAAAATAAGACGTTTAGCTCGGCGCTGTCTGACCACGAAGCGGCTTTACTACTCTGATACTTAGAGCGATTAATATCTCGCGAATTTTATATCAGAAATTAGTTTTTCACATATCGTTTGATTCGTATTGATTTTTGTTAACTTTTTTAGGGTAAAATAAAAGCAAGTGCATTTATAAATTTTTCAAAAACGTTATATTTTTTTTTTTTTTTTCAAGGTTTATATTGATTAGATTTGAAATCTATGTTAACTAGCGGAGGCTTTTTCGATTCCTCACCGATATCGTTACGCAAACTTTACATCCTATTGACAAAGTCAACGGAATTTTATTAATTGCGTTATACCGCAGTCCGCAGACCCCAAGGAGCAGCCAGTCACGCACGCAGGTCATTTAGAATATTGAGAAGCCAGGTTGCTCGTATAAATATATATGTATATATATATACACACACACACACCTATATACTGGCAATATAACTTCGCGAAGCAAAACTCTGAACTCAACTCTCTGCCTGCCCAAATTGTATCGTATTCTATTCGTGTTTATGTCTTTCCCTAAATCCTTAAATCTAATCGTCTAGCACGAATCGCAACGATTCCGAGTATTCTTCCTCAAAACAAAACCGTCTTGTATATACATAGGTATAAAATTGTGCGTATAAAATAGAAGAATAGAATAGATGGAAGAAAAAAAAAAAAAAGCAATAATAAGAAATCACGTAATCGCGAATGTATGATCTCTTATATATATAAAGGTAAAAACTGTTGAGAAAAAGTTAAAATTGAATTCATATAATCGAGAGATTTGGTAATTATAAATAAAGCGGTTTTATAAACAAAAATTCTTCAACTATTGAGAAAAAGAAAAAAAAAAAATAGTTGATAAAAATAAAAATAAAATGGAAAAAAAAAAACGGTATGCAGATATAAACGGTAACGAAATCGAGTCAGAGATAAGTAACGTAGTTGATATCGTCAGCTGATATTTGTCATATTATTTCTCCACGTGCAGCAGATGTTGCAAAAATGACTTTTATACGAATAACGAAGATCGGGATTTACGCTCGTTAATATAATTATCCTCCACTCTAGTTGTGCGTTAGATAATTTATTCATTACTCGTATATATAAATATATATATATTTTTAAAAAAAATTTCATTTATTACGATTGATAAAATAGTGTATGAGTATATAGTAAATATATTATATAATATGTAATAAGCAAAAACGCCGAGATAAGCTTTGCATTACTTTATATACCTATATCGATACGTATATACTATAAGCATATCAAGAATTTAAACCGTATATACTGCAGCTCTTCGCTCCTATTCCACGTAAATGATTATTTCTTCGAATAGAAAAAAAAAAAAAAAAAAAAACGAGAATATTTTTCATTTATCATCTACGAATAACTAGACACTAATTAGTTACATATTCGAGTAGCAAAAAACGTAGAAAAATTAGGAAAGAGAAAAGAAAAAAAGTAATGAAATATTTGTTGGGGATTCAAGGTGCATATATATAGGTGTAATAAATATTTTGGAGTGTGGTTCTTATGGGATTGGTACGTTGCAGCAGGGTTGCGGGCAGTTCAGACATGGGAAGTGAGCATTACTGCCTGAGGTGGAACAATCATCAGAGCAACTTGCTGGGTGTGTTCAGTCAGCTGCTGGAGTCCGAGTCACTAGTTGACGTGACACTGGCGTGCACGGAGGGTCCCTCGATCCGAGCACACAAGGTAGTCCTCTCGGCCTGCTCCAGTTATTTCCAGGCATTATTTCTCGACCACCCCAATCGCCACCCCATAGTCATACTTAAGGACGTCCGCTTCTCCGAGCTAAGAACCCTCGTCGACTTCATGTACAAGGGAGAAGTAAACGTCGAGTATTGCCAGCTATCTGCTCTGCTGAAGACCGCCGAAAGTCTTAAAGTGAAGGGCCTTGCGGATATGACAAACATCAATGCGGCAGCGGCCTCGAGAGAAGAACAGCAAATTTCAGCTAATGATAATCAGCAGCGAGACAGGGAGCACAGGGAACGGGATAGGGACAAAGAACGAGAGAGAGAAAGAGACAGGGAAAGGAGACGGGAGAGGGAGAGGGAGAGGGAGAAAGAGAGGGAGAGGGAAAGGGAAAGGGAACGAGAGAGGGAACGAGAGAGGGAGAGGGAGAGGGAGAGAGAGAGAGAGACGGAAAAAGAATGCGAACAATCTCAACCTCAACAACTTAGCGATGTTATGGAGGCAGTGCACATGACCGAATGCCCGCCGTCTCCCACGGGACCTGGAAGTCCCTGTCCTGGTCCTCTGGCTCTTCATCGACCTAGAAGAAACTCGGAAGATGCTGCTAGCCTCGAGGAAACAAGAGGCTCTCTTAGTCCTATTTCAGTACATAGTGGTCCCAGCGATATGAGTCTCAGTAATAACACCGGTCCAACAACCGGAGGTATCCTTACACTGCAACTACCACAAAGCAGGCTTCCGTCTCCTCATAGTACAGAACCTTTAGCAGGACCGTCAGGACTTCCACCTGTCCAGCAAGTTCCACTTGTAAGTTCAAACTTATTTCGTTAAAAGATCATTCATCGATTTAGGATAAACGGCGTAAGATATTAACAAACTAAAAATTTCCCAAACAATAATTCGCGAAGAATTGAGCTCGAAACAATTCGATAATTTGTCGTAAATTTTTATGAACTTTGAAAAGAGTACAGAGATATATTTATTTATTTTTTTTTTCCAAATTTGTACAATATTTTCACTTCACAAGAATTAGCAAGAAGAAAAGTTTATTTTTATTTTTCTTTGCTTTTTCTTGTTACAGTCATTGAAAAAGGAGGTGGACTGGGAACGATCTACGGACGATCGTATAGCGAGTATCGAAGCCACGACGGACTACCGACTCCCACCAGATCCGGTGAGTTTTTCTATGTATATATATATATATATTATAATGTGTATATATATATATATTTTTTTTGTTTTATTCTTTTTTTTTTTTTTCTCTTCAAAACATATTTATACGTGAAATTTGATAAATTCTTTCGTCTATCCTGTAATATACGTATCGCCCTGCGTATATTGGTAACGTTTTTATATAAATAATAATTAAATAACGCCATATTGCTGTATAATTTTATTGCCATTATGCTCATCTGCAACGATTTACGATAAAGGAAGGTCATTAGGTTGCTGATATTATTATACAAGATTTCTTCTCCTTTATAATCGTTATACGCATAACGCCTTGCTACTATACCACTGTAGGTACACACACGTTACGTGGCTATCGTTACATCATTTTCCTTACTTCGTTAGTTATTAGGCTTCTTGCATTCGGTCAAGCATTAAATACCGTACCGTAGCCTACTCTCTCCCCCTTTATATACTATAATATATAATAACAATAAATTCACAATATACATAGGCATACGTACCCCGGTTTACTATACAGGTGCGATTTCGCCGGTTAGATAGGAGCGAAAGTTCACCGAAATGTATTTCTCCCTTATTTTAGGGAAATGATATATATAATTTTTTTTTTTTTTTTTTTTTTTTCTACTATTGTTTTTCTATTTTCTCTTTGTATACTTCACTATGCACGTGGGGTCTGCTGCATGTATGCCCAAATGCTTTATGCTAATTATTCGCTCGCCGATTTCCCGCTAATAAACTAATCAAGACACATATGTCCTCTCGGATCTCAGTAACGTTGTAGAAGAAATATTTCGCGTTATTAATTTACTTCACGTCGATTATCATTTTCACGAAGGTTAAATATGAAATTTTTGGAAACAAAGATAATAAGAAAAATAAAGTAAAAGTAGTACTAGATCTATGCATGTGAACAAAATTATACCTTGACGATTTATACTTCTTCTTTCTCCGCGTTTTATCCATGATCTCTGAAACATGGGGAAAAATGAAATTTCAATTTAAATTTCTTTCGATATTCAATTTATACTTCATGTGTATATTATAAATCAATTTTCCCATATTATGTATACATCGGAACATCGATTGATCGTGTACCTATAAATTTATAACTTTCTTATATCGCCTCGCAATTCTATTTTCTGTGTCAGTATTAATGTTAGATTTTTCTTTTTTTCTTGTTTTGTAAAAATTCTGTCGTTCTTATTTGTTCTTCTTCGTCTTCTCTGCTTTTTTTTTTTTTTTTTTTTGTTATTTGAACAAATTTTCACCACCTATTTAAATAATTCCCATTCCCATATGTTTCCATTACATCCCGCCAGCCTGTCTTGCTAGCTCACTGTCAAGAAGTTGACCTTCGTTTTTGGCCATGGTTGTTTTTTACTACATTTACATATTTATGCATATTTATATATAATCTGTATATAAATGTATATATTTATTTATTTATTTATTTATATACATATATATCTATTTATATATAGATTTCATGTGTATATATATATACATATATATATATATTGTTATATGTCCTAATTATATATATATATATATATATTTACATATTTATCTATATTCATTTGGCATAACGTGTTGCGTATGCAAATTTTTACATTCATTATTATATATCATTAATTTTATATTAATATTTGTATTTATCGATTGTTGTTTGGTTGAGTGCAATATATGCCTATTTGCTCTGTAATTATTGCGCTGCGGTAAAATTGATAATAATAATAATAATAATACCAAAAAAAAAAAACCGAAAGGAAAAAAATATATATATAAATAAAGAAAAAAAGAAAAAAAAAAAAAGGGGGTGGGCCTGGGAGGGTAATAGTTTTGTCATATATATAACATATTCCCGCCAAACAAAAAATGAGCGTCAACTTCTTGTGCTGTCGTGTATATTCGGAGATATATAGTTACAATTATATAGTCTTGCTGTCTGGTAATAATTATTGAAGATTAGTTTTTTTCTTGTAAATAAAATAAAATGAAATAAAATAAAAATAGATCGATTGAAAGAAAGTAAGAAAGAGAGAAAAAAAAAAAGAAAAAAAAAATAGAACCGTATTAATATAATATCACGTGATTATCGATCTACGTATCTATTTTTACGTGTATATTATAAAAATTGATTGATTTGTTCATTGCATACGTTTGTTATATGCGAGTATATATGAAAAAAAAAAAAAAAAAAGAAACGAAACAATTTAGAAAAGAGATAGAAAAAAAAAAGAACAAATCTCCTCTGCTATTATCACAATTTAATTATCGAAGAAGATATTAAGTATTTAAATTAAAGAAGCAAGAAGTTGATGTTCTTGTTTGTTTGGTTGCAGGAGTTGATGGGTTTGGATGAACGGGTGTTTGCGTGCATGTACTGCGGTGCCTCGTTTCTCCATCAGTCGAAGCTGACGCGGCACATCCTATCGCACAGCCTCGAATCACTCAAGTACCGAGAACAGGCGGCCCATCTTCAACTCCAGGCACAACTTGGCCTGGAGTCTGGCCTCCACCTTGGTACCGAGGTCCATTACACACCTGGCGGTGGTGGTGGTACAGTTGAACCAATGGACCTCGAGCTTGCAGCTCATTCCGATCCATCGTCGGGTGTAGTGCTTTGCAAGTTTTGTGGTAAATCATTCCCCGACGTTGGTTCATTGATAGCACATTTACCCGCCCATACGGGGGACCGACCATTTAAGTGTGAATTTTGTGGAAAAGCTTTTAAACTTAGGCACCACATGAAGGACCACTGTCGTGTCCATACGGGCGAAAGACCGTTTAGGTGTGCTCTTTGCGGTAAAACATTTTCCAGATCTACGATATTGAAGGCCCATGAAAAGACACATTACCCAAAATATGTGCGAAAGTTCCTTTCCCCTAGCCCTGTAGATCCCTCGGAGGAGGAAGCATCGGCTCCCCATCCGCCACCCCCTCATCATTGAGTTTTATATTATAATTCGTCGTTTAATTATTATTATTATCATCGTAATGATAGATATATGTATGTTTATATGTGCATATATATATATATATATATATATATATATATATATATATATGTATATCTATTATTATTATTATTATTGCGGTTATATGAATATTTCTACTGCTTTTTTACCACGATAAATGAAACAAATTGAAGAAAAATAAAGAAAGATGAAGGAAATGCGGTTATATAATAGGGAAATGTAATTATTATTGTTAAACTGAGACTAATTAACGAAACGGTGATGTGGCGTGTATAATTATATATAATATATATATAGCTGCATACACATACATATTATAATTATTAATTATAGCGAGGCATAATCCGATACGGTATTTCTAGTTAGTCCTGTGATTTTGGTTAGGATGGTTGGTACCGTGTCTAACGGGGGAGAGACACGTTAAATAAGCTCCCTCGTTTAATCAGTGCTTTAAGATGAAACGTTTAGCTAATTATATATCGGTAAATTATAATTGAGGTATGAAGAATTAAAGAATTAATGAAATAAGGAGGAAATAATAAGACGAAAAACGGATAATATGAAGATGAAGAAAATGAAGAATAAGTAAATTTGAGCCGCCACGGTTGGTGCTTTCAAGAGATTTTGATAAAATGCTGTGAATACTATATATATTGATTATAATAACTATAACTATTATAATGTAATAATATTGTACGGTTATTATATATGTACGACGACTGTTGTTGATACGATTGAGAATATTTTATACTCCAAGTTGACGGGGGTGGGTTTACACTACACTATATTAAAAACATATGAAGAAAACGGAAGAAGAAGAAAAAAAGACAAAAAAAAAAAATAAAAAATACAAGGAAAAATGACAAAAAAAAAGAAAAAAAAATTAATTAATTAATTAATTAATTAATAATAATAATAATAATGATATGAAAATTACATACAGGGCGAGAAAAGTTGCTTTTCTATTTTTTTTTTTTTTTTTTTTAATTTATTCAATTTTATTAGTTTTTTTTTTTTTTTTTTTTTTTTCTCCCACATATTTATACACATATTATACCTATACAGGTGCGATCGATCGAAGGTGTGTGTAGAAATAGATAGATAGATAGATAGAGTCGCACACAGGGCTGCTATAACCTTACGAGGTATAATAATAATTATTAAATTAAATAATTATATATACCTATATAATTTCAAAGAAAGAGTGCGCTGGCATAAAACATACTCGCTTCAATTATTGTTATAATAATAATAATTTATTATTATTATTATTATTATTATTATTATTATTATTATTATTATTATTATTATTATTATTTTTCTAATAGAGACAAAACTACGCTTTTGCTATTTTTTTTTTTTTTTCTCTACGGGATTCCGAGAACCCCCGTAACATAGGTATGATATATTATGGTAATTCAGAAGACACGAGAGTAGAAATTCACATTAAGATTTGATTTGACTAAAAGAAATTAAATGGGGTCTTAAATTTTTGCCGATTGTTTTTTTATTTTCCTTATTTTTTTTATTTTTTTTTTTTTTTCTCTCTTAGAATAATGAATGAAATTACGGAGAATTTAATGAATTTTTTCCATCAGTATTTTGTTTCTCTTTTTTTTTTTTTTTCTTTTTTTTTTTGACCTGTCTTAAGAGTAGATAAAAAGAAATTTTCTCAATTCTTTTCGGGTTTATCCCGTAGGGTTCAAGGAACCTTTGTAACTCGTTCCTGCAAGGGGGTTTACCTACCCTTATTATAAAAATAACGCAAATCATACATACGATGCTGATCAGCCATTACGTTACGGTACAATACCAATTACTTTATCTTAGTTTAGATAAAAAAAATATCCAGGATCGTTCACGGAAATTAGGTTTATTTATAACCAAATATGTATGTGGTATAATATAATAGTTGAAAGATTTTTTTTAGACTCATCGCCGCGCCGTGGACCAAAGAAAATTTATAATTTCATTACGAAATTTAAAGACAGACTACACATTTGTGGATGGTAATAATTTTTTTACGATTTTTTGTCGATCGGAATTTATTTTTTTTTTATTTTCCCTTGTTTTTTTTTTTTTTTTTTCTTCTTCTTTTCTTTTCATTTTTGGTTATGGCTTCAACAGAAACAGATCAGCATGGCGGGTCTTAATGCAAAGCTGTAAAATTGAATAACCGCATATTTTTCAGGTGTACTAAAATAACCTGTATAGGTAGATTTATCATCAAGTACTACAGTGATATCGATTTCAAATCGGTAATCTCAATTTTATTTATTTATTTTCAACTTTTAGGTATATATATACCGTTATTTCGGATATTATATTTAATTGAGCGTCTACACCTGGGAAATAACAAATGACAAAATGAAAAAAAAAAAAAAAAAAAAAACAGCAACAACACCTACGTTCATGAATAATAGGATAATTTTATTGACACATAACTATATGTTATATATATTAGGGTGTGTCGAAAATGAACTTTTTTTCTTTTTTTTTTTTCTGCTTCTACTACTCAAAACCTTAGATTTTGACATTGAAGAGATCCTCGTTCAAGGAAGGCGCTGTACCTTAAAGTCTAGAGGTAGCTCAACGAGGATTTAGGATTCCCATCTAATTAACAGGTGAAAAATATTGTTTTTTGCTCAAAACGATGTCAGGCATCCAAAAAATTAGCGATGTCTATCTTTCTCAGCTCATTTGAAAGCATAGGCTAATCGCTTGAATAATGATGGGTCGTTTTTGTTTCGATTTTAATTTTTTTTTTCCTTCATTTTTTGACCACAATAGTCACTTTTTTCCAGTTTACAAAGTCTCTAAGGTAAAAATTGGAACAAGGTAACTTCAAAAACGAGCTATCATCGTTTAGGGTATGAGTCATGCTTTCAAATAAGCCAAGAGAGACAGACATAGCCAATTTCTTAGTCGCCTGAGATCATTTTGGAGGAAAAACAATATTTTTTAACGTGTTAATCAGATGGGAATTCTGAATCCTCGTTAAGCGACCTCTAAACTTCAAGCTACAGCGCCGTCCTTTAATGAGGACCTCTTTAATGTTAAAACCTAAAGTTTTGAGTGGTAGGAGCGAAAAAAAAAAAAGAAAAGTTTATCTTCGACACACCCTAATATAAATGTGCGAAATGAGTTATAAAATACATTGAACAAAAAAAAAAAATAACAAAAAAAAAAAAATTTAAATGAAAAAAATTATCAATGTCGAGTTAACAATAAATAAATATATTTAGGCGTATGTAGGTAGGATAACAGGTAGAATTGCAGTATGTACTTTCTCACGTTGTACAACTACAACTACCACTACTAAATACTACTACATACTAATAGGAATAATACTACTACTACTACTATTACCGCTACTACTACTACTACATATAAACTACACACGATGATATAGTTATAGCGTTTCTTGCGATCATTTTTTCGGTGATAAGTGAACCAGTATTTCAATTGACTTTTGTTTTCCTATTAGATAAGTACCTAATTAACATAATTATCATTATTATAATATTAATATTATTATTATTATTATCATTATTATCATTATTATTATTATTATTATTGTACATAGTACATTGTACTATAGATACTACCTATATATATACAAATCTACATACATACATACATACATACATACATACATACATAGATAAATACATATACAATAGAGCGTACGTGCAGCGAATGTGCAAAAAAAAAAAAAAATTATTTTTTATTTTTTATTCAGTTTTTACTATAACATAATAATAAAAATAATAATTTTTCATTTAATTAAAAAAAAAAAAAAAAAAAAACTTATAGGGTTTTGATAATAATTGATCTTTTTCTAAACCGCAAATTATTATATATATTTTCGCGATATAAACTGCAGGGGGATGATATGAGAGATAGTTTTGAGGTACGTGCAGCAAACAGGAGTGATTTTTAGAGCTGTGATGAATAATATACATATTTAATTGTAAATTGATATAAAACATTTAATTCTTTTGTTTGTTTTTGTTCTTTTTTTTTTTTTTTTTTTTTTTTTATTTTTTTATACTGATTAGTAATTTTAAAATACGTTATTTTGATAACTACAAAATTGTTGTGGAAAAAAAGATAAAGAAAAAATAAAAAAAAATTAAAATAAAGTTTCATCAACTACACACATACAATATATTATGCATCTCCTCGCTGAATTCATTGTGATTGATACTTACTGTGATTTGTGAAAAACAAAAAAGAAAAAAAAAACAATTCTCTAATTATTATATAATATGTAGTTGTGTATTTTTCATTTAGGATTAAAAATTTGATTGTTCCGTAAGTCGAGTGCATATCATTTATTCGTGTAGAATGACAAAAATTGTTGCTCATTAACTTTTGATGAGAGAGAAAAGAAAAAAAAAAAAAAAATTCAAAATCAATCTTATGTAAATTAATAATCAAATCTTTATTATTGATAGAAGAAAAAAAAAAAAAAAATAATAATGAAAATAAGAATGAAAGAAAGAATTTTCTTCTTTTCGCCTTTTCATGTGATTTTTCATTTTATTTAAATTACTAATTTTTAACCCGAAACAGATGACGTTGACTAATATAGTTTCTCTCGAATAAGAGATTGTGAAATAGGACGTGCGATGGTATTAATTAGGAAATAAATTCTGTTTATTTTTTTCGTTTGAAAAAAAATTTCCAAAATAAACGCACAAGTTTTCTCCCCAAGTCGCAAATAAAGAGAAAGAGAGAGAAAAAAAACAAAAAGTAATTTCTTAAAACGTGACTAAATTTAAAAAAAGAAAAGAAAAAAATATGTTCATAGTTACTATCTTTGAAACTTAATTAAAGATATAATTATTTACACGTAGATAAATGCAGGAGATGCTAATGTGTATTTGTGTGGGTGTGTGTGTGTGTATGTGTATGTGTTCGCGTGTGAAAAGTGTAAGAAATTCGAATTGGTTGATACGATAAGAAAATGAAAAATAAAAAGAAAGAAAAAACTCCGGTATTGATGAAAATTAAAAAATTAAAAAAAAAAAAAAAAAAATACATTCCGGGTTGCTGAAACATAATTACGTGGTGTCGCCTGTAATCGATATATTTACATATATGGTACATGATCATGTTATAAATTTACGTAAATATTCAGTTTATCGCGTGAAATGATAAAGAAAAAAAAAAAAAAGAAAAGAGCACGGAGAAATTATGAAATACTCGTATATTATTAGATTATTAGATTATTAGATTATTATCGTAGATTGTTCAAGTTTCAAGGTGATATATAATTAAATGATCAGGGTCTACGAATAACAGGATGTACCCGGTTGCCTAAAAACAGGACTTCTTCATTTTCGGTTCGGATTAAATTCGAAAGAATCACTCGGAGATAATGAGTTCGTCTTTTTAGCGAATTGATCGAGTGCTTGCCAGACGAATTAAAAATTTTTTGAAATTCTTCGTAGGTATCAGTTTTTGGGCCACCATGAGGTGCACACATATCAGCTTGACGTTTGTAATCTGTGAACTCCTACTAGTTGAATAATTTTAAATCCGTTACTATAGCGTACCTACATTATTAAACTGTCTCGCTTTACGCTTTTGAGATATACTATAGAAACAGTGAGAAAGACGGCGAACAAGAGTGAGAGAGAAAAATATATATACATAAAGATAAAGGTAGATATTTAAAAAATAATTGAAGTTGAACCCTGTTGGGTGACGTCTACGCTTTCTTTCCTCGATTGTATTCATTTTTCGACAGAATTTTATTATTTTTTTTTTTTTTTAATTCTTTTCATTGAAATAAATTTTGAATCACACGTATGTATGTACTACGATTATATAGATCGAGTATATAATTTTATAGAATAAATATTCAATATATAGAATATATAAAGAACAGAAAAAAAAAAGTGCTAAAGATGTGCTCAAAATGCATCTTAGGTATATAATCGACATTTCAACGACTTAGGTATACATAACAAGCTTATAATTTCTTAAATATATGAATCAGATATCATAGGAAAAGAAAAAGAAAATTAACTGGTACTACAAAATCTAGTTACACGATCTGAACTGTATTAATACCATTCGGAATTTGAATAAAACATCGAGTATATTTTCAGAAAATGATACTTTATTATTATTATTATTGTTAATCGTTTTTTATTATTATTTTTTCGAAAACTATCCTCATTAAAATGTCAATCATTTAACTAAAAATCATACATTTCATTGCACATAATAAATAAAATACATTATAAATCCCGAAAAGGGAAGAAAATAAAAGAATAAGAAGACAGGATACTAGGAAAACTGAAATATTTCACTTCAATTTTCATTAATATTTATTAGCAACTTATTCATGACGAACTCGCGATATAGGTATAACCTAGATTACGGTATACCTGAAAGGAGGGAAAGAATATATATATAATATATAAATGATAAAGTCACGCGCAGTCTCGTACAAGTACGTGACTTCGGTAATGTAACGTTGTAAAAACAACGTCCTGAACGCGTTTTACGTTTAAGAAAACCTCTCTTGACGACCGTTTTTAACCGGTACTAAGCGGTTTTTTTTTTTTTTTTATTTTACTTTACTTTTAGTCTTCTTCAATATTTTTTTTTTTTTTTTTGTCTTCCATTTTTCACTCGGTCTAGCTCTCGTCCGCCGTCTAACTATACTTATCTGCAGCCCACTCAAATCAATTTCATTATTTGAGCAAGAACATTCATTCATTCCCACAGGATCTGTGTTTTGTGCTATACCTATGCAGGAGTAATAAAGAATGATAAATTCTCTATACTTCGAAGTTCTTCTTTTTTTTTTTTTTTTTCAATTTCATATATTCATTAGTTTTATAGAATTGTATTTCAAATTTTTTGTTTTTTTTTTTCAACAAAATCGGCGAAGCAAAAATCGTAAGAAAACATCTGTCGCAGATATGATATGAAACGTTACGATATAAAACCATATCCAAATTTCATAATTACTACTAGCTTATAATTAAAACGTTCACTAATTTTGTTCAATTTCAAATAAATAAATTTATTTTTATTTTCTTCCTTATTCTGACAGCCGAATAATGAAAGGATGAATTTTCGTTCATATCAAATTTCTGTAGAATCAAGATCGCGCCTCTGAAATATTATTTTAATCAAAATTTATGGAATCACGATCCCTCAGCTGGTGGTTGCTAATAAATCCCGTCTCTCGTTGATCTATATTACACGCATAATTAAAATTAAAAAAAAAAAAAAAAGAAAAAGAAAAAATGATTTCTCTCGCGCATTACTCTGCTGTGAATCTATATCAAATAAATATACCTATAATATACTATAATGTGTGTCGTATATTATGTACAAATGATTAATCGTACACCTCGCATAAAATAATTCATCTAAATACAATTAAACTTACATTTATAATTAATTAATTATACATCTTGTGTCACTTTTTAATTTTGTATTTTTTTTTTTTTTCTTCCGTTTTTTGTTCCTTCTTTGTAAGGTTGATTCACGCGTTATACACTTATATAGGTTCCTAGACACGAAGATTTATCCTATAGATTATGAATATTATCATTATCATTATTATTATTATTATTATTATTATTATTATTATTATTATTACTATTACTACTACTGTTATTATAAAAATTATTTATGAATAGGATAGCAATTTTGTTCATTTATTTTAAATATTTAAACGTCTATGAAAAAAAGAAAAAGAAATAAGAAAAGAAAACTCAAACTACACGCATATATTATATTATATATATATATATATTATATTATATTATATTATCTGCAATCATTCTTATCCTTATCACATTATTAGCATTATATCGTAATCATTTTTAATTACAGGTACAAACGTCATATATAGTATATACACACACACACACACAGGGATATACTATAATTAAATAGGTATCTATAAGCTATTTAGGGAATCGTAGGCAAGTTGCTAGAGAACTGCATATATATATTCAATTGTCTCGCGGTAACGAAGCTATCATTATTATTATAATTAGAAAAAAAAAACAAATTATCGTTTTTTCTTCATTTTCAATCCCTAATTTATCTACAGGAAATAATATTAGGAAGAATAAAAAAACGTGGGGTTGCTGCAAATTTAAAGTTGATTATTTTTTACGCGAAAATTTGAAATATAATGCCATACGATGAAATTGATTTTTAACGATGGAAATCGATTATCCAAATTCGCAATTTTTTTGTTATATTATATTTGTTAAATTAATTTTATTCTTTCCTTTTTTATTTCTTATCTATTATCCGGTTATAGTCTGACCAACGTATGTACCGAATCTACTACAAGAGATATTTAAACGCCCTGCAGTTTCTGCGATTATAAGCACGATATATTTAAATAATAATTAGTTACTATTTTGACATTAATGTTATATAATAATTAAATAAAAGTATCTACGGATCCTGTCGGTAAACCTCAGAAGGACATTATTGCCAGAAGTATTAATATTAATTTTTAATTATTTCGCTGCATATTTATACATAAATACGTTATCGTAGTGCGCGGGTGTAATCTTATATTTATAGCAATACGTACGAGTTATTATTAACGCGAGGGGTTCTTGAGATACAGAAAGAATTAATTCAATTTTTTTTTTCCTTCCTTTATTGTCATTTTCATTTTCAATTTAATTATTATCATTTTTTTTTCTTTTTTTTTTTTTAATATAATCAATTATACGATTAATAAACACCATACCAAAATAATTTATTTAAAAACTCCTGTAAAATCACTCCAGCAGTTCCACGAATATACGAAAAAATTGGCAAAATCCTTCGCGATCTAAATATTGTGCACTATCTTATATCAGGCAATGATAATAATAATAATAATAATAATAATAATAAGAATAAGAATTGAGAATTCACTAAAAATCGCGTTATTTAATAATAATAATAATAATAACGATAATGATAATATTTTTTAGTTTTTTAGACATCTCTCAATTTTTCTGACTCTTGTTTGCATTTTCAAATATTACTTTTTCTTCTGCTTCGTAATTTGAATAATTCAATTGAAAAAAGGATGATAAAAAATCGAGCAAAATGATGATTTTACTTTTTATTTAATTAATTAACTACATGGCCGGAGTGGGAAAGGGGGGAAATGAACGTTTCTCGTGTCATATCATTTCCAAGACATATCGAAATCGTGTAAATAAGTGTATAACTAATAACTATATATAATACATATGTATATATACATATTTTAGGGTCGTTAAAAAAAGCCAATATTTGTTATTATATTACGTGAAAAATGTTGATACATGGTAAATGAAAAATGTTCTACAATTATGAGAGCTTTATAGATTAATTTTAAAATTAGGAACCTCAAGCCATTTTTAACTCATTTCCTTAATTGTAATTAATATTATGGTTTTTTACGCATTTTCAATAAAAACAATCATCGTAAAATGTGTTGAAATATATGTAGTATTATATTTATTTAAAAATGTATAACGAAAGTATAGGGAAAAGCTTACTTATTATTTCTTGTTTATCAAAATCAATAACTTTTCTCTATACTTTTGTCATACATTTTCAAGTAAATATCTTTCAACAAATTTTACAAATTATTTTTTTTTCATTTAAAATGTGAAACACCATAATATTGAGTATAATTATAAAAAAAAGCTGAAAACTGCTTGAGCACTATGTTAAAATTAATCTTTAACACTCATATTTAGAGAAAATTTTTCTTTCACCATATATTAACATTTTTTCACGTAATGAGGTAGAAAAAAAAAAAACATATATACACCTCTTTTTAACTACCCTAATTTATGTTTATATAGTATATAGGTATATAGTATAATAATAAGTCAGTGGTACTCGATGAGGGACAGGCGTCACAAAATGCACCTTTGACGTAGAGTACAATCAATAAATTACATACATACATAAACACATAACCACATAAGTACATGTATACATACATAAATACATAAATATATATGTATATATATATATATATATATATATATATTGATGTATGTCACATTATCACATAGTTTCTGTATACAGATATACCTACTATTATATTTCCGTGACCAAAACCGCGATAGATTATTATTATTATTAAACGATTAGATTATTTATCAATTAATGAATAATTTATTAATTGATGCCGCATTGAAATTGACAGATTTCAGTTTTACTATACTATATACTTGCCCTATATATAATTCATTATTATTTACAGTTTCATATTATATTTATATCTATTCATTCTCTGCAGTCTTAGATTAATTGATTGATTCATTAATTAATTAGTTATATTTTTTAAACGGGTCATCGATAAAGAAAAAAAAGAAAAAAATCAACACAAAAAATAGAATTGGAAAACTGTAAAAAAAAAAAAAAAAAATAAATGAATAAAACCGATAAATAATATCAATTAGGTATACATACATGAGCTATATATGGAAATAATTGTCAGGAACATTTCCGTACACCGTTTATATTCATTCAATTTATAAATCAATTTATAAACATTACATAATTATTATTTACTTTTAAATTTCATTTTTTCAACGTTTAATGTTATAGATTACTTTTTTTTTTTCACAAATGCGATTTCATCCTTTTATCATATTTTTGAAAAGTTATCTTTTTTTTTTTCTTTTTTTCGTTTTTTTGTTAATCGAATTCGAACAACATTCATGCTCTTGGTTCATGGTAAAAAAGAAAAAAATGTCTCCTTATAATTAAATTTGAATAATTTATGACGATATGCAATAAAACGTGTTTTTTTGGGTTTTTTTTTTTAAATTTTATTTTCATTTCCTCTCTTTTTCATAACTGATTATTACATTTTCTACTTATTTTGTAAATTATATAAAAATAAAAATAATGAAAGAAAGGGGAAAAAGAAAACAGAAAACGGTCAGATTTTTTTTCTACGATTTCGAGGTAAACGGCGTACGGATAATAAGCCTGAAAATTGATAGAAAAAGAAAAAAAAAAAAAAAAGAAAGAGAAAATCGATCGATAAACAAACAGCAAGTTTGCAACGAATGAGGAATTAAGACGGTTATAGAATTGCGGGGTTATCGATTATTCAAAAGGTTAATTGGCGCAGGTAACACATGGCTGGTAATATATTATAGCATATAGTATATTTAAAAATAAATTTAAGATGAGTAGCGGAATAATTGGGGGCGCGGAATGGAGTGCAATAAGAACAAACGAAATGTTAGTTAATATTGTTGCAGTCTAACGATATAGTATATTAATAAAGTTAGGAGAAAACAATTAAATATAAAATAAATAAATGGAGCAAAATAAAGAAAGAAAGAAAAAAAAAAAAAAAAAAGAAAAGAAAAAACTTATCATATACTATTATAAAATAAATGATTTTTTTTTTTTTTTTAGGTTTGTCGAATATAATAGAAAATACACTTAGTACATTTCTGGGCTAAAGTTCCTTAAGGGTTGAGCGCGTGGAATTGAGACGCGGACCTGATGTGATGACGGTGCTTTGTTTCTCTTTTAATTATTATATTAGATTAAACAAAAAAAAAAAAAAATTAATAAAAAAAAAACAAGAGTTAATTTTATCATCATCCTTTTAGCTGTTATAGGTATATATATATCTATATATATATATATATACGTATATTATATACATACTATATAATGATGATAATAATAATAATAATAATAATAATAATAGCGAATTAGTTTAAATAAATTGACTAAAAGTAGAAAATATATTTTATTCTCCCAAATGTTCTTATCTTATATAAGTTACAATTATTATCCCATTATGTTGCTACGTTTACTTATATTATTATTAAAAGAACAAAAAAAAAAAAACAAATAACAAAAAATATATATAACTCCTATTTTCAAACGTTGTTTTTTTTCATATGATATATACATATATATATATATATATTATTTTTTTCATTCCTTTACTTCTTTGTCTGTTATAACCCTGCAGCGCAAATTAATACGATACAATACAATAGTAGTCCGCGAGTATAAATTATTGAGGACTATTTCAAAACTAGTGTTATTCTATCCTGATATGTAAAATTTTTTTGTTTTTTTTTTTTTCTTCTTATTTTTCTTCTTTTTTTTCCCGTTTTCATTTACACCTTGATTTGATTTGATTTTTTTTTTTTTTTTCTCGGTCAATTTAATACAAACTTTAATTAACAGTTTCGTACTTCTTAATAGGACCGCGTACCAACGTTATGCCACAAGGTGACCGGACGTCACGCAGCTTCGAACACGCATTGCGTGTCGACTTCTGCCAATTTGCTTTCCGAGCGCGCGTTTATTTCTGTAATTTTCTCTAGGCAACTGCTATAAGTATCCACAAAATGTCGTTTTGTTTTGTTTTTTTGGCAGGATCTGTATATTCGAATTTTAGCTCACCCGGTTTAGAATAATATTATATCCGCCACGCAACCGTCTCGCAAAAATAATTTAATAATTATATCAGGTATTCGCATATTTTTAGTTTCTTGCGTTACACATCAACATCCCTTTAAAAAGAAAAAAAAAAAAAAAGAAAAAAAAAAAAGAAGAAATTATAGATCACGGACGATTTATAGTGAAAATCCAAACATATCTTCGGTATTTTTCATAGTCGTAAGAAAATCACATTATAAACGAAAATTCATCGAATAATTAATTGGTTTGATTTATTTTTAGTGCGAATCACGTTTTTGATTAAAATAATAGACGGATATCTCGAGTTAATTAATTGCAATTTGATTATTTTCTTTTTTCTTATAAACAGGATTTCACAATTCACATAAATGTATATCAGTCAGCTGTTTCTGCTGGTTCCCGGTTATATATTTCTGCACATAACTTAATCGCGTTTGATTGTGAGTCATGAGCAAGCACGGTCCTATCGGACTCAAACGCAAATATATCAGAGTATTGATTCCTAGCGGTAGATAAGGGGCGTCGATAACACCGACTAACATTTTTTTTCCCACCAAATCGCAGAGCCATAATCACAACGCATTGAGAAATTTTTTTTTTCCAACCAAATTTGGTGCATCAGAAATTCCGATTTTTTTCCGACCTACATAAAGACTTGTGCAATATTATTTGCGGTTTGAATCTCTACCGAAGTTTATGAATAAAAAAATCGTTAAAAAAATTTATAAAAAAAAAAAAAAAAAAAAAAAAAGCACAGTTGATGGCTAAGCCTGGAACTAGGAGAAAATTCAATGATTGAATCATCGTGATTGTCAATTAATCGCAATCAACTTGATTCATGAAAATGCTGAGTAGCGTTTCCAAAATAAGCTCGACAATTATCTCGCTTTCATAGCGAACCACAGTAGCGTGTATATATTCGTTCATTTCGTATGAATAATTTTAATAACCACTACTACATCTGGCTGGATAATAAATTCGTCAAATTTTTAAATTCGCGAAGAAAAATTATTGATTGTTAATCACTAGAAAGAAAAAAAAGAATTAAAAATAAAAGAAGAAAAAAAAATCTATTAATTCCCCTGGGAAGTTCGTGAGCGTAAAACATTTCGTCTTGTTTCCCGGAGGCTCACATACCTATTTCATGTGACATTGGCGTTGGGTGAGGGGGAAAAAAAAAAAAAAAAAAAAAAAAAAAAAAAAAAAAAAAAAAAAAAAAAAAAAAAAAAAAAAAAAAAAAAAACAAGTGGAAAAATATCTGAATTATTATATTGCATTTCGGTAAGTAGGTTAAGAAGGTATATTTTAAACTTGCGGTGAAGAAAGAAAAGAAAAAAATTGCAGAAGCACAAAAACATGAAGAAAAAAAAATAATAATAAATCTCGAGCTTTTGTGCTGAAAATTAGCCAGCTTATCTCGACCTAGTATTTTATTTCACATACCTATATATTATAAAGATCATTCAGTTTTTCAGTTTCTTTGAAAGTCTGTTATTGTTTTTCATACTATAAATTTTGATTTTCCTTTTTTTTTTTTTTAATATATATATTTAATCGCAGATTCGGTTAATACCTACATTATCACTCGACTGCATAATATTATATATATATATATAATATATAATACTTCACGAAAAGAAAAGAAAAGGAAAGAAAAAAAAAAAAAGGATAAATTTCGAGTTAATTAAACGAACGTATCTCTCATGATAGATTATTATTGTATAATATTTGTAATCGAATATTTTTATGCGCGTGGGGTCATAATAAAGGCAACAAACTATCCGATTCTTTTTTTTTTTCGTTTTTTCTTCTTCTTTCGTTTATTACAAAAAAAAAAAAAAAAAAAAAAAAACACACCTACTTTCGTTTGTTGCTAATTAAAGATAGCGAAAAGAAAAGACAACAAAAAAAAGAATAAAAATAAAAATAAATAATATGAGAAATGAAAAATAAGCTAGCGCACTCAACTGACTGTAAATTATAATAATAAATGATAAAAAATAAAATAAAATATATTATTATATATATATTATTATAGTGAATGAATCCTATAACAAATAAATACGTATCCCTAACTAACTATATTACCCATATATAGTATTTTATCTTGAACGCGTAGATGAAATCACACACCTGTATTATTATATAGGCGAAAGAAAAAAGAAAATTACCACCATATATAAATAAATTATTTAATAAATAAATAAATAAATAAATAAATTAATTAACTATAGTATACAGCATGATAGTGCACTCTAGTGTCTAAACAGTGTGCGAAAATACCGCCTGTTAATATGTATAATAAATTGAAGGAAAAAACAAAAAAAAAAAAAAATTGAAAAAAAGTTCATTAGTGGATTGTAATTGATTAATTTAAAGATGGAGGGAGCAATATGAGGATAATTTTAGCTACGTTGCAGACAGACTTTATTTATTTTTTTAAATAATCTTATAATAAATTTAACCTCAATCGTAACTATATAGAGAGTTGAAAATAATTCTTTTTAACGACTATTTCATTCGACAACCTAACAGGTGGTATTTAGTGCATCCTGAAGGTAACAAGGGTGTGAGGAAAAAATATTCAAATGATAAATTAGCAACAGGTTTTTCGTTCGATTTCAAACAACAAACCAAGTATTTGAATTCTGGACGAATTCTAATTTTAAATATCCATTTTATTTATTTATTTTTTTTTTCTTAATACCTAAATCGCATTATAATTGCAATAATATATATTGTAATTTCATCCGTATGAATTACCGGCTTGTGTTCAAAATTCAGTTTGTTTATTTCATTGATAATCTCGAAATGACTAAATATCCGTAAAAAGAAAAAAAAAAGAATGAAAATTGCAATTAAAATTAAAATTAAAAAAAAAAAACTAAAACTAAAACTAAAAGAAGATAAGAATATTTATCAAATGTTCAACAATATATCTGAACAAAAATTTTGCTGTAAATAGGTATTATACCTATATTATAGGTGTGCGAATTGATCAACAAAAATGCTTAATCAAAAAAATTCGTATAAATGAATCTGCCGTATAATAAATCATTCTATCGTTCTATTCTTTATTAATTAATTACTTGGAAAATAAAAAAAAAAAAAAAAAAACATTTTCCTCACATCCTCGCTCTGCAAACAGATAATATAGCTGCTGTTAAAATGGGGAGAGAATCGCGAGAGACAGATAGATACACGAAAAACAAAAAAAACAAAAAAAAAAAAACAAAAAATTGAAAAAAAAAAACCCACAACAACAATAGATATTACTAATAATAATAATAATAATATTAATAATAATAATAATAGTAATAATAATATAGAAGAATATATAGAAGAATATACATAGGTATATCACATTGTATTATTATTAATGGGGGATAATAATTGTGTCACAATTAGTAAATAGGTAGATATGATGATCGGGTGCGGTAAAAGGAGATAAGATTGAATATTAAATAAATAAATAAATAAATAGATAAATGGTATACCTACTCATTTATTACGTACGTAGGTATGTATTATCATATTGTATTATAAACGTACGAGTTTTTCATATCGTACGACAATATCCGTAATTGCGTTAATCTAGTTGACGTCGATCTATAGTATACAATATACCTGCAGATGTATGTACATTAGCCGTTATAATACGAATTGACAAAGTTTTTTTTCTTTTATGTTTTATATGTTATTTTTACAAAAATGGAATTAAAAGAGAAAAAACAAAAACAAAAAAAAAAAAAGAAATTGTTACATTCATCCATAATTGGCGTCAGAATAGTGTTAATTAAAAAATTAAATTCGCTGATCAACATTCGGTTTCGGAGATGAAAAAAGAGAAAAAAAAAAAAAATTCACATATAGGCTTAAAACCTGGTCATCCATCGACTTGGCTAATTTAATTATACATACGCCGATCTTTCGAAGAATTTTGTTATTTTGATAAATATAAATATATTATATAATATTATTTTATATTATGTATAATGAATTGATTTTATTCGTTAATTTTCCACCAACGTGCCATCTCAAACTCGAATTATTTATAATATATACACTACAGAAAGTTTCAATAATCTTTTCTCCTCTATACCGCCCGCCCTTCGGATTTCGCGTATATTGTAATAATATAGTAATTATTTACGCTAATAATAATAATAATAATAATAGTAATAATAATAATAATGATAATAATAATAATAATAATAATAATAATAATAATAATAACAACAGTAGGTGATTACAGAAAAAATATCAGTTCATATAAGAACCTATACCTACTATGCAATGAATCCAATAGCAATAATGTTAAAAAGCGAAAGAAAAGAAGAAAAACAAAGTAATAAAGAGAAAAAAAAAAAAAAAAAAGGAAAAAAAAATGTTTATAATTGAAAAGAAAAAGAAAGAAAAAAAAAAAAAAAAAACGGAGACGTTGAAAAATTAATTTAGTTTGAAATTGAATGATGCACGTTCATCAACGTTCTATATATGTATATATATATATATACGATCTCCGTTTCTAATTATGCTACACAACTATATATATATTATATATATACTATGTAGATTGGTATATAATGCGTGTGTGCGTGGGTGTGGTGCGATTGGAGGAACTGAAATCATAGGCAATTGTCGAGAATATATTTATACTAGTATTTGAATAGTTTTTATTAGTATATTATATATAATAGATATATAACGCAAGTCGCAACACTATATACATATATATAAGTAAATGAAAGAAAATTGTATTATATAGAATTGATAAAAAAAAAAAAAAAAAATTAAATTAAATTAAAAAAAAAAAGTAAGAAATTAACAAAAGAAGCAATTGACGATGATGACGAGGTTGTAAATATACACATAATATATACTACTATATACACCGAGGAAATAGGAATATTATATATATATATAGTGATTTGATGAATAACCTGCATATTAATAATTAAAATGATAGCTAAATAATGAATATGTGAATAGCGAGCGAGTTATGGTTAAATATAAATATAAAAATATATATACATACATAAATACATATATTACATATGAATATATGTGTGTATATATCTATATATATGAAAATATAATTAGGGTTGTAAGCATAATGAAGAAATGAAATTTATTGTGTATAATAAATGATTGAAAAAAAAAAAAAAAACATTCAAATACAGTAGGCGCATAATTATTATTATACACAAAAGCTACCGCGTGCAGAAAGAGAGCGAGGGGGGATTCGTAATCTGTCAAATAATAAACTATAATAATAATAATAATAATAATAAGTTTTCTTAGCGATCAGTTTATAAATATATATATATATATATATTTATAATAGTAGAATCGGTTTCGGTTAAACGATAATATATTTCGTAATAAATAAATTGAATTTAGAATAAAACCAAGCTACACACACACACACACACACACACATACACACATATTCTCCTAATTTTTTGGAGTGATAATTGCACCATTCCGAAAAAAAAAAAAGAGTGAAATTTCACTTTAAACTGAGTGAATTTTTCACTCCAATAAATTTAAAGAATACATGTATGTATATATATATATATATATATATACAGTATACACATACATATACATAAATAAATATACACTTCTACATAACCACAGATGTAAAGGAAAAAAAAAAAAAAAATGAAACGGGATAATAACATAATAATATATCATAATATAATATTATCTATTATTTGTTATATATTATTATTATTATTATTATTATTATTATTATTATTATTATTATTATTATTATTATAAAAATAAATTTATACGCGTCGCGACGAGGGGGGGAAAGGGCACGTTCACACACGTCACACGAATCATTCAATCATTATACAATTACTGTGCTATATTTTGTACGAGTTTTTAGTCACACCGCGCACACCTCACGTTATAAAATATTATAATATAACCTATTCCGCAATCAAGGATATCTATTTAATAAATAAATAAATAAATAAATGAATAAATAAAATGACATTATGTGTAGCAGTGCATATTATATTATCACCTATCGCAACTATATAGGACGCGAATATATGATCGTATATCACTGTAATTGTGTAACTATTATTTTTATCGATTATTTGAAGAATTGTGAGAAAAAAGGAAGAAAAAAAAAAAAAGAAAGAAACTAGGGAAACAAAAAATTAATTACTTAGGTACTGGCAAATAGACTCTCGCACAAAAGGAAGTTGAGCAGAAAAATAATAATAATAATAAGAAAAAAAAGACAAAAAAAAATCGAGTAATGATAATATAATGAAAAAATATTATTCTCTTATCTATAGGTATATGTAATGCATCTAGACACATATATAACGCATCTTCTAAAGCGCAGATCATAAACGAAAATTTTTCTGCTGCATAGTTACATATATATATATATATATATATATATATATATATATATGTATATGTATATATGTTATTTATCTAAGGTGTATATACCTATTATACACTTGATATACTTTATACATACTTTATATAATATATTTATATGGGTATGTATACTTGTGGGTTTGAAATATGGTTTAAATCTGAAACAACACTCACTCTGCTGCCTGCTGCAGTACGTTTATATCCATAGACTCTATCTACCTATACTGACGCATGAATTCACGCATCCTACTATACGTGGCATGGTATTATAAAGACATACTTATACACATATCTGTGTATTATCTACCTATACGTATAGGTACTGGTATTTTACACGCGTTATACATATACCTATATCTGATTCGTAATGCGGGGCCAATTCGCTTCACGTATAATATATATATATATATATATATATATATATATTACACTATATGCTATACCTACGTACTCAAGGTTGTATCCCAACAACGATCAACTATACCCGGACGACGCCAAAAGGTCTCAGGATTAATAAAAATTTTCTTTAAATTTATAACGTCTTATCATAATACGACAAAAATTCATAGAGATAGATAAATCAACGTATTTTTATATTATGTCGCGGAGAGTAATGATAGATTTTTTTTTTCTTCTGCTTTTTTTTTTTTTTTGCGTAATTATTATCGTAATAATTACATACATGTATACAGAGGCGGGCATTGTCTCGAACGAAAATGACAAATAATAACTTATTGTTAGGGAGGGGATGAAAAGAACAAGGAAAAAAGAAAAAAAAAAAAAAAAACAAAGAATAATGGAAAAAAAAACTTCATTTTCTTCCACCGCTTCTTTTGCTTCTTTCACCCTTCGGTAACCACCTTATTAACGACCCTTGACCTGCGCCGAGTAAGGGTCACCCTAAACGAACCGCGCAGTTTTAACGTCGTGAGGTACCGCCCGACGAGACACGCCTACCTGCGCTGTAGTCTGTAAAATCAAGAAGGAAACCCCTCACCCTCATACAACTAAATCCACCCCTAGCGACGGTTCACCCTCTTCCGGTAACTAGGGCCGAGCTTGACGATGAACCACTCTACTACCCCACTTCACTCATATATAGGTAGACCTTCGCATCGGGTCACCGGGTAACGGGCGACTTAACACCCCGAGCTGCTGAAACGAGAATGACGCGATGTACTTCCAAATATCTATAATTTCCCTTTCAATTTTTTTCCACTCGTAATCATATTACATTTACGTACCATGATCGCATGCAATTTTTCGCGTATCGTACGATCATCGGCTTATCTATAAATTTTCAGAATTTTTTTTTTCTTCAGTGCGTTATGCAGTGTCGAAAATTATACCGTTGAAAATCTGTCGAATTTTTATGAAATACCTACTACTTCAGGTAAGGAGTGTACCAAGTTTCAGATTTTTCGCTGCAGCTATACTGCAATGGGAAGAATAACGTCGTCCTGGCTCATGGGAGCATTAAATTGCATTGGCCATGTTCTGCATTTATACGCGAAAATATATAAATAAAGAGAGAAATAAAAGTTTGTTAAAAAAGTTGAAACGATAAAGTGCGACCGGTTGTAAAATAGCAAAGCGTGATCACCGATCGTGTCGTATCATCAGAATTCAATATGCACAGACAGACGTAATATTATTCATGCGTCTTCTCTTATTCATTTTTTTTTCCATTTTTTTTTTTTTTTTTTTCCCTTCTCTCTCGTTTTCTATGTACATAATATGTATATTATAAATGCGATATTACAACGATTGCATATATATTTATCGCATCAGTGTTGGGTTCTTGCGTTACCGATCATCACCGTCAGCTTATACCAACCAACACGCGTATAATCGAAATACCTATATACCTATATAGTTATTATCACAACGATATTTACGCGATAGATTCTAAATTTAGATTCACATCAATACTCAAGTTGCGAATAAAGTAGGTATAGCTATATGTGATATCACAATTTCTGTATTAAACAGAGCAATGCGTCTGCGAAGTACCTTGCGAACTTATATATAAATCCCTAATAACTTAAAAGAGGAGTTAAAAGATGATAAGCTAACAATGTAAGAAATTACGTGAATTACGTTTAATAAAAGAATTTCGCTAGGGAGTCTATTTGCCTTTGATAGTTTTTTTTTTTTTTTTTTATCATTTTGGTTTTTGAAAAAAACAAAAAAGACCCAAAATTATATTACATATTTCCATAAAAAACGCGCGAATTCGAAAAAAAAAAAAAAAGAATTGTTCTCATTTATTTTTTTTATTTTTTGTTTTATATATATAATATACCATGAGTATATTCGTGGATGAGGGCCACTTGTTGATGCTTGACATTGAATTCACAATGAATTGAACACAGGTTCATTCAACAAGTGACCCGCATCCACGAATACTCTCTGTATATATATATATATATACAGATATGATCCATTTATTTATGGCATATACTATAGATAATATTTAACATAACGATTGCGAGATATGCAGAGTTAGATAATACGTTGTTTGTAAAATAATAGTGATAATAATAATAATAATAATAATAATATGTACAATATAAATAATATAGCCGAAAAAAAGATATTATCTAGGTGTTATACGGAAAATGCAATAATAATATCTTTTCTAAACGGTCAGATACATACCTATATTACTAACAACGCATAATGAAACATAACACACAGAATAATTGTAATTTTCATAACGCGAGCGATTGATCGATTGGTATATACTATATATATATAGTTACGCGGTTATTTATCTATTTATTTATTTATTTACTTACTTAATTTTCGTTCTTTAATTTCGCATTTAAAACCTATAATATGTACTTTTTAAAACGGCTTTTAGCGTCAAGTTATTAATTAATCCCGCAGTGCCGAGTTCAGCGATTATAAATTTCACCTATACCTATATGTGTATGAATTCACATGTGAAAAAATTTGTAAAATATATGATATATATATATATATATATGTATCGTTTGAAAACGGATTTACGGTACGTATATACATATATAATAGGTATATATGTATTTAAATTGAAATAATGAATTATACAACGGTGTATAATAGAAGAGTATTATCCCGCGTAGTAATATACCACATATAATAAGAGATTTTGGCAAAAATGTTAAAAGTTTCAATTGAAAAGTGAGAGAGAGATAAAAAAAAAAAAAATGAAAAAATGAGAAAAAGCAAAGGAAAAAGATAAAAAGTAACGTGCAGGTAGAATGTCAAAAGATTGTTAATATCATCGGTTAATTAAATAATAAAACGCGAGTGATGTTTTGTTGTTTTTTTTTTTTTTTTTTTAATTCTTATTCTATTTATATATAAAAAAAAAAAAAAAAATTTGTTTGTCAAGGTGATAAAATATTCGACCAACAATATAAGAAAGAAGCAATAAAATTATAATTAAAATTATGCAACTAATCACTGCAGCACGTGGAGCGGGGCGGTGATAGAAACTCTGCATTCCTAATTCCCGCGACCTTGCCAGTCCTAGATCGAGGTATAGGAGTCTAGGACACGGTTAATATCCGGCGTCACGTGATATTCGCAACAACTAAAAATAGCTAAAGCTCGCCAAACGTGCTCCAAGTATACGTATATAATATATATGTATATATATATATATATATACACATATGCGTGGCTATGAGGCTAAGGCACAGATTCATACGTTACATAGTACATACATGTAGGTATCTATATTAAAAAGCGTTAAATATATAAGACGCGGGGTGGGGGGATATGAAGTATAGTAATCTACGTAAATTCTATCATACAGCAGCATATAATACGTAATTAGAAAAATTCAATCCTAAATTTTGTATTGTGGAATAAAAAATTCGGGAAAAAAAAAACAAACAGAACAATTTGGCACTGGATTTTTTATCTTATTTATTTAACAGCCCAGGTTATTGACGTGCATCGTAGCCGCCCATCACCTTCACCCATTGCTTAATTAGAAAAAAAAATAAAATAATAATTGACTCATATATACCTAGACGTGAGTGTGAGTTGATTAATTTTATTTTAATTAATTTATTCTATTTTTATGTTCACAAAATTTCCGAGTCGTGTACATCAAGATTGCGGAAGAAAAGGTATTAAGACGCGTATATACTCCGCATGTGCAGTAAGATATTAAAGATATAATTTCAATTTTTTCTTTTTTCTTCTTCTTTTTCCTTCCTTCGTTTGATGTTACATATTTTGTACATTACAATATTTACCGTAATAATTTCTCTCCGAAATTTAAGTATATATATAGGTATATAGGTGTTATTTAGGGAGATAGGTATACGTATATAAAGCAAAGAATATCAGCTATATCATTCTTTTTCTGCAGCCAGTTTATTATTAATTATTATTATTATTATTATTATTATTATTATTATCTCTTCATTTTGTCATAATAAGTTTTGTGTTTCGGTTCTTAGAAGAACGAATGCATATCATAGTTGTAATATAACATTTTTGTCGAATAAAAACTGCAAAACTGTTTGTGTTAATTGAATCTATTTTTCATAAACCCCCTATAATATATATTTCACGGCCAATTATACGCTCCCTTCTTTAATATACATTATCTAGGCATATAGTATGTGGAATTTCATCTTCTATGTGCTAGAATCTTAAGAATGGAAAACCCCGGACAACCGGCACTCATAAAATCGCCCGAATTCGCTATTATAATTATCCTAATTTTGCTATAAAATTAAGAAAAAATAAAATGGAAAAGAACATCAACTTTGACGATTCTTATATCGATTTTAAAATTCAACGTTATTCAAATGTCTGTGGACATTTATCTTCCTGTTTTATTCCCTGCAAAAGAATTCAAACAAAAAAAAAAAAAAAAAACAAACAGGAAAAACTTAGACCTGAATCAAAGCCTACAAATGAAACACTAAATATAACTCGAGCACGAGTACGAAAAGTCGAATATTTCACTCAACCTGAACTTCCTGCGTTGATATGATGCTCTCGACTCGGTCTCAGATCCTTTTACCTCCTCTACTGGTCGGTTCAGATTCCTTATAATATCTGAATTCCTCGTTAGAAAATCTGACATTCACGACGAGCTATTGAAAGCTGGTTACAGTATACATATGAAGTTCACACTACACACTGAAACTGTACCGATATACACTTCGAATAGACGGATATAAGCTATCCTGAAAAGGGTTTATTTAATTAATAGACGCGTAACAGACTTTTTTAAACTACTAAAACTACCGATTAGACGCGTTTTTACATATAAAGAAACTTCTCCGAACGATCGGGACTAGCCGAGTCCCAACGAGTTTTATTACACGACACGAAACGAAACGAAACGAAACTATAAACTAAACTAAACTTCACTGATAACATTAAACGAAAATCTTCTTGGCGACGTAATCCGACATAATGTTGAATCCTAGAAATTGCACTGCACTAAATTACGGCATTATAAATACCTACACAGAATTCACTTCACTGCACCATATATATATATATATATATATATATATAGGTTAAAACTCACAAGAAACCTCGACCTTTTTTTAAGGCTAGAAATGATTAGACTAGATCTTCTTAGCGGCGTATTCCAACAGATTGATAATCCTGGGCACTTATATTACCTGAAAGAAAATCACTTCACTTTTCACCGTATTTTATTTAGAAACAATTTACTGTCACCCCGGTAAGCTACGCGATATTATTCGTCTGTTTTTACTACTCGGCTTATTTTTTCGTCGCGTACGTAAGCCGTAAGGCAAGCGGGGTGCAAGCATACTAACCTAGGCATCATGAATGCTTAACAAATCCCGCATGTATTATAAGCGGCTAATTATTAAGACTTCACACACTACTTTCGATATATCTAAGTGGCTAAAAATCTCCTGCGGAAGTCGCTGAACTTTTTACTAGTCCGTTACGCAAATGACAAGCGAAAATAACGCCATATTGACGACGCGTGATGAGTACCAACCCTAAAACGCGTTACCAACAAATCTAGCGTTATTAAGAACGCGATTTATTCAGTTCTTTTTCTTTCTCTAGTTTATTACTAGAACATAATCACCGCAATATTTTGTCGAAATTATATTTCAACTACGTATTGAAAATGAACTATGTAAATACGAATGTATTTTTTTCTTCTTTCTTTCCGAACCTAGAACTTGATAACTAAGAAAAATTCGATAATTTGAAGAAAAACAAAATCACGAATAAATCAAGACGCCATTGAGGTGTCGCGTCGGTTTTCTCTGCCAGGGATATCGCCGTTGATTTTAGACATTCATTTCAAGCTACTTTATCGGGATTTACATGATCAGATTAATACACGCGTACGGGGAAAGCCTATAGTAATATAAAGAACCGAATAATTAGGTATATACACTCAATATTTATTATTTACTTACGCCAAAGTAGGGATGCAGATAAACGGGGCTAGCGAGTAAAGACTAAAGGATCACTGACTAGCCGGAAGTCTGGATCTCGGAATCGCATCCGCGAAGATAGAAATATCGATGTTAATAAACTCAGCGTTAAAATTTTGAGTTAAAAAAAATGTAGTACGTTTATTTATATTTTTATTAATCGTTTTCGAACCTAATATTCTCTAATATTATCATAATTATCGTCAACGATTAATAATCGATATATTTTTCATTAACGCGCGCGACACAGTCGCCCCTATTAGACTAACGCCAAAACAATAAATATAGATAAATTATTGCGGATTGCACGTCGGTAAGGAAGATCGTCACAATGTTATAAATTTCAATAAAAATATACTCCGTTGATATAATCTTATATCTATCATAATTTTATTAATCACCCTGAAGATACATCGCGTGACTAATGCCATAAGGTCGTAAGCGCCAAAAAAATTATTCTTTTGCGGATATGCCCAAAAGACGTTATATCGGATAAAAAAGATTTTGCCACCAAAAAGACGGTTTTTTTTTTTTTTTTGGCGCTTACGACCTTATGGGATTATTCACGCGATATGCATCTAATGAAATGAACTTTGGCAATATTTAACTTTCGAACTATGGCTCTGAGCGATAACTGTCTCGGGACTTTTTTGTTTCATTTTCAATTCTCTATTAGAGAATCTTTGTTAGAATCTTTTTTTTTTTTTCTTTTTTTTCAGTAGACGTTGATCTAAAAAATAAAAAATAACTTTCGATAACTAACGATTGAATAAGGAACAAAAAAAGGATTCATCAAACATTTATCTCTCGGAGTTAAAGCCGTATAGTTCGAGGACTACAAGTTTCCAAGGTTCGCATTTCTGCAGGTGCAGATATATATTGCAAATGAAAATTGTCGTATGATATGTTTTTCCTCTTTTTCAAAATATAAATTCCATTCCAAATATCTGTTTCCACTGTTCGTGAAAAATTATCTTTTTGTAACTATAAATCGAATTTTCGCGTACGCCCATAACTTTTCAATAAATTTCTATGTACAGGGTGATCCAGAATACGGTACTTTCATTATACCAGTGGATTCCTCGTGAAAATCTAAGACGAAAATTATCAATGCTAAAATATCGAATGCGAAGCCGTTTGCAGGGCCGCTACCGTCGTTTTTTAAGTTGGCAAGATCGCGGTGGCGGCCCTGAGACAGTCTAGTGTCTACTCTCTCGTATTGGCTTACTTTAAACGGCTCCTATTTGATAACGGCTTCCGATTCGACATTTTAGGATTGATAATTTTCGTCTTGGATTTTTACGAGGAATTCACTGGTATAAGGAAAGTACCGCATTCTTGATCAGCCTATATATGTAAACGATCAATCAATCTTCGATTAATTTGATCGCCAAGAACACCCCGACTAAATAACATGTTTAATTCCCAGGTGTCGCTGGCTTTGGGATTAGAAGTTGGAGGATGGGGTGCGCTGATGGAACGAGCGTCTCGAGGTGGTCACATAGCTACAGGAGGTGGTGGTTTAATTCCGTCCGGAAGTTTGGCAAGTTTGGCAGGTCTGGCCCGTCGTTGCGGTGTTTGTTTGGCAGCGTTTCCATCAGCTTGGCTCTTGGAGCGTCACGCACTTCTTCAACACGCTGGTCACCCAACCGACGACAAACCGTTCACTTGCGAGCAGTGTGGTCAACGTTACCGGTACCGATCAGCCTACGTTAAACACCGTGAACAAAATCACCGGGCTCGTCTTCCAGCCGATAAATTGTTCACATGTGATATATGCGGCATGCAATTTAGGTACCTCAAATCGTTCAAAAAACATAGACTAAATCACGCCCTGGAACGATTGCACAGAGTCCCCGAGTCCCAGATCGGTCAGGCCGAAAGAAGCGACCAGGTTTCTAGCACCGGTGAACCAGCACAAGTAGAAACAAACAGTGAATCGGCGAGCATCTTAGACCCCGAAGAACGGGCGCAAGAGGCTTCCTCCGAAGGTCCTAGGGAGGAGGCGGTGTCCGAGACTGCTAGCGTCCAGGAAAGTTTGCAGGAAGTTGGACCCCAGGTTGAAGGAGAGTCAGTGACAGGAGTCGGTGGTGCAGCCAGTGCCGTAGGAACCAGTGAGGTTGGGGAAGCCGATGACGGAGCTGTTGACGAAGAGCGTGTTTCGGAACCAACGGACACGATGCTTGGTCTCTTGAGGAGCCACGATCCGGAGAGGCGGGAGAGACGCTTCGCTTGTCCATTTTGTGGCAAGTGTGTACGTTCAAAGGAAAACCTTAAACTTCATGTGCGTAAACACACCGGCGAACGTCCATTCGTTTGTCTATTTTGCGGTCGAGCTTTTGGGGGGAAAAGCGACCTGACTAGACATCTGAGAATCCACACTGGCGAACGACCGTACCATTGTGAAATGTGTGGAAAGTGTTTTGCCAGGGCTGATTATCTGTCGAAGCATTTGACCACGCATATTCATCAGCGTTAAGGTTTGCCTAGATTTTACCACGTCTTTTTTTATCATTAATTACAACGATAAGCGATCGATTATTTTGGGATTATTATTTTTGAAGATTATCTTTATTTGAGGGATTAATCTATGTGTATAGGAAACTCGAATATAATCCGTACAGGCACGTCAATTACCATATTATGTGTGGGATATTCGAAAGAGCGGATAATCTCTTGCGAAAAATGAAATTTAACCGCAATGAGGTAAATATATATATATAAGTACACTATAAATGTCATAACTTGAATTACGGGTGAATTGAAAAGCCGAAAAAAAGGAGAAGAAGAAGAAGAAGATTTTTAAAATATGATATAGTGAGAATAATTTGTGATAAGGATTTACCAAAGAAGAAGAAGAAGAAGATTAAGAAGAAGAAGAAGAAGAAGAAGAACATAGAGAAGTAGGTACGCCGCCTTGGAGAGGGTGGCGACAAAAAATGATCAAGTTTTTGGGGGATTTCGTTTTTTTCTTTTTTTTTTCCATCCATTTGTTCGTTATTTTATGGTTTTTAATTCTCTCCGAAGAGTGATATATAAATATATATATATATATATATATATAATAGTAGCTGATGTGTATATGTATGCGTTTATATACATAATATATTGCATAGGTATATACGAATATGTATATATTATATATAATTATATATATATTCAATACTATACCTATACCACCTGAAACTACTCGTCAAAGAAAGAAAAAAAAAAGGGTGTGCTATATACACGCGTGCTGTCAAGTTCCCTCAATCCCATCGAAAGGTGATGATGTCGTTTATAATGAGAGAAAATAATATTTCCAATTTTTTTTTCTTTTTTTTTCAAATTTTTCATCGTCATTTTGTACACCTTATCAATTTTTCAATAGTTGTTTTTTTTTTTCTTTCCAAAATTGACGAGGGTAGGTATTACGTACGTGTTTAATAAACTTTGTATAAACGTCAGGGGATGCACGACTTCCGGTTGGTGTGCGCTGGTGCCTTTGAGACTCGAATCCTTCAATATTATCCGCGTATATAGCAATAAATAAATCACGCATAAATGGAAAAAAAAGAAAAAGAAAAAAGGAACTAAATAATTACTCGTCCGTTTCGAGGAATAGATTTGTCCTTTTTCATTTACAATTTATCACCTTTTAACTTTCTCTGAGCCTATTTTTTTTTTTTTTTTTTTTTTTTTCTAAGTTCTTCAAATTCCTGTAGATATATAATTATTATCTGATCTGATAAATAATTACCATATTTAAAAACTTAAACTGTGTATCCTAGGATATAGATTAAATTTTTGCGCCAGGATCCTGGGAGTCGTGTTCCTCGGGCTAAAAATGTTAATTAATAATTCGCGTATAAATAAGTAAAGGAAAGAAGAAAACGAGAAGGAGGAGAAAAAAAAAAAAAAAAAAAAAAAAAACGAACAAGAAAACGAAAAAAAAAAGTTGAATATCGGTGCTATTCTACTGGTAAGATTGTCCGGTATGAGTCCAGGCGGCCAACCCTCCAAACCGATAAAGCATCTGCCGTGCCAAATATTGAAAATTCGTCGATTGTATTTTCCGCAGATTCCCTCCATAAAAAAATAAAAAAGGCTGGCCTGGCTTTACGGCATAAAAAATTTAGGTTTAACTTTATATTATATATTAAGATATTAAGATGTAAAAATAATGGTCTGTCGTTGTTTAAATACACATACACAAACTCACACAACCACACACTTATTATTAATTATTAATTATTATTATTCAATGATTAATTATTATTATAATAATAGTGTGCGATAATGCAACGAATATTATGCGTAAATAATATGCATATTTATAATATATATATATATATGTATATATATATATATATATATAGTATAGATACCATATATGTATAATATAAATATATATATTTATACATATATATTCATACGCTAGATCGAAAATAATGAATATGTATGTATTTTCATCTATGTGTCTATTATATGTCCGTCCTGCAAAATTTTACAACCTATATGATTGCTAAACCTATATCCTATTGTTGGATGTGGGTCGTTACCTAATGGACGAAAATCTATTTCTTTGACGCCTGGCATAAGAAAAAGTGTATTTTATCAAAAAATGTTTATCTTATTTTTATTTACTTTTTTTTTTCCTCTTTTTTACTCCAGAACAGAAATTTTCGTCACGATTTCACGCAGGCCCTAGTCACAAAAATATATACATCCCGTATTCGAAAATATACTATCGAAAGAGTAAAGCGATTCATTGCTATATTATAGTTGATCAATGGGAGAATTTATCTATCGTTTTAACCGTATTAATTATTACGATTCAGAACGAAAGGCTAAAGATTGATTAAAGAGAGAAAATTTAAGAAAACTCTATATGTATGTATATATATATATGTATAGGTGTACATATATATATATTCATCCGGTTTTATAACACGCTCAATTATGCGTGCTAATTCGAGACATCCCATTACCTGACTCGTCGATATACGGCTTTATACTATATTATACCTTATACCTTATACCTATTTACCTATGTGAACCCGTACGACGCTAATTACCCAGTAGCAAACTGGAGTAACGTTAATTCTCGGAAAACACGAGTCTCTATAAAATTAAAGGCAACGAGTATAATTCGAATTAGTAATAATACGATATATGATTTTGTTTCAATAATATATATATACCTATAATTCGTGATAAATATATATTCACATCGAATCGAAGCCAGGCGTTGCGAAATAATGAATTGCATATGGTGTACGGGCATTTAAAAACAATATGAGAAGAAAAAGAGGGAAAAAAAATTCAAAAAAAAAAAAAGGAAAAAAAAATGACGGTAAAAATTTTAATATTAAAAAGCTACATAATTATATGTATATATATATATACATTATTATATGTATATAAAACACCAAGTAATATAAAATCTAAATAATGATACATATATATAGATAAATAATATAATATATATATATATATATATAGTACGATAATATTATTATATAAATATATATTTAATGAATGTTCCTATATTTATACCATATAAGTATATAATAAGTGTACTATATAAATATTTCATGGTGATTTCAGGTTTTTACCAAAAATTCAGTGTCTCTTTATATATATATATATATATATATAATATAATTATATTATGTATATACCATATATATAATTATATATATATATATATAGAGTTTAGAGCCATAGCTGCTGTAAAATTATATAATAATACCTATAATATAATATGGTTTAAAAACGTAAAACCTATAATTACTAATAATGGTATAAGAGTATGAAAAAGAAAGAAATAAAGGAGGATAAAAAAAAAAAAAACAACGAGATAGAGACATGAATCGGTGAATCCTATACAATATACTCGAAATCGAGATCGATTTAGGTGCTGAATAAATATATAGAGAAGACAAGTTAAAGATTAGAAAAGGAAAAAGAAGAAGAAAAAAAAAAAAAAGATGAAAAGAACTACCTTGTTGAAAGAGTAATTTCTTTTTTGGCGCAAGGCAGAGCGATAGGGTCTTCCTACATTGACTGAATGATCAGATGTGATATACGCGTAAGAAACAAAAAAAAAATAAATAAATAAATAAAAATTTAAAAAAAAAGAAAAAAAAAACACAAAAGAAAAAATAAAATAAAATAATAATTAATTCATAATTATTTACTTTTCATGGTAATTATTGTATAATTATAAATATTAAAATAGTATAATAATTATTATGATATACAAAACATTATTATTATGTCTACCTATTACATTGATTAGGTATATTACGTATACCTATACCTATATACATATATATATATATATATACATGTATGTGTACTCAAATTAAGGGCGAAACACCGATACCGTAATAGAAAAATTGACAAAAAAGTAATTATGATCGGGTGATTATATTCACCGTTTGCTATAAATTTCCGAAAATAATGGCGATAATATTGTCATTTTTCAAAAAATCATTTTTCTAAGAGATTCTGATGATATCGTATTTAAAAAATTACAGCCCTTGGTACACATACACCTATATTACGCACGTGAGAAACAACAAAAAAAAATGAAATAAAATGGAATGAATAAAAAAAGGAACACACACACATATATATAATATATATATATATATCTTTTTTTTAACTGATTTATGGATTTGCCGAGGATCGTATATATATATATATACATATAAATTAATTGATATTCATATAACGAGCAAATATATGGTTAATATAGGAGAAGAAATGAAACGATAATGATAATGATATAAATCCTAAAACATATTTCTCCTACGCACTACGTATAAAGATATACACTATATGTAGTATATAATATACGGTAATTAAAAAGAAGAAGAATTTTTTTTTTTTTTTCATTTTATTTCAAAGTTTTCGCTCCTATTTGAGTCCGGCATAAATTTGGTTGGTCAGTTTAGAGTTTAGCCCATGCCACTATAATTAACTGCAGGGACGAGACAACGAGATGTTACACGGCTTGTTACCCGGGCTTATATACTAAACATACATCGCATTTTAACAATTCAATATTACCAATGGTTTTCTAAACCTGACTCGACCCATTCATTTTTTATTATACATACAAGGTTGTGCTGTGATTTTTACGTTAGCCATAGACTCTCAATGAGCAGGTTAAAAATTAATAAATAAAGTAAACGTAACTCAATTAGCGTACATATAGGTTTATACATATACAGAGGAAGAGAGAAGAAGATGAGGAACTTGTATTGTTATAATTATAAATAAACACACGGTCGAGCTACTTTTTTCTCTTTTTTTTTTTTTCTACAGGTCATTCGATTTTTTCGTAAAAAATGTTGAAAGCAAAGAAAAAATAAAATAACATTTTCAAAGATTAGTTTTGGATTTTCTTTTTTTCAACATTCTGTCGATTCATTTTTTGTTCATAATTGTACCTTCGGATGGTTGAGACGAAATTTGTGCCAAATTTTGAATACGCTGCAGTCTTCTATAGTCAGATTTTCGGAAGGTTTAACAAAACGTTGAATTTAGTCTCTCAGGTACATATATCTGAACAGCGTCTCCCCAGCCCTCCTAGAAGATATATAATTAATGACTCTCCAACAGTTACGACAAATAAACGAAAAAAAAAACGAACATAAAAACTGAATAATGAAAATAATGAAAGAAGAAGGAAATCCGATCTGCTGCCGATTGATTAACGATTTGCTAATTAGTGTAATAACGTACATAGAGCAATATACCTTAACTGTTACAACGAATCGAACAATATAGGTCTACACTCTACTATATGTATATTTAATAATTTGATCATCGTCGTCAGGAAAATTTTTTTTTTTTTTTTTTTTTTGTCCCACTAATTAAATTTCTTATATAAAAAATCTGTACGATCTAATTAAGTAATTTAACAATATTTATTACACCGAAACGTTTAAACGGGCCTTGGCGAGAAAAAATAATATTAAATAAATAAATAAAACTAGTGAAATTCACTTAATTTGAAAAATTCTCATCAACCCTTTGATTAATATTAAAAATTAATATATCAATTGGAGTAAAGGATTAAGTATATGTATATATGGGGACACGGGCCGTTTACGTTTCGTGCAATAATAATATTCTGCTCAATCCTCGGTGTCCACGTTGGTTCGAGAACCGTCCTTAACGGAACGTTATTATACATTATACATATAGTAATCAATTGGTTGAAAAAAAAAAAACAAAAAAAAAAAAAATTGAAGAAAAATTAAGAAAAAAAAAAATCATAATTAGATGATCGTGTATAGAAGGTAGCGAGCCTTAACGTTAACGTTAACCTTGACCTCACAACCTTATAGCTTGATAGGATTAGCCAACTTGTTACAATCCTGCAGGTTTATAATATAATAATAACGTTTATATAGATAGAGAATATATTATAGGTACTATATAGGAGTACGTATATAATAGACGGTAGTATTTGTTATAGATCGATGGACTTTCTCTCTCCTTTCTCTCGTCTCTAAAGTCTTGATGTCTTCGGTGTCTAATTCAACTATTATTATGATATATATAATATATATTATATACATATATATATATTAATAAATAATAATAATATTATCTATAAATGTATAACTGAATTAAAACTATCTGTGAATATATATATTATATATATATATATATATATATATATATATATATAAAATGTGTTATTAATAATAATACAATTACAAATAATTTTCAGACAGCGTGGTTGCAAAACGATTCAATACATATAAATGAATAAGTAAATAAATAAATGAATTTAGTTACGTATAATATCTCTATATATATATATATGCATATATATATACAGGGTGATTCAGAATTCGAGACGAATCTCTTGATGGGTTAATCCCTGTCAAAATTGGGATCGAAACTTCCTCACCCGATTTATCGAAAAATAATCATTTTTTTTTCCATGGAATCACAACACATTTTTTTAACATCCTCCACCAGATGAGATACCTCTCACCGAGAATTGTCTCTGATATTGGAGAAAAAAAAAATAAAAAAAAATTGTTGAACAAAAAATCGTTAGTCGGAAAAAATTATTTTTCTGAAAAATGGGTGAGGAACTTTTGAACCGAATTATGACAAGGATTAACCCCTCAAGAGATTCGTCACGAACCCTGAATCACCCTGTATATATCTATATAATAATTACATGAATGTTTTATTTACTGATATTAATAATTGCGAATAACGTACGTTGCGAAAGTGATTTATTTATTACAAACAACATGACTTTCGTACCTGAGAAAAAAAAAAAACAAAAAAAAAAAGCAGTAATTGATAAAGTATATAATAAATATGATTACGCATATATAGTTCCTCAAGTGGTGAAATGTTATATTTAATAATGTAATGCAAAGAAAAAACACAAAACGAAATAAAAAAAAAAAAAAAATTATTATATAACATATTAAAACAACGCCAAATATATTGTTACCATATAAAACTTTGAATTAACAAATAATTCGAAGAAAATACAACGATAATGAATGAAAAATGAAAAAAAAATAAATAAAAATGGAAGAAACAAAAAAAAAAAAACTGATATGATGAATTCTGCAATCACTCTGTAAAGAAAGAAAAAAAAAAAAAGTAAAAAAAAAAAAAAAGATAAAATAGAAAAAAAAAAATCTCTGTGGCTGTACTATCGTATAAATAAATATACCGCGAGGTTTCCGTGAAATATCGCAGTCAGTCACAGCCAACTCGACACTATCCACGTTTTTCATTTGTTTCTCGCAAGCTGGCCATCCCCATTGGCCACCCTGCGAGAAACAGACGAAAAACTTGGGTAGTGTCGAGTTGGCTGTGACTGACTGCGATGTTGCACGGAAACCTCTTCGTATGTGTATATATATATATATATATATGTATATATATATGTATATAATACATACATACATATATATATATATATATATTATATATTATATCATATAATGATTAAATTTTATTGTAATATGAATATAAAAAATAAAAATAAAAATAACAAAAAAAAAAAGGAGAAGAAAAAAACGAAACGCCATTATATCATAATACAATATTATTAAAGTACATTGTCATATAATATATGGATGTTAGAGATATTTTTCAATATGTACTAAATGTGATAATCGAAGAATTGACAATGAGCAATGTAACTGTAACATAAATATTATTATTATTATTACTATTATTACTATTATCATTATCATTATCATTATTATTATTATTATTATTATTATTATTATTATTATTATTATTATTATTATTATTATTATTACTTATATTAATATATCGATGTCTATTGTACAACCTTATATATATATATATATATATACACATACACACACACACATGATATATAATAGATTTTACAATAGCTAGTGAATGTTAGTTGTTATCGATAAAATACATATTAATTATTAAGTGGTGAGGGGAATATTTTCACGTATTGAAATATTAACAACAATGCTATCTCAGATCTGTCCACAATATAAAATATAATATACTGTTGTAGGATGCTGAAAATTATTAATATGTATATTCATTTATAAATTATTATAATAACGTAGTACATAATATATAATCTTTTTTTATTTTTTTTTTTTTTTTACTTTCGTTAAATAAAATTGGATGAAACGGATATAACATATAGTATATCCTCGCAATACTAAAAGACAAACGTGATGATAAATATAATACAAAACTTCGATATTACTTTCATTCATTTTTCGATAGCATGGATTTTGATTTTGAATTTATGAAAGTTTCACATAGTATATTATACCTACATTGAAAGCACCAGCATCTTACCGCAATATATTATACCTATATTACTATATATATATATATATATATATAGTAATCTTAAAAATAAAGATGATATAATAATAATAGTATTATTATTATTATTATTATTATTATTATTATTATAATTTCAACAGTAAGTAGATTACAAAGTATAATCGATAATTATTGTTGTCTACACGATGACGTACTATAATATGTTATTTTTCTAATTCACATTTAATTGTTATTGTTGAGGATAAACACATCGAATTTTAAACGAACAATATGTATTTAGTTGCTGCTATTCAGTGTTATAAAGAAACAAAAACGAGAGGATATATGAAAAAAAAAAATCTTTTTTTCATATAAAGTATCGCACGAACAACTATACTATAAACTTGCAATACAATATATACATATATACAGTCGCGATTCCCGTGAATGCAGTATGTAATATTTAGGTTTTACGCACACAAAATTATTTATTGATCTTATTATATTAATAATATGAAAAGAAATGAAAACAAAATAATAATAATATTTTTTCAAACAATTATAGACATATTGTGCCAAGATGAAATAGATAACGAACTACTACATACATACATACATATAATTATATCTACATCTACATATATACATATATACAGCTGCTTAACGCTGGTCGTATATTTATTGAAAAGAAAATATTTTGTGCAAATTATTGTACAAATTAAATATATTTAATTAAGCTTCTAAATTCATTAAATAAATAAAAAAATAAAATAAAAAAAAAATAAAATTTATTTATTACACACCAATATATAGAATGAAAGTAAATTAAATTTACTTCTTCAATATTATTATTAGCGAAAGAAGGTGCGAAATACCGCTACTAAATATATTATAATATATATATATACACTATATATTAGGGTGGTCCCAAAATCGGCTCCAAATAAGTCAAAAACAATTTCCTATTTTTTTCTTTCAGATTTTTCCCCCAATTTTAACTTCTCCCAGCGAGAGGGTGGATTTTCCCTTATAAAATACATGTGTTCCGGCTATATTCTTAGTATATATTTCATCCTAAGAGTAATAATTTTCAAAAAAATCTGTAACTGCGAAATTTTAGTGGGCATTGGTGCTGCTGAGGGAAGAAAAAAATACTAAGCATTGATCATTTTCATATTTAGATACTATATTTGTTGAATTGAAAAAAAAAGTCAAATTTAGAGGATATGCGATTCGTCTGGATTGCCTGGTATGATGATGTGAATTTTTAATCAGATAGTAACACCAATGCCTACTAAAATCTCGCTGTTACAGATTTTTTTGAAAATTATTGCTCTCGCAATAAAATATATACTGAGAATATAGCCGAAATACGTTTATTTTAAATCGGGAGATTCACCCTCTTGGTGGGGGACGGGTTAGAGTCGAGATGAAAATCTGAAAAAATTAGGGAATTGTCATTGCAGTATGTGGAGCTGATTTGGGGGACGCCTGCTTAAAAATCTGTCCGAGCCCTAAATAAGGACCGCCCTAATGTATATATATATATACATATATGTATATATATATACTCGAATGATTATAATATTCTCTGATTGGTAATAAATGATTTTGAGAAAAAAATTTTGGCACATATGTGAAATTGTTGGATATAAAAGTGAAAAAAAAAAAAAAAAAAAAAAAACCTACCTATATTATATATACATATATACTAAATAAAATTGGCCAATTTCTTTTGATATGAAATTTTTTTAAGTAACTTATTGGTATATATACCTATGCATATTATTGTATAGGATATACTAATATCCGTGAGGTGATTTTTACGGAATTGGGTGAGAAATGAGAATTACGACTTACGAGTTACGCGAAGTGATAAAATATAACTGATATTTACAGAAACTTTGGCAGTGCGGTGGTCGAGACTCGAGACATTGTTAAGGATTCGTATTGTATTTATCGTGGCCAAACTCGGCATATTGTGATAGCTGGATTCGCAGCATCTTAAAAAATGATGAAAAAAACAAAAAATAAATAAATTAAGAAAATCGAAGTAAGCAAAAAAACCTAAAAAAATTAAGCCAAGAAAAAAAAAATAAGGAAAATAAATAAGAAAAAAAAAAAAAAACTGGACCATCGCATCACCAGTAGTCCGGGAGTAAGAAAAAGAAGGAGAAAAAAAAAAAAAATAATTAAATAATTCATGCATGATTCAAAATTCTACGAAATACTATATAGATAGCTGTTACTGGCTTCACGATTAAGGTGATCCCCCACCCGATTCGATCTGTTCTAAAAACATTGGGCTGAACGGTGCGATTAAACGAGATATCGCTAACAGTAACCGGGCACCGAAACGGGGAGCCAATATAATTGCGCTACAGAGCCTTTTTTACCGTTTTCGGTGCCCAGCTAGAGATATTTCGTTTAATAGCACCGTTCAGCCCAATATTTTAAAAACAGGTCGAATTGGGTAAGGAATCACCTTAATAATAAAATTACCTACTATATGTGTAAAATGTCTAAAAATTTCGTAAACTCGGCAAATATTGTGATTGCTTTCTTTAGCTATATTATTATTATTATTATTATTATTATCATTATCATTATCATTATTATTATTATTATTATTATTATTATTGTTATTATTATCATTATTATGGTAAGGCGGTATGCTCAGTAAATTTCTGTAAAACTCATCGAAATATATTAAGAAATATTACTATTACTATTATTATTATTATTATTAATATTATAATAATAATAATAATAATAATCTATTAAGGATAAAAAAAATGAAAAAAAAAAACTAAATAAGTAAGCGCGTGTGCCGTAATTTGTATAGGCAAGAGGCAATGCAGAATCGTGATGCTGTCACGGTACACTATTCAATGCTGTATTGGCTATCAATACATATTTAATGCTATATCGTTGGATATAGTATATAGTTCAGAAAATTGTCGAAAAGTTGTACGGCTTTGATCGGAAAATTTTGAATAATTTGAATATACCTATAGTATAATAAAGCATATTATAATATATTTATGAATATTTTCTTTTCATTGAATATAAATAAATGAATATAATATAATTGGTAAACGCGATGATTTTAATCGTTGTAATTGATTTATTGATTAATTTACAAATTTATAACTATTGAATTTCATATAAACTAAAATATAATATAATTGTTAATTGTTAATTATTGATTCCCTGAAATAACGCTGCAGTATATAAAGTCTTTCGTATAAAATGCTCAATGATGATCTATAATCTCTCTCATATTATAATACCTACCATCTCTCTCTCCCTCTCTCTCCCTTATAATAATATCAACGATATATTGACAAAATCTTTTATATATATACAACAACTAAATCCATATAGTATATATATATAAAGATGTTTTTTATTTAAAATATTAATTTTATCTAATTAATCACAAATAATACAATATATTATATTAATACTGTATTCTTAGTTTTGATAAAACTACATAATATTTTTGTACAAGTTTTACAGATATTATAAAACTACACACCGACGCTTTAATCGATAGTAATCATATTATTATCATTATTTATTTATTTTCATTTATTTTATGTTGTCTGATTTGAAAGTCTTAAAATAATAATGATAAACTATATAAAAGAAAAAAAAACAACAAATAACAACTAAATAAAATGAATATAGTATGTTAGAGCTGATACAATTTTTTTTCTGTTTTTTTCTTCTTCTCTCTATAACACATTTCAAGTGAAGAACAAATTTCGCGACACAGAAACAAAAACAAAAAATAGATAAATAAATAAATAAAAAATTTTAACCGAGCATTTATAGTAATTTGTATATAAATATTTGATTTCTCTATACATATTATATATAGTATAATGCAAAGTACAGCATTGAAAGAATACCTGCCTTGGTAGTTGAAACGTATTTATGCACTATGTGGACTGTGATGATCATAAGATTTTTAGACTGCGTTATTAATATGAACAAAGGCTGAATCGGCAATTTGTTTCGTGAGATATATTTTAATCTGATATAATATTATAGGTATATGTAATATGGTATGAGATATAGTATATATATATATATATATATATATATATATACATATATATATACTATATAATAATATATATATATATAATGATTTCTTAAGGTATCTAAATCTATAATTGATACCAAAGATAAATCATGTATTAAGTAATACTATAAGATAATGATCGTTATTATTATCATTACTATTATTATTATGATTATTATCTCGTAACGTTTAATTAACATGTGTCAGTGTCGTGTTGCGAGCAAGAATTATTAAGTCAGGCTCTTAATTGGTGTTGTGGGTATCTTCGTTCCTAGCAACTCGTATATGATGATTACTACTCACTCATAACATTGCATTGATCTACTTTATTCTACTCACTCTTACAATAAATAAAATACATTCTGTCCAACTAACTACGAACGGCTATATTTTACTCATTGATTTATTAAACCCAATAAATCCCTTTTATCATCCATTATTATATACACGTATACCGTTCATAATTAGGAATAATTTATCCATGATTTATTTAGTTTGGATAGATAGAAAGAAAGAAAAAAATGGAAGAAGGAAAGAAGAAAATTATTTAGACAAATAACATTATAGGTGGCAACAACGTTACTTTATTAGATTTGTATATTGTAACTTTGATCATACATTTGTCATGATAATAATATACTATATTACAATATAATAATATATAATCTTTATTTAATGCCAATTATTACGTAGTATTTGTATCGTTGAAATGTCATTTGTTGTTGGTTCTTATATTCTTCTTCATCAAAGTCATATATGCTTATAGATAAGAAAATTAAATTTCAAATGATATTTATTCAAGTATAAAGAAAAGAAAAGAAAAAAATTATAAAAAAAAGAGAGATATTATTGTTTAATATGCCATTAATTATTACACACAATTAGACTGTGTAAAATATAAAAAAATATTTACATTTATCATATTTGAAATCAATGGGTCAAAAGAAAAAAAAGAAGAATAATACTCACGCAATCCATATGAAAAAAAATAAAAATTTACTAAAATTTTTAAAACGAATCAGACTATTTGGACACCGGAAATGTTCTTGTGATGAAAATATCTCATAGTTATTCATTATTTATAATGGGAATTACATCGATTATACGAAAATAGATGATAGTGTATAATGAGATTGCGCATTTTGCTATAATTTTTTTATTTCTATTTTTACTTTTTTTTTCATGTTTTTTTATTTTATTTTATCGCAGTGAAGTGAATAGTTTCAAATATAGCTACTGTAGTTTAATTAAGCTCTCTGTCTCTAAAGCTTGTATGAAAGAAGTGACTTGAATTTAGGTGACTTCGATTTGAGGTTTAAAATTTTTATAATAAAGATAATAAAATAATAATAATAATAATAAAAAAAACTATTTATTATGTAGCTAAAATCGATATCTTAGTAGAATTTTCTTGAATATAAATCTTAATACTGGTTTCATTCCAGCCACTTTTTTCTTTTCGGTAATTACTTAGTCGAAAATTTAAGTAGGCAATAAAAGCACCAAATGACAAAAGGCATTCATGTCATATTTATAAGAATGTCTGTATAATTGATATTATCTAAAGTCAGGAGTATTCGAATAATTAATATCTAATGTATAAAATCGGTAAACACTATTTCTAATCTAGATGAAGATACTAAGCAGTTTGGAAAAATAATTTAACATTATATCTTAAAACACTATAAAAAATTTTCTAAATTATTCTTACTCAGATGCTTAGTGGATAAAAAAAAAATAATCAACATTTAAAAGCGTTAAAAAATTCGCATGTCTGGGATCAAAACTTTGTAATATACAGCTGGCTAGCTGATAATATGAAGTATTGCAATAAAATTTAGTCTAGTATGGAATAAACTTCAAATGTGGTAAGTGGTGAAGCAATTTTGCTCTTGATAATTTGAAATAAGAATCTTTTCTTCCTTTGCTCCCGTCGTTACCTAGTTGTAATACATATATAGGTATGCATACGTGTATTATAATTTGTGTATAAATGTACACCCTATTTAACAGCTACCTAATTATCGATTCAAATATTAAATAGAAGAATTATTTTTACGCAAATAAAAGATAAAATAGAGAATGAGAATCACTTAAAACACGGAAAACTGCCAACTGGCATCAAATAAGGGGGAAAAGAGAGATATCAAAGAATTATAAAGGATATCTCAACAAAATTAATGGTACGTACGTATTTATAGAAGCGTTAATTTTTCTACTGCAATCAGATTTTACCGGAATATAATCTACGAACTAAATACTGTTAATTAAATCTAATCGTATGGAACGTTTTCGAGATTTTTTAAACCGACCAAAATAATAAAGAAAATTAATAACGATAAGTTTAGTGAGAACTTAACGTATAGATATATTGAAAAAGTGGAAAATACTAAACTAGAGCCTAGGCAACATAGAGAAAAGGCTTATTAATCAAACGATACTAAAATATTGTTTTAAAAATGAGATGATACAATAATTATTGCGTTTATCAGCTTCTTTATCAGCTCAATTATAGTCGAACCTTGAGCTCATCCATTCGCTGCATTATTCTCCGTCTCATTTCTCTGTATCTGTAAATTAATCGAGTTATCATCAATCAAGGCGATCAATAATTTTTAAAAAAAGAGGAATCTCATCAGTTTTCTAATATACGCTGCTCACTTCTCTTTCAGAACAGCGATTTGCCGGTCTTCTTCATAGTGGTACCGTTGCAAAATACCAGAACACTCAGCTGCTGAGAGATTCAAGAACTGTGCCACATCAGAGCTAATTTCTGGTGTGGAAAAACGGTCGACAAGGAAAAGTCGAGCTATAGTTTCATGGGGACCAAGTACGACCCTAGTTTCCAACGGGTACTCGTCCTCCCTCAGTCTGCGCTGTTCTGTAATAATACTTCTGGGTTTGAATAAGTCACAGTAGACCACGGAGAGTCTGATACTTTACCTCCGTTATCTCGTACTACAAATAGGGCAAAGTTGTCCGGTTTAGCATCGACTTTGTATTTATCGAGCATGAGATTAATGACCTCCTGAGTGCTGACAAGACTCGTAACCCAAACAGACATCTGCGAGCCGTGCGGCGGAGTGAAAAAGCTGGTTTCTCTATTGTAAAAGTGGCCATTTATCGAGCATCTTCTTCTCAATCGACTTCTCGACTGGCGTCTTCCGCCCGGTCGACGTCTTATGGCTGTTGATCCTTGCTTTCGGCGTAAAACTACCCCATCTAACTGAAAGGATTAATTTCAGATCAATTTAAATCGATAATATGACGTAGGGGAACTTTGCCAGGAAGTTTTGATTGGAAACTCACTTCCAGCCCACTGTCAGTAGACATAGTCATGTTATCGTCGTCTCTAAAGTGCAGAGAGTTCACGGAATCAGTATCGCTGTCTGTTCGATGCCTTTGCAGACAATCAGGACCGGACATAGAACGATTCAGGCCTTTTTCAATCCAGCTATCGTCGTTGCTAAGAGTTCTGTTACTAACTCCCATGTTTTTTTCCAAACTATCGAAATACTCGACTCGACGAAGCGTTCCATTCCTATTGGGAGTTCCTTGGTAGTTCGGTGTGTCCGTACTCGACGAGCTGTCCATACTGTGCGTCGGTGTGCTGTTTATACTGCTGTCGTTATCCGCGATGTTTTTCATCGCCTGGTGTTGAGGATTTGGCAATTCGTTAGCCTCGGCAGTTCCTGAATCTTCGATGCTTCCCTGCGTCGTTGAAGAAGGTGAATCTATACTAGACTGGGAACTGATGGATGGCAATCCGACCGGCATTGTTTGGTACAGTTTGTTACCTTCCTCTACTTTTCTCTCTACCTAAGAAATAGAAGATATTTCAGGTAAACAAGTGGAAAAAGACAGTGAACGAGATTCTTAAATATAATTTCGCGTATATTTCGTCTCAGTGTCGACCAAATCTTCTTTAATTTTCTACTTCTTTGTAGTTCAAGTGCCTTTTGAGAAATCCTAGCAATTTTGATGTCATACTTCCATAGTTTTCGAGAAAAAGCTAGTGTTACTTATAATATTGAATCCCTTTTTTAGATAAAACAATGCTAGTTTTCAGTTTTAGGAATCTATCATCAGAGTTAGAGGTCTATTTCATAGAAAAGCCTGGGTATTGAGGTCCTGAGACATTTGATACCTGAAGAAGTTCGTCTAATTCATCCCACTCCATATTTTTAACATCCAATTTCATTGGAAGCGTGAGACTTTTGGGATGATCAGGAGAAACTGGGACTGAATTTGGTTCGCTTTCAGTCTCAGTTTCGGGCGGAGAAAGGTCCTTTGAAGTCGGGTCTATCTGGTCCTCGTCGGGGCCATCCTGAATAAAAATTCCAGTATGATTAACATTTGTTAGCTGCCTTTGACCAAATCTGTAAATTATTCACCTCTGAAACACTCCGTCTACAAGAATTACGGTTCCTAGCCGTAACAACTGTGCGTTGATCGTCGTCTTCCTTCAGATGAATAACGCCGCGAACTCCCCAATGGATTCTCAGCGCACCTTCCAGTATCAATCTTCCGTTTACCTAAATTTAAAAAAATCCATAATTCTCATGCATCAAATTGTTGAAGCCTTGAAAATTGAAGATGTTAGAAGAATATCTGCCGAACCTCACGACTCCTGATGCCGCCACTTTTACCATCGTAATACTGATTGAATAGCTTCAATTTCGACTCCAAATGTGATCTAGATATTATGAAGACATTGATTATTTTAATAGCTGATTAGGGAAGGCTTTTTTTATCTTCTTTGCTACTCTGGGGTCAGAAATCTCTAAAAGTATCAAAGAAGAGTAAAATTCAAATGAAATTATTATTCACGAGTTGCAAGAAATGTATGATAATTGATAATTAGACCTGGGCAACGTAGACCGAGATTCTTTCTTCCCAAAACTAGTATGAGATTCTACCCTTGTTCCATGGCCAAATAACTGCGGGCCAAATAATGCGCCGTAACAAGGTACGTGGCAGTATGGAACGCCTTTGTGCTATAATTTGAATAAAATTATAAAATTACAAGATTTATGATACGAAGAAGATCCATAGAGCTAGCGATAAAAAAAAAATCAAATATAAAAAAACTGGAAAGAAAAAGGAAAAGATTGTTTTTTTTACCTCGGCATGCTGACCGGGATTTAATCTTTTCCCACATTCTTCGCACCGCAAACATTCCGGATGCCAGTCGTAGCCCAATGATTGTTTTCGCTCAGCTTTAAAGCGAATTTTTATTATTTTTAATTTATTTGAAGAATAGATGAGTGTTTTTTATTTTTTGCGTATAAAATGAATCCCGATCGAAAATTCGAACACACATCGCCTAATTATCGCGGTTATTCATAAAGGAGATAACATAACCTAAAATAAAGTGCAATGACCTGTCTTTTATCCTAAAAAATAGCCAACGATATTTAGCTGTTGTTCATTTTACGAATGGGAATTGTTAGGAGTGAGTTAGTTGCGTTAAAAAATAGCCTCTGAGGTCGATAATCTCGGTTGAATAATCAGTTTGTTAGTTTATCAAATTTAGAGTGACAGTATACTATATGCAGAGTCTATAAAGATACTAGATAATTAAATATTGTTGAGATGTGGATATTTACCGAAATATACTGGCTTGCCGCATTTGTGACACTTCCACATATTCGTTTAATCCTTAACGACGATGTTTACAGGTTATATTCAATTATCAATTATCATGGGATTATTTTAACGCATTTTTGTTTGCTTATATCAGCTATTTAGATTATGAATTAAATGACACGCGGTACGTCACTGCACACTGCGTCAGTGTGTGTGTGCGTGTGTGTGTATGTAGTGTGTCGTCCCACTCCGTTGCATTTCCTACGGAAGCACGGTCCTGCCAACCTACTGTGGTACTAAACGCATCTCATACAGAGACGTACGCAGTCGATAAAATCATCATTTACTTAACCCAGGTCTTTGGCTATTTGAAAATAAGATTATATGAATGGTTGGGATTTATATTTATTGACTACTTATTTCATAATCATACAGTACTATTCGTTGTTAATACATTTAGAGATAATGAAGAAATAAGGGAGTTAATACTATCGATAATAATGAATAAAATAACTTCCCTCGTCTTGCGTCGATATAGGGACGAAAGAAAAGAGACATTCCTTTTTTTTTCTTCATAATACAAATTTTCAATATTTTATTAACTGTCTGACAATTACCAAAATAATGAGTAGAGCCGAACGAGAGTTTTCTGACCCTCTTTCGTGACGATATCTTTATCGTATTTAATAGCTATACTAGAATTATTATGAGAGTGGATTGTGACAAAGAAATTAATTATTGGTATGTTTCGGAATTTATTGTTGCAGTATCGATACGATAAAGTTATGAACAATTTTTTAAGTGTTTCTGTAAAAATGAATAATTTATCGAGACTTTTTAAACGCATGAATAATTTGAAACAGAGGTCCAGCTTTGTCGGACGGTGAACAGATTGCCTGCAATAAGGCGCACAGCTATCTTGATCATTTCCGTTTCGTATAGTATAGAATAACCGTATAAGTATAATAAGTCTTCTGTAGTTGTACCCGGCACACCCGTCCGTACGTATGATGGTGTAATAAAGTGTCCGCATATAAATCGACGACATTCTTTCGACAGTAAGAAATATGAATAATGTGAAAAAAAAAAAAAAAAAATACCGGTGTCATCATATCCCGCCTTGCCCAATCGTCTGAAGACCGCAATAATTGGTTGAGAAATTTCTCGAAATACCGTTTTATGGAAATGATCGATTTCTTACGATTTCCCATAGTTAACCCCACCTATAAAGAATCCCATAAAATGATGTCAAGAAAAAAGGAAAAAAAAAAAACAATATCCCGATTCCATAACAGTGCGCGACGAATTCTTTCATGCTGCAAATGTAACGACAAAGTATCAGAAAGGAATTACGAAGCTGTCTATTTTTTTCTCTCTCTCTCTCTCTCTCTCTTTTTTTCCTTTTTTATTTTCTTTTTTGTTTCTTTCTTTCTACTCCTCGCCTCTTAACTTCCCTCCTTACATAATTAAAATACTTTGACCATAATCGTATCGACAGGTAATGGTTTGAATGAGATTGTCCCTCAAGGCTGTAGGTACTACTGCAACAGAATACGACTCGAGTTCGGTGAATCGTACCATCGCGTGGTCTAATCCATCGAGTGGTATGTATGTACGAAGTATATCGCTTTTGAGAACCTAGTCTATATAAGATATAATGCATTTGTATCTCTCCCTGGCTTAAACCCGAAGTAAGTACTTAGTTATGTGGATAGCGCAGCTTGATGCATCAGCATCAGCATCAGCATTGGCATCAGCATCAGCAAGAGTAACAGCAACAGCACATCCAAGACCAACGTCGGATAAGGCATCATCAGCCTGTAACATGCCTTCTGACAGAAGCGGCGATCCCCTGCTGCTGGTATCCGCTGCAAAGAGGTAAGAGGTAAGAGGTAAGAGGTAAGAGGGGTTCAACGATGGGGAGTGAGATGAGGAGGACGTAACCGACTCCAACTGGAAGTTTGCAACTTCGACTGCAACTCCAGGAGCAACTGCAAAGCAAACTACGATCACATAGGCCAGAGTTTATTCAGGTTCTACTAGTTAGCTGGCAGGTGCGACCCTCCTGTAGGGAGAGAAGTATAAGTCTGGGTAGGGATCTCCAAGAAGCAGACAGTGGTCTTCCAGGACGAGCTCTGGCTAGTGGACGATCGCACAAGAAACCGAGAGCACCGTCCACTCCAACAGTGCAGTGCAATGCTATGCGGTTGTTCGCTTGCCTGGCGACTCTTGGGAAGTTGCAAAGACGTGATCCGCGTGATCCGTGATCCGCGATCCGTGATCTGTGATCTGTGATCCGAGATCCGTGATCCGTGATACGTGATGAGCCTTCCGCACATCTGTCTAACCTACGCAAAGATAATCGGGATTCTGAAGCATTTAATCTCAGATCAATCTGTCCCACCTGAAACAGAGACTGGAAACTATTCCGCGCAGATCTTTTTGTAACGAAACCTTGAGTCTATCTGTCTATATCGACGTGTAAATCGATCGGGATACAGGGTCAAGCTTCCAGTCCTGTATCTGTTCCCATTTCTCATTGCCGTTCAAATTCAATAACAGTTTTCGAGAACATCTTTGCGTAATTTATCACGTGGACTTTTACTCCTCTGATTTCCTCCACAGCATTCGATCCACGTCGTTCAATTAGCCTGAAACTTTCGAGCTTATTTAATATTTCTTGAAGGTATAGGTATTCGAATATGATGTTTGATCATTCCTCGGAGCGTAAGTGACTTTGAGGAAAAGACTCTTAGCAGAGAGGCGCCTTCAGCTCGAAGAAGCAAGAAGAAGTAATGGGTCACGAACAAACCCTGCCTTTAGCCAGTCTTCAGTCCTCTGCAGTTCTCGTCGCTTATACTGTTCGGAACCTTCAGCTTCACAAATAATGAAATTCTCATAAAACTATGTACCAATACTGGTGCACCACTCGACTTCACTCGAGAACCTTTACGTCCAGTTTGTCTACAGTGGTATTAACCACTCGCGGTTTTTCTCCACAAATAAAAATTTTCAATACCCTAAAAGCATTGTCGTGTATTTTTCTCCATTTAACATATAAATAATATAGCGGCAATCTTCACAGAGCCCATATACAACCTGATGTTTATACTATTCAGAAATGGCCTAGTTTAACTATTTATTCATAGAATCAACGACCCAGTACGTCGCTATATATAGGTTGTAGAATCCATCGTACATAGTTATCTCATTAATAATAATACTCGTAATTATTTTCGAATAGGTAGAACGATAGTATGCGAATTAGTGCGAGAAATGACAAATCAATTTATATTCAAGTCCTAACGTGGGTATAGTTACGAAAATTTTTATTCTATAACTATATATTTTGCGTAACGAATTAATAATCGGGGGTATAATAACTAACGAGTTTAATTACCGAATCAATATGATATAGGTATATGTATTTACATATATGCATCACAGTAGTATTGAGAATTATAATAATCACGAGTTGTTCTCTCTCTCTCTCTCTCTCTCTCTCTCTCTCTCTCTCTCTACGTTCACTCCCAAGTTTCGTTATCGTAATTATCTAACGTACTATGTATGTACTCACCTTATACGATACCCATAACATATATATGTATATACGTGCTGATTAATTACGGAGATTCCTGACGCGTCACGATCGTTCTATACGGTTGTAGGCTTAAGTAAAGATATCATTACGATAATATCTCACCACTTCTGAAAGGTATAGGTATAAGGATGCGGTTAACAAACTTTTGCTTCAGTCGTTATACCTACCTACCTACCTACGCACGGAAAAAAAAAAAAAATTAGCAAAAAAAAAAAAAAAAAAAAAAACAAATAAATAAACAACCATAAACAGTACAATCCGATTAGCATATTAATAAGCAATCCTTAAGACTATAAGTCCCTAATTATAATACGTAGTACTACATACATAAATTAAAAGCATTCTACTCTGGTAACTGTATTGCCATATATTGATGGTACTTGAAATTTTCGGTGAATGAAGAAGAAAATTTTCCGGAAAATTATAATGAATAATTAAAACAGCAACAAAAATTTGATATAAGGTATAATATATATAAATATATATCTTCAATCTCGGATTATTATCTTTGGGAAAATCTCTCACTCCGGTGAAGGTGAGAGATATGTAGTGTCGCCGATACCCGTTATCCAGGATCGGATGGGTCATCGTAATACATATACATATATCCTTCGATCCGAGGCTGTGGCTAGCGCGCGTGCGAGTGCGCGTGCGACCTCATCATCGTAAGTCGCAACCGCTAGGGTTCGTGCATATATGCTGTTTAATAGCTGATATCTGAAGCCCACTCTTTACCGCGTGAATTAGGGGTCAACTTACGGCTCGGAAGTATCGAGAGAGAGATTCTTACCTGTTACATAGCTCATGTGACTTGACTCACAAGATCGTATGTCTGTACTATGTTGTAAGATGATTCAAGATTAGCGAGGGTAAGAAAAAAAAAAGAAGAGGAGAAACAAAAAAAAAAAGAAAAAATACGAACGAAGACGATAATTCTTGTATATATTCATTTATTGATCAAATTTATGGTGAATTTTTGCTCACAGATTTATGTATTATATACAGTTTACAGTTACATTATATACGATCTATCGTTAGAGAAGAGAGAGAGAGAGAGAGAGAGAGAGAGAGAGAGAGAGAAACGGTAGAGAGATGTCCAGTTTAAAATGAATTAATTTCATCGGCTATATTATGTATATTTGGTAAGTTTTTAAATATCGTATAGGATAAAATGTCTATCGGTTTTCTGGTGAATAGCTGATAGTGAGATTTAAGACATCGTTTGATACTTACGTTATACCGGTAATTTCCATCAAATGTATAATATATATATGTATATATTAAAAAAAAAAAAAAAAGAGTAAAAAAAAAGTCACACAGATAATTATTACGCGCACGTTATAACAGTATATGGATATAATAAGACGTGTGGCGTAAAAAGCGATCGTATTCGATTAAAAATGATTCAATTTGTTAATTTGTCAGTATTATAAATCTAACGAAGCTTATTACTCAACGTTCCATGTTATTCTAACTGTATCCTAACAACTCATTACTTTCAAATCATCACGTATGTATGTATATATGTGTATATATATATATATATATATATCTATATATTATATACATGTATACATTATTTTAATGAATTATCATTATTTTAAATTTACCACCGAATTAGGTATAATTTAGGAAATGAAGCAACCATGTGTATATAGTATATAGGTATGTACCTATACGATATATAGCGTGAAACACAGTTGAACACCGGTTAATGCAGTATATGGACGATTGATGCATCGATCAAAAGTCTACAGGTATTATTCTCAGATATCGATACATACTCTGGGGTCCGGTTTAACTTGATTAGAGAATATCGTAGCCTGCTGTATTACTGCAACAACGTTACCCGGTACCCTCGCCAACCGCGAAGAGGAAGCAGAAGAAGAACAAGAATAAGAAGAAAAATAAGAAGAAGCGGAAGGAAGAAGCTGCAGGACAAGTAAAACGATAATATCCGAGGACGAAGAATCATAAATGAAATCTCTGAGAACTTGGTGATATATAATATACACATCTATATACCATATACATATGTATATATATATAGATATATTCATATAGGTATATATAGTTGGGTAAATAGCTGCATAAGGTGTATTGCTGCAGATCGATAAAAGAGGAGCGAAATAAGAGAGTGGAGTGATGGGAGGATGAAGAGGGAAGAGGAAAGTAGAGGAGAGAACTGCCTTTTAGGGAAGTTAGCGCTGCACTGCAGCATCAGCAGCATCAGCAGCGTCAGCAAGAGCAGCAGAATCAAGGAGCATATGAGCGTGTGCCCGGTGGTGAACGCGCGGTTGTAGCAGCAGCAGCAGCAGCAGTATCAGCAGCAGCAGCAGCAGCCTCCCCGGGTATTAGCCTCATGCCTCTCTTGGATTCTCTCTTGTGGTTTGCCTCGACAGTACTGCGACCCCGATCATTCTCGGAATGCACCGAAGACATCAGGTTTTTAGCCTCGATCTTGAAAATGGGAAATGCACAGTGAACGAAAAACGGTATAATAAGACGAAAAACGGGGGTGAAAAAAAAAAAAAAAAATTCTAAAAAAAAAAAAAAATATTTTTTTTTTTCAAAATCTAAAAAAAAAAAGGATAATACTAAAAAACGAACGAAATAGAAGAATAATTAAAAAAATATATCACACTCGACTCTCCATGTCTGGAAAAAAAGTATAAAACATCCATTGAATAATCGCGATTTATCATACGCCGCGTATTTCCCTCTCTTTAGATCGAGGGAACGAACGTCTGCCGTAGCCGCGGAGCTCTTTAAACGCGAATCTACATATACGGTTTCCAGCCTAGTTTTTCCTATGGGAATATGCAATTGTCACATAGATATTTATACGAAATTAATGATGATGTTGAAATGGGTGAAAATGAATAAAAATATAAATGATTTACCTCTTAGCTTACCTTTCCGTTCCATTGACTCGGTCATATGTGTTTGGTTAAATATGTTGAACCCCGCGCCGACTCCTCCTCGGAGAGGATGGAAGTCGTTGCCCTCTCCGATCCGTTCGCGCTGTTTGCCCTACCGTCGACCACTCCGGTGTGAGCTATCCTGTCCCCTCTCGAGGCACCCTGGGTCCCCGTCCCCTTACCTGCGAGAAACCGAACGAGCACCATCAGACAGGTGCTCCTGGGGCAACGTAGTACCGGGAGATCGGCTGAGCTAAGTAGACCAGATATCAGTCTACACCAGATCTTTGCCGCGGCAAGACAACCTCGATTATTTAACGGAGGATTAAACGACTCATATTTTTCGATCGCTTATTATATTATTCCGAAAAATATATAATATCAATATAATACATGTATATACATATATATATACTTTTCTTTTAAATATATAAATAAATATATATATATATTAATTGGAAAAAAAAAAAAAAACAATAAATAAAGACTGGTACTACGTAGATAATAATCCGCTCTAACGTATGATAAATAGAGCGTGATAATCATAAATGATTCATTATTCTTGAAGCTGGGTTATTATATAGCTCCGTGTCTATTCAGACCCTTTAACCGATTACTGGCGTTATTTGTCGAAATAAAAATCGATAGATAAAGAAAAATTAAAATTAACGATAGTAATAATAATAATAATAATAAAGGAACAGCTAAGATTTTGAATAAAAACAAAAAAAAACCATCAACCTTGATCGATAAATAATTAAATAAACAGAAAATAGACATGAATCTGTCGCGGTGATGTGAAGTGATACTAACTGGTATATATAGAATATACATATACATATATATAAATAGAAATAATATATAGGAGAGAAGAAAAAGTGTCATCGTGTTCTGCAGGGCATACGTTGTAATAGTAATAATAATAATAATAATAATAATAATAATAATATAAAAAAAAAGAAGAAACAAGAAACGAAAGAGGAAAAAAAGAATCAAAAAACAATAGTATAGTATAGTGAATAGCGCGTCGCTACTCTAAGGGCAAGAAACGCGATAAACGCAGCAGAGAGGAAGTCGCTGATCGTTGCTGCCGGTATGCGGCACGCGAAGCCGCAAAGCTACGGGTAAAACGAGGAAGCGCGTTTGCGCCCGCACTCACGAGGTAAGAGAAGAAGATGAGTCTGTCTATCTGTCTGTCTTTCTGTCATTCTTCTTTACTACTGTATTATTATCTCCTATATGCAATATTTGATGATAAAAAAATCGAAAATAGAAAAGAAAATACAATAAAAAAAAAAAAAAAAAAAAAATCGTTTTTCAAATAACGATGTAATATCTCCTCGTATTACCTTATACACATACTGATAGAGAGTGAGTTGAGTTGAGTTGAGTTGAGTGGAGTGAGTGAGTGACAAGGTATATAAAGAATATTATTATATAGTTCGGTGGTGATTTGGAGGGGATAGAATGTGGTCCATCGAGCAAGAGCGTATAGTGGCGGGAAGATAGCTCGCTTCAGGCTCGTTCAGACTCTGGCAGATATATATATATGTATATATGCGGTCTATATACACGGGGTAGAGAGATTATACCTACTCGCAAAATTTTTCATTCTGTATATAAGAATGAAACTAGTCACATATATATACATACATATATACTCCGGCTTGACCCACGTGGTACCGGTAGAGGTAATAATATATATATGTATATAGGTACTACATACCTCGGGATATAAATGAGCAAAATTCTCATTATTATAGCGGATTACTTTATACCGTATATGCATACCTATGTGTATGCGTATATATATTCGCAATCATTTAGGCATCCTTTCAAAAATCTGTTTGCAATTTTTAAGCACCTACGTATGTACGTTACATACATAGCTTACCAACTACCGAGGAAAAGGCTGCCCGTACCTCTTTAGAACGGTCATCGTTCCCAGTATCCAGATACAGGCTCTAAGGTCGTACCGCGATCAATTCCAAGGAGTAACTGTAACATTCGGCCTAAGTTCGCCAACGGTTGATCGGTATTAGACGGCGAGTTGCCCCCGAGTTTCTATCGACAAATATATATCGCTATACGCGTTTCGCGTTGCGTTTCGTACGAGGTAAGAAACGATCAGATATACAACCCAAGATATACATTTGAGCAACGTTTTATATCCTCCACTTTTATTTATATCGTAAAAGGTTTAAAACCTCCCAAAATTGACCATACATTGATTCAATATTTCCTTACAGTTGAATTCGCAGCAAAATCGTCTGTTATATCGATTAAGTAGATATGGTAGGGTACGGGTCGAACAGTTGCTCTGACTGAGATGCCGGACTACCCATACTGTAGGTTACTACTGTAAGCCGTTGCCTAGGGCAGTTTTAATAAGAGGCTTGAAGCATAGAGACTTTCTTTCTTCCTTTCGATCATTTTTCTTCGAAATGGAATATTTTATTTAAAAATTATTTCGGTGTTCGTATGTAAAGTAAGGAGAAAGATATTCGTCGTCGTTTTTTTTTTTTAATTTTTTAAAAAATTTTTTTTTAATTTTAGAACTGATTTTATTATCGTTGTTTCCCGATACAGATAAGGAAATTTTCTGTTCTTATAACAGGTGGAGTGTTATTTTAATTTTGATTAACGTATCTATTAAGATTACGAATCGATTCGTTGCATCTTTATCCCAACACGTATTTAAGGACCAAAATTTAAAGCCTTGATAAATTTCGATACAGGGAAGCGTGAGCACGATGTTAATAAGTGAAAAACGAAATTCAATATCAGGATGATTTTTCAGGCTGTAAATTATCACGAATGAGAATAAAACTTAAAAATATTTAAATAATAAGATTTTATTTTCGATATTACGTATATGATATTTTTAAAGTCTGTACAGATACTTTAGTGTTGACTGCTAAAGATCGGTCTTCAGAGCTGTTATAAGTGATTGGGATAATAATAGTCTTAAAGAAGGTATTAAATTTCCTTGGCTAATGCGAGTAGGTACCTACGCCGACGTACAACCAACCTGTAACCATGTAATATGGATAAACGAGAATATTTCTGACTGTGAATTATTATTACGAAAGTTTTTTTTTACTGTTTTTTTTTTTTTTTTTCTTCTTTCGAGCGAACAAAAATTACAAACTCGGATGGATCAGCTGTGTCTGAAGATATCGAGGAGGAATATAATATACCTAAATCGTAGTTCGGTATAGATATACGTGGAAATTAATTTTCTTTTTTTTTCTTCTTGTTTTGAAGAAATCTGAGAAATCAAGTGGAATAATTAATGTTAAATATATATATGTGAGGTAACGGTTCTAAGTCTATATGATTTAATTACGTCAAGTATACGTGGACCGTGACTTATTAGTCTTCCAGGGAGCATAGCAAAAGGCCTGTTACCCATTATTATTCTTAGGAACTAGGTTGATGCATCGACCCGGCACTTCTCGTGATCCAACAACGACGTGAGCTGAAAGAGGATATTTCCTTGGGTATATACCCTATACCTAGATGTACTGTACGCGAGTACGCGACCAGCAAGCATAAACCCGATTTTGCATTTATGTAATTTATTTATTTTCACCTTTAGCGTATTGAAAATATACACCGATTATGTGAGAAGAAATTCGTGATTGAAAGGACGATTTTTTCGTGATCAAATTCACCGATAAATCAGCAACTTTATTCACGCAAATTAGAGTAAAAATGAGATCGAAATAGAAGAAAAAATGAATAAATAAATACATAAAACCTAGAGCATGGTTATTGACGATAATTGATAGACAAGAAACGCATGGGTACTCTTGCGAGAAGAACCACTATACCACGCGACACCCATAACCAATTGTTCTGCACGCTCGATTTAAACGAAAGATATGTGTGTATACACAGAGTACCCCCCTGCATTATAAGTTATATCTTCGGTTATACCGTTTCTGTATCAGACAATAGCACCTTGTACACGTATACTCACTAATCTAGTTAAACAGTTACACAAAATCGTTTTATTTATTTATTTAACTTTTTTTGTTGTTCCTTTTTATAAGAATTGGTCAACAACTCTCATTTATAGAACGTGGTTGGTTATACCTATATATATAAATAAAATATATACATATAGTATACATCGATTTAAATCTCACAAGAGCGCGAATCTCTGTAACACGATTTTTAAACATCCTTAAATTCCATTTAAATTCAACCAGACGCACGTGCTGGGAGCTAGATGGGTATTTAACTCCAGTTAAAAACTAGACTCTGCAACAGTTGTTCAAGATCTTAACTTTTTATACATAAAAAAAATCGTAGGTGTATATATACATTTTTTTCTTCTTCTCTTTCATTTCTTGATTGTTTTTTTTTTTTTCTTTTTTCTATCTTACTTGGAGAATAACTATTTACACTTGTACTATACATACGATTTAGTGTGAATTTTTATTTTTTTATTTTTTCTTTTCTCCCTATGAGTCGAGCGAGACTATGTCGGGAGATATATAAACGTGTATATAATAACGAGTATACATAAGTGACGACATGTCGATTCAGTGATCTGTATCAGCAGACTGTAATCGTGGCTATATCTCAGTTGCTAGTTGTACTAGTGATATTAAAAAGAGAACGTTGCGTACAGTGTATGTATACATACCTATATACATGAAAATCGAGGGCCTATTACTTCTGCAGGGGAGACAAATAATAATAAAATAAAAGTAGATTAATAGGTAAGAGTCATTGAGTTACTTACGCGAATATATTTTCATTCCTTGTCTAAATCGTTTGCTATAAAGAATTGTACACACATATACATATATGTAGATCGGCATTGGATACCTAACATCCATTAAACTATAATAACGTCACTATTTGAATAAAAACAATTCTACTTTCAAAGTTTCGTCTCCTTAGTCGTCCAAACAAAATATAAAAAAAAATAAAACATAAAAAATTGATTCCTATACACGAAACTATAATCAGAATCGTTTCGACCAAAAATCTGAATGAATGAATCAAATCTTGATCGTTGTTAATTTTTCGTTCGTTTAATTTCATCTTTTATTTTTAATTTTTTTTTGTTTTTTTTTTTATCCATAGTCTATATGGGTATGTGCGAAAATTTCGTCAGCTCTTACAAACTTTTTACGATCGTAACTTTGTTTTCTAGGTATGTAGGTACTACATACACCTCTGCAACGCGTTGGTACGTATAGTATAGATACACGTGTAAATAATATACGCATAGATAATTCTATTTTTTTTTTTTTTTTTTCTTGTTTCAGTTTTTCTTTTTCTTTTTTTTTTTTTGCTTTTTTGTTAACAGTAAAGTATTAACACCTGTTCGCAGCCCTGCCCACTAGCCGTAGGCGTATATAACTTCACCGAGGGATATAGTATAGAGGAATCGTCGTGCCTTTATGTTAATTTTTTTTTTTATTATTCAGGATCGTCAACGCGTTGACTATATGGGTCTGGCCGGGTCGTAACAGATTTTGAATATGAAATTAGTAAACTTCGTATGTATTGATTTTTTTTTTTTCAGTAGTCTTGTCGAATTCAAGTTTATTTTTGATGCAATTGATATATATATATATAATATAAAAAATCATCCGCATATAATATAAGAAATAAAGAAAAAATGTAAAAAAAAAAAAAACGAGATGAAGAAGAAGAAGAAGGAGTGGAAGAAATGAATTCATATGGGTAATAAAAATTTGCCAATTTTATACGTTTTTATTTACACGTATACCTCTGTATGTATATTGTATACATACATCGAATCTATTCACTATACGTATGCGGGTATATAGCAACTTATATTAACACATCTTCGCGTATCCACGCACGTCTCGACTATATCTAGATATATACAATAAATATAGTTAGAACGTAATATATAAACGGCGATCGAACCTTCTGGTTACCGGTTCTCAAGCTGTACAAAAAATTAACAACATGGTTACAGTAAGCATGCTATTAAACGCACCGGGGGTTTTCTCTATACGTTACTGAATATAACAGAATTTTTAAATCATCCCATGTCTAATTGCTATAACAAAAAAAAAAAAAAAAAGGAAAAAAAAAATATATATATATATATATATATATAATATATACACATATACATATATACAAGAAAGGAAGAATGAATGAATAAATCAAAAAAAAATAAAAAAAAATAAATAAACACCATTGATATATAATAATATCTGTATACAGCATGGTTTAATTAGTTTTTCATGAAAGTTATCGATCTTTATACCTAATCAAACGCCCGGGGATTTGTTTAATATATACATATGGTGATAAATTTTAGCGGTCTTTTTTTTTCTTTCTTTCTTTCTTTCTTTCTTTCTTTTTTCTTCTCAAATCTTGTATATGGGGTACAATAAAAAATATTATAGTAAATGAAATAACCTGACATAACATACATGTACATTGCACAGTGTCTGGTCGAAGTCTCGCGGGTTTGTTCAGTTAATGATACAGGCACGTGAGCAGTGTTTAAAATAATGAAACAAAAAACAAAAAACGAAAAAAAAAATAAAAAATAAAAAATTTGATGACAATCGCGGGAAATATTTAGGCACGTTTAACCAGACGTCAGACAGTCACGGTTCTTGCTGCCTCTGTATGTATAATACGTATGCAAGGTCTTATTATGATACGTACGTACTACGCGTACGTGGGTATAGGTTGCTGATTTAAATGATCGTCTGCAAATGCTAAAACACGATGCATGAATTTGATCGTGCAACGAGATTATTACCACGCGATTAAATCAACTATTATTTATATTACTGTCTTAACATTTTTACACCTAATGTGATCAATTGAATTTTCAAATAATTTTGTCACAAAATGATTTCATTTTTTTGTTTTTTTTTTCGTTTTTCTAAAAGCCATTAATTTTTCGTCCCATTTCTTTCTTTATTATATCCTTAATTCGTGCTTTATCATAAGAGCTGCTCGGCTATCGTAACTCTTGAAACTCAACTTCATGTTAGAAGTAGGTATAAAAATATCCGCGATAAAAATAATTTGACGATTTGTGAACAATAAGCAAAAAAGAAAAAGAAATAAAGTGAAGAAACTAACTAATCGTTAAATTTCTTCATTCTACGAATAAAGCTCTTCCTCGCACATACATACCTCTATAGTTCTAACTAATCGTAAGAAAAGAGTCGTGCGTGCGAGTCTGAAGTCTGAAGTCTGAAGTCTGTATTTCCGGGAAAAAGTAACGCTATAGGTACTGTTCGGTGTAGGAAGTACGGGATTCTATACTCATCGGTATGTATATAGGTATAATAGGTGTACCTAACTACTGCAAAGATTAGACCGTTCGGATTCAGCGCGTTACACCTAGTTTTCTACATATACCTATATATAAATTTATACACCTACTGTATACCTAACTTCGAATGGAGATACAAACTTGTTGCAATGCGCAAACGAGAAGGACCCGCCGATCGGGAGCCCCCGGCCTTTGGCTCTTGGCTCTTGGCTCGTGGCTCTTGGAACTTCGCTCTTGGCTCTTGGCTCGTGGCTCTTGGATCTTCGCTCTTGGCTCTTGGCTCTTGGCTTTTGGATCTTGCCTCTTTCCTCTTGGTCTGCGCCGCGTCGCGTCGCGTTTCGTCGTCGTCGTAGTCGCTGGTAAAGCGAGTAAGCGAGTAAAGCGAGCGAGTGAACGCGTGAGCGCGTGTAAAACAAGGTAACGGTAAACGCGTTACGCGAGTGCGTGCGTATGCGTGGCCGACAGAAGTCACGTGACTGTCTCAAGAGAACTAGCACGGGCAATAAAATCATTTATTTTCTCAGCTAGCTAGCTCAGCACAAGCATATACCTATATAGGTATAACAATCGGCTGCAATGTGGCCATACCAATGCGATAGTTCGGATCTAAACAACAAATCCGACAAGCTTCTTCTCATCCCGTTTATCATCATTTATCACCATCATCCTATTAAGACATGGTCAAAGGATCACGAGGGGTTGAATGACAAAAATCCTTGGACCCAAAATTCAAGAAAAAAAAAATTGATGATCAATTATTTCTATGATACCGCTACCTCGCGATTCGCGACATTTATTTATTTATTTTTATCACCGGTTTCAAATTACCTGTTAGATCGTAAAAAAAAGTCCGTATAGAATTACTGTATATGATACTTTAGGTTTTTCCTGATTTATAAGAAATATAGCTTGTTAGTTAGTCGCGGGATGAATTATTGCCCCGTCTCTAACGCGTCAGCTTGATTATACTAAAATACCGATTTGTATTAAACGACCGATTAGATTTCTCGGTTCAATTAACGGTTAGATGAAGAAAAAAATCAGATAAAATTGAAAAAATGAAACAAAATAAAAATAAATAAATAAGAAAACGGGACGGGGAAAAGAAGGAGAATAAAAAAAAAAAAAAAAAAAAAGAAATTAAAAATAAAAAATAAAAAAGTGAGAAACTTGGAAAGAAAAAAGATACGGAGGTGGAATTCTGTGAATCTAATAACGGAGAAGGAATTTTTATACACCACGTCCCACGCGGGCGCGGCTCGCATGTCGTATCTACCTACCTACCTTCCTAACTTATACCTATACCTATATATATATACCTCTTTCGGAGGAATCTTCGAGTCATCTTTTTCATGTCATTATTACAGCATTTGTAGCGCGCTTACACGTGGGAATAATTGATCGTGTATGGCCGGTATAAAGTACGTGATTTATGGATTTTTATCTTTATCATTATTTCAAAAGACGTAACCGCGCGATTCGAGTAATACAACGTTAGTATAGATTTTGAGAAATTTTCAGAAGAAAAATATCGTAATATCGTATCGAATGCAACGGCCGTAGGTCAATCAAACATGTGTCCGTAACGAGGATGAATCGAATTAGAAATAGATTGAAAATCGTGCTATCGGGAATCTATGAAGAATATATCGTCGTTGATCCCCACTATATTGTCTAGGTCATCACCGCCTCATATGAGTTTGAAGGAAATTAAAGTCCTTAATGAGAAAAACTCCCTGGATCTATTTTCCATTTTTATTGTTAAATTTTTTTCCAATTTTCTTTCAATCTTGGTGAACGCGATAGCTGATAAGTCAATGTACGTAAGTCGAAAATAATGTAGACATGAACTTAAATTATGGAATATTTTCCAAAGAGTTATGAAATATTTTGTTCGTGAAAAAGTCCGACCGTTTCGAAAAAAAAATTGGTGCATTTTATAAAAAAATGAAAAAAAAAAAAAAGGAAGGGATTACTTTGGAGCCTGAGGAATAAGGAATAAGGAATAAGAATCGGTAAGATGGTCTGGACTCATTTTTGTCTACAATTGTAAGCCACGACACGTGCCATATATGGGTATGTGTATATGTAACATATTTAACCGAAGGGTTATCTATACTATTTGATAATTCCGTGGGTGACGTGGTTAATGGGTGTGTATCCGAAAGCCACGAAGTGGAGGTCGACAGGGGGGCCTCCTGTTTTTCCCCTTCCAGATCGTTAACTGTAAAGTGTAAAGTGGCTCTAGTCCTGAAGTCAGTCTTACAGTCTTCGACTCTTCGAGGTTTCTTTCAACTTTTCTCCCTCTTTTCTCTCACTCCTCTTCTGTACCGGTATACACCTATATTATATAAAGGAAGGTATAACTATCCCTTCCCGCATATAAAGGAGACAGTGTTCAATAGTACGTACTACGTGTCTAGTACATACATGCATAGTACCTCTGACTCTCTTAATACAATAACTATTATCAACGTATATATATATATATATATGTGTGTACACACACGAGTCTAGGATATAATAATCAACGATCAAAAAAGGAAAAAACACACCTGCAGTAGTATTAAAAACCATTCATTCAAATTTAAAACCATTGGCCATTACACACGTCAATCTATGCATGCGTATAATATACACGTGGGAACTGATCTCAGTGATTATAATAATCTCTGTATATAATCCCGTCACATATAACGAATACGCGTAGGCTTTGTTTGGTAACGGTATTGGCATCGAACACGAAAAAAAAAAAAAAACAGAAAAGAAACAAAAAAATCGCATCGATTTTCGCACAGCTGTGTATAAAATTGCGACTTTGAATATACCGTGGGTAATATACAGTGCGTCACCTGTCCGCATTAATGTAATGTATGCTTCTCTAGTTTGCGGGATTATTATTTCTATTTAGTGATTAGATATAGGTATATACCTAGCTGCCTATATGGAGACGTTTAAATACTGCAAATAACAGTTTATCGAAGAGTTAGGAACTGCTCTCATCCACTATTAAGGTACAGGATGATCTCCGTATAGATATAAGACATGCCATATTGTTATACCGATCACCCACCTGTATAAGGAAGTACTAATTGTTTAATGTCTAGATGCAATCCCGGCTGCGGTTTATAACGACATATAACGAGTATATAATCACGTGGATAAAATTATTGGGGGTATTTAAAAAATTCTTATATATATGTATATATATATCGTAGCATATCGTTAATACTCTTATATATTCGATCATATACTATAGGTTACCGGTGTAACAGGTGAATTGGCAGAGTTCTATATTTGATGACAATTTACCCAGTTGCCTAGATGTTTTTTTACTCAATACCCTTACATATATACCTATACATCTAACCGCGACGTACATTTCGGATGTAGATATGTATAGCGATATACACGCGTTTTATTGAGTGCTTTGAGTAAAAACCGGTTTACGGTTACCCCGCAGTTCTCTATACGTCACGCGATGTAAAGCGAGTATCTTTCGTATATATATATATACGTACATGTACTCATACGTATAGATACTTATACACATCATACCATACCATACCATCGATGATATGTATCCATGTATGCATGTGTGTATGTATGAATGTTTTTGTTGTATGTTCGAACCGATCCACATGACGGAGGTTCGACAGGAGCCACCTCTCTCTGAAGACGGGTTCCTCCGACTATCTGGTAGGTCGTGGGTTTGACCACTGCATCCCCTTAAAGGATCTGGTGGGCCCACCGTAGTCAATGGAATGTCGTGGATCTGGTCCACTCCCAATATCCACATCCGTTATCATTCGTAACGTTACTTTCTCAAATCTCTACCGATTCTTGTGACATGTGCATGTGCAGGTATTATCTTAGAATCGATCAAGACGGAAAAGAAGAAGAAGAAGAAGAAGAAGAAGAAGAAGAAGAAGATTTTTGCATCATTTTTATGGGTTTTTAGTCAACTATTGCAGTTTGTCATTTATTTTCTAGTATATATACCTGGTATGAAGTATATAATGAATAATTTATGTTTAGTAGGTATATATAGTAGCTGTTGATAAATATATCGGTCAAGTTCACACGGTCGTCGTATAGTTCTCGGTCTTGTAGTAAAACTGTAAAGCTTGAATATATATAGTTTATATATGTATATAGATAGATAGATAGATGGATAGATGGAGAACGACCCTAACATCGCTCAGCGACTTATGTACAACAGTGCAGACGGTAAATTAGAGTTTTATGGTAATTCAAAACCATAAAAAATACGGAGAAAAAGGATATACGAAAATCTGTTAATCCTATACACATATGTATATAAACCATATGGTTGCAGGCTTTACTCCCGTTCATTACACGCGCTAGTCAAGCTTTGACGCTTTACGCAATACGTCGAACCGACATATACCTCTGTATGTACATATGTATATATGTATAGTTATGGGGATTCTTTGTAACGGACAAATATTAACGGATTAACATGACGATGTTTAAATTTTAAAAAGAACCGTGTTAGTCAACGTGACCAGCATCACCTAAATACTAATGCAGGTACATGTACATATCATCCTTTCTTCATCCCCGATGTTCATTATATTATCCCATACCTTTCTGTACGTGGGAAACACCAATAATCGTTAATTTTCATATCGGTCATTTTATGCGGTACGGATGTATACCTATGTAGGTATATATGTATAAAGTGTGATGCAGCGGAATTGCACACGTACGAAAAATAGTTATCCACGATTTAACCGAACGGTTCACGAGCTAAAAGCCTACTAACGGATAACGGATAACAGAAGCGCGTTGAACGTGTCTGGAATGGTATGAAATACTGGCCGACTAACGAGTTGCGATTCCTTACTCTTTCGCGCGATTCCTAAGACTTCTTTCGAACTTTTGTCGGTATGAGCGAAATAGTGGTTCGTTGATCGCGAAGACTTGCGGACTTGTATAGTTAGGGACGGGATTAGAAATGCAGTAAGAAATCAAATTTCGAACTGTATAACTTGTATATAATTTTTTTACCTCACTTGTGAATCTCGTGTATTTTCAAATCTATCAGATTATCGGTAAATCATTATTTTTCGTATCTGTTTTTTTCAATTTTTTTTTTTTATTTTTTCTCCTGTGTTTTCTCCCTCTCTCACATCTTCAGCAGTTATGCTTCATTAATTTCAGCAACTCTTTGACAGATAGACATTTTATCGACAGCTTATTTATCTTGCGTATATCTTATGTTCATATACTACCTATATACCGTAAACGTAAAGTGTGCACGATAGTTAGGACTGGGAAGGACAAAAAAGAAAGAAAGAAAGAAAGAAAAAAAAAAAAGAAATCGATTTACTCGTTCAGGTATAATTGAATAATTATGTATATTTTTTCTTTTTCTTTTCTTTTCTTCGAGCTATACAGCGATTTGACATTTTTTGAATTAATAAATATCCCTAGTTTTTTTTTTTTTCTTTTTTTAAATTTTTTACGTCCCGCGCATGAACATTGAGTCGTCGAGAAGAAAAAAAAAATTATATAAAAAAAGAAAAAGAAAAACTCACGTTATACGAAAAGTGCGTATCTTGTAATTAACCCAAACATCTCGCCTCGTGTAGGGAATTTCAATATTTCATCGTTGACAGTTAAATATTTCAACGCTTGTACCATATGTACGGTCACTAATTACACAAAATATACCCTACGACTTTTTAATTATCGTTATTTCACCGAACTGTTTCTCAGTCACATAATAAGCAACGAAGAGATAAAAAGGAAAAAGAAAAAATTGGATAATAGATAATTGAAAAAACAACGGTACAAAAGATCGGCTAATCACGCGTGGAGACGATTAGCCTAATACTCTTTCGCCTTTGTTAAAACGATGATTATCACCCTAACAAGTCAAGAGTGTAATTGCAATTTGCAGTGAAAGTGTTACGACTTTACAGTTCAGATATAGAGTTACTAGGATATCGGTGTAGATATTTATTATACAACTGATTAATTTAATCGGGAAAAAAAAAAAAAAAATTATAAACGATGCAATTATTTACCTAAAAGATAATTTGTTATATGAAAAGTCATGATTTATAAATCGTAACTGTATTGTTTAAGGAAAACGTGTCGTGGGGCTGGGATCTCCAGGATGCCAGGGTTGTTAAAGTTGCTAAGCCTGCTGATCTATACGGTAAGTTTACGATTCATTAATAATCATCAGAGGCGCGTGGTATTGACAATTTGATACCGATTTTTTAATCGGTAGTTTCGGTTCACCGAAATATCGAGACTTCATTAAATACCAAAAAACCGAAAGCTCGGTGTTCAACGACACATGAAAATATCGGTAGATATCGAAATACTTGAGAATCGAAATTTTGATGGACCCTGATATTCCGCAATACTGAATGTTCGGGTAAAAAAATCGAAAAAGAAAATTGTAAAAATCGAAATACTCACCGACCCTTAGGTAATTAGGTAGTTTTTCGGTATCTAGCGAATACTGGATGTTGTCTACCAAAATTTCGGTCTACGAATTTCCAGTAATTCAGCACATTCCGAGTTTTCGATATTTCGGTATCGATTTCCATACCGAAGCATTTTATGAAAACGGATACCGAAATACCGCGCACCTCTAGTAGGTACATATATATGAGCCGAAGAAAGAGGAACAGAAAGAAATGCGAAAATTTCTGTCCTAGTAAATTTAAACGCATACAATACAACCGGTGGTAATACCTTATTATATTTATGGGTACGGAGTACATCTGCGCAGAGCATAAACCTATGATTGTCTTATTCTCCATTATCGCTGTTTATGGCCGTTTAGATTCATGTGTACCATACATAGAGGCTATTCGTCATATCTTTGTCCCACAATTCCACAAGCCTAGAATCCTACATTATTTACTAATATCTTATATCGGTACATGGTATCGCGTGTTCGAAAATGTGATATATCGTGATTTATCTAATTTGCAAAAAAATAAAAAAAAAATAATTAACGAAACCTGTTTTTCTCTTATGTTATAAAAATGTCGATAAACTATATTGTGAAGATTTTTAGTGATTTACTCAATCTCAGATTCGTGTGTGATAATATAAGTCTGTTTCTGATAAAGTTGAGTCGCGATTTTTGACATTCTTTCCTTCGGAAGGGCGAGGGAATTTATCATTCCTTTTATCCTTTTTACTAAAATGGTAATTATGGTAATCTCAGAGTAATTTCGAGGCGCGACACACGCGCATTCCGGTTAAAGAATTTCGAAAAGTACCGCAGACGGTATAACGGGTGCTTAAAGCCGGCCTGCACGAGCGCCAACGGCTCTCGTCAGACCTCGTATGTAGGTACTCGATATACTAGAATGCGGTAAAGTATAAAACGTTTCATATAAATACCTCAATACTTTAACCCAGAAAATTTTCACCCGTATATATCAACTTGAAATGCGATAATTCGCCTTATCCTATTACGCTATAGGGTATAATAACATAATTATGCGAAATTATTACAACCTAATCACTCCGAGTTAAATAAAAATAATTTACCCCATCAAGCTGTGATTGTTTTTCGTATATGAATTATCAGCACCACCATAGCCAATCATCGTTTAAAAAGTAGGGCAAATATTTCCTCTTATGTTTTAAGAAAAAAGCTAATTGAGGGAACGGGGTATACGAATAAGAATGTCTTCAATCGTTCTTCGTACAGCGTAAATCGAGCCGTAAATAGGTGGTCCTGTATTAATCGCTTAGCTGTGCAATAAGAGATCGGTAAACCCGTAGCTGCAGTACAGGGTACTATTATAACCATCAACCCGGCAAGAAACATCGTGTATGTAATGAAGAAAATCGCTTACCTACCTGCGTATACCTACGTATTTAATAATTTATCGCCATTCCGGTATGCGCGGTTTCCGGGCCATACGGTTTTCACAGAATTGCCGTTTAAAGACACGTGTAGATATTTCTGGCCCGGTTTATTAACTAATAAACATGTACACTTTGGAATACTGTTTAGCGACTCGCGTGTAAAGTGACGAATAACTTTTTTCCGATGATGAAAAAGAAGAAGAAGAAGAAGAACATAAAAAAAACCGCAGTATTTGAACAAGATGATATGGAATAATTTTTTGCATTCGCATGTACATAGGACTGACCCAAATCTCGCGTCTGTCATAGCTGTCGCATTATACATGTGTGATAAATTTATCACCGGTTTTACCTGACAGTGTGAAATGAGGAATTGTATCGTTGTGTGTTGGGACACATACGGATACTGCGTACGTGTAATGTCTATGAATTGTTATTTACCGTGCGATATTTGCGTTTGTGGTACGGATTTTGAACTCGGTTATACATATGTATGTAATTTCTACGTGAGAACGTAAGAACGACCTCGCAAATGCACGACGTGTACCGTGCCATTGTTTTATGTGCAATTTTTCGGAAACGCGTATAACGGGGTATGTAACTACTCTAGCACATCACAGTGTATTACGTTAGCTACGTGTCCAGGTAGATACCAGGAAAGAAGTAACATGAACTCTGATAATGTGCGAGGATGTATTCTCGCGTCTAATGGCACGGCATAACGTGCGTATACATAGATCGGTAGATAAGTTAAATATACCGCATACACGCAGAACTAGGTATATACAGTATCTTAATAATCGTTACTCCGTTATCCACATACAGCCGTATAGTGTTCACGGAAATTCTTCAGGGGAACCTATACAGATGGCTTTACCGATACCGTAAAGATATTTTTACTGTAAGAAGGAATTGTGAACTGATTTGAGAAAAAATATTCGAGATGAGGAGCTTTTTGAAAGCTCAATATTTTAAATACAATAAAAATCCCTCTTCGATACACAGATATTGAGTTTTTCAATTGAAACTTTCTTGCGGTTCTTCTGTCGACGTTATTCGAAGAGATTCGCGTAGCATTTTGCGACATTTAGAAAAACACGCTTCAACAGAACCGAGTGAATCGATTTTCACGCTTGTTTAACATTTTCCTTATTTTTTACTTTTTTTGTTTTTATAATCGCTCAGGTGATTGGCGTGCAGAACGGCGAGTCTAGCAGCGACGTCTGGCCCCTGGAGCGGCCGGACGGCATGCCAGCAATTGAATCTCTCGAAGTAATGTGCGGGAAAGATCACATGGACGTACATCTATCCTTCTCGCATCCCTTCGAGGGAATCGTCTCCTCAAAGGGTCAACACGCCGATCCTCGATGCGTTTACGTTCCACCTTCAACCGGACAAACCTTTTTCTCATTCCGGATAGCGTACGCGAGGTAAGGTTCATTCTTATCATGAAATTTTTCTTCCGCTCTTCTTGAACATCGTTTTCTTTTTTATTTTCCTCTTCCTTTCCCTCTCTATCTTTAGGTGCGGTACCAAACCGGATATGCATGGACAGTTTTACGAGAACACGGTCGTCGTTCAATACGATAAGGATTTGCTCGAGGTATGGGACGAGGCGAAACGACTAAGATGTGAATGGTTTAATGACTATGAAAAGACTGCCTCAAAACCGCCGATGGTTATCGCAGACCTTGACGTTATACAGCTTGATTTTCGAGGTATCATTTTTCGACGTATTACATTTTATTATGCATCATTTTATTTTAAGAATAATTCATCATCATCATCATCGTCGATCCGACTTTATATCTCAAATATATAACTCGGATCATGAATAATGCCTTGTGATTTTATACCAGGCGACAACGTCGATTGCTGGATGGAAATACAGCACGGTAAAGGCCCTTGGGCACCACCAGTTTCCGGCATTGTTCCTCTAGGCTCAACCCTGACCCTAGTAATCGCCATCAATGATTACAGAGGTATGTGTATCGCGAAGTGAGCGATATTTCCCTTGATATTATTCAAATATGTTCAATTACAGGTGAATTTGACATGCGAGTCAAGTCATGCGTCGCCTCTAACGGACGGGGACACAAGATTCAGCTTAGCGATGAATTCGGCTGTGTTTTAAGACCGAAAATGATTAGCCGTTTTTTGAAAGCACGAGGATCAGACGATCGTGCGACCGTCATTACATACGCATTCTTCCACGCTTTCAAATTTCCCGATGCTCTGAGTGTTCACATCAAATGCAAGGTATTTAATTTTTACGTGTTTTTTTTTTGTTCTACACATTTCATCTTGTAAACGTTTTTATTTTTTTATATTTATTTCGTTTGATTAGGATGCATTGAAAGATTTGTCGTCGACCTCTTATAATTTCCCGTTTCTAGTTTCGATCATTTATAATTGATTTCAACAGATCTTTACTCCGCTATTTTATTGATGTTGATTAATTCGGATCTATCTAACTACCTATAAGGCTCGTAAATTTTCACCTTAGTTACGCAAACCTATCGGTTAACTTACCAACTCTGTATAGATAGATATAACTGGATCCAAAGGCCATACATATACCTATATAGTAATAAGTAGCAACATATGTATATATATATATATATATATATATATATATATATATAAGCTGTGATGTTTAACCGGCTGAGAATTTTGAGAATTATTATAGCCCGGGTTGGTTGATCAAAACCTATTACGCTTCAGGGTACATATCTCTACATATACATATAACATTAGTATATGCACGGATTCTAATACCATACTGGCGAACCTGACACTAGAAAATAATTAATATTTCTTACAGGCATCGTTTTGATTGCGCGATACATGTATAGTATATTCAGTCGTGAGTCATTCTCCGTTCGATATTATCTTAATAACTATTATACAAATCGTATATTTCACCTCGTAATGTGTTACGTTTATTGAATTAGCTACACCGTTTAATTTTCCATAGCAAAAACGCTTGTGCGATTTACGGAAAAACTTATTTACATATCGTTACGCGTATATGTATGCATGTAACATACTATTGACCATCCTTATCGTAATTGTCTCGAAGGTAGAGATCTGCAGGCACGGTTGTCTCGACCATTGTCAATTGGACGGACAGATTAACCAGTTTGCCCAAAAGCGTAAGGACCACCAATCCTCGTCTATTATATCGTACTCATCAGCTACAACGACGATCGCCACCGAAGAAGATGACGGTTCTCTGTATGAAGATATCATCGAAAATGGTGGTGGAATCGCTCCGGGTCAAGGAGACGCCCATTCCCCTGCGGTTGTAGAAAAATCTTCTCCGAAGGCAGAAGCTCAGACGAGTCACCGTCTTCCAGCGCCAATCGTCGAGCCTCAAGAAGAGGATTCGGACAGCCTTGGTCAATCCTATCCGTTCTTGGTGAGTAATTCGTCGTATTTTTCATTGCGTTCCTTTTTTTTTTTTTTGCTATAAAATCGAATGAATATCTTTTCCCAGGAACCTCTTCGGCGTCTTCAGGATCAGGGAAGCGAGGAAAAATTCCCCCACGGTCCTAGAAATTTGGAGAAAGATTTAGCCGGAGAAACTCTATCCCCGGTTTCGCCAATCGCTACAAGACAGAAAAGATCCGTCGTAGTTTCTGATCGTAAGGCGCGAAGTGCTGACGTCGGTGTAAGCGGTCTTTACGAAGTCATATCCGAGGCTGATCTTGCCTTTAGTCCGGACACCCACGCGGAAGCTGTTACTGTATTCCAGGGTAGAATCAGGGAGGAAGTAGTCTACGGCATTTGCCTTCCGATACCTGGGTTCAGCGCACTTTTCGTTATAGTTTCACTGTCGGCTGTAATATCCGCACTTATTGCCGGCGCGATGTTACATCGTTTGCAATTTCAACGTGAAGTTGTTGCCGTCAATCAGGAAGGTACTGCCGTTGTTGCCACCCACAGATGGCTTGCTTATAGATTGCTACGCGTACGTCGACTCAGTCAAATTCAACCGGAATTAAACCTCAATCAACAACAGAGTCAGACTCAATCTGTCGCTACTACGGTCGAACAAGGTTGACAAAGTCGTATACAAGCAGTTATAATATTAGAAATGAAATGAAATGGAATGAAATGAAATGAAATGAAATGAGAGACAATAATATGCAATATACTGTACAAAGTACCCTAAACACGTAGTGGCTAGTATTCCGACGAGAATTTTATCGGGATATATATATATTTTAATATCTTTGAATATAAGTAAATGAATAGTGTATAATTATTATATATGTATTATTACCTTGTAAGTATGATAATAAGTATTCATTTTATTATAAATTAAGGTATACATTTCCCACACAACATATCGTTTCACCTTCTGATGTTTAATTTTTTGTAAAATACAGAAAACATGATTCTACATAATGAACGCAGTATCGATATTATATCTATATTCTAAATTCTATATTCTCTCGTTCCGTCGTATAATTTTCCTTTTATCTATAACAGTCGTTATACAACATCTTTGTACTTATGAACTACGAGGTAAGAACAAAAAATTAATTATTCTATGAGCTTGACGGAGTTTGGATTCCAATTATCATCTATATTTTATGTAGAATCGATTCTCATAGATGCTGGACTGGAAGAATATGAAATAATAATTTAAAACCTGCTAAGCCAGCCAAGAATGCTTTTATATTAATCATCCGACTTCCCTCTGCGTCTTGTGTGGATGTTAATTTTTATTTCCGAGTATAGTACTTGAAATTATATGGTAATTATATGAAACTCTGAAGCCTGTAAAATCATCAAACTCTACAGCGATATGTACCGGGATCGACAATACTAGTTTGAAACTAAATGCCGCTTGTTTTCTTTTATTTCATACATTCGGCATCAAGATACGGAGGCGCTCTTCTCAAATTATATTGTGACGTCTTTCATTCGATAAGTTAAATATCACGGAAGCGGCAGACGGGGTGACAAATGGTCTCGCCATCTCGCGGATGAGTTGACGAACTACTTTTGCCGCAAACATCTTAGGTGCCTTGTGATATGCAACTTTATATACATATATGACGCGCAGGTTGCATATCGCGAGGCGCAGCTATATTTGCGGCAAACGTAGTTCGTCAACTTGTCCGCGAGATGGTGATACCATTTGGCACTCTGTTGGCGCGCTAGGAAAGGAACAACACTGACCTGGGGTATGCGCACCTGTTGCGGGGTCAGTGGCCCTTGTGGCGTCAAAGAGTACGTATGGGGGTTGCGTTAACGAGATATAATTCTCGGATTGTGATGACGAATCGTGTTAATAAAACTAACAGAAAACTGCGTTTGATTAATTTATTGATTACTTTTATTCTGTCCCAGATATATAGCACAGCCGATTTCTACTATACAAAAATTAGCATGCTTAGTCGCAGAAATAACAATCCTTGTCTATTATTAAAGTAGTGTATTTAATTTTCTGATAATGATACAATAAATTTGAAGTGATGCATATAATATCTACAATTATTTGGTTTTAGCAGCTTCGTTAACAAAAATGGTAATATTAGCGATTAGTGTGACACCCGGATGTTGCAGAAGGGTAAATCTTTAAATAGGTTTCCATTGAACTGTTTGTCAGAGGTTTTTCAGTAGAAAAATACTTCGACGCTGTAATAGAGTTTGAAGAATAAATTATTAAAAATCTAAACACGCATGGTGATCAGAGATAATTGTGAAATAGATACTTTGATTAAATAATTAGAATCCTGCCTGTCTGTCGACTAAATTATCGATTTGTATTGATTTTTATTCCAAATACACGAACTTCTTTTGCCGTAAATATAGGTACGCTCTGTCATATGTAACAGTGGGACTGACCTAGGCTAGGGGCACCTCTCGTGGAGTCAGTGGCCGTGGTCAGCCGTAGTGGCGTCAAAGGGTTCATATAGAGGCTGCGTTAATGAAATACGACTCTGGTAGGTATCTCAATAGAAATACGTCGAATGTAGAAAAATCGTTACTTGACAATGTACTCGATGGAGGAAAAAGATTCGTTTTGAGTAGTTCTTTTTTTTTTATGTAATTCACTAAATGATAATAAAATTATAACATGCTCCCTTCTGTTACAGTTGAATTTTCCACCAGAGTCCAAACATGTCCCTACCAGCAAGGATTCTATTCCAATTGCAACGAACGAGTACATATTCTCTAAGTGGAACCCAGCTGTCTTCGAGAAATTAGTTGATATTGTATGTGATACGATTGCAGCTTGTATTATGATAACCTGTATACCAAGTAGCATATACTATAGGAGATTAATTACGATTATATATTCATGTTTGAAAAACAATTACAAATGTATACGTGACTTTGACGATGAATTATGTATTTGTATCAATACTGCAGCAATAAATTCTTAGATTTAATAAATTCTTTATTTTCCACTTTTCCTTCCCTGCGATTCAAGATTCCATGGTCTAATTCCATTTTATCGATTCTGCTTGAAAATGTAAAAATTCATGACGAGAATGAAAGACATGCACATCTGCACGCATCCCTGATAGCTTGTACACTATTTCTTTCTCCCACCAAAAATTTTAGACTAAAGAATTTTTCGACTTAAAATTGTTCTAACTCTTAAAAATGCTAGTATAGATAAGCTATATAGCGACGTGCATGAAGCAGCGTATGCCGGACAGATGATGCCGTATTTTCAGAGTAAATTTTCTGTCAGTTGAAACTTTTTTTCGAAGTCATATTTCTGGCAGTTGAGACTACTTTCGGAGTCATATTTCTGGCAATTGACACCTCAAACTTAACTCCTAAGAACGAGGTGTCAACTGCCAGAAATACGACCCCGAAAAAGTCTCAACTGCCAGAAAACTTAGCGATTTTTCTGGCAGTTGAGACTTTCTTCGTGTGTCATATTTCTGGCAGTTGATACCTTATTTTTGGGAGTTAAGTTTGAGGTGTCAACTGCCAGAAATACGACCCCGGAAAAGTCTCAACTGCCAGAAAACTTAGCGATTTTTCTGGCAGTTGAGACTTTCTTCGTGGGTCATATTTCTGGCAGTTGACACCTTATTTTTGGGAGTTAAGTTTGAGGTGTCAACTGCCAGAACCATGGCCCCCAAAAAGTCTCAACTGCCAGAAAAAACACTCAGTTTTCTGGCAGTTGAGACTTTTTCGGAGTGCTATTTCTGGCAGTTGGCACCTTAAACTTAACCCCCGAAAATAAGGTGTCAACTGCCAGAGAATTGACTCACAAAGAAAAGTCTCAACTGCCAAAAAGATCGCTCCGAAAAAGTCTCAACTGCCAGAAATACGAGTCCGGAAAAAATCTCAACTGCCAGACATATCACTCCGAATGAAAGTCTCAACTACCAGATTTTTCGTTACTTAAAATTATTCTAACTCTTGAAAATGCTAGTATAAATAAGTTATATAGCGACGTGCATGAAGTAGCGATGCATGCCTACATCGATACACTACTCCTGTCTCCCACCAGAAATTTCAGCACACCTCCTCGGCTCAGATATTCTCCTGATACCAGGAAGGATTTTGACTTAGAATTTTTGTTACGTGTTACGAAAATTTTTCGTCGAAAATTGCTCCTGGTGTCAGGAGAACAATTGACCCGAGGAGGTGTGCTAAAACTTTTGGCGCGAAGAATTATTTGTGCATGGATATAGGCATTTATACAAGGCTTCATGCACATTGCTATATACTTATGTATAGTGGCGTTATTCGCAGTGAGAAAAATTTAAAGTCGAAAAATCCTCCTGGTACCAGGAGAACATCTGATCCAAGGAGGTGTTCTAAAATTTTTTGTGGGAAAAAGGTATGAAGTCATGTATAGTCATGGCTTCATGCTCGTCGTCAAGTTTATAGACGAATCCTGAATTCATGAATTTTAACGCAAAGTTGATGAAATAGACAATAATGAACTGTCGCATACCGAACTAGCTGAAAATTTAGTCATATTTTATTATAACTTACTTTTGCTGTCTCACATCTTATTTATCGGACCGTGAAATGCAGAGTCGCGGTACGAGGGAAAGTGAAAAATAATGAAGCAATTGATGATTGGTATGTATGAGCATTTATCATACAGATACAATTTTACTCATCATCAAAGTTACGTGTGTAAATTTATAATTGTTTTCTGACAATTAAACATGTAATACAGATATTATCGCAATTGATTGAGTCTTTTCATTTGATTTCTAGCATAGGGTATAATAATATAAACTACATTCGTGTATTAAGAAACTAGCTACACAAAGATTGAGTCTGGTGTCCCTCTCACAATCGGTGAAGAATCCTCGTTCGACGGGGATGTCAATTCGACACGGTTATTCATCTGAAACAAAGAAACGAGTATTTCATACACATAGATATGTCTGTTAGTCAGTAAATTAGTCCAAAAATTAATTGCGATAAATCTCATTTTAACAAAGATACATCATATATTTTTTTTGACATCTCCATGGTCGGAGAAACAATTACTACTCGATCGCCGTCGCAGTCCCTTGCTAACGCCGCCTCGATGTTGAATCGTCGACACCATGAAAGTCAATGACTGGGGCTCGATTCCATAACTTTTATCACTGCTATTACTGTCGATAGATATCAGTGCATGCGATGAATACTTAATTTGATTATAGAACAAATAATTATTAATGTATCGTTAATTATTTAATAAAATAAAACTCGTACGACGTTAAGTACTCGTCGTATAGAGCACTCTCATGATATCTATCGACAGTGATAGCAGTGACCAAAGTTATGGAATCGAGCTCCTGCATCACACCCCTAACATACTACGACGGATCTACCTTACCGTCGGTCAGTGCACTTCGTAGCCTGGATGGTGGCTAGATCACGAGGATGGCATGCAAGTTGCTTGTAGTAAGGCGCACCAATAAAGAATTTGTTTCAATACTTGTGTATTTACGTTCGATGCCAAGAAAATTAGACACATACCCGTTTATCTATTGATTACTAAAATAGGGCGATCAACGACCAGAATAAACTTTGTACAGTACGTGTATATAGATATAATATGTTCGTCATTTATAATATATGAAAATATTTTTTCCACAACTTATAGAACTGCGCGATTATATTTATTACAAGACTATGTAAGTCGCATTGGCACATTATTTTTTCAAGAATCAATATCATCAAGTTTGACTACTGTATTTAGTAGGAACCTGAAATTCAGTGATTTTTCTAACTGCAACTGGAAAAAAAAGTCCGATCAAATTCGTGAAAAAAAAATAATCATTTGACCCCGACGTGATTTGAACACGCAACCTTCTGATCTGGAGTCAGACGCGCTACCGTTGCGCCACGGAGTCTGTTATTCGTTGATGCATATTATCTATATTAACAAATGTAATAACTAGCGATTAACGTATTGTAGTCTGTTAGTTACAGAATATTTCTATTTTTAAGATACCCTCTAGCGATTAATCAAGTTCCATCAATCATTTAAATACGTTAAGGAAATGAACGAAAAATAATAAAACTTCTGTCTTTATTACGAAACGATCATAAATCTTAGGAAATATATTCGTAAAATCATAAAAAGTCGTAATACAACAATACAACGATTGTACCCAGTGCGTATTTAAATATCAATTAATCTTCAGTCCGTCTGATTCTCGGCTTATAAGTTCCTCGTCACCCACTTAAACGCAATTGTTGCGCTGTATGATGCGCGTTGAACCCGATTATGCTCCGTTGCCTAGCAACGCGACGCCATTAGCTTAAGCCACGACATGACATAGCAGCGAATGAAGCTGTCAAATATCTTAAAACTTTCGTATTTCAAAGCGAATCATGATACATACAAAATAAAAGATTTTCATTATACGAATGACACAATCCTACTTGCATGTTGTGGCTACGCTATTCAATCGCTCGTAACATTATCTCGAAAATTAAATTCACAAATTTCAGATACCTGTACGGTGTCTACCACGATCCTGGTGTAATTTATGTAAGATTACCAAACGATGGAACAAACGGTATGTCGAAACTTTATCAATAATAACTTGCATTCAATTCATCTAGACTTTAGTTTCAAACGCACTAAACTTACAAAATTATAATTTTACCCCTCAAGACCGAGCTGTACTTCTTTACCAACAAACTGGCACCGTCCTAGACATGTATGCAGTTAAAGTACCTGAAAACTACAGTGGTAAAGGTCTAGGAAGATTATTAGCCGAGGTATATAATATTTACATATATCATAATGTCCACTGGGTCCAAGTATTTTAATAAATAATCTTATTTCTATTGTATGATTATTTCAGGCAGCATTCACTTACGTTATTGTCCGTAACTATCGCATGTACTTGACGTGTACATACTTACAACGATATTATCAAACTATTAAAACTCAACATCTTAGTGTCTATGTTCTTGGACCACCAAATATTCTGGGAGGTCCCTATCCTGTATCTATGTTTCCTACTATAGAAGCTGATAAGCTAGAAGGAATGCCTGATCCTACAGATACAGACAACATATTCAATAAGGAGTAGCACTGCATTTAGAAATTGAATTGTTTACTTCTTAGAAGTAAGATTCTTTTCTATCTGCATTCATAGGAAACAGTCTCTTTTCATAATTTCAAATATGTTTATAATCGACGTTTTCAGATTAGAGGAAAAAGCTCTTGAAGAAACTGGGCTCAAGAATCAAGATATAGAAAATATGGACGAAACGGAGTATAAAGCACTGATTCAGTGGTACTGTAGACATCACTGTTACAATGGGATGTTATCTCATGCAAAACAAGCCTGCGATGCTCATCCTTCGAACGAAAACTTGAGGATTTTACTCGCGCTAGCTTATGCGTTAACAGGGCAAGGCAGAGAAGCTGTTAAAGAAGTATCGGGACTGATTGGCTATGGTGATACAACGTTAGCTGCTCTTTTAACCCAGAGCTATGCGCATAGGATTAATAACAGTGTTGACAGAGGAACTTTGACACAGCTTGATGCTAGGATAAGAGAAGATAGAAGAAAGGCGACTCCTCAAGCGTTAACATTAGCTGGAACGGTGTTGTTTTTACTTGGAAAGTCTGAGAAAGCTAAAGAATATGCAGACAGAGCTTATAAACTTAGTCCTAGTAATATAGATATCCTTTTAATAAAAGGATGGATCAATTTGTACTTACCAAAGGATGAAAACGTGGGGAGATTCGTTGACTATTTTGAAATAGCTCTCAAACAAGATAAAAAACATCTCAACGCTTTACTTGGCTCAGCAAAGTACAAAGAATATAATGCCGATCATGAGGGTGCGATATCTATACTGAACTCAGTCATTGTTAGATATCCAAAACTTTCTATGCCATTAACAGAGAAAATGTTTAATCAGCTAGCGATGAAAGATTGGGAACAGGCACTGGAAACTTCGAGTAGAATATTGCTGCTTGATCCCAATAATACAAATGCCGTGAAAATTAAAGCTATCGCAACTGTATGTAGAGACGGGGATTACACTGAAGGTTTAAGACACTTGCAGACTTTATTCAGGAATTTATCCCTCTCAGAGCCCAAGAATACCCTTCTTCTGATCGACGCTGTACAGTTGTTCTCTAGAGTTACGGCAAGGAGCCCAGCTGTTCTTTCTGAATTGACAAAAATCACTGAAAAATCTATCCAGCAGAATCCCCAGAATGGGGAGCTGATGGTTGAGTTGGGTAATCTGAATGTATTTATGGGAAAACTGAAAGACGCTGAACACTGGTATCGCAGCACAGTTAGAATCGATGAATCTTCGCTGCCAGCGTTAATGGGACTCGCACACTGCCAGCTACTTGACAATTCTTTAGGAGCGATGGACTTGGCTCGTCAGCAGATTGATTTTCTCAGAGAAATTCAGGCGAATGCAAGCAGTCCTGAAATTTTGTACATGTCGGCAAAACTCAGCTGTCAAGATTCTAGTACAGCTGTTAATTACTTAGACATGGCGGCAACTATATTGCTCGAAAACTGCCAGGGAATTCCTTACGGTTCTGAATATCTGAAAACATTGAATCCAGATTTTTGTTTGGAAATTGTCAAAGAGTATCTGATATATTTACCAAGCACATCAACCGGCAGTAATACTCCAGAGAAGAATACCTCTAGCGACACACTGAAGAAACAGTGTTTAAGCATTCTGGAGAAAGTTTGCGACGCTTGTCCTGGATTAGGAGCAGCTTTGATGATGCTAGGAAAAGTCAGACTGCAGAATGGGAATTTTGAAGGAGCTTTAGAGGCGTTGAAAAAATTATTAGACTCTGTTGATCCCACTAGCGCACCAGCCCATTTATTAATGGCTCAAATTTTGGCTAGGCAAGGTAAATATCAGCAGGCTTCACAGAGCTTGGAAGTTGGACTGAGCTATAATTTCAAAGTTAGAGACGATCCAATGTACCATTTGATCATTGGATTGGTTGAGAAAGATAACGGGGATTTGAACAGCTGCATACACAGCTTACGCGTGGCCATGTCATACGCGGGATTAATGCCTGGCGAAGGTGTGCCTACTACTTCAATACCGACTGCTGATAAGGCGACGTTGTTCTTGGAGCTTATATCAGCCTATAGTAAAACAAGACAGTATAACGAGGCAGAATCGCTGATGGAAGAAGCTAAACGCGAATTATCTGGTACGGTTGAAGAAGGTAGATTGACAATCGGCAACGCTGAGCTATGCTTGGATATGGGAGATATCGATAAAGCGATAAATTATTTGTCAAAAATAACTCCAGGCGAGCCTTATTACTTGCAAGCGCATACTAGGCTCGCTGAAGTTCACTTAAAGTGGAGAAAAGACAGAATTGCATTCGCTAAATGTTTTAGGTGAGAATGATCATAGAAAAATAATAAATTCACTCACTATTCTGACTCTCCGAATATCTATACTCTTCATTTCAGGGAATTGGTAGAGCATTCTCCAGGCTCAAGAACCTACAGTATGCTTGGGGATGCTTACATTGCAATTCAGGAACCGGACCGAGCGATCGAGGCCTACGAACACTCCCTGAAAAAGAATCCCTCCGATAAGGTCTTAGCAAGCAAAATGGGAAAAGCTTTGGTGAAAACTCACCAATACGGGAAGGCGATTAGCTACTACAAGGAAGCAACGAAACAAGAGGGTTGCGGGGATCTCAAATTGGACATGGCTGAGTTGTTCATGAAGATGAAACAATTTGATAAAGCAGAAGCCACTCTGGCACAAGAATTGCAAGTTGAGTCTCTCAGCCAGAAGAAATCAGTAGGATAAACAGATAAATTGTAACTTCTGATTATCCTCTTTTACAGATGGTCGTAGCTTGAACGATCTGCAGAGCTTGGAGCTACGCACAAAGCAGCTACTGCTGTTAGCCAAGGTTCGCGAAAGAGCAGGCAACACACAAGCTGCTCTAGCAACTTTAAGAGAAGCCAGGGAGAACCAGAGCCGAGCTGTTCAAAGAGCTGCTGTTACCCCCGGGGCTATTGGACAAAAGGAACTGCTCGCTCAGATATGTTTGAGCATGGCCGAGCATGCCTCAGCTTTGAGAGATTTTGACCAAGCTATTGTACATTACAAAGAAGCCCTGAATCACAAGCCTGCTGATACTAAAGCTCTCTTATCAATGGCCAAAATTTACATGCAGGTATTATATGGGCTCCAATTTCCTCAATATTGGGATAAACATGTTTCCAATATTGTTACCGCAGCAATAATAAATTCGTCGATATCTTCCCATTAGGTAAACGACTTGGACCGATGTGCCCAGAGCTGCACAGCTCTACTGACTACAGATCCAAACAATGAGTCAGCATTGGTGATGATGGCTGATCTCGCCTTCAGAAAGGTCGATTTTGAAACAGCAGCTTATCATTTTCGTCAGCTGCTTATTCGCCAGCCTACATATTGGACAGCTTTAGCAAGACTCATAGAAGTCTCGCGAAGAACTGGTACTGAATTTTGTCCTGAGAAAATACCTGCTGATTAAATATACATTAGACTCTGATATGAGTATTCATAGGCGTAAATCAATCCCTAGGCAACATGGACGATCTACACGAGTGGATAACTCGCGCAGAGTTATGCATCAACGGCTCTAATGAAGAGGCTGGTTTCTCCTATTGTGCTGGACTTTTGGATTGGCGTATTGGCAAGCTGAATTCAGCCCTTCGGCACTTTAACGCTGCACGTCGAGATCCGGAATGGGGACAACAGGCAATTTATAACATGATAGACATCTGCTTGGATCCTGACGACGACGTAGCGTTAGTGAACGATGCTTTTAACGACAATGAATCAGAGTACCAAGACTCTAGATCATTGGCTTTAAAAACAGCCCAGCGTTTGCTGCAGGTAATATTGCAGCGTGAAGAATAGGATGAAACTGTAATTAAATATCTGAAAATTTTCGATTACAGGAACTGAATCCAAAAGGAGGAATTCAGGAAATGCTAACCCACAGATTGCTCGGTAATTTCTACCTCTTGGCAACAAAACAGAAGTCTAATATAGAGCGGGCTTTGCAAGATTGTACGTCACTGGCTAGTCAAGATGCTTTGAAAGATCACGTCGGTCCAGCTCTAGGTTTAGCTATGGCTCATATTCTTCTGAAACAAACACCAAGGGCGAGAAATCACTTGAAACGAGTTAGCAGAAACGTTTGGTCGTTCGAAGATGCCGAGTATTTAGAAAGGTGTTGGGTTTTATTAGCCGACATATATGTACAGTCTAGTAAATACGACCTTGCCAATGAACTGTTGAAACGCGTCATACAACACAATGCAACTTGCGTTAGAGCGCATGAGTTGGCTGGTTACATCGCCGAAAAGGAACAAAATTATCGCGAAGCATCTCTGCAATATGCTGAAGCGTGGAGATATGGGGGAAAGTCTAAACTATCGGTCGGTTTCAAACTCGCTTATTGTTACATGAAGAGTAAGGCCTTTGCCGACGCCATTGAAACATGTAATGAAGTTTTGAAACAGAATTCCGATTACCCAAGGATCAGAAAGGACGTATTAGAAAAATCTATGAACAATTTGAGAACGTAATTTCGGTCATTTGTTTCAATCAATAAGATATGACTGTTCCGTCCTTTAGATATAATAATGTTTCAAATAAACTGTAGATGTATTATAAATAAAACGTCTGTGAACAGTTGTAAACAAATTTAGTTATTCATTATTGACTTCCAAACAATTCGCAGAATCTATCTCACCTTGGATTGTTATATTTATTCAATCGAGATCCCACGAGAAATCTGGGAATCTTGATTGAACTAATGACTTGTTTCATGAATTCCTCAATTGATCGTAAGGCCGTTCATATTGGGTTTCTTTCATAGTAAGGTCGACAGCTCAACTCAAATACGAGTTTAGTGATAACTCTGATATATGTATCAAAATATCAAGTTATAGTTTCCTTGGGAAAGAATTTCAATTAATTGGAATCATTGCATGATAAATATAATCTATGAATTAGTCATTCCTAATCTAGAATAATTCCGTCTTCGAGGTAACGGGTATAAAGCAATGAGAAAGGTAAGTATCGAGTACATGTCTTTGTGTGATATTATTTAAGTAATATAGTCTTAGTTCAAGAAAAATTTTAAAACTTAACTATATTATTGTCTTAAAACTAGTGCCAAGGTTCTAATAGCACTGTTAAAAGTTATTAAAAAACTTAATACCACGAGGTAAGTATATAGTCATGCCAATCGTTTGTACAGTTAAGCTGTTATTTTAAGATTAAACAAACTCTGTATTTATATATATGTATATTTATGGGTATATAGGAATCAGATTGTAATATTAGCTGAATACGATCTAACAGTCTGATATAGGGATCTATTAGGTATACGATAATATGATAACAATGTTATACTCTATAACGAATCGAGGCCAATAAACTGTATAATCATGACGTGGGTCATCCCTGCGTTTGAAAATCATAAATACGGTAAAATATCACAGAAATGAATAAAAATAAATAAATAAATAAATAAATGATAGAAAATAAGATTGATATAGTCGTTTCTGTTTCATATCATATTGCGTTCTTTTGGATAATCGTTGTCTAGCTCTTATCGGAAGTTTGTTTTATTTTTATTTTTGTTTTCAAACCAGGTTTACGCGATTTTTATAATATTATACATCGTTGCATCAAAGACTGATGTGATCGTAATCGATATTATCAAAATATGCCGTCATTAACTTATATGATTATGTTGATAATATGCTTATTCATTTATTACGCATTTATTATATACAATATATGATGAAATAAATATATTAGAATAAAATAAATATGATTACATAGGTATATATTTATTTAACGTTTATTATATTCTATCGGCTATTTGTGCATGCTTAGATGTTATACATATTTAACATTAAATAATTATCATTTATTTCGTCAACAATTAGGCGCGTCAATTATTATTATGCCCATATCGCGTACATATTGCGCATAATATTAATGAAATAATAACAAAATTCTAATACTGCTAATATAACATTTCAAATATATTTTAATTTAATTATTTCTCTAAAGAAATGCAGTGCCTCTTATATCCACAATTCTTCACACCGGAAGCTAATATAATCCGTTAAGGTGGGTATACCTTGCTACGTTTTATATTTAAAAATTTTCCCTATACATTTCTGCACAATCGGATATTAACGTTTATTGATAACAATTGCGCGGGGTACAGATATCTAAGACGACCAAATTTAAGTATCCACTTTGAGTTACTCGTTATCGAAGAACTCGCCCGCGCTCTATATCTCACCTTGCTTAGAACATGTCGTCTTCAGCGACACAAACAGTGTTTAAATTCGTTTTATAAGCGGTTTATTGTTCGCTCAAAGATCCAAGTACATTATTTGAGTTGCTGCAACAGCCCCACAAGCAGCTAACATGCTTGCAACGCATACCACCGCGGTTGTAGTCCCTGATAAACTAACTATGGTACCCAATCCACAAGAAAGAAGAAACTGGGCGAGAAATACCATCGAGGAAACTATGGCCACGTCCGTTCCCAGGCCACGAACACCACCGCTTTGAACAGCAACACCTTCTGCACTGATTTCAAACTGAAAATAAATGAAATCTTTATTTATCTACTATCTCGATCAAAAAATCGGCATTGAGAATGGAATTACCGTCGATGATGCGTGGTAGTGGGCTATCAAGAGATATGGCATCGTGAACAATGTGGAATACATCACGCCAGCTGTCCAAGAAAAGATAATTACTCCCACGGGATGTTTGGTCAGTGCCATCATCATCATTCCCGTACTGTAGAACAGCAGACCACATATGTACACTTTTCGGGCTCTGTAAATTACGGGATTATCTTTTCATCTCACGTGTGATTAGTCTCAGTGATAGTATACTGATTGAGGCTTATAGTTTATGTCAATCTAACCGTCTCAATATTCATCAACATTGATTGATTAATTGATTGGTATAACTGGTTATAACTGGCTGAATCTCTATCACACATTGTGTGATAGATAAAGTTCGATTCTGTTGTGATACGTAAAGAACAGACATATTTCACGGATATGGAAATCTCATGCACATACTATCTTGCGGACATTAGATGTGCACTAACTTGTAACGTTGGATCAGCTTTTCAATCACTAGGGAGTAGCAGGCACAAGATAGGGAATACATGGACATTCCCCAGCATCCGAATCGCACACCAGATTCATAGAGCTGTCGTTCATTAGACCCGTCAGCAGCCTGCAGAAGTTTTAGTGTCATAGGAATCTGACAGATGTCTGATTAACTAAGATATCGCGAATTTATACGAAAATGAATCACTTGCCTTAGGATCTCCGCCGTAAACTGCCTCACCAACAAAATCCGTGAAATATAAGGAGTAGCAGACGTGGGCCATCCAGCAAAAGAGATTTGTTAGACACAGCATCCTCATGCTGTGAGGCATGTACAATATGGAGAGGAGATACTCTCGCAGTGTAGTTCTGGGATTTGTATCGGTACCTTCTTCGAATCCGTGGTTTTCGTAACCGGCTTCAATGGTCAGTGCCTCAGGAGCGATTTCGGGTATCATAGGCACTGCACCAGGTCTCCTTGGAGGTTCGTCGGTGGGAAGTGGCTTCATTAAAAACTCCTAAAAACGTGATATTCTGCACTTTGTGAGATCGTAGTCTTGTCAGGATTATATTTATTTCTGTAACGCTTATTGATTAGTTAACTAGCCTCGGTGTTTCCACCATTCGCGTCATCCTCTGTCGTCGTCAGGGTTCCATAGGATGTACATTCTTCGGCTGATATCTTATCGGACTCTCCTGACTTCTTAGTATCAGACATCTGAATACAAATACGTGGGCGTTAGTGAGGCGGTAATTTTTTCCTAAGCTGGAAATTCAGGTTGAACACACACCTTTTGGTCATGAAATCGTTGATATTGATCACGTTCGAGAATATCAAGAGGAATTTCTTTGAAACTAGTGATGGTGCAGAAAACGCAGATCACGAATATTATAGTAATGAAGGTGAAAGTGGCGTGCAAATGCCCCCCAAGCATCACACCCAGGGTTGTTGCATCCCAGTTGATTCCTCCCAGACCGTAACCCATGAAACCCCCTAATCCAGCCATGATAGTGAACGTGCTCAGTCCTCGTGCATGATCCTCTGTGATTAGGTTGTGCAAATTGCACGAATTATGACATTCGGTTTGAACTATGAGCTTTTTTTTTTGTCACTGGTCTTGAGAGTGGACATAATTGTTAGATTTTCATTCATATATACGTGCCTGGGACTGTCACATCTAGCAGATAAGCTCTCGCTGGACTTTGGCAGGCGTCAGCATCGAAATCCAGTAAAACTGTTCCTAGAATGGTGAAAAATATTCCCCAAGAATGCGAAGACGGAGATCGCGGAATGTTTTCGACCGAAGAAACACCAGACGTTCTATGACCCAGAGGAAGACTGTGGTTGACCACTGTCGGCGTGTCTCCAAAACTGTAGCCCATATTTTCACCGTTTGGAACTAGAATAAGCCCTGGGAAAAAGTAAAGCTCATTTTAGTTGAATCTTAAGGTGTAATATTAAACGAGTGAATTTCCTCACCGATAAAAACCCCGATTGCCAGTAGGAGAATAAACGGTCTCCTTCTTCCTTGTCGTATTCTGCATCGGTCACTAACGCTGCCAAGGATAGGCGTGACGAAAAAACCGACCAAAGGGCTCAGGGCCCAAACTAAAGTCATGTGCTGATGGTCCACACCGATTTTTAAAAGAGTTGGAGACACGAACGCGGTTTCAGCAGCGTACGAAAATTCAATGCCCATTACAGCCGCTGAGATTCGGACTAATTCACCTCTGGTTTTTTTCCTGTAACCGAGATAGCTTCTTGGTTTACAGTATCCTCCGGTATTTTGATAACGACTTACCCACCTGTATATATGAGAGTAATCGTCGAGAGTCTTTTCGAGTTTTGGAGGACCCCGAAGATGATTCAAAACACCGTCGACTCCATGGTCCAGTGGGATACTCTGCTTCCATTCCTTCCAGACGTTCCATTTCTCGCTAAATTTATCCCTGGCACCGTGAATTCTACCAGCAAATCCCTCGTATTCGTGCAGCTTGTCAACCATGGTGACTATAATTTACCCTTAACCCCGAATTAGACGAATTAAATCCTTAACTAGGTTGATTTCGACGTATTTTATAGCGATTTTATTTTCTCCGAAGTTTTTTTAGGTAATCCAAGGTACCAGATACAGGAAACGTTGAAGATATGTTGCATCATTTTTTGGAACAAAATAATGCTCCGAAATTACTAATCAGAATAAAAATTCTTTGCCTCTTTGATTTCAGGTAACGTAAATAAATATTTTGCGAGTTACACGTTCGTGATACGATTTCAGGGAGGAGCTACTCGAGTCTACAACACCGAAGATAATTCATGAGACTTTTTACTGATAAGGAATTGTCGTGATTAAAAAAAAAAAAATGAAGGAATTGTTGTATTGAATATATCTTCGCATTATTTCGAAGTTAAATAAAAAACCGATTATTTTCTAACGTGTCGAAGAATCCTGTGAAAAATTTATACGAACATATATGCCTTGGTAAATGTATTCGTATCACGTACTCAGCGAATTGGATTAGAGTAAGATTGAATCTACGTTTGGTATCATTTATCTCGATATTTTTTGCCACCGTACATGATAATTCCGTTTGATGGTGTCATACTATACGATAAAGCTCCAAAAGCTCGGATATCGCATCGCTTTGTTAGGCGAAAGAACGTTTTCACCTGTTGAGATCGGGATTGTGATAATCCTGCGCGATTATCGCCGATCAATTTCAGTTATAACAAACTTCCCTTATTACAAATATCCACCCCGCACTGTAGTTAACTATAAAAATGTAGAGCAATAACAAGAATTGAAATGATCTACCGGATTTTTAATTTTAATTAATCAAATCGGCTGATTAGAAGAAACGGAAATCATACTTTTATAGTTAGACAGACTGCGTGCGTGCAGGGTGAGTTTTTATACGAATAGTGAATAACAACCAACCTTAAGTCTTAGTATATGGTACCTAGCTTGACTTCAATCCATTTTCTGCAATGTCGATCCTAGTTAGCTTCAATTCGATTTACGGAAGACTGTCTCACTTTCCTTAGGCTAGCGTAAAAGATTACGTACAACCCCACGGACGGACGCTGCTCGACTACCACCCCGAAGCTTACCCCACCTTCGAACAGAGCCTGGCGTCGTGACGCCGACGCGTTGCAAGTTTGAGATCATTTTAACAATAACTGATGTGGATTCGATGTTGGATTAAATTTTTGTCAACATTTTTTTCGGGCTTGTTGACGCAGTGGCATTACCTGTTGAAAAAAAAGAAAAAAAAAAAAACACTATATCTGATCCTTACTCGTAGGCAATAGATCATATTGATCACCGTAGACCGATGGACAGATGGATTCGATTCTCAGGCCCTAAAAAGTAAATTATTTTGAAATTTCGAATGAGAAAGAAAAAGAAAAGAGAAAAAAAAAAAAAAAAACACACACACACACACACACGTTGGCTGAAATCGTCTTCAAGAAATGTTAGAATCAAGAACCACGACTTATAAGAGCTTCTTTAGTTCTTAGGTAACGTAGCTGAATGAAGACTTATGACTGCTATTAAAACGTATAAAATCGCGAGCACATTTTAAGACGGACACACCTTAGTATACATACTTTCATAGAAGATGCTACGAGAATATCGTAAAAAAAAAAAAAAAAAATGATAATTTCGTTATGAAATAAAGCAAAAACGGTGGTATAAAATTTGTGATAATTTTTTCGATTCAGGTAAATAAGCGGAATTGATGGGGGTGTTTTATGCTGCGGGTCTTTGTTTCGCCCCATTTACAACGGTGCAAATAGTTGTTGGAGGGTTTTAGTTTGTATTGATGCAACAAGTATATACCTACCGTCACGTTTCTATCTCTGGTTGACCTGCTTGCTGTTAATGGGCTATTGTGTGTATACTTCCACTAAAGGTGGAATTCCGTTAGATTCTAAAATCCATATAATCATTTCGATAAATAAAACACAGACCCTAAATTTTAGGGAAGTATTTTCATGGCTGGGTCCTAGAGGGTGGATGTTCTTCCACGATCTGTACATCTCAAACTGAAACTAAAAAAGCCAGATTTTATTAACAATTATTGCTTGTTGCTGGAAAAATTGAAACTTCAAAGATATACACCTTCATCTAGTCTCTTGATAAGATACGTGAATGACGGATTGATATTTTCGAAAGACGAAAGCTCCGGAAAATGAAGCCAGAGTTACATTTCCGTTCTCTGTATATATAATTTCCTCGATGGAAATAGCTCCCTGTCTTTTCAGAATTATTATTCAATCGTCGTTCTCGATCAGCTTTCGACGTTATATTCACTGCTAAATACTCGAAGAAATTTTCAAAATTTTCTCAATTTTTTCAATCCATGAACCGCTAAACACCCAAAGATTCAAGAACTCGATTAAGTTTTAATAACTCAGAAATGTACTAAGGCTATTTCTCCGTTTAATTGCCTCGTACTTTATTCGCTTCGATTTGACGTCTATCAAATCTCTTGCCATTTCTCAGCCATTTACATTCGCCACAACCACCTGGGGCTCTTTCTCTCTCTTGTGACTTGCGTTAATGTCTTTTTACTCGTTTTGCCCATTGTGTTGCGACAAGGCAACGACTTCGTTTCGTTTTCAAGAAACGATCAATTTTCCCAACAATGTTCTCGCCAATTATTTGTATACAACAATTTCGCTTGATTACGAAAAGAAACTTGAACATTATTTTCAGATTAAATTTCAATAAGAAAAATAAATTTATTCACATTTATTGGTACTATATACATACACCCACATATAGGCGAGGCGATTACGCGTAGCTTTTCCTATAACGCGATACAACAACCGCCTCGCGAATAGTCTTAAATTATTAACACTAGCCGTCACCCAAATGAAGTCTTACAATCTTAGTTTTTTTCATAGAGCAGCCTTGGCTCAGGCTCAGTGTTACATATGTCCGAGGTAAGGTAACAGGTAACAGCTTTCGCCGTTGGTTGCTCCAGGAAGCTTTCTACTTTGCATTAAATTCGCAACTCTAGGCTGACCCTGCAGGAACCATTCAATTATAAACTGTAACAGAATTACAAATTTCTAGGTGGCAACATCTGCCATAATTAAAAGTTGAACATAGAATTGAATTACAGTTTTGGCAGATTTTCGCTGCTCCTTCCGAACCCTCAAAGTTTATTTGTTCATTTATTGAAGAAGGATAAAGCCTGATGTGCTGTAAAGGCTCAACCTCCTTAATGATGAAGAAACAAATCAATTAATTAGAATGGATTTATGTCCACGGTCTCAAACTCAAATGACAACGTCCTAGGAAAAGTAAAAGCTTAATAATGATGCTGGAGGCCAGCATCCCAATCGGATTATGTTGTGTTCTCTCGAAAGAAAAAAACTTCTTTGCCGGTGGTTTTCCACCATTATATTCATTCTATCGATACTGTGGCTAGGTTTCGTTTCGGAATATATTGAGAGAATGAAATCGTTCCTGTCTTGAGGGAGATAACAGAAGCTCAACGTCGCAGCTTTCTTTAAATCTTCATCATTTTACGAAAGCTAAAAACTTATGTTTTTCCACTGAGTTAAGAATCGAGGGAGATACATTCGAAAGAAAATTCAATCCTGGACCAATAATCATCTGTGTATAGGCTGAGTTCGTCCTACTTTTACCGAGGGATGTTTAATTACTTCCCCGAGGCCCGAAGATGAAATTTATGATCCTTGACACCCGAGACCCAAGGTTTCAAATTGCATTTATTAGCAGTTTAAAGTCCACCTAGTTTTATTTTATTTCATTTTTTTCAATCTGGGTGAAAACGACGTCGTATAGACTTTAGAAAAGGTGCCTATTCGCTTGCTGCATACTCGGCACTGGGAATCCGCACGAATGTCGAAGCGCGTAGGTATCGGCTTTCGCCTATATCTGGGTTACGGCCGAAGAACTTGCAAGCACGTGATAAATAATATAAATATAAATAAAATTGAGAAAAAATAAAAACGTAACATGGACAGATATTCCGAATTTTCTTCAACCTCGCAGAGTTTCATGCCGGATATTACGTCCTTTGTCCTTGAATATTAGACTTCGAATACTTTCACGCAACGATCCTCCCCATTTTTTCACTTTTTTCTATTTTATTTTATTTTTTTTTTCTCCTCTTTCTAATGAAGATAAATCGATTTTAGTAACGAGCTTCGCCGGTGGCTATCAATTTCTCTAGTAACTCCGAGGCCGGGCTGTTACGCAGCAGGAACAAATCCCCATTGGACGATATTGAATCAATTTATTTGCAATTTAAAAGCTATAGCCTGTTCACGGTAAGCTACGACAATCGGGAATCTCATATAGCTTTGAATTCTGACTCAGGAAGCAGCGAGGGTCTCTGTCTTTGGATTTTACTCGAATTTGCATACATGATTTTCGCAGATATTTGTATTCATATAAAATTGCAGTTTGTCGCAATAATATTGAGACGAAATTCTTCTATGACCGTTCATCCGGAGACTTATATTTTCTAATTGGAGTTTTGACCAGTCTGAGGCAATGCTTTGAATTTTTTTTTGAAAGTAAACCTTTTTTTCAGTCATTAAGGAATTTGGAATATCCATTGATAGAATAATTCATGAATCGTAGGAACTCATTGATGAACGAAGAGCTTATCCTGAACGTAAAATAGCATGCGAGAAACCCTCGATCATAGCTGATGTCAAATTGAAGGTACGAAGGTATAATATTTACGGAAAAATAAGAAAGAAAAATGAACTTGAATTTTGAAATTGGTTAATCGAGTCAGACTAACCAGAAGTGATACGAATAGGGGATAGACAGAGGAAGAAATTAAAGTTCATTGACATTGACTTGCAACGAACTGTAAAATTGTCGAGTATTACCATACAAGAAGGCTCGGGTTTAATGTGGTAAGACAATATCTGGTGGTAAATTCACACTGGGAAAATTAGCTTGACGATAATTCGTAGACAACAAACTATTTAGCATGAAACATTCCATTTGACCCTTTGAAATTGACCCAAATAACGTTCAATTGCGCGTAACTATCAAAAATATTCTCACACGTGAGCTGCTGCAGGGCAACGTCGCGCTAGCTATGCAGCTTCCTTCTCCTTAGAGATTATTTCTTGATTGACAAGAGAGTGGATCGGTGGTGTAAATTATACGAATAACAGTTTATATATAGTAAATAAATAAATAAATAAATAAATAAATATGGGCTTCGCTAGTCGACACCGAACGAAAGGTCTGTACAAATATCTCACCCCTGCATATCTCGGCAAATAAATTTGGCAATGTTTTCCCCAAAACTGAAAAATCTCATAATCATAGATCCATTCTCTTCATTTGACGTCTTGAATCGCTGGACCTTTTAAACCGCAGTATTTCTCATTTATTTATATGATTTGCAAAAGTTTCGCAATGATCAATCACCCGCAAAGTAGGTACATATGCCTACGCGCTTGAGCCTAGGTCTAGGTCACTTTATCCTCGACCCAATTCGCAATAGGCTTGGACACGTGTCGTATGTCCAAAAATACGCGATTCCCTAAATCAGTAGGTGGACAGGTAAAAATACGGAAATCTAATTTCGAGAGCCACTTTTAACAAGATGATAGTTCCTGCCTCCAGTTTTTCTCCATGGATCATTAAATTGGTACGTTTTTGCACAAATCCAAAATAATTATGCATTGATCGTAGGGGTAGGGGCGTCACTGGAAACCGAGGTCCAAAATGCAGTTGACCAAACAGGTATCATATAATCAAATACAAGAGTGAAATTTGACTACCTTTTTTATTTTCCAATAATAAAAAAGATAAACTTCACGAAATTATAACTTTACGTATTTTAAATTCAGGTTACGGAAAATTTCATTACAAACTGTTCATCGTGTGTGCAATGGTGTTCATGAATACTGGACTCGGCGTCTGTAGCTCCGGTTTAATTGTTCCGGCAGCGGCGTGTGACTTCAAGATGAGTACGATGGACAAGGGTCGTTTGACAGCCGCACCAATGTTGGGTAATTTTCTGCAATCTATGAATCAATTATCCTAATCACCGTGCCATAAAGGATTCAGACTTTCCCCGAAATTTTTTTGCACAGTATGATGATATTCATGAATTTCAAACGATAATTAAACGACACAAATCTTTCCAATAAATACACGACAGCGATGGGTTGACCGGTACGCAAACGTCCTCCGAGTTAGTTGTCTCTCAATTAATAAATTGATAGCTGTTTCTTCCGCGTCACGCTCATCGATTATACAGGTCAAATGATCGGAGCCAATGCTTCGAAGGTCAATTCTTTAATTCTCCATAGTGCGCTAACGCGATTTAACCCATGAGCATCCCATGGTCAAATGTATTTGATACTTCACGCTATATACGAAATTGCTGTATACATAATTCCGAGCAATTAAAAATCATTATTCAATTAACCGTATTAAAAATTCTACTGATTTAAGCAAAATAAATTAGCAAATTTCACTCCGATTGCGACTGTCACGAGTGCTTGTGTCATATCACATGTATATGGTTACAGGTATGGCTTGCGGTTCTTATTTCTGGGGATGTTTGGCAGACATGAAAGGTCGAAGAGTTGCATTACTAGCGGCGCTTTTTCTCGACGGATTCGCGGGGGTAGTATCGTCCTTTGTGCCAAATTTCTGGGTCTTTACTTGCCTCAGGTTTCTTAATGGATTTGCGTGAGTCTCACAGGATTTTAGCGTTCCCTCTGGTATAACAGATAGCCAGAAGCAACAATCTTGACCAATCTATAGTCTATTTAATTTCTAGCATCACTGGACAGTGCGCCATGCTTTTTCCCTATCTTGGAGAATTTCAGCCCACTAAGCTTAGGGAGAAAATACTTTGCTGGATGGAGATGGCCTGGACTTTGGGCATCACTGTTGTTCCATGTACGTTTAATAGGAGATAAAAATCATCCCATTTCTCAACCTCGAAGAGCATCCGAATTCGTTATTCCTGTCTAATTTTAGTATTGGGCTGGCTAATCATTCCGATGAAGTTCCACTATACATCAGGTAACTTTTCCTTCGCATCTTGGAATCTCTTCGTTCTCGCTTGCGCAGTGCCAGCCATATCGGTTGGCATCGCGTTGCTCTTCTTCCCCGAATCACCAAAGTACTTAATCGAAGATGGCCAGGAAGTAAAAGCGATGAGAATCCTCGGTCAAATGTATGCAGAAAATACTGGGAACCCAACCGAAGATTATTCCGTGAGTTTCATGGGAATTATCCAGATTTTCAAACAGTCTTCATACCAGATCTCCATAATTACAGGTAAAATTTATACGGAGCGGGGACGAAACAATTGGCGAAAAAATGGGGGTAGTCAAAATGAAAAGGAGGAAGAAGGAACTGCGGCAAATGTTATGGGACATATTAGTGAACACATTGACTATCCTGAAACCACCTTACCTAATCACGACGCTATTAACCTCCTCAATTCAGTTTGCCATGACATCGTCTTATTATACATTGATGGTATGGTTCCCTGAACTTTTCCAGAGGTTCGCCGAGTTCGAGAAGCATCATCCAAACGATTCTGCGAGTGTTTGCGGAATCAGCATCAACGGAATGGCGAGTATATAGAGTCAGGTCTTTACCACAGTGAGTAATGGTCTTTGGTCTACGTTAAAACTGATTTTCAGACTGGGGAAAGCGACGACTTTGGCTGCGACACCGAAATTCAATCTTCGGTTTATACGCACACCATATTTCTAGGATTGGCTTGTATCCCGACCAGTATATGGCTCCCCTTATGCATCGGTCGGCTAGGGTACAGATTTTTTCTCGGTGAGTTACTCCGCGGTGGTCGTGATGACGAGTGTTGAATTCCGTTACCCAATTAAATTTCACTTTTCAGTTTTCAGCACGGTTTTTTCCGGGGCTACAGCCGTCGGTTTATTCTTCGTAACGTCATCGCTGCAAAATCTGATCCTATCTTGCATATTTGAGGCATTGTCCTCGATGGGTGTCAGTGTCGTATATTGTATACTTGTGGATTTTTATCCCACTCATTTGAGGTAGGATCAGTTCGATTCTTTACCAATCATATCAATCAAACCTCTTCTCTCTTTTCGACCGATTTAATAATTTAACATTCTCAGGGTAATAGCAGCATCTTTTTCTGCTTTATGCGGACGATCTGGAGCTCTTCTTGGTAACTTGATGTTTGGCTTTCTCTTAGACCTGAATTGCGTTGTTCCAATTGCTGCAGTCGCTGGTCTACTCTTTTGTAAGTATTAAAAAAAGGTCTATGACTTTTTGGAGTTGATTCATCAAGGGCTAATATTAGTGTTTGAAGATTTCCGCGATCCACACAATCTTATACCTACTTACGATGGATTTATTTATTTGTTTCTAAACAGCTGGTGCAGTACTGTCCCTTTTCATACCCGGAAGACCGAAGGTTGGGTTGTTACCTGTTGCAGATCAGCCTGCGTGACGATCGTTTTGTTTTTCGTCGAAAATTTACGTCTAGGTTTAACGATCTTTGTGAAATTAAATCGGAAGAAATCTGCCTAGAGAATTTTAATTCTTGTATATTTGTATCGACATTATGTTCCGGACAATTCTAGGATCAAAGTATTGCGTTATTATTAGTTTATCGTATCATTAGGACCATATTTATTGGGCTGAATTTTTCGTCCCTATGGTTTAATCACGCTGAAATATTACACCGTAATATATTCGCGATGTATCAATGTATTAAAAATATTTGTATATTACCGAACGAAGCAAAACGAATTGAGCGGGAACCCCATTTTTCGAATCCAACATCAGGAGGAAGAATGAAATATGATGTAAAGATATTCGTTTGTATTCGTCAGGGTGGAGAGGCAAAATCGAAATTACGTCGCAATTTTACCGACGATATTATCAAAAAAAATTTTCAACAAATTTTCAGGTGTTATTTTTCGCACCCGACTCCCCTATGTGGGATAGAAATATCTCAGACTAAGATAAAAATGTGCTAATCAAGTAATTAGTAGAAATATTAATCATTTGCCCACGTTTAGATTCCAGACTGAAAATAAAGCGGGTTTATCGCTATCCCTCAAAACGATCTCGAGATTAATGTACCAGTTTTTGACCATATGATATTCCGATGATTGCACTGTGACATATATTTACGCTTAATAATCATCGAAGTTAAACCAGACGTCACAAATCCAGGCAAATCAGACGTATGCTTGGAAATACCCAGACCTGGAAATATCAGTACACATTAATCACAGATATGAATATGAAGTACTAATAGCGATGTAAAGAAAACGCCAATAGTCCAAACACGCTGATAATCGGACTGTCTGTTAAAAAAAAAATGATTACATCATACAATTGTACCATGATTTTAGTCTAAAGCCATTTTTCACCTGTGTTACATACAGAGAGATTAAAGCGTTTTGGTTTCCACTCAGTCAAAGCCAGCTCGGCATACTCCAGGTTTTTCGTCTGTTTATTGCGGGCCGATCATCTGCATTTTTTCTATGGTTGAATTGATTTGCTTTCGGAAGACATCGATTCGAAAAAAAAAAGAAGAAGAGTGTATGGCCAGCCTGCAATAAACATACGAAAAACCTGAGGTGTGCCGAGTTGGCTTTGACTGAGTTTTTAAACCAACGCTTTAATCTTTGCGTTTGAAATTTTTTGTTTACTTATCTCGAGTGGTTCTGTATACTTTTATTCACAAATGATGGGTATATCGGTAATAGCAATCAGAGACCGACGATGTGCGCAGTTTGGTGCCAGTTGTGATTTTGCAATCGGATAATTCGATTCGAAATTTAGTACACAACCGAAATCTATTGTATACTGATTGTTATCATAGCTAATCGGCGTCATTTACATGTATCCGTGTAAATCTCTGGAAACACCAATATCATTGTGAGTATAGTATAAAAACCACAATCTACATGGGTACAATGGATCACATACGTCACTCATGCCTCACGCATAGGGAAAGAATTGCGATGTTTATATGATAACAGAGTATTGCACAATAATTGTTAACGAAATTTCGAACCAGTGTAGAGATCAACGTATCTCCGTGTGATAAATCGAATAATGATTCCGCAAAATCGTCGTTTGCAGATAGGAACCAGATTCGATGGTAAAGATTATCTCACCTAATTTCAGCGATCAGGGTAAGCATTTCCCAGGTTTGACGTAGTGGTGTCGTTTGATATGGCAAAGACTCCACCTAATCACAGTAATTATATCTGCTTTTACCCGATTCAGGAGCCCATATCGTCAGAATAGAGTAGGGGAGACCGGCGCGGAATGGACTATCGGGGCAGAACGGTCTGGGTGGTCTTATTTCGGCTAGAGATAAAAAATAATTAATTATTGAGACCTAAAAAATTTGCTCACAAACGTTAGGCGGGCCTCTTCGCCCCGGCCTCCCCTACTCATTAACTTGTAGTAATGTAAGAGTTGATAACGATCCTGATAACGATTTCAGATAGATACAAACGGACATTTCGATACATTAAGCTCCTCCTGCATACTGATCGAGATAATACTTACCCTGTAGTGTGGTGATAGGTTCGGGGTCGGGGTTGTTGTGACGGGGTTTGTGGTGGGAGTCAGACTTATATATATAATTGAAAATTGTGGACTGAAAGAAAATTTTTACATTGGTTATTATTCCACTAATTCACTAAGTTCGTCGTCGTCAGTCCTCAAAAATAAATAAATAAATAAATAAATAAAAATAAAACATCGTTCGTACAAATCAGTGTTGGCTGTTTAACATGATCCAAGTAAATCATCAAGACTTAATCATGGGTAAGAATACATTCACAAAATGTATTTTTTCGAATTCTTTAAACACTTAAATTCTGTGGTAATTAGGTTTTTCGAATTATTCTCCTGCTCCGTTCATCCCACTGAATTCTTTCTCGGAAAAGTTTAAATCAAATTCCGAAAATGGTCTGAGCTGATTGTAAGGATGATATTAAATTTCATCGAGCTTGACACACTCTTTTACAAATTTTACAAACATCAGATTAAATTGATTGAAATAATCAGTTACCATTTTTGTCGAATTACGAAAGAGTAAAATGTCGTCATCATCGTATTTATACTTTTCTCGTCGTTGTAGCACGCGATACGTTGGGAAAAAAGATCCAAAATGCAGTTGACCTAACAGGTAATTACATAATTCATTGTTATAATTCAATCCGCGAATGCATTCGCGTTTATTAAAAGGATAAATGCAGACTTGAAATACTTTACTGTATTTATTTGTCGATGATTAATTTCACGAAAATTGGAATACGAGTTAATAAGACGTTCGTTCTACTAGTCAAGTTCAGAATGTGTTAACTCTAGCAGTCTCAATAAAAATTTTACTTTACTTATCGATTCATTTAGGATATGGAAAGTTCCACTACAAATTGTTCCTCATCAGCACACTGGTATTCATGAATACTGGATTCGGTGTTAGTAGCACCGGGTTGATTGTTCCTGCAGTAACCTGTGACTTCGAGATGACTACGATGGACATCGGTCGTCTGGCTGCCGCACCAATGTTGGGTAAATTTACTTACCATATTTACTGAATTACCCCATTTCGATTGAATAATCGCAGAATAACTAATTCCTTCTCGATTAAATCGGTTGTACAATAATCTCGCATCGTTTCATAGGTATGGTGTGCGGTTCATATTTCTGGGGATGTTTGGCAGACGTAAAAGGTCGAAGAGTGGCATTGCTGGCGTCGTTATTCCTTGACGCAATTGCCGGTTCTATATCATCGTTCGTACCAAATTTTTGGGTCTTCGCTGCTCTCAGATTTCTCAATGGATTTGCGTGAGTGGAAAAGAAGGACAATCGTTTTTCACGTCCACGTATATACCTATACCCATAGAAAAGAGAAAATAACAATCTTCCAATGACTTACAACCCTTTTAATTCTATAGTATCACCGGACAGAGTGCAATGATCTTTCCATACCTCGGAGAATTTCAGCCCACGCATTTGAGGGAGAAAATACTGGCCTGGATGGAGATGGCCTGGACTATGGGCATCACTACCCTTCCACGTACGTTTATTTATATTCCATCAGGCAATCTGCAACAGAATCCCTTACTGAGATCTCGATGTCTCTTGTGATCTTTTGGTTTATTTTCTGAAAAACTGGATAAGGGTTTGAGAAGGTCTAAAGCGTTGAATATCTTTCTGACTCCAGTATTGGCCTGGCTGATTATCCCGATTGAATTTCGCTACACCTGGCAAGCGTTCTCCTTTTCTTCATGGAATCTCTTCGTTTTTCTGTGCGCAATGGTTCCCTTGTCAATTGGCATTGGGCTATCGTTCTTCCCCGAATCTCCAAAGTACTTGATCGAAGATGATCAACAGCAGAAAGCTATCAAAGTGCTTTCGCGAATGTATGCCGAAAACACGGGGAGTCCCCCCGAAAATTATCCCGTAAGTTAATTACAGCGACGGTTCAGACATCTGAGAAAATTATTCCTGCTATTGATTCCACCCATTGATGTTTCTTCCTCTGACTTCGTATCATTTTCAGATAAAATTCATAATGGACGGAGACGGACCCATTGATGAAAAAATACCAACAGTAACTGATGGGAATATCGAATCTCAAAAAATACCAAAAAAGCCGAAGAAAAACGTGAAAAAAATGATCACAGACATCGTAGAGCACACAGTGACCATTTTGAAACCACCTTATCTGAGCAAAACTCTATTGACAGTTATAATACAGTTTTCCATGACGTTATCTTCCTACACAATGATGTCCTGGTTCCCAGAAATTTTCCAAAGATTTGCCGAATTCGAGGACATGTATCCTCATGATTCCGCGGATGTTTGCACTATAAGTACAAGGTTGCACAACAATGAAACAGATTTAGATTTTGGCTGTCATACCGAAATCGCATCATCAGTCTACCTGTTCACCATATTTTTGGGATTGGCTTGTATTCCGACCAGCATTTGGCTTCCCTTATGCATCGGTAAACTGGGGTACAAATTCTTCTTGGGTAAGTTTCCGCAGATGAGTGCAAAAATATTTGCGAAATTATTAAAAAAGAAATAAAGATAAACTGTATATCGATTAGATCGGAAAATACAAAATACTAATATAATACCGATTGGAAATTAAATTTTAGTGTTCAGCACCGTAATATCTGGTCTCATATGCATTGGCATGCTCTTCGTGACATCGTCATTACAAAATCTGTTACTTTCTTGCATATTTGAGGCATTGACGTCTATGGGCATCAGTGTAATTTATTGCATCCTGGTGGACTTTTATCCCACTAAACTCAGGTGAGTTTATTATGATTCTATAACCAACGTCTCTGTGTGAAGGACTGGAATAAAGCGATCATAAAAACCAGGAATCAAGTCATTGAACGAAATTCCATATTTTCAGGGTAATTGCAGCCTCGTTTTCTGCATTGTGCGGTAGATCTGGTGCGCTTCTTGGGAATCTGATGTTCGGCTCTCTGTTAGATCTTGATTGTATCATTCCAATAGTAATGGTCGCTACTTTACTGATTAGTGAGTATTTATCACCACTTCAATATCTTTCTACAATTTATAGAATGGTATTTTCGATTCCGCACTTTCAAGTATAAAAACTTAACTGAAATTCAAAAAGACCGTGTCAAACGTAGGAGATAATCGTTAATGCGTTGAGCAGATTTTCTACAAAAAAAAAAAAAAAAAAAAATCATTGAAAATACCGATTTTGGAAATCTGTTGGTAAATTTGGAAATCAAAGATCGTATTTATCGACGGAGTAATTTGAAATTACATTGACACATGGTAATTGATAATTAAAATCGTCCAATTATCCCGCAGCTCCGAATGAAACTCTGTCATCATTTTACTTATAACCGAAACACATCCGCGTATAGTAGATTTTTGTTTGTTTCATCATTAAACTAAGCTTTGTTTCTTCTCATTCTTACAGGTGCTGGAATATTTTCTTTATTTTTACCCGGAAAAGAGAAAAATTCGACAACGGACGTGACGGTGGCAGTTGTTCGGAAATGCGACAGAAAATGTATTTTTATAATCGATAATTGGAGAAAAAAATGATTCCATTTATTCGTCCGCATTATTCGGTCGAAAAAGGCGAAATTCTTAGGTACATATGTGCATACATAGATAATATACTCAGCCTTATATCGACTAAATATCTTTGACAGAAAGCGACGTTACCGTTAGAGTAATTTTTTAATCTTTATACCATTTACCAAATCTCAATTTTATCTGAACCCACACATACTTGAAATTATTCGAATTACATGACGTGTTGTTGACTATATATCAGCGGTACTTCCCCTGATCTTATAAATGCACTTTATTTTTTCTACGTCTGGCTTCTGCGGATTCGAAAATAATTTTTTGATTTAATCATCGTCTGTACATACAGGGTGTCTCATTTCAATAAATTTTTTGAAATTAAATCTTTTCCACAATGATAAAGCCGAGAGATAAAATTTTCCGTCTAATAGTTACCAGATTCTGCATTTAAACGGCATAAGATTCAGTTCGGAATAAAATCGCTAAAAATTTAGCACACTGATCGAAATAAACAAAATCAGATCGATTAGATAGATTAGAAAATTAGAATTTTTATGCGATAAAATTTACACGACCATGAATATTGGTGGCTATAAAACTGAAATCGCTACTTCGAAGGTTCAATTAATACTAAATATTTATACGACGCGAACTGCCCAGATATGAAAAGCTTAGTTCTAGACAGGCCTTATGATTTATTTATTATCATTGACATATAATAAAAACAGTAGTTTGTTGTTATCAGAAGTTTAATTCTTGAATTTTTCAGGGTAATGACGTGACGCCGTCTTTCACCTCGTTGTGTCCCTAATCAAGGACGTCTTGTTAAAAACTTGACTACCCAATCGTGAACCGATATACTCTTATCACAAATGGGATTAACGACCTACCTCCAGTTTCCGATCAGATAGAAACTTCATTTTAATTACTAACTGACTGTGCATTAAAAATGTGTACTTATTATTATTAAGAATCAGGATCATCGCCATATCATCAATAAGTATTAAATTTCGTATAATTTTATGTATTTTTCTGTCTTTTATATACCACAATCAAAAATCCCATCTTCCATATCCCGTAACGCAAAAAGTACCCCATACATGATTCTCTTCCAAACGAAAGTTCGACTCGTTACAACAAAAAAGATAAATGAAAAAAAAAAGAATCTTATGTTTCTTTCCATGGGTTTTTTTTTTTTTGTCAAATCTGCATATTTCGTGAGACATTTTCAAAAATGCTTCATTTTTCCACAAAAAAATATCCCCTCATGTTTTTATACGGAAAGAAATTCTTTAGGGGGCGCCTGAAAAAATTCGATTTTTAACGACCACCATAATATATATATATTTATAATACATATGCACAAGTAACGAAGCGATGGGATTAATGAGATGTACTGTCACATATCGTTCGCCGTATATAGAGACGCGATCCAATCGCACGCGGCATGCAAACTAAATTGTTGAATATCTTTTCCGCGGTTATATGTCTACGATCTCAATGGTCATTTGGTCCGAACTAATTATAGGGACAAAAATAATACGATTCATTGGTACCGTGTCACGCGCTGTACTCCGGACAGCATCTAGCTAGATGTAGGTACTAGCCGATTGCGACACGTTGCAATTATAGTTTCAAACCTGAGCTTACGGTATAATTAAATCTATCGCATCTAGAGGCCAGCTCACGCTTACTGACCTGACCGCCTTTTTTGACATTGGTCCATATACTTTGTCCGAGACGAAATTTTCATCTATTTGATCACGGCGCGTACGCGATTATAACACCGCAGTGTCGAAACGCGTCATTTTAACTTCGAAATCAATGATATTTAACGAGTAGTGATTAATCAAAAAAAAAAAAAAATCAAAAAAATTAAAAAATTAAAAATAATCAAAAATAAAGCCAATATTTGAAATGCCAATACATATATACCTATATCTATATATATCCCTATGCGGAATCATTCATGATTAAAATCTCCGATGAATTAACGGGAAATGTGTGAGTTATAAGAAGAGGGTTTTTTATTTGACGATATAATCTACAGCCGTTGACCAGTGCCGCCGAATGTCACATCGATTCTCGATTATTCATACGGTTTTTTAATTTTTTTTTATTTTAATTTCAATTTTTTATACATAGGAGGAATATAGGTATATATTTTTAAATAATTGTTATGTTGTGAGAGATAAATAATGATCGAGAAAAATTGTGCATAAAAATTATGGAATTACAAAAAAATATATTATTCGTTTTTTTTTGTTAATCATATTAATAGTTTGTTCAACTATCGATATCCGCATACTCACCTCGCGTATCGACTATGATTTCGCAATCATTCAACAGCATAGAGCGAGGCCATCCTCGATTCAAACGGAAGTGATATACAAAATCGAAATAGAAACTTGGGGGTAAATTTAAGAGGTGGACAACGTGCATAAAAAAAAAAGGGGTAAAAGCCCGTAATAAAAAATAAAAATAATAAAGCAATTCGGTGAGATATCTCAACATATTCTCGAATTCAACGCCCTGTATAATAATAACATTACTTTTCATACATCAATAATAATTCCATTGATAATTAACGTAAGGTCACGCAATCGAGCAGAATTTATTGTCTGGTTTAACTTTTATATCAACACTGAATTCAACGAGTTGGTTTATCAGATGTACGCTTATACCTGTATACCTACACACAGCCATGAATGAATCGACGTTTTTTGCAAATCGCTAATATATCCGAGATATACTTTCGCCTATGTATTGATTGGCTGTACAATTTTTTTTTTTTTTGTCTTAACTACGTTTATACGTCGTATATGACCGATAATAATCACCGGTAGTAATAGAAAGTAATTATTAATCAGTGTATGAATACTGGACAAACTTAACCAGAATTTAATAATCGCTAGTTCGAACTATTCGATAATATTTTTAACCGTGTATAATGTATATCCATATGCCAGTTGTCGTATGAAATAAATCATGAAATTAGTTCGATGACATATGTTAGGGAGCCTGTCAATAACTTTGTGTCAAATAATTTCCGATGTTCGATAGACGTTAGTGATTGACATGATTGTCATTATAACTTATTATAACTTGCCGCCAAAGATTTGCCGATAAATCAAACACGAAATATACTTGAATGATAAGAAAGACATAAGTACCGCCGGCTAGATAATATCCAAAAATAATTCTGACTGGCAAAAAAAAAAAGGAAAAGAAATAAAAAAAATTGACAGGATTATTAATAATATGTCGAATACTGTTCCTTAGTTTCTTATTGCGCAAATAGTACCTGTAACTTTTTCACATAATCCATCGACACTTGTCAATATATTTATTGACGTAGCACAATGTTGAATAAATTGATAAGGAAAATTAATAACCAAATCATTCGCATCGCGGGAATTATTATCTTGACGTATTATTAAATTGAATTTCTGTGTCGTGTGCATATTGCATAATTATATCAACTATCCATCGATTGAATACTGGTTTATTATTTTCAATGATTTTAATTTCTTTCTCTATCCATTTTTTTTTTTTTTCTCTTTCAAATGAATTTTCGTCGACTATAGGTGTGGGAAATCTCGTGATAATACACTTGGTTAATACCATTTCTGTTTATATTAATTATTATTTTTCAATGGGTGCGAAGGTTTTTCAAATGCTCGAAAAACTAAGGAACTGTACACAAGCTCACAGGGTATAATTAATTTGGTAAAAACTGCTCGGATAAAACGGGCTCTCAAATTTTTCAATACATCACCTAACTGGGCGACAGATATTCCTATTCAAATGTATCGAAGCGAGTGATATGAAACGATACATATCTAGCTTTTCATTAACCGCATAGTTCGAACTGAGTTATCTTTCCAAGGTATACCCGTAGGTATATACAGTATGTGTTTAGCGAGTCTTTATTGCACAGAAGCCTCGTTAGGTGGTACATAATAGTGCTCGATAATATATAGCAATAATACGAGTAAGAATAAAATTATTCATATTGATGATTTGAATCGGCTTCAATCAAAGTCGGATGTGGTATATCTAAAAAAATCAAACCGGTATATCTTTGAGTGAAAAGTCAGGTGTCAAGTGATTAACAAGCTTTAGTTAAATTCTTATATAAAAATAACAATTTTGCGGTCCGATAAAAACGATCAGATACGGGGTGCGAACCAATGAGCGAGGTGAGCCGATATTCACAAAGACAAAACCCGCGGACCCGCCGGAAAATACGACATTATTTAGTTTCACCCGCGGGGGTTTTTCGTCGGTGGTCCTCAAAATCAAGACTATTCACAGAGGACTGCTATTCACGGACCGTTTACATCGCACGGAATAATCATGGGTACGAATTTTTACACCTTTTCATCATTTTTATACACGAAGAGAGTGGGGCACTCGTAAGATTCTTCCTACCCGTAAAATTAATTTTTTCTTTTCTTATTTACTCAATTTTGCAAAAATCGGTCGACTGATTCGCTAGAGGGAATAAAAAAAACCACGATTTTAAAAGAGTTTCTATACCTCGAAATTTGGGCGCTTATAGTAGTATAGGAAGAACTCCTTTAGGAAGTGAAATTTTTCCTCAAATTTTTGCACGATTTTGAAATAAAATGTGGAAGATCGAGGCGGTATTTTTATACGTCATTACACACATATATACAATGTAGTATATGCCCACTTTTTAAGGCCTTGTTTTTGAATAATTGCAAGAAACAAATTAGGACTAAGGTTTTATACACACATTCACAAGTCAGACTTTTTGGATTTTGATATTGAACTTGAACTACCGTTGAGAGCTATTTGCGATTTTTTTTAACGCATGTACGAGTAGCTCAGATAGAATGAGAAGAGGAATTTACCTCTTGAGGATACCTAATCCTGAAAATTAAATTGGCATATTAGTCATAGTAGCAACTAGAAGGAAGTATCAATTAAATAGACGGTATAAATTATTCCACGCGATATACTGACGCACACTTTAATTGTCTAAGATACTTATACTGTTCAAACGGACGTTTCCTTCAGTGGAAAGAAAAAAAAAAAATAAAATAAAATAAAAATTGTGTTTTGCATAACGGAATAAAAAATAATCATTGTAAACTTGACTTTCGTATCGTATTCTTCGCAGGGTTCGATTTCTTGGCAGATGGAGGCGCCGACTTCGAACATGCCATCACCGTCACAGGTAAGGGTAATCTCTATCATATCCTAATATCAATTTACCTATATTATACATAATTTCATATAAAATATCGCAAATGATACTTTTGTTCGTTTTATATCACCGAACAATGATGATAATTGCTCAAAAAATTCTGCAGAGTTTTTTTCTCCCGATTAAACAGACCTACTATAGTCTGATATAATTAGTCTCTTTATATAAGTTGGAAAAGATTATGGCAAGTGGGTAGGTATACAATTTTTTACAGTATTGGTTCGATAAGAACGATCTATCCTATTGTAAATCAACCAAAGGCTACTCATCTTACCAAATTAATTATTTCGTGTTAATAAAAGACTTATTATGCGTACTAGTCCTTAATTATTGTTACGAAATTTGTCTCCCGGGTGTGAATTGGATGAAAATATTTTTCACGTCAGTTTGTTTTTATGGTAAACAATTTCTAATTTATTATGGTAAAAATCGTTGTCCACTCTAACCACGGAAGTTCCTCAAGAACCTCAAATGATAACCAGGATAATCCATGACTTATTGGGAATGAATTGACGTACAGTTCGAGTAAAGCCATCGGATTATCACCAATCTTACAACTACTTGGCCTTGTTTCAAATCACGGCAATAAATATATCATTGATATATTCTATGCATTATAATACGGAATATAAATTCGAGATTTTATCAGGATTCATATCGGAGTAACAGAGATCGATAAATTCAACTAAATCATAGATCGAAACTTACCGCATCTTACAATTAATCTAAAACTATACATTCTTACATATATAGTTAAAATCCTCGTTTACAGGTTTCGGAAAGTTTCATTACATGCTGCTTGCAGTATGTGGATTGATTTACATGAACACTGCGATCGGCGTTACGATATTATCATTCGTATTACCAGCAGCAGGATGCGATCTAGAGATGGACTCGACTTCGAAAGGATATTTAACAGCCTCTCCTATGCTGGGTAGGTTCACTTTTATTCACACTCAGAAAATGATCTGATTTCTATATACCTACCTGCACACATCCTCTGTACATATAGTGCTATTGATTTTTAACGTCCAAGAGCACCGAAGCCGTAGATAAGGCCTATTACAGGATTCTAGCTGGCTTCGACAATACGAAACATTGAAAACTTGCTACGTAGATCAAACTGCCTCGTCAGAAAATCTGCTTGAAGGAAAAAATAAATCCCCAGCGTAGGTCATGGTCGAAAAAAAAAAACAAAAAAAAAACTACAACCCTAACTCGAATTTTTTCAGGTATGGTGATCGGCTCCTACCTTTGGGGATGCTTGGCTGACACCAAGGGTAGAAAAGTTGTGTTAATCGCAACCCTATTAATGGATGGGGTCGTCGGTGTAATCTCGTCGTTTGTACAATACTACTGGATATTCGTGGCGTTTAGATTCTTCAATGGATTTGCGTGAGTATAAAAGTGTGCCTCTTGCAGCTCATCGGGAAGAGGGTATATGAAAAAGGAAAAACATATAATGACTCGATTTCTTTTCTGTACAGCATAACCGGTGCTATGGGAATCTGTTTCCCATATCTTGGTGAATTTCAGCCAACGAAATATAGGGAGAAGATTTTGTGCTGGATGGAAATATTCTGGACAGTTGGGGTGATCGTTTTGCCCCGTGAGTTTGATGATAGAATATTTTCCCCATTATACATACAGATAGTTAGAAATTATTTCATCATCGCATCTATCATCCGTAAAATTTCATTGGCGATTATTTGGTAAACATGAATTTCTTTCATGATCAAAAACCCGCGTAATCAGTGATGTGTAATTAGATAAGCGCACCACTTGAAACCGAGATCTCGGATATAGCGATGAACTCATAAGAATCTCTATTGAATCTTTAGTTATCGCCTGGCTGATCATCCCGTTGAATGTCACGTACCAATCTGACATTTTCTACTTCCATTCATGGAACCTCTTCGTTGGTATCTGCGCTCTACCTTCCATTATGATCGGTCTTTGGCTATTCGTGTTTCCTGAGAGTCCAAAGTTCCTGTTAGAATGCGGGGAGTACGACAAGGCTCTGAAGGTGTTCCAATACATTTATTCACAAAATACCGGAAACGACCCTGACACATACCCGGTTAAATCTCTCCGAGAAAAACCAAACCCCCGAGAAAAAAGCCCGAGGAAATTGAAGTTGCACAAACGCAAGGATCTCAAACTCCTATTTTCTGAAGTCTGGGACATGACCAAGGCTCTATGCAAGCCACCTTATCTCAGGAATACTTGGCTTTCGTGCGCAATCCAGTTCGGGCTTACCAGCAGCTATTACACCCTGATGGTTTGGTTTCCCGAGTTATTTACCAGGTTTGAAGAGTACGATGTAGAACATCCTGGAGAGACGGCTTCGGTCTGCATAGTATCTTCTATGGAGGATAACTCGACTTTGACAGATCCTTACGGTTGTCAAGAAGAGATTGCTGCTTCTGTGTATCTCCAGACACTCTACATTGGCCTCGCTTGCATCCCCGGTTCCATAATACTCCCGCTCTTCGTTCATCGGTTAGGAGCAAAGTTCTTCCTGAGTAAGTATCTGCGACTATGAACAAATCCGACTGGACCTAATTCCGCTCTGTTATTTATCCACCAAATTTATCATCCCTTCTGCAGTTGCCTCGCTAATAATTTCCGGGGGTGTAACAATCGGTTTTTACTTTGTTGTAAACGCGGATCAAAACCTGATTTTATCCTGTATATTCGAGGCCCTAACGTCGCTTGGAATTTCTCTTCTATACTGCGTGATAGTCGACATGTTCCCGACAAATCTCAGGTAAATTTCACTGTTATAAATAAAATAGAAAAAAATTGTTGACCCGGTATAAAATCCGTCGAATATTTTACCTCTATCCTAATTATTCGCAGAGTAATGGCAGCCGCTCTCTCGTTGACCATGGGTCGACTTGGTGCCTTGATTGGTAATCTGGTATTTGGTTATCTGATCGATCTGGCCTGCGTTGTGCCAATCATCCTTTTCGGAGCGTTTCTATTCAGTAAGTAAAATCGCATGTTTCACTTTCGAACGCAATTAATAACGCCTTTTTTCCTTCTGTTATAGTTTGTGGTTTCTTGTCCTTCCTGCTACCAAAAACTGGAAAAGAAACCCTGGACTAAAAGCACATCTAGGCGAATAATCATCACCATAATAGCATCTTCGTTCTCATTAAGCTCTCAGATCATCAATCCAAAAGATATTCATTGACCATTTCATCGCTTCACCGATCCCATATCTAGCTATTATACCAAATTAATAAAACGTCGATCGAACACCACGCTATCGTCCATAAATTATCAATACCATAGTTATTCACGATATGGTTAATCTAATATAGAACTGTACCCCGATTATCTACAAGATAATGAGGGCACTGCCCTGATTAGGTATATGATTTTCGCCTGTAAGACTATAAGCCATTTTTCAGTCTACAGATAAACTCTGTCATAAGTCTGAGTACCCACGATGTATGTAAATAATAAAATTTCTATATACCTATCCATTGGCTGATAATTTTATATCCTATAAAATTCTGATGAAATTTTTTCTTCGATAAATAATTATAGAGGATATAGTATGTGAAAAGGTTAATAACGTAGCTGTAATCGATATTTTACAATATTAGATAGAATGGATTTAACTTAAGTTTCATTATACATATTAATCTGACATTATACATGATCTGTGTATGAGCAGTGCTGTACATCTAATGCTTAACCATAACTGTGTGAAATGTATTAGTATATGGATGAAAAACGAAATTTTTTCTCATTCGTTTCGCAAAAATTTCGTACATTTATAAACAGATTCAGATTTCCTTTTTTTTGAACAATATATTTTATGTACAAGCACATTTATTATTGAGAATTTTATTACGTATATAATAGTGATTTTATATAATAATGCAGAATAGTTTTTCCTCGAAAGGTTCGTCGGGAAATCTGCAATAAAGTTACTTTTATATGCTTCGAAGCGATAAATCAATCAATCAATCGCAGATATCGCAAAAAATAGTTTCATCGTATAGAAAAAAGAAGAAAATAAGAAAAAATTGATGTATATGAATAGAGTTCCGTCTTGCCATCCGTCGGGAATGAGACGTCGAGAGTCTATCGCAGTAAGGTAGGTAGATGGTTGAGAAAAATCAATATTGCACTCTCCCAGTAAAAGTTCGGCGAAAGCTTACCTCTATGGCAACTGAATATCTTAACAGTATAATATCTCAGACGTTACCGGGTGAAGAAGTTATGGGACGTGGTGATAGCGTCGCGACGCCCACTCCAGTAGCGTCATCGGGCGTCGGACCTCCGAACATTAAGGGTGCAGCGTAATATGGCAAGAGGGGATATTGCGCGGGAGGGAAATACGTGGGAGGAAAGAGACCCTGACGTTGGGCTATTTTCAGTCGAGATGTTAGCTGCTTTTTCCATTTTGTTCTACGGTTTTGGAACCACGTTTTTATCTGCACCTCCGTCAGGTTGAGGGATTTTGATAGCTCCATCCGTTTGCTAACGCTCAGGTACTTGTCGACCTGTAAGCAAAAGTTTTTTAAAAGTCGCGGATGACCCAGTGGATGAAATTCTGATACTTGAAGGAAAATTCCTTCCTCTTTATCATCCCCAAATATAAGTGAGTGAAAATTAGTTCGCGATTATCTATACCTACTTTAAATTCTGCTTCAAGTCTTTCTAATTGCTTGGCACTGTAAGCCTGACGTGGTTTCCTGTCGATTCCAGGTTTCCGAGATCGTCTACCGCTGGGCTTTGGTGCTATAATATAAAAACGTATAAAATACCTGGTTGAAATTTTCGCTCATATATAGTCGATCCGATCTAAAGATTCATCGTTGAACATTGACACTGAAATTTCCATCTAGATAAACGCGTGTAATCTAAACGATCTTAATTCGCGATAAAAGGGCCCTCGATATATCACAAAAAATTGATAATAATCAGGCTACAGTTGGCACTAGAGATTCGTGTAGATTTGTCGAAATTCATGTAATGAGAATGAATCACGTTATCAGAGACGTGACTAGCACATATGTCTGTCAAATTTTCATTCAATTTTTATAAATTCTCTAAAGCATCACCGAATTGGTGAATGAAAATTGTAATCAGTTATTCGAGTGGAGATTGAAAATGAAATTTGATCATGACATAATTATCGGTTCTTCGAGTTTAGATTTAAAATAAAATCAAATCGATCCCTGTACACTTCGAAACTGTCGCAAAAATTTTCCATTCAAATATTCGATAATTTTAATGGAATTAATACGATTAAATTAGTATAGAGATTTGATCGTTTAACAACGAGGACATCGTCTGATAAATTAACACTATTTCCAACCCTCGTGTGGTATTAAAAGAAAGAAATAAAAAAAAAAATAAAAAATAAAAAAAATGAAAACTATCCAAATATAGGGGAATGGGAATTACCAAATATCTAAAATATGTGGGATTGTTTGATTAACGTGTGACATCTTAGAGTCAATAAAGACCGCCTAGTGGCAACAAGGTGGGCAAACAATTTACGCTGTAGAACGTTTGGGTGCGATTATCGTTTAGGTGTCAAAAAGTTTTACACATTTCCGTTAGTTAGAAATTTAGATACATTATTAAATAATTAGTATTACTTATTTAATACAATATACAGAAAAATTAGGTTCGTCTCTTTTTTTCTTTTTTTTTTTTTTTCTTATTCTTTCCATAACTATTACACAATATATTACATCTGTATGAATTACGATAGTTATTTGCTCAATTAGATATCTTCATCGTCTCATTCATGCAATATAATATATTTTCCACGATATATTTTTAACTCAAGAATGAATTCCATATTTTTATAAATGAATTCTATAATTTTAACATCTGAAACTTTTTATAATATATACTTAAGTCGTAGGTATATACCCAGATGCGTTATTTAGTTGAAATCGTGTGAAAACTATAAATAATAATTTGCTCAACACCCGAAGACCATTAAAAGCTCGTAAAAAAAATTTTTTACTTCACGGTTTCACAAGTCTCAAAAAAATGACCGAAGCAGATACCGTGAGTAGTTTCCTTTTTTTTTTTTTATTTCTTTCCTTTTTTTTCACTTTTTTCTCCTTCTTTTTCTTCTTCTTCTTCTTCGTTAGGTTTTGTTTGTTTATCTAATAGATTTTTTCTAAAAATTGCATCGCTTTTACGAAAACGAAGCCCCCCCAGGTATTTCGCCCTTTTACTATGCATTATCCCCGTAGCTGATGGTTGCCAGAGGATGATATTTACCGAATGATTAGACGATACATGGTTCTTCATCCTCGGTATAGCTCAGTTTACCAATATGTCACGTGTTTGAATAAAAGTTTAGCGTTTTTACAAAAGGCTTTTTTTTTTATTTTTTTTATTTTTTTTATTTTTCAATCCACCTGAGAAATCTCAACCCTAACTACGAAGAATTCCCTAAATGCGATGAGAAAATGATGAAAAAAAGAAAAAAGAAATTTACTTATTCGCGTACAGAATACAGAACTAACTTGCTTCCGAATGTAATCTTGGATTCGGAGTCCATGTATGAAAATAAACAGCCATATGCATGATAACCATATGGTAAATAATTTCGATTCATTTATGCACAGAAGAAGAAGAAGAAGAAGAAGAAGAAGAAGAAGAAGGATAAGAAAAATAAAATAAATTTCCATAATTTCGTTTACGTATCGAGTATGAAGTGGCACTTGGTCATTAACCAATTACTCCAGTGTTTTAACGAATATATATTCATGACTGAATATTTGCTGATAATATTCGCTGAGGAGTTAAAGATTCCTTAGAATACCTACCAGTAATGGTTTTTGAACGTCGGGTGGTCGTAGTGTGTTCTCGAGATTCTGGACACATGAGAGAGGAGCGGAACAGGTAGGTACACAGATATTGGTAGGCTACAGGTAGAAGGGAAAGGAGAGCCGAGATGGGCAGAAGATTTACGAGTGTGTTCAAGTACTTAGCACCTCTCGCGAAGGTAGTTAGCGCAATACCGCCAATAAATGGGCCTCTGACAACATGGCGGACATTGAAGTACAAGAAGAGACCATCATATCGTGTAATGAGAGAATGGTGTGGCGGGCGTGGCTTTCAATCTACCATAATTCAGCATGGGATTTATTTAGAATTTTCGAATTATTTCTGATAGAAATAACGTCCCTTTTTTTCACTTCATTTCACTTCACTGCAATATATAACTCGGCTCTGCAGGATGAGAGGAATCGAATTCCATATTGCTTTTCCGGTGCTCTAAGGATATATTGGATATGGAGAGAAACACCTTCGGTTATAATTTTCATAACTGCTTTCGGACACGCGAACCGACCATCAACACCCGCGGAGAAAGATACCCGGGAGTTTCTAACACCATATATGGAACAACGGAGGTGCGAAATTCGCCCTCGATTTAACCAAGGATACGATAAAACGGTTCATGTCGTATACTGCTACCCAAAACTCGATCCTAAATACTCGAAATGGGCGATATTTTGAAAAGGCGTTTCGTCCGCATTCGGGATCAAAAATTGTTCCAATAATCGAGATTCTTCATCCTTTCTAAATCGTTGGACTAAAAAAATCTTCCCTTACTTCATCCGATCATTCCATCTTGTTAATCTATCAGAATCTCGCAGGATCTCAAACGTATCTTTCAGTTCTCGGACTGGGCATGGAGCTAATAAGGAATTTCGACATCTTAAAAATATCAGAATAAATCACGAATTTTTGTTACCTTGTAAACCGAAGAGTTGCCCCGGTTTAGATTGCGCGAACCATCCGCTGTAGAGTAGGGAAGCAGAGGCAAGGGATGCTGCAGAGTATCCTGTAGGATCCGCCAGCCCCGTTTCAGGATATGCCAAACCAGCGGTAGAGTAAATGGCACTGCCAATGGCTAGAGATTCGAAAAAAAAAAAAAGGAAGAAAATCGGTTGATAATAGCGAAGGAATGAATCCTATGGTCGTCAATTGAAAATGAAGAATCATCAAGGATCATTCGAAGAGCTTTATGATATGTTAAAATAATTCTACCGGAATGAGAAGCGGATATAGCCGTCGGCCTGACAAAATGTCCCCTAATTTCGTGGTCCTCTCTTTCGTCCTGGTCCTCTTCTTCCCTGTCGCGTTCTCCGTCGGTTCCAAGATCACCGTCGCTCCTTTGAGTCCTACCAAGTATACTGTCGATTGAAAAAGCGTTGGAAACCGTCGCCGAAGAGTTTCTCAATTCTTTAGACGTGGTTTGTGGATATTCCCTGCAGCTACTGCTGCTGGAGTCGCTTCCGTACCCTGAATTAGGTTCCTGGTTTGAAATTGGGGAGGCCACAATGTCCTCCGCAGCAATATCCTCGTGGTTTATGCGGCACGAATCCTTGCTGCAAGTATTAACCGATCGTATTTCGCCAACGCTCTGGACCAGTCGAACTCCATGTACGTCTCGCACTTTTATGCGATCTTCTCGTAGCTCCATTTCTCGCAAAATCATCAGACGAAGAGACCGAGATATTCGAGAGTCAGAGCGATGATACCAGTCCGGATGAAAAAGGGAAGGAATGAACTTTTCTGCACCACGAATTCGTTTGTATCTCACTTTATGATCAAAGATTGTTTAAAATCATTTCGGACGTTGTAATCAGCACTTTTTGTTATTGTTATTGCGAAATGAACATTTCGTAGAGTTTTATCGATGATTAATAGCCCTGAGTCACTTCGTACTTATCGAATTTTATTTCCCAATTTATTATCGCGTTTATCGCCGTGTGATCGCGGTATCTTTCACGTTTTAATTATAAACTACGGCTAATTTCCTTCTCCCGTATCTGTTGGACAGCGTGGTTCGCAGTGTATGACAGGTGGCACGTGTCCGTGCGGTCCAACAGAACATCCCTGCCTCCTTCCTCCCAGCCTCTGAGTCTTCTCGTCTCGCTGCGGCATCCCCACCACAAATGGAGTGGGACTTTCGTCGCAGCATCCCGCTGCAAGGGTCCAGCCTCTGAGATTGGAGGTGTACTCTTCTCTCCTTTCTCTCTTCCTCTCTTTTCTCTCTCTCTGCTCTCCCACCATTGACATCCATTCGTGACACTCGATAGGAGTAAACCAGTAAAAAGGACGAGATTTATTCATGCGGGTTTAATGTTGCCATACCGTTTGCTACCGCCTAACACGTATGCCTCTTTATGCTACATTACGAAGGTATAGATCCCGGATGGAAGAGGATTTTTTATTTATTCATCATTTTCTTAGTTTTTTTTTTTTTTTCATCGAATCGATTCAAACTCTATAAACCGGAACCCAGATCTCTATTTCTATTTTCCTTATTCCTTACTCGGCATCTTCATCTTCTTCACTTTTCTCGCACAGCCCTAAAGTGCAGCGATGTTTTTTACGGGGTGAAATAAACAATTCGCTTGCTGTTTTTAGTTCAGAAGTTATTGGAATATTACATTTTGTCTCCGGTATTAATACAGGTGAGATACTCACAGCAGAGAAATATCGCTAAAGATTAAACATCGTTTGAACTATGACACGTTCTAACGATTATTTGGCACGATAACAATGATATTAAAAGAACCAGCGGATAATCTAGATACTTGAAAGGCGAGAATGATTGGCGCGAGGATGTTGATTGCCGAGTAACACGCTTTCGGAAGATCTTGCAAGGGTCCATTTCTTTTTTATAATTTTCGTTTTTCTTGTTTCATATCTCTCATTCTTATTCTTATTTTTATTCATCTTATTCGGTTTAACCAGATCTTCTCTATATGCATTGAAGGGACAGACCAGATCCTACCCTTCCTTTACTTCCCCTTTTCTATCTCTTCGCTTCTCCTTCGAGTTTATAGTAACCGTGGTGTTGAGTGGCTGCTAAGATCCTTCAGCCCCTTTTTGAACCCTCTTTTCCCACCTCGACCTAAACCACAACCTCAACCACCCCATCTTTTTTATTTTTTTTTCCTTCTTTTTTCTTCGCCTCTTCTTTTTCCGCGTGATTTATATGTTTGCAACTCTAAAATGGGCGCTTTTCACAACATATTTCCCCCATCCCCATTGTATATGATCAGTAACAAAATATAACGCGTTTAAACCTCTCGCGTTATTTTTCTCTTTCTCCATTTTCGTTTGTACCTAAAACCCCGGAAATATTTCAAATAAAACGATACACTTTTCGTCAAGTAATCAAGAAACTTATTATCATTCACGAATCGGAGTACCTCATTATTGCAAATATTATCAAATTTCAATCAGCAATATTCAGCCGTAAAATTTCTTTTCCACCTTTCATTTTTATTTTTTTCTATACTTTGCTTCGAACTATTTTCCTTTTTTATTATCGTCAAATTTTTACATTCTCTTTTTCCAGTCTATGATAAAATATTTTTTGAATTTACGTTTACAATTATTATACTGTTTTGTTTGTTTTTTTTTTTCTTATTTTCTTGACATTTTTCTTTGTTCCTTCGAATTGTGTGAAATAACAACATTGCCTACGTATGTACTATACATACACAGCTACTTCTTCACGTATCAATATGTACGCACAGTACGTATACGTATATATATTCATATAGAGGGGATTATTCCTCGTTGTGTAAAATGTTTTCGGATTGGCCAAGAACGCGCATGCTTTTTGCCGCAAGCACCGCCCTGCCTTTTGCAACCCCTAACTCTACAGCCCCTTCGCGAGTTTTGTGTCAGCGAACTAATGGTTACCGAAGCCTTCTCTCTCTCTCTCTCTCTATCTCTCTCTATTTCTCTCTTCATTTTTCTATAAATATATTTATCTTTCTCTCTCTGCGCTTTCATACTTCGAATCGCGAATTTTCACGTGATAGGATTAGCGCGGGGGTGGTTTCACAAAACAACCCCAAAACACTGCTCCACACTACGTTATCAAGCACACCGAAAACAGGGGCTTTCAATTTTTTCTTTTATTTACCCTATCGCCTTTGCTTTTATACTAAAAAAAAATATATGTATATATTTTCGCACTTATAATTGACGCAAATAGAAAATATTTTTATTAAGATTTTTCCAGATATATATTATATGTCTGACAAATATCTCCCATTTATACTTTACCCCAAATCATGAGAATCCCTGCGCCTATAAAATGGGATTCGCTAAGTGCAGATTCGAGCCCGAAAGCGTTAGAAACATGATTTGGTCCATCGAATGGGTATAAGCGGGCTAAGTTTTTGATACGTATCGATATTCTATCGTTTATCGAGCAATATCGAGCGTGTTTACCACCACGATATTTTGTAAAGGTAGCCGTTTTCATGCCATAACTCTTTTTCTCACCCCCCGCCCCCTTCCCTGTCAAGGTACATTTTTCTCAACACGCACAGACTTTTCCCCAATTTTGCGAAAAAAAGAAAAAAAAAAAAAAAATGGGCAAAAATGAGAAAAAAGATAAGAAAAGCTCTTTGAATGAAAATATAAAATTAAAAGGGAAAACGTGCGGCACTCCTCGCTATCAACTTCGTTTGAAACTATTACCTATTATAGTTTCTATGGTTATATGAAAACAGGCAACCCTTATGTAACCGAAACCCTCTGTAAAATAATCGAGCTAGTATATACATGTATAAGTAAGTGTATATTTGTCGATGGAATAAATCCCCTATCATCTGATGACACCAACAACAGATTTAGCGGGGAGGAATATGACACCAATGATTAAACACGTTTATTAAAAACCACTTGCAACGCTCTTATGAATGTTTTAGGGTATAGGGAATGGACGGGAGGATATTTCCTCTGGACGAAGTGGTAAGAGAGGGGTTATCCTAAGTGGGGGTAATGGGAGCTTTGTTCCCCTGGGAACAGCCTCACCTGTCTAATATCTCGCTAGAGTGGCTATATTTATGTACCTATAGGCTGCCAGTTACAAACCAGCAGAGAGATGAAAATTAATAGCTTTAGGGCAGCCAGAAAATCCTTAAGTATTCCAATATCGCAATACCATAGCCCACGCTCTTTCAAAGAACCGATTACGACCATAATGGGGTCAGAGGAATGGTCAAATGCTTAATTTTCTTGCATCAGTTTTTGTCAAACTAAGTGACAAAAAAGAAGAACTGAAAAATTCACCAGGAGCTTGACACATGAATTTTCGGTTCAGCCCCCTCATATTATAGGGTTCTGATATTATTTTATTTTTTCAAGGGATGATCTTGATGATATCGTGTAAAGTTGAGTGCGACGAGGGAAGCGAGTGTTTAGTAGCGTTCCACTTTGACCACGAACCATCCCTAAACTCGCCCACGTTTCGTATACCTTTTCCGGGATTTCTAGGGTGCGAGGGTGCGTGTTAACCCCCCTAATCGTAGCCAGGGTTCAAGGTACGCCCGAGTCCGCGCCCGCGCCAGAGCCGCGTGTGATTGATCGTGCCAATTACATCTCGCAGCACGTTTTCGAAGGTGCAAATGCTGCGTGAGAATAATACCGCACAGCACCGGGTGGCTGACGCGTTAAATTTCTGAACCATCCATTTGTTCAGGATTTTTTTCTTTCTCTCTCTCTCTCTCTCTTTATTTTTATACTCCTTTTTTTATTCACGAAATTATTAACCCCTTCGAAATTGTTGTCTTTGCGTTTTAAGAACAGAATCGAATATTCTGAAACATTTTTCGGGCACCAATATGCCGAAAAGCTTCTGTATGGATTTTGGATCTTTAAATTATCGTAGTTTTGAAAAATCTTTGAAAGACCGAGCGGAAAATATAATCGACGTAGATATAGATAAAAAATCTCAATATCGAAAACTGAATAATTAGGAAGACTGATTTGTAATTTTTTTTTTTTTTTTAGCGACTTATCGTTCCGAATTATTAACGACCGTGAATCGGTATTTGATCGAGGAAAATAACATTTCCTTAGCACCGAAATGCGTTTCGGAATTATTTTGACATCGTCAAAGTCACCAGACTAACAATATTTGGGTTTTTAAACCGCGAGCGAAGTAAACGTTAAAAAAAATCTGAGACGGTTACCTATAGTGCAAGTAACACATTATGCGGTACGTGATATGAATGTCAAATTATTCTATGCATAATAACTAAGAATCGCGTTATTTCACACGCTCGAAATTATTATATACTCACGGGTTTCCGTATTCCGTAGGATTCAACGCGCTGGTTCTACTTGAACCTTTCCAGGTGACAGCCCATGGACAATTGCAGTAATTACTTATGCTGGCTGCACAAATTACCCGAAGCTTCGAACCGCGTTGTTACATATCGCGTCTGGTACAGTTAACAAAGATTTTCTCATCGTCAGTATACTCAGAGTTTTTCTAGAGAAAAGATTGCTACTTACTCGTCCGCTCGACGATGAGGGACCACCTTTATTCACATCGAATCATCATCTCGTTCGGTTTTTTATTTCCCATCATTTTTCCAGCTAATACTATCCGAGAATGTTACGACGACGGGGCAGAGTTTTGCATATATCCGGAAGACATCCTATCGGTAGATTTACTGCCCGATTCATTCCTCCTAATTGACCAAAGAAATAATTTCACTAATCAGAATTCACGACGAATTGAAAGCAACGGTACGATCAACGAGGCTTTCAACGCCATGGGATTCCATAGGTAAGAGTTACTCACGGATATTTTACGGCCTTTGAAATCTAGGTTCGTAAAGTTTATTTCATTTTTTTTTTCATTACGAACGAATGAACAAAAATTCTGCTCCTGAAGAACGGATCAGTTTTTTTATTTCCTTTTTTTTTCATCATCATATAATTATTTTCAGGAAAAAAATGAACGAATTCTTATGCCACGGATTTTTGGCTGAACAAATTTTGACCGAGGTAGGAGTTACCAGAGTCAAGCGACGCCTGGACACTTCGCAGGAAAATTCATTGCTAGTGGAATACATCGGTGAAAACAACGTTACTATACACGATAAATTGCTGTCTGATGAAGGAAGCTCGAAGTACAAAGACTGGCTGAAAAAGTAATGCGAATAAATGACTCGTATGAATGATAGATTTTGTAGATTTAGAATGATTTCTGAGCGGTTCTATCCGCGATGATTTGAAAAAAAAAACAAAAAAAAAGAAATCCTAAAAAATCGCAATTCCAGAACGACTACACTCGACGATATTTATCGACACTACGCTCCTCGATCAGCGGACAAAAAAATATCCAAAAAAGAGTCAGCCGATCGAAGGTACGACGATCAAGGCGAAGAATACGACGGCGCCGTTACAGGATATGCAATGCCAGCGCCTGTGCCAACGGGAAAGGTTGGAGGATTTTACAACCCGTCTGGTCCAGGTGGGATTGATAATACCCCGTCAATCGATGAGGAAAATGAATTCGAAGAATTATATGATCGCTTATTTCCATTTTTAAGATCATTTTTCGTCACCTTCCGGTCACCACCCTCACCAAATGGACTATTTCGATAACCACGGTGATTTTTACCCTCAAATTCACGAAGAGCATTACTTCATACCAAACCAACACGAGAGTTATCATCACCATGAACATCACAGACCCAGCTACAACCACCATGGAAAAGGAAAAGGCCACGATTTATCGCTGAGGGATTTTTTCGAAATCGTACTAACTGCTCTTGCATTTTTGGCATTTGGGCTTTTCATTTTACAGCTGATAATGAGCGTGACGGTAAGCGGCGTACGCGGGTAGAATTTTTATTTCAATATAGATAAAAAATACGTTTTACACATTATCACGGTGTAACCAGGTGTTTCCCATTTTCAGAATGCAGCCACTGCAACCGCGGCTGCTTTTTTGCAAGCAGATATAGACGGGACGAGATTTAAGCGAGAAACTCAACCGGTATTTTCTCCCTTGAGTTACACAGGTAATGAGGAATTGAACGAACTATCACACCGCGTTCTCAGATCCATAGAGGCGGTTTTAGCCGCTGAAAATGACGGGGGAAATTGTCTCCGTAAAATTTTGTGCGAGGACAATAAACACTCGAGAGAAATTACAGGCGGACGAAGAATTTGGGTTCCAGTATGGAGGTCAGTATGCAATTGCACGCTTCGTACCACATTTATAGAAATACCGAAGAAAAAAAAAAAAAAAAATCAAATTCAATAAAATTAGAATAAAAATTACAAAAAATCAAAATAAAAAACCAAATGATTTTACGATTTTTCTCATTTTAATCACTTAAATTCTTACAAAATTTTTCAGCTTAGGAATGAGCTGGTTGTCCGGTAGGATGCTGCGGAGATCACCTTGGTCGACAACATTGGGTTCTGTAAAGGCAGCCGTATTGGGTCTCGGTGGTGCAGACTGTGCCGTTCTCTTTCCCGACTGCGATATCGAGCAGGAAGTTGCCAAGAGTCGACGCCGACGTCGACGTCGACGGAAGAAATAGGATCGGTAGAGTTTATACCTATACGTACCGGCTGTAGGGATTTTGGGATTTTGGGAAAATAATTTCACCCTCGAAATACCGGCGACCAGTTTGACGGACCTTTTTGATACTCGCAGTCGATATTTTTGCGATTTCGATATTGACCACCGTTTCAATCGGTCATTCGACGATTTTGGAACATTTGCTTTCAAACATCGACAGTTTTTTGATGAACATTTTTTTTTTTCTTTTGGGTTGAATAAGTTTTTCTATTTTCAATTATGTATGGATAAAAAAACAAAAAAAAAAAAAAAGAAATAAAAAATAATAAAATTGTGAAAGGACGAAAGGACGATCTAATTATTTTATCCGATCGAATTATAAAAATGAAAAAAAAAAAAAAAATTTCTGAATGTTCAACGACTTTTTAATAAATTATTTATAAGCGTTCAAAAATTGTTCCTTTCTTTTTCAACAATTTTCGGAAATTATACAACGACAGAAAAATATTCACGAGTAATCATTATCCTGTATAAAATAGAAAAAAATAAAAGAGAAAAAAGTCTGAAACCTGGGGGCGTTAGAGCGATAAATAACGTTTCTTGGAGGGGGTAAAAGTTTTGGCATAAATTATGTAGCTTCACCGCGCGCCATTATGTCTGGCCGGAAGTTTTTCGACTTCTGTTCGAAGGTTCGCTGTCTGCCAGTTTTAAAATACTATAGAATTGAGCGAGATATACCACAGTCTAAGATCTGCAATGGGGTTTTAGTACAAGCTGTAGCCCCTGAAATCTTCCGAAGAAAGCTGCTTGCTTTATGCACGTGGATCTAGATATACGAAAGATGCGAATATAGCTTATGCCAGATTTCATTTAAATCCGAAAAGGTAGTCCGAGTTTGACTGGCCAAAGCCAAAGTCCGGTCCATATGTCCAAAAATTTGAGGCAAGATTTCTGAAAGACTATATTATATATATATACGGGGCACTCCATACCGAATCGACCTGGGCCTGACCCTCGACCTCTGGGATTCGGTTCACGATTTTTTATGGATATTCAAAAATTGATTTCTGTTTTTCTTTTTTTGATTTCTTACCTAAACTCTGCAGCGAGGTAATGCATCGAGTTGATTTAAGGTGGGAAAATTGTAGGGTATTAAAACCCTTTTTATATAATTTTTAAATTCAGTTTTAGCCACTTTAAAACTGTGGAAGACGTATATATAGGTAGATCGGTAGGGTAGCAGTAGATTATAGAAATGTTTTGAGAACTTTTAAATTCGCTGCAAAGTCCGGTTATTAATTCTCGAAATTTGCTTGATATTCGAGGGGGTAGTAAGTTCGCGATGGAATGAACCCCCGAGCTAATCCAAAAACGCTTGTTACCTCAACTTAATTACACTCGTAGTCCACAAGTCGAATAAGAAACGTGCCAACGAATATTTGCAACATAAGCTTATCCGCGCTGCTCTAGTCAAATCTCTTTTCCACCCCTGCTTGTACGTCTTATATACTGGGCCATTCCATCTCGGGGTGGAAAAAAATTTTGGTGAACTTTGTATCTGGGTCATCAAGCGAATCTAGGGGAGTGTTACGAGGTACTGATTTACACTTTTTTCATCCACCTATACCGACATATAGACTTGAATATTGATGCTGCAGCAGCCGAAAGTTATATCATCCATGACGAAACGGGAACTCAGCAGCTTTTCTTATATGGTTAAACCGCTGTACTTTATACCCTCGAACTTTTCTTCTTACAGATTAATCCCATCGATCTTAAACGCTGGTGTGTTCTGGGGTCAAAATTAAGCCGTGAAATCGAAAAGGGCGACTCGTTACTAGACGTAAAAAAAAATTGAAAACCATTTTGAATAAAAACGAAGAGCTTGCAAGTCCAATCAACTTTGGGCGTTAATCAGTAGAGACACAAAGTGGGCTCGTATATTGTACGCATAGCTGTAAAAAAAAAGAGAAAAGTAAAAAAATAAAAAACGGGACAAAAACGTAAAAACAAGAGTTAACAAAGCTTCCCCTTCGTATTCATTACTTCGCAAGCTCCTAAGTTGAACCAGAACCAGCGACGTATGTATACTATACTGGTATGTATTTTTGTATGTGTGTATACCTATAGTATACGTGTGCATAGGGTGGTCTTCTTGTTTAAGCTTCTAGGGTTGGGAGCTTGACATTTATTATGTGGAAGGGAACCGCGCGGTTCGCGTGGTGAGACTAGAAATAAAAGAAAAAAAAAAACTAAAGAGAATACAAAAAAATATGGAAAAGTTCTGGCTAGGGTATATATATATATATTTTTTTTTTTTTTTTCTCGACGAGGATAAAAGAACCAATAATTCATCGATAAACGAATCCGATTCCCGCGACGTAACATACCTACGCTATTTCTACCCTAAAACTTTATTTATCGGGCCACTTATCAAATTTGAAAAATTTGCGATCATCCTGCACGTCACCCCCGGTATTTTTTCACGAAACGTGGCATACATCGCCCGGGGCTACCCAAAATTGAAAATCAATTTTTGATTGTTCGAAAGTTGTTATATCCCCTGAATTATTATTACTTTTTTCTTAAATTTTTTTTTTTTTTTCAGAAAACAGAAGACCTGGAATTTATAATTAACGACGGAGTCCTGCACCTCGGAATCATTCTATTTTCATCGTAGTTCTCGAAATAGAAGTAAAACTAGGAAAAGGATAGCCAGCGCTGGGTAGAAATAGAATAGATGGACCCGGGCGCCAGCAGAACGAGAGAATAGATAGATTTTAAGCTATCTTCGTTTTCTGGGGCAATTTGTAGCCCCTGACCTCAGTTGGCACCTGGAAGACCCAGCTAGACTGCAGTATGGAGGCTGAAAAATTGTCGCATTACTGCGGAAGAATAGACGTATAGGTATATAAAAATGCTTAGAGGTAAGTATTTTCGAATAAATTTTACCCCTGAAAATTATTTCGGACAATTTTGCACCTCATAGTCAAATCTTTCAACTAATCTTCAATTAATTCGTTGTGTAATTAAACTCGACAAGATTTACACCGAAATTACTCTTAATTAACGTTAGGAGAAGGAGCACTCACCACTTCCTGAGATAAGGAGTTTAGAAAAGTTGGCTAGACCAATGGAAGAGATAGTCACACGGATAGATTCACTTCGTGCGTATATATATGACGATCGAGCATAATGAGAGTCGAAAACCGAGCTCATATTCGATTTTCCCTCTTATCAGAAAAAAATATTGATACCTATGCGTCTCTTTTTTTCTGGTGGCATCCAGCAGCAGGGATTCAGTTCTCGGTTCGATACCAACCCTCCCGGATTTCAATACTATTGAAAAGTTAAGGGTTCGTACATACGGGAAGAAAATTTATTTAACAAATGAATTTCCCGTCTTGATCCCGTCAATTTATATTCGGATTCAGGAACCGAGAATAATAATTATTTAACCACCGTATCAGCCGGGGTGTTTACGACAACGACCCTCGTAAGCTCCACCACCCTGTATAGCAGCAGCACAGCAATAACGGAAATTGTCACGAGTCGTTAACGGACAAGTATGTGGATATAGGTGACAAAGGATAATCGGCAAAAAAACTAAACAAAAAATCGAAAAAAAAAAGGGAAACAAGAAATGCGAAAATATATTAGGCGCGTAATAAGTGGTTCGGTTAATTAATTTCAACAGCAATTACGGATGTATACGACGAAGGGGGATTCAATTGTGAAATAATATAAAAATTTAAGATATAAATGAGGAAAATATTGAAGGGGATGATTTTAGCCACGTGTGAAGGTAACGTATTGGCTATACAGCTGAATAAAATATGCATTAAAGCAACTCTGTGGTAATAACGGTCATCTGGTATCCCAAAAACCCTCGTTTTTCGAAACTGGGTAATCAACCCCCAACATGGGTCGCAGACCCTTGGGATTTTCGATGATTATGTATGCGCGTTACTCACTACATATATTCAAATTATGGTTTCACGGTGTAAAATGGTATATTTCAAAACCGGCAAACCATATTTCACGGTTTTCTAATCCCTCGAAAATAATTGCCAAGAAATTATCAATATTTCATACGAGGTAAAGTTTCCCGCTGTGTTATGCCATTCGATTTGATTTCACCTCTCTGAAACGGCGGGGGGTTTATTTCTCCGAAATTTCATCCCTTGCTTTCCGTACCTATGGGTTTGCTTATTCCTCTGATGAATTTGCAGAGTAAAATCGTATTGATCATCAGGCAATTTTATAGTCTTATAATATTCATCGAAAAAACACTTTTTAACGTTCTGCGAGACCGCCCCCTACTCCTCACTCCAATATTTCCTGCCACAGTCCCGCTTTTATCCTGTCCCAGGGCATGAATAAATCAGTAGGGAAATAAGGGTGCTTTCACACATGAACAGCGATGCTGTCTTAAACAAATACTCCTTTTTTTTTTTTTTTTTTGTTTTTTTCTTCCTCTTTTTCCAATTTTTCGCATTCTTTAACCTTCGTCAGCTGACACTTTGGATTCCTTTTTTCTTTCTTCTTTCTTTTCTCTCTCAACAGATAGCGTCCGCTTGCTATTTCATTCTCAGATTTTATCCTGTCCTATCCCCACAATCGGTGTCAGCAATATTTCCCAAAGATCTTACACAGCTCGCGTTATCTCACGCGGAAGATGTCTACCTCTATCTCAATTTCTATTTTTATTTTTACTTGTTAACAAGCCCAAAAAATTGTTGATATTTACCAAAAATCTAGGCGTCGTACTTACAGATTATTAAACAATCTAATTTTCATTAATTTCTGAGAAACTCGTTTGAAACGATTTCGAATTTTCCGAAACGTTGAAGTTTTTAATATTAAAATTCCGAGAGTCCATATCTCCGAAAGCCCCCCAAAAAAATCTAAAAATTTTGGTCTATTTCGCAGGATGTGAAGACTGAAAATAGTTTATTCTTCTCTATAATACAGCCCGAGGTATTAAACACTAAATGAATACATGCCCGAATTTCAAGTTTTGGAGGTTCGGCTTTCCGGATCTTTAGCTTCCGGAATTTTGAAGTTGCGGTGTTCTCAGTTTCAAAGTTCTTGAAATCGGTGATGTAGCTTTTTTGAAAACTGCGAGTCATTAATATTGAAATACCGAATTTTTACCGGTCGGGACTTTTAGAATTCGGAACTTCAACTCAGCCTTGAAACCAAAATTGATATTGCGGCGTTATAAGGAAGATTTTTGTGCTGTTATAGCAATATGTGGATAGGATTTATCCCGTGTTTGTTATCCGAGAAAATCGAGTAGGTATGTGCTACTACCTACCCGGGCACGAACGGCAAACAAATGATACAATAATTGAACATCGATGATCGTTGCCGCGTTCTCGAATTTTTATGTTAGAATGAAAATTATCGATTTATAATGGGCCTTCGTTGCCTTTGGTTTTCCCCTGATAGCTTGACGACTCGCCGATGACTGGCAAAATAGATTATGCCAAAATTCTTTCATATATTTACCATAATAGATGATCGATGAGATATTTTGTCAGTCTTAAGCCATATTTGGTTGTAAAAAATATGCCTATCTTCGGGGAAATGTTTTACGGTGGTTAAAGCCATTTGCACTCGACTACTTCTTCCGCTCAGAAATTTACTCAATTTCGAAACACGCCTTATACATATTCCCGGGATCATTCTGAGGTCCCTTTTTAAGTGCTCCCTTTAAGGAGTTTAAAGGATTTCCGTGAATTTTGCATGGATGAGATTTGGGTCGTGATTGTTAGATAGGCTTTGGAGATTTCGAGCTTAGAGGCGTTCTTTTCGCTCCATTCAACACCGGAACAGTGCGAATCCCGGAAACCGTTGAATTCCTACCTTTCTTACCTTTTTAAATAACGGTCATCACCTACCCTTCAGAGTCGAACAAAATCACGGTTCAATCACATAAGATGAATTTTTTTGTAATGTTAATAAAACGATTGAAAAAAATTGGGGAGTCTTTCAATTCGTTCTTTTTTCATTTCTTTTTCTCTCTAACTCTCCGTATCTCTAAACGAACCAAGTGATGAAGAATTTTTTGCACTCGATTGACGAAAACCTCAATACACTTCCACCAAATTCACGCGTTTGCCTTAGGGGTTGAGCTGCGAAGAATCCCAAGTCCTGGTAGTGCTGATCCAATGAAGATTTTTGGGCCAATGCCAAGTCTTCTTCGATATAGGTGAGCGCTAGGGTCTTCTTCGGATTCATCAGCCCACTTGACACCTTATGTGTGAAACGTGCAGTGGCCCGCCGAATTTTTACCGAAAATAAATATTATGTTCCAACGAATTTTTCTCACCCGATAATAAAACTGATGGTGAAACGTTTTATTTCGACTATATCCAGATTTTTATATAAAAATATTGAAAATTGAAGCCAAAGCGGTTCAAAGTTATAATACAAAGATATAACTTATGGATTCTTAGACTCGTTCATGGCTCGACAGTAAATTTCAATAAAGTAAGAAACCAGATCTTACAAGGAATAATTCATACAAAGAATTATATTTTTCAAAATTTTTCAATGTGTCCGAATATTCAACGATTTTCCTTCGTCCTAAATGAATTTGTACTATTTTTTCATAACTTCGTGTCATACGAAATGAAACTGTGTTTGATTGAACTGGTTTTTTTTTTTCTTCATCAAATGTAATAAAACTTGAGTGTTTTCAGTCAATAATAAAATTTTATGGAAAAAGGGTTTCTAAAATCCCGATTACTTCTCATTTGGATGAACCCAAAGAGTTAAAATCCCGGTTTCGTCAACTACAATTTGTTGGAAAGCAGCTGTTTTCCACGAGGCTAAAGTTCCATCGTTTGGAAAATTTTCGTCAAACTTTGAAACGCGGTTTTATCGAACGTAGATTCAGGTCGTGAGCCCTTATTGAAAAAATGTGCAAAATTATTATGACGAAGAAAAAAAAGCTCGAAGAATGATGACCCAGTGATTTTTTAATCAAAATTATTTCAAGACTACTTCCAACTTCGAGAGTTCGATACTTTATATCAGTGAGCTTTTAATGGATACAAAATATTCTCACGAGTGCAGTTTACTCGATTAAAATCTCTTGGCTATGAAAATCTCAAATTGAAGTTAATTCGTGCGAATCTTGGCCTTTTTAGGTGTTGGTGAAATCGTATGCCTCAGGAATTAATCGCCATGGGTATCGCACCACCACTTCCTGGATGAAAGAGGAATTAAAAAATAACTCGTCTCCGTAGCAACGCCTCGTATTTAAGCTCAAAGAAGAAGACGAAGAAGAAGAAGAAGAAGATGATGACGAAGAAGGAGAAGAGGAGGAAGCAGGGGATGTGGAGGACGCGAACTCAGCTGCTAAGAGCTAGTGAATATTTTTCTGCTTGGGGCTTAAGTGAAGCAGCAATCATTAATATCTTTTCTGCCACCCGTCTACCCCGCTTTCGTTCCTATCCCCCTTTTCCGGGTTTTGCCAACATCTTATGCCCTGTTCTGTAGAGAAGAGTCCTAAGAACACCGCCTAAACACACTCGAAACAATTTTAGCTCAAGTCACGTAGTGAAGTGAGCATTTTTACGCTTCGTAAGAAAAAAAAAGCTTCGAGATATATAATTTTGCGTTCCCTCTTCTTTTATAATCCAGAACCCGCACGATTCTACCCTCAAGCTTATTCCCATAATACGAACTACGCGTCTAGCATAAAGAATTCTAATCGTGTTTAGTAAGCTCTGATTATATTATTGCTTCCTTTTTCTTTTTTCTTTTTTTTTTCCGTCCAATGACGAATGGAATCGATCGAAAGGCTTTTTTCGGTTTGTCAATTTCTAACGGAAATGAACGCTGATCTATACGAAAATTCTTCAATTATATGAAAATGTTGAATACTGAATTTGAAAAAAAAAAGTAACCAATACGGAAAAAGCGCAAAAGCGAGGAATGGCAGGAGGTATTTCTTAGCCCAGTTCTTTTTCATCTCTCGTAATTTCCGAACGAAATCTTAGGATGGTAACAGCTGATGTTCTCCTCGGCGCCTCTTTGTCCTTTGGTTCTGTATCCGCGTCGTCGTACTGTCGGGCCTAGTGGTATAGGTATGGGTATGGGTTGGCGTTGGCGTTGTCGTAGTCGGGGTGCGCGCGCGGGCGCATTTTGGTCCAGGTCTCGCAGCATCCCTTGTGGTACTTGGGGGTAGCGCGCGGTGGCGCCCTCCCGCCGACCAGCCCCTAGCCGTGGTTCAGTTCAGTCGCGGGTGAAGTGCGTGCGAGGTCGGTTGCGCATCAGAGTGTGAGAGCGAGAGAGCGAGAATACGGGATAAAGAGAGAAAGAGAAAAAGAGGGAAATAGGGAAATAGGGAAAGAGAGAAAAAGGGTGGAGAGTCGGAGGGAGAAAGAGAGAGACAGGCGGAGATAAAACGTCAAGAGTGTACCGCGGTCAGAAGCGAGGTGTTACGCTGCTTAGGTCAGTGTCTTTCTGCCCGACGTTTCACCCTAACTTAATTACTGACCCCCAGCCCCCACCCCCATCCCCACCCCCATCTCCACCTCCACTCCCAACCCCATCTCATCATCATACTCCGTGGAAATTGAGCAATTTTAAACACACCCTCCGTCCGTGTCGCGATGTTTTTACTAATTTCATAACGGTGAGTATTATTAGTGCTTGCGACCGCACGGAGCGAGTTATCGTTGTTGGCAAAGTGAAAGACCATCCTCGTGTCATGTATAACTAGAAATACCCAGGGTATACGCGGAGATTTGCCAATTATTATTAAATATTTACTGCACCAAGTAATTCAGATGGATTCAAAATTACCCGTTGTTTAATTTCGAACGAAAAAATGGAAAAATGAAAAAAAAAAAAAAACCAAACAACAAAAAATTATCTTCATCGCTCCAATCGAGTATGAATGAAAAAATTATCACCTGTGAGAAATTTTAACTTTTTTTCTAATCTTCTTTTCGATTAAAAAGATTGATATAATTATAGTGTAATAATTTTATATAAATTTGACTTCTTTCCTCGTTTCGTTAACTTTCGTCCCTATCCTTTTTTGGTGGTTTTTTTTTTTTTTTTTTTTCTTTCTTTTTTATACGCGGTATGATTACGATATCCGGCACCCTTGGATATCGGGCTTTGTGCAATCGTTGAAATAATAATGAGGACAATAATTATAATAACAGAAGTGCGATCTTCACTTTTACTCTTATCATTTTCAAACTTCCTGACGTATTTTAATTCGTCTGTAGCTAACCCTGTTGTTCGGGGTGATGTTCGGTAGCTCGGAAATACAATTTTCTTGAATAAAACAGGGGGAAAATGGGGGCAGGGACAAGGGGGAGGGATAAGGAAGCGAAAATCCGGGTTCGGGTTCACTTAGATATATAGGAAATCGGATTTACCGTTCAATTCCTATGGCGATTGCAAACTTTCAGATAAGTTTGAATTCAGTACCTACATAGTCGGCCTCGAGCGTCCAAGCGCTCGCTACTCGATACGTTTCCAATTGCCCGCGATACAGTCGGCGATATAAGAAAACGAAAGGAAGAAGGAAAAAAAAAAAGAAGAAGAAGAAGAAGAAGAAGAAAAAAAAAAGGAACGAAAAGTAAAGTGAAAACTTTAGCCGATTCTACGGAACGGAGGTGAAGCTTCAATACTTACAATAGTGCATTCAGTCGAAAAGTCATAACTCGCGAATGCACCGTCGGTGTTATTGACGTTTCGGTTTATACGGAAAATCGTGCGACGAATGGATTTAGTTTTTTCTTCTTCTTCTTCTTCTGTTCCCTCTTTTTTCTTTAAAAGTTATTTGAATTGAGGAATCGAAGGACGCGATTTAATCTTCTCGAAATTTGAGTTCGTCGGATTCTTGAACGGCGTTGGACTTTTGTTCTGGCTGTTCGGCGTCGGATTATCGTATTTGGACTCGATTTAATTCCTCGACGAGAGATAGGTGTCTACGTGTGGGAAAAGGCAGAGTGTAAAAAGGGCAGAAGAAAGAAATCAAGCCCTTTTTTAAATTCCAACCCTCGCCTAACGTAATCTCCATAGCTTTCAAACGCCCAAAGAATTCAGGCAGCGTTCGCTCTAGGCCTCATACCTTGGCATCACCTTTCTGTCCTAAATCGAAACTCCGAATCTCGAATAATAAGTATCCGATCTGTCTCTCTTATTCTCTTTCCCATTTCTACCACATTTTCTTTCTTTTTTCATGTCCCGGAAAAGACTTTAGCGTGTAAGGACCTCTTCGCGTAGAATACGGAAAAAAGCGAATAAAAAACCTTCCGGAAGTGCGAGAATTCAATTTCTTTACATATCTCATTTATTAATCTACGTATTCACGTATATATAGTACCTACCAAGTAAACATAAATATATATGACTGGTTTTCGCGAAAAAGTGTTGAAAACAAAAAAAAAAGAACAAAACAAAGAAGCAGAACAGGAAACAATAAGTGAATAACGTGTGATTTTCTTCGTGTCTGCAATTTTTTTTTTTTTTTTTTATTTTATTTTATTTTTCCCCCAATTTTCTTTTTCTACTGTGGAATCAGGCAAAAATCGCGTACGTGTACTTTGGCGGAAATCAGTGACGAGAAAAAACGTAACGAAAAGGAACATAAAAAGAAAAGGAGAAAAAACGAAATAAGATATAGCCGCGGTGGGGTAGATCGTGAGGGGACCACGATGTCCCCCATTATCGGGGAGACTCTAAGGGTCTGGCTTCTATCGGCGTTGGTAGTCCACGTCGCGGTCGCCGGAAATCCGGACGCGAAACGTCTATACGACGATCTTCTATCGAACTACAATAAACTGGTACGACCGGTCGTCAACACCTCAGACGTTCTTCGGGTATGCATCAAGTTGAAGCTCTCGCAATTGATCGACGTGGTAAGTAACGTTTCAAGAGAATCTCCCTTCTCAATTTTTATTTTTTTCTCTATTTTTCATTCAATTTTTATTCCCGTTTTTTTCTTGTCTACTTCTGAGCCAGCTGGAGGAAAATTGTTATGTTACAAACTGAGGAACGAGGCAAGGCAAGGCAAGGCAAGGCAAGGCGAAGCAAGGCAAGGAAAGGCGAGGTGAGGGTGTGGTGCTTCGAAAGCGGCGATTGAGCTTTCGCGTGATTGATAATCAAGGCTTCTGCAAGGCTCGGTGAAAATTTTTTTATTTTATTTTTTTTTCATTTTTCCGTTTGATTCATGGAACGCAGTGAATCGGTGCCCCCCGTCCCCCCCTCACTCCTACCTCCACCGCCGATATTTTCATCGCTTTTCTAATTACTTAACACCTCGAAATAAATATATACATATAGTATACATCCAGCACGATGTTTCATTAGAGGCGTTCGATTTCTTTTACGTTATAATTTATCTACAGTTTATTGTTTTTTTTTTTTTTTTTTTCATTTTATTTTGATTTTTATGCTTTTTTTTTTTTTTTTCTTGCTCGAGTACTGCTCAAACTATAACTTCAGGAGTGTAAATCTTATTTCAGCTATAATTTGACTCGAAATTTTCGAAATTGAGTTTCTAATTTTTTTTTTTTCTCTATTTCTATTCTCTTCGTCCCTTGTATACGACTCTTCGTATTAAGGGATGTTATAATCACGTGAAACCTTGTTGCTGTTGTTGTTTTTTTATTTACTTATTTTTTTTTCTTCTTCAGAAAGGAGAAAAAAAAAGAAAAAAAAAAAAAAAAAATGAACGAAAACGGAATCAAGAAAAAAAAATTTCTGTACTTCTTGCTAACTAATTTTGGTAAAAGCTTGGCGGGTACATAAGGTGGTAATGAAAGTCTACTTCGCGTAACGTATAACAACGTGTAATAAACCGTGCGGTACCGTAGCGACAAGGATCACGAGACAGAACGCATTTACCGAAAAAGAGAGAAGATAAAGATGAAGAAAAAAGAAATAGAAAGAAAAAAAAAGTAAAAAAGCTAAAAGAAAAATGTAACTGTCACTTTGATGCGGCGTTGAAAATTTTACGGGTACCTACCCACGTTTTATTTTGTTCTTCATTTATCCTGTTTTTTTTTTTTTCTTTTTTTGTTTTTATTTTTCTCTTCTTGTGTCGAGGAGAAGAGAGATAGAGAGAGAGAGAGGGAGAAAGACAGAGACAGAGAGAAAAAAAAAGGACAAAAATTTTACGACAGATTTGTAGCTTGGTTAGACGTTGGTTGATGGTTGTAGATGATATGCCCCGCAGGACTGGAGGGTGGAAAGGGGATGAGAAAAAATGGGTATCGTAGTACAACCGAGCTTCCACTTTAGTAGTAAACATTTGTTTTTTAGACACCGTCGTTTCATTTGCGCTAAACGTTGTGAAATGTTACGGTTGAACGGTGTTTGGCGTATACATACGAGTACATATGGTATATATATACCATATTACCTATATACGTTTACTTTGAACGGGGTTTAAATTGGCAAACGGTTTGGGGTGAGAATTTTCTACTTTCGTCGGAAGATATAGGTTTTCTATTTTCTATTTTCCATTTTCTAGTTTCTATTTTCGCCGAAAGATATATGAGTTTTTTATTTTATGTTCAGATCATGAAAATTCACGAGTCACAGAATCGTATACGGTGCCGATGTATATAGGCATAAGAATAAACAAAAATAGAAAAACAAAATCAAAAATAAATAAAGGGATCGAAGAAACTGAAAAGAAATAAAGAAGGGGGGAAAAAAAACGAAGAAAAAAAAGCTACCCCTGCTTGCTGAGCCCTTGGATAAAAAAAGTTGCAAAAAGAACGCGTCGTACGACCGTTGAGAATTCTTCGGTGCAGAAGAAGGATCCGGCGAGGAGTGAAGTGGAGGGTTATAACGGTGAGAGGAATGCGATGGGGTTGGATGTGGGAGTGAATTAATGTTTCCGTAGGTATACTGTTTTATGTCTTTTACGCGTTTCATGTAGGCACCCCATTCTATGCGTGACGCTTTAAGAAGGATGCGAGCAATCTTATATATGTATATATCCTGAAAACACACCCTTTCCATACAACCCTACCCCTAAACTGTATTCTTTGAAACCTTGTATCTAGATTGGAGATAAAATTATCTTCGACGAAATATCGGGCTAACCCTAACCCTAAGGTCGTCTACAATCTTGATTCCATTTCAACCCCCATAGATTTCGATGCCTTTTATAATAAATAGATACAATATGTATAATATACAATGTATATGTAATATTCCGAGAAGAATCACGATATTTTCAATAGGTTAATTAATTTACTATTTTTGTTAATTATTAAACGAGAATTATCGATAGTTGTATGATAATGTGAAATTGAACTATTCTTTTCTGTAATCTATGAAATTCTTTCCATTTGTTTGATGGAAAACACGATCGTTGTTATTTTATATGTGTATTCAATGAGGTGATCGATTCAGCGAACGTATACATCAGTTTGACATTTTTTACACGTTAAAGCAGCGGAAAACCAGTATAATAAATTTTTTATACGTGTAACATACACGGATATCTGTTGTATAGGTACTTTTACTCGTTCAACGAAGTAGAAATATCCCGCTGTGGTCAGACAGCGTATAGTTTTCCTCTCGTGAATAGAGCAGCGAAGCGGACGGTCGTGTATTTTCACTTTTTACATTTTCATGTAAACCTGGACTCCGAAATACCGCGTTTCATATCGTTTCGAGCCGCAATTCAATCGTTTGCAATACGTGTTCTGTTATAAAATTAAAAGAATTTTTAAAAATACGTGGAAGTAGCAAATCGCAACAGCAAACCAAAACACCAAACATTGGGGCTCGAAAATTGACGGGGAATCCCATTTCTCCAAAATTTATTAATTTTTTGTTAAGAAATAATTCGTCAGAATAACTGAATGTAAATTATTTTTTTTTTTTCTCTCAAATAAATGACGACAAATCTAATCAACTTTTGCATACGATCGTGGTAATGATTTTAGTTACACTTTATGTTACCTAAAATAAAATGGAGGAAAAGATGAAGAAGGAAAAGTAAATAGTATCTATCCCTGATATGAGGGAACTCTGCCCTCGGGATCGGGAGAGGACGTGCTACACATTGATCGACCATCTCGAATAGTCGAAGATCGAAAAGAGCCCGAAGGATAAAGGCATTGACGGTGAAATCTATGGCCTCACCGCACTATTGCGAAGGGATGAGAGAAATCGAAGAAGAGAGTCTAAGAGAGAAGAGAATAGGAAGAGTGGTTGGTCCAGTGAAGCCCACTCGTTTCTCCCTCGTACACAAAACTCCCTCTAGCTTTGTTCAGGCGAGGGGTAGCAGGCCGACATGCGGCATTCAGGCAGCGTTAAAGATAGGATGCTCGATTAATGCTTTCCCATTGATCGATGTGGTACCTGAAGAAAAAATATCCAACTACGCCGGACCTCGGACGGAATGTTATTTTCGTTTTATGATTGACAGCGGGTTTTCGCTGCCGCAATTATACTGGTAAAATTCTGAATAATTCAGGAATAGACGATCTTCTGGAGGCGATTGCTGCACTTTAGGTAAAACGGATCCACCGAGGCAGGAAATAACCCCGTAGGTGTTGCGGAGCATTGATCGCCGGGGATTCTGGGGGTGGAATAAAATTACTGGATTTCAATCTAAAACGTGCGCTGCACCAAGCCGGTTAAATTTATACACGCTACTCTCGGGTGCGGTGAATTTCGGTTTTGACCATCAAACGTTTTGTCCCATATGGATACTAGGATCTAGATGCACCGCCGATATTTGATCATCCTGAAAATGTCCTCGGTTTCAAACAGGAGTAATTAATAAAATATCAATTAACTATTATTTATTCTTCTCGTCGAGGACGGGGCTTAATTAGCTGCAGGCTAATTCTGATTAACGCCAACGATTAGGAGACCAGGTTTCTTGTCCTGCAATACTTGTTCGTGGAAATTCATATCCTGATTTTGGTAACCGAAACAACTAACTCGACTCTAGGCTCATGTGTATGTATGTACATACTACACAGATATGCATTCCATTCTATGTATACGCCGATGATATTTGAATACAGAACTCTGGCAACAGTCCTGGAGGCAAACCACCTTGCCTTATATCCACCTACCTACGGGTTTACAAATGTACAATATTATGCAAAACAGTACTGATTGTTCTGTGCCTCTACGCAGCTGTGTATTGCAGCCAGGTGGGACCGCGGGCTTAGAGTTGGCCTACGTTCTGCCCGTGACAAACTAGCCTAGAAATACGTAATACATAGGTATATACAATGTGTACATACCTATATACACATTACACAACAGGTATACGTAATTCTGTTCTAAAATTCATTGCAAGACTTGTACCAATGGAATTGCGTTCCTGTAGTAGAATGCGAGGAGTTCAAGCTTGAAACACTTGCTGGGTGAAACTAGAGGGTGGGTTTTTTTGTTCAAGTTGATAAAACGGCGAACAGAATGTGATCAGTACTTCCTACGCAAGAAATTTTACTGAGAAAACATCCCTTAGCTGATGCGGCTACCCTAATCTCGAAACAGCCGTTTATAGATGAAGGTCGTAAAGGGTGCGTACATGACCGAAACATTATCTCTGAACTTTCGAAATGGCTTCGTGAAACTGAAAGTGTTTGGACAATCTTCCATAGCTGGTTTAAGGGTCGGCCAATCTTCTCGTGCTCGACATTTCTGACGAAAAACTTCATCGATAGAGTCCTAATACTTTTTGGTTCCCCCCCCCTTTTTTTTTCTTCTTCTCGTTTTTTTCGTCTCGTACTTGCAGTGACGATTTTTATCAACTTTTAGACTCGGCGACGTGCCGACGACATCATATTACCGAGATTTATTCTTGTGGGTGAGTTTTGAACTGATTAAAGTTAGGTTCTCAAACAAAGTTATACCTACCCCGTTACCACGTGGCCCGCCGTTTTATTCCGATGGAAGAATTAGTTTCTTTTTTTTTTTTCTTTTTTTATAACAGACAGAATTTCAAAGCCGGAACTTACACCAACCTTCGAAGGATTAGGACGATATTTGACCATCAGTGAGCCGGAATTTTGTTTTTTTTTTTCAACTTTTCAGCTGGCTTAAACAGATATCAAACGATTATACAGGAATACTATCTTGAAGGTACGAAGGGTTTCTCGTTGATGAATATATCCTCGATTTTTTCATCCCCGTAAATACTCGGTGGTGATTACCCGCACACATACATATCATAATATATGATATCACACTGATGGCACGTACAAGATTCGCGTTTTAACATAAAATAATTCAATATCCTGAGAAGGCAGAGGGATGCCAAACCCGAAACCATTCTACGCCCCACGTTTTCCTCTGCTATTCTATACCGTGCTGACGTCATATCCGGCAGTGGGTTATTTCTAGTTGTATATTGTGTTATTATAAGGGTAGAAGCTGGGTCTGATAACACTTTGAAAAGACTGAATTTTAATTCCGTGCGAATTTCGATTATCTATACCGGTCGTTATATTTATGGGGAAAAAATGTTCACGAGTAATTATCTTGGTCAGTGCAGTGAGGAAAATCATGTCGAAGGATTAACCGGGGCTCGTGTTATACTTAGGTACCAAAGGTGAAACTGACCCGAGCTTTCTATTATGATTCACGGTTTACCTCCGATGGTAGACCGCTGAACAACGACCCTCCGTAACTAAATTATCCCCGAAATGCTTTACCTCGCCCAAAATAGTTCCCCCCCATTGGAATGTCCACGTCAGAAGACAAAAGCCATCTGTTTTATAGAGGGTCAGTGCCCGGGGTGGGTTAAGTGTTTTTAATATTTCGCGTTGCCGTTTCGGGCCGAGGTTTGCAAAAGCCTGAATTTCGGTACACGGATATGTCGGGTGACTTCATTAATTGGTAAATAAATTCCGCGAAAATGCTCACATGTCCGTTTTCCCACTCGCCACACAACGATCCGCTGTCAAAACACTAAATTTCTTTTTCAAGATCGATTCGAGAAGCTTATTGAACCGCCAAGGTCGAGTGCAGACCTCCGACGAGAACGACGAGATGAAGAGCACCTCGAAAGTGGAACTCCAAGTGTTTAGGAGGGATAAAATTGCGATATTAATAGCGGGGGAAATAGGCAGAGATTGGCCTTTCGACGGGCTGCTTTTTAGCCCCTTTTCAACCAAAAAGGGGTTAACACTCACATCGTAATTCACTACCACAACATACGCCCCTGGTTTATATTAAGCATACCAGAAACCAGACGGGGGCTGGTTCAAATGCTTTCGAAAAAAAGTACGAAGGTATACCGACATCCGTGCGATATACTTTCCACCCTTATATTTTTACTGTATATTATGCACAATTACAGGGTTGTTACTGTCGGAAAATACTGCCGCCGTATGTGTTTGATGGTATTTTAGAAAACCGTGGTAAATAAGAGCCGATTAAAATTCACTCCATCATGACCAAGGACATTTTTATCATAAGGAAATACACGTACTTCGGTAACTTAAACTGAAGGATATTTCTTTAAACGCGAGAAGAATAACTCTGGCGGTTTTTCACCCCGCGACTATAACTATTTTTCTTCAACCGTGAGAAAACCCGAAATTTCGCAAGTGTCGAGTACTTTTTGAGAATAATTTCACGGATTAGTGAAAAAGTTCTAAAAAAACAAAGAGGAGAAGTCGGATAATCGAAACTCTCGAAATGATCGCAAGTTATGAGCTTTCAGGGGTGAATCCGAATGAGGCGTAACTTTGATTCTGCAGATGAATTTAGCGAGGATGTAATAATTCTCTGCTCCGAAATCGCACCTAGTTATATTTCTGGTGTAAGATGGGAAATTTCGCTGATTGTTGAATCTGTCAGGTCTTCTAGGAGGGTGATATAGGTTGTCGTATCGAGTTGACTGGCACGTTGAAATGTGGCAACCGACACCCGCATATCAAAACGAATATCGTAAAGCGAAGATGTGCCGTCATAACTTGAACTAAACAACGAGTAGCAGGTAGATATCGAAGATTTATGGGGAAGATATAATGGGCAAACGTAATTACAATCTCTGGGTGGCAGAACACTTCGTGTCCGAGATAAACGGGCCCGTCAGTTCCCCGGGTTGATGGGTGATTCCAGTCCCGTTTGCCTCAAACTACCAACCATCCAGCCAGCGAGCCAACCAACCAACCAACCTGCAACCCCCTCAAAACCAGACAGAGATGAATTTACCCAGTGCCTACTATTAGACGGTGGTAAAATTGGGCTCAATATTTTCCCTGTTAAAGTTCGAAATCCGAACTACAATTTTCCCGGCTTTTAATTAACCGCGAAAAAAATTTCTATCGCTTTTTTACGCCCGTACCAATTAGCGGCGGCAATATTATTGGTACACATACAAATAAAGGTGCTGTGATGTCACATGCCGTTTTTACCTGTCTCACATTTTATATTTCCGAGTGACGTACACACAATTTTCTCTTACGTAAATTTTCTGACTACATTGCGCTATACGCGGACGTAATACTAAAATAACGTTTTCCTCCGCGAGGATATGTTCTTCTTCCTTTTCTCGAAAAAGATAGAACCGACTCTTTCCGCTTAAAGAAATGCGGAAGTCCAGTATGACCGCTTTTTCCGTTTTTTCTTAGAGGATCAGGATGTGTCCTGTCTCTTTCGCTTTAGTATCTGAGTAAGCTTCGTGGCTGACAAGCATAGGCAATATGAATTTACCATCCATACCAATTCCGCGTTTCACAATTTTCCTGGACCGAATATCTACCCTGAATCATTTTCATCTGGTTAATACGAGCATTGATCAAAGTTAATTAGACGATTAAGTGATTACACAGTTTTATAAGAGCGTCAATTGGAAAGACTCCTGGCACAGCACCTACACGAGGTGCTTTTCATCGTGGTCTTCTTTTCTCCCTTTTTTATTTTTCATTTTTCTTCCCTTCTTCCATTTCTATTGTAGGTAGTTCAGTAGTGTAATTAAAATGCTAATTGCTGCCTCACTCGTGACGCAAAGCACAAAGAGAACTGGGAGTCTTTTTTTAACCCACTATAAAGAGATGAGAAATTTCTATAGGATCATCTGGATGCGGGTGGGTATACGAAACTCCACTATGCAACTTGAAAGTCGGATTGTCAGTCGCAGAATAATCACCTCTATTACAGATAATGCACTGCTGTTATGAACCTATATTATATGCAAACTCAAACATCAAGAGCAATGAGAGAGCTGTGATATGATTATGTCAGTAATTGAATGGCTTATCAGTATGGTACCTCAGAATTATCAGCTTTGGTAAAATTTCTAAAAATTTCTTTTCCAAAAACAGAAATCCCCATCATTTCTTCATAAATTTCATGCACACATTCGATATGACAGCGTTTAGTACTCACCTAGCTAACCTGGAGGTATAAAGTACGAGTGAGAAGGGTTAAGGGAACTGAAATCGTGCGGTTGGTTCACGTGAGATGTAGGTAGCCGCGTAGGCAATATAAATGCCAAACTTACTCTATGAAATGGATCGTTCGGAACCAGGACGGTGGCCTTAAGCCGGTCGTTTATCACTTCGATCGACGAGTTTGGTTCATTGTTGCCTCTGGGAAGATAATTAATTATGTCATTCAGATTCCAACCCTGTTACCTTCATTAATTATATTATATAGCCAAGAGCGGGACTGGGGGAGAAAAGATTTCGAAAAAAATTTCCACCCTGAAAAGGTTCGACTTCGATCAAAAATTAGGATAGAAGAAAAATTGTGCTGTCTTGAGGAACTCTTGACGATTGATTCTTGCGATATTTGACCATTTTCGGAGAAGCTTAAGACACAATCGCTCGGAGAGATTGAAATAACGTACGACAATGCATATTTAATATCCCATATGAAAAGAGAATCGGGGCAGATAGGCGGGCAGGTACAAGTTATGGAAGGATCGCTTCGAGGATCAGAATATTTCGATTAGATATAACAAGGGTAAGAATCCGAGGCTTTCCTTTATATTTTCAATATTAGAAAGCGCGGATAGAAAACGATAGAAAATGATAAAAGAAGAAGAAGAAGAAGAAGTAGCAGAGGAGGAGAACCGCTTAGAGCAGTGCAACCGGATCTTTTCTCTCACTCATTTATTAAGTTCCTACACCAGAAACTATTGCGGAAAACTTGAGAGCAAGTCGGAGCTACAAATTGCTATTCCCACCAGGATAGGTACTGCTAACTTCCTCATAGCGTCTTGCATTACGTCGATATATACGCGTATATATGTATATAATGTGTTACTTACTCGCTTTGAAAAATTGCAAAGCGAATCAGTAGAGCCGTTTTTAAGTAAAACACTTGGAACTAGGTCGAAAGAAAGAGTGAAAAAGCTGCACTTGGAAGAGGGAAACCATCGAAAATCCGAATCCTCTTTTCACGCTAGAGAGGAAAACGATTACCTTCTGCACACGGTCGCTTAACCCTCCTAACTAGATGGAATTTAATGAAAAGGTGCACACGCACGTGATTCCGTTGACTGGATAGGTGAAAAAGGTCTCTTTGAAGTAAAAGCAGAAAGTGTGTTTCATTTCTTGGACAGAACCTCTGTCTGTCTCTCCACACCGATGGGAAAACTCGTACGGCTCGTGATGATCAAGGAAGTCTTTCACGTCCGGGTTACTGTTTACTTTTACCTCGGTGTTAGTTCCTACGAGTCAAAGCGAGTCTCTCGATTCACCGTACAAACCGCACATATTTGTACCTCAGCCCCAACACTGTTTAAATATCAAAATCAAGAGTTAAATTAATATTCATGGCATGGAGGTTTTCGGGCTGGTATAACCACCTACCTGCTCCTCTCCGCGTTGGAAAGTAATCGACGTACCCACGCCCTGGCATGGCCTCTCGTCGCGTGGTATGGCTCCTGCAGGGCAAAGGGTTACTCGTGATATTAGGGAATATAAAGCTGAACAACAAAGGCACCTGATTGCTGCCAGAGGCGAGAAACAATGCTGTGCAATGGGGATGGCAAACAATGAAACAACAAACAGACAGGCGCCGCGGCTGGTGAGAGAGTGCCAATCATTGGGAATATATACATAACTACAGTCGAATGCCCTGTATGCCCTATGGTAGACGGAAATGTATGTAGGCATAATACACATCTACATCTATCTCCCTTTATATCTTTATCTTTTTATTTCCAAGTTGTCTCCCTTGCGGATTACGACAAAAATATGTATGTAGGTAATACCTCGGGGTAGGGGCGCCCATGCCGGAGGCATTTGATTATTCTCGATCAGAATCCGGAAACTCGCTGTCAAAGCATCGCCCGATTCCTCACCCTTCATTTCATCTTTGCGACATCTGCTCTCGCGTTTCATTGCCGGTTTTACGATTTTTCCTTATTCTAACCCTGCGACTCGCAGACGAAGCTTTGATATACTTCCTGGGGAGAATGTATACCCACCTTCTTCATACAATTTCTGCAGGGAGCGGCACGGTACACCTTTGGTAAATGCAATACGATGCACTTTATCGCATGTGCTTTGATATTCCCATCAAAGTTGTTTAAATTCTTTTTAAATCCTTCCGACGTTTGTCAATAAAGTTGAAGTTTCGGTGTTTAAGTTCAATCCCGAAAGCCAGGTTGTAACAAGGTTTCCCTCACTTCTCTTTTTCCCTTCCATTTTTTATCTCATGTCCAACTACAGCCAGAAACTTTCCTTACTCTATGGCTCACGTTTCATCAGAAACGCGAAGTTCTCCCTAGAGGATTACCAAAGACCGTATTAAATAAGTTGCTCGATGGTTTTGGCTCTATTCACGCACGTAGTGTACATATACCTACAGACAGAAGTTTCCCCCAGTTATCAACACCGATGTAGTATCGTTTCCTCGCCAGCTGTCACGCGAACAGTTCCAAGAGACAACCATAGAAGATGAGCTTTTTTCGCAAACCCAAACTTATCTCAGAAGGTCAATTAATTTATTCATTCTCATCAAAAAAAAAATTTTTTTTTCTTCTTTCCATTTCGTTCACATTTCAAAAGACTTGTTTTCCACGATTATTTTCACTTCGCACACCATGGCGAGAGCTTTTACCGTTCAGAGCACACCTGGGAGTATATGAGTTCTGACAACTTGAAACTTTTTCGAAAACCTGGGGTCGCTACGTGCTTCTTTCACTCTCGTTTTCCACCACGAGAATTTCACTCCTCACTGTTTTACTCGGTATCAAAAATTATACCATTTATCATACAGGCACCGAAACCCATGGTAATAAAAGTGGAAAGAAAAATAAGAAACGGATATTATTTTTTTTTCTTCTCTTTTAAATTTTGAAAAATTCGTTCTACTTCAAAGTCTCCATACTCTGGCATCTGTATACATATGCTTATAGTGTATATGACTATTGTTATGGTTGGATGGTGCGTCGCAAAGGTGGAAATAGGAGGCACTGTGGGTAGTCTCGAGTTATTTGTATGTTAATATATTTTGTGTTTGGCCTGAGGCCAACTAAATTGGCCCCGATTCGACTCAGTGGAGCAGTAGCAGTAGCTACCACGTACACAAAAGCACAATACAGTGGAAAAAGAGCTCCCTTGACACTTTTCTAACTATGCTGCAGCCGGGCCAAATGTGGGACATCGCACGAGCTTGCAGTTTATATTTTATTTTATTTTATTTTATTTCGGTTACACTAGATCTCTGCTTCCGAAAAACTCGAATCTCCAGCTTGAAAGAATTCCCAATATTTCCATCATGTTTCTGTATAAGTTTCCAATGTAATTCGAATCATAATTACAGTTGGGAAAAAACTGAAGCCAGAGTCGTATACACACGTAATACATACATATGGTCAGAAAAAGGCTTCGAACCGTTTCGAAAACGGAACTTTCGTGAGGTGAAAGATAACGCGAAATCCGGTTCGCTCTTCTCGCTAGGATCCATATCAAAAAGGATTCGTGATCGTTCAGATCAGTATTCTCATGACGTCAGCAACTATCTTATGGCGCCAGGCGAATGCTGGCTCCATAATTCAGGCATTGTGTTGTTAACATCAGGTCAGACTTGATCTGACTTATACGTAGCTGGTTTCCACGAGGAGACGAGAAAAAGAGTGAAAAAAAAAAATATCTATATATTTTTTTGGCTTATGGCTCATTTTCCTTATTTAAATTAAAAATGAGTAAATCCGTCATTGCAGATCGTATATGGAATGAATTTTTTTTTTACCTTGGTAACTTTGCGACTTTGTTAAAGTACGCACCTTCAGTACACAACTTCATCATCATCAAGATTCCACCTCTGTTTCGTGTTACTAATCCTCAAAGAAATGAGACCGCGGGGATTTTGTGCCGACGCCATTTTGGAAATCTGAATTTATTGCGCACGAGCTCCTCGCCTTACTCTTACTTAGCGAACTCCTTTATTTTTACCCCTACTGAATAATCCACGAAATGTATTTATGGATGAGCTTTTTTCACCCTTATTGTTCTTAGACTTCCTCGAGGGATACCAAGACGTTTAACATACAATATGCTGCATTTATAATAAATGCTTGAAGCAATTTATGCGCTGATTTATACCCGCAGTCATTAATTATCAGTAATTGCACTAATTAGAGTCATAGGATTATTTGAAAGGCTCTGAGATTACTGTCAGCCTCAAATCGCATAATCGGTGGGTATACCTCAAAGAACCTTGGAAAGATGAATTTTGAAATTCAAAGTAAACACTTTGCACGTACGAAAATTGAGCGAGCACAGCATAGCGTGGAGCGATCAATAGCTAAATCAAATCATCTGAATTTCAAACATACATGGGTGTGCATAGCACGAGGGGAGAAAGTCTCAGCCCTTAGGAATCTGACGGGGGTAAGAAATTGGGGGACAAACTCTGCACGATTTGAGAGTGTGGTAAGTCACGTGCTGAGTATGGGTGAAATACTGGATAAATAATAGCACGCAGTTGGTATCTCCCCGCCATGCAGATCCTCGGAAATTTTTTAATTGGTAATCTCTCTTCGTGAGATAAAAATCAGCTTAGAGTCTTTTCCTCTCCTTAATTCGTACCAGAATAAATAATTCTCCAGCTTCTGGTAGGACCCTGAACCCCTGTTCTGCTTTGTGATTAATAAACTTGATGGCAACACCCTTGTACTGGTTAGGGTTACAATTGTTAACGCAGAGTTTAGGCTCGTGTCGTCCGGCTGCCACGACCATTATATCAAGTTGGTTGGCTCAGGATTATGCGAGCTTGCAGTAATAATAAACCGGAGTTGAATGTTCCACGTTACTCGTGCTCTGAAAGCTCGATGGCACATATAACTACGCCACTATAGGTACTACCACGCCGTTACCAAATTAAATTACTCCACGTGAGTACCTGCGCTAGGTACTGTTCAAAGAAGCTGGATATCCGGAGGGCAAAGGACTAGGAGCTTTCCAAGGTTGAGACGATTAAATCACTGTACGTCCTGAACTGCATCTTCTGAGCATAGTTAATGCCTTAATCGCATTCCCCGCGTCCCAGGCTTTGTTACTCAATCTCAAAGACTAAAACAAGCCGTTCCCTCTCTTTATGATTAATCAAACATTTCATTTTCCATCATGTTTTTGCAAAAATGAATGATCAAAGTGCAGATAAATTATTCTGAAAATTCTTCAAGTACTGGATGGTGAATCCAGTTTCATCGGAGTGATGTTGAAATTTCTGGAGTATGTAGGTACTAGTACATACGTAGATGTTATGCATGGGAATGTTCACGGCTAGAATACAAATAACGGGACCACGTAGAAACGGTTTTAAAATACTTGAAGGACGTGCAATAAGTGAAGGTTTGACATTCCTCGAGCCCCGCTGTCTCCGGTATTCTGAATAAATCAAGCTTGAAACTTTTCATCCATAAATAAAGAAAGTTTCTAACTTTATAGAGGCCGTTGTGTATTGCAATTGTCGCATACACACAACCATGTGATATATCAAACCTTAGCAAATACCAGAAGCGCCGTTTCCTCTCAGCAAGATAATGCTGTCCATGACAAGTCCGCAGTCTGTTACAGACGTTGTATCTATCTGCTGTTGCCTTGTGGATGGTTTGGATGTGACTTAGTCTTCGGCTAGCTGTTAGTCAATTTGTAACCAAGGGATGCCCAAATGGTCTCGGCGGAAATTCATCTCTTATCAAAATTTGGGGTGCGATTAATTCCCGATTGTCGAGATGATCTATCGAGCTGCTTGTTAGTTCAGAGGAGATTTCTTCGGTCTGGTACTTGATTATACTTTCGATGTTGACACTGCATTTAGAAATTTACTATCGAATCTTTTCAGGCCTTGAAATCCTCCCCTAATTCTAATATTAGAAAAATAGTTATCCGTTTGAAAAGTGTTTGGATTTCATTATGCCTTCGTGAATCGTCGAGTTCGCCCTTTTTCTATGAGCTATAAAAGGCGCTGTTTGCTATCGGGATTGGTTTAAACAAATCAACTTGCTTTATATAAAATTCGTTAAATTTTACGGAGAAAGTTTGAGGATTAAGGAATATTAGCATATGCCTGCTGCGGTCACAGCTCAACGTATGTTTAATCACTTGTATATATACCCCATATCGCACCTGTTGTATTTAAATAAAGAAACTTTTCACATTAGGGAGTTATAAACATAGGGGTGGCGGAGGGAGTAATTTATTTCATTGTTTTATCCCATGATTATGAGTAAACATAACAAGCGGTGAAATTCGTGAACTCTGTTATGGGGAGGCGCGCGTGTCTCGGAAATTTACATGCCCCCGGAATTGAATCATGGTCGTTCGTAGCTTCCGGGTCAAAATTGGGTCGAATGATTACACAATTCTCAGAGAGCTAAATCTCCTCGTAGAGTTAAATAACTTGGGGGATAAGTTACCTAGGCTTTTACTTGACCTATCGACTGATCCTTTATTCCCAAACATTTAAAGATAAGACAAGAATTATACTGTCAAATAGTTTTCCCTGTACCTTAGAATTTCCAGTTCTTGGGTTTAATACCCGGAATCCCATCTCCAGAGTCCCTTTTATCAATCCGCGATCTTTGCCCGCCATCTTTTCTCCGTTAAATCTCGTTTACTCAAAGTTAATTAGACCCAAGATCCCAGGGGATACCGGTATACCTATATATCAAACAATTTCTCATCCTCTAAGTTAACGCTAGAATAGAAACACCTTAATCCTTCAAAATTCTCGATTAATTTACCAACTCCCCTCAAAGGCGTCGGTGTTAATAAATTCGCAAGACATTTCCGAGTGTGATTTCATTATCTGTTCTTAAGGCAGTTATTTCTTGAGTTATGTTCATCTAACAGCGAGAGAATATATAACACTGCATTTACAAGGCCATGGAGCTGACATTAGACCCCATATACAAGCCTGAAATATCGCCAAATCTCCGTACCACAACCACTTAGAGATGCTAATTTGTGCTAATCCACGAATTGGTTGCCAGAATTCAAATCCCAACCAATTCTGGACGGATATCATAGATAGATGTATTTCCATATCCCAGAAGAGCCATCACCTCACATCGTAGAACTACGTGAGGGAGAATAAGTGCTCGTACACCACGTGTTCCATTGGGTGAATAATTAACGAAATTTAAGAAAATTTTCGTCTTCCAAATTTCACACGGTTGAAGTAAGTTCATTTTTTCTTTATTTTTCTTTTCTCCGGTTAACCAGAGCTCGAATTCTCAGGTAATATCGAGTGTATAAAGCAGCGGGAATAACCTCACGATAAACTAGGAGGGTTGAGATTGGTTCGAGCCATGGGACGATAAAGAGCGACTTTTCTGCAATTTCGAGCTTCGAATGAAAGAGATAGGTTTCGAAGCGGCGAACGATTCCTCGCCTGCTTCCATACCTACTATCTGCCACCTCTACCCCGCAAGAGAGCCTGCGGTTGTATGATTGCGAGCGAAATGTCCCGGGTCTTAGAATAGCATACCGCGTTTGGAATAGGAGCCACTAAGGGGGAGAATAAAAATGTGAGTGAGGGAATTTAACGACCGAGGTAAAGCCCTTGCGATGATAGATCTCTTCGTGTCCCCAAGGTGTGCGGGATTAATTGTTACCGACAAAGAAAGGCCATCAATTACTAGAAAGGAAAAGAAAAAAAATTACCTAATGCTCTGCGAGACGAGAATATAATCGCAGGATACATAAGGCTTTTAAAAATTCTTAAATATCGTCACCTAACAGGGATGGGCTTTAAAGCTCGTTGCTTTTTCTCATCTTCTCCTCTTTTTTCCTCCTATTTTATTTTTCTTTCAAAATTCTTGACCCATAGAAGATAGCCAGCCTCCGCTGATGTCGATATTAATTTTGCGAATAAATGGGAGGAAATTTTGACTCGGCTAATTCATTGTCTGATATGTTTTTTTTTTTTTTACAAATACATTTTGAACAGCGTGGGAGTTGGTATGAAAAAATAAGGTCTTCATTTACGATGCATTGATGGCTGCGAGGGGAGAAGAGGAATTGATAAAAGATCAGAGAGTTCGAGACGAACGCAGCTTCCGTTCTTTGGGTCTTTGACGAAGGAAGCGGTAAAATGAAGTTAATGAATTTGAAGCCGAAGCGTTTTATTAAAAGTTGAAAATAACGCGATTTTTTCAGGCAGCTCTTTGTTACTTTGGAAGAAGGATTTGTTAAAAAAGAAGGTGGGTAGGTTGTACAAGGTTTCGAGGGAAAGAAAAGTCGGTAGGCTGATGCAATTAAGCCGGTAAGCTACAAGGAAAACTTCACTTTCCCTCAGACCTTTTTACTGGATTTACTTCGTTATTACAGAAATTAACTTTTTTATCTTTTGAGCTTGCCCTGTCGAACTTGGACACGAATAAGCCTCCGAGGCTTCGACCAATTTCCGAAGAATTATTGAGTTAAATTAGCGAACGCGATGTATTAGAAAAGGTAAAATAATCCTAAAAATCACTAAAACTGAAACATGAAATTCCCTTTTCAATTTCCTCTTCTTTTTCTTATTTCTCATTTTTTAATCGGCCTGAAGAAAATACGCGCACTCGATCACACAGGTCACAATGATTGATTGGCTTCTTCACAGAATGCGCCATCCTTCATTCAAGATCAAGGTGTCAGTGGCTTATCGAGTTGCCAGGATATTATTTGACTTGAAGAAAACGAAAGAAATTTTTCATTAGTTTCGTGGTTTTTGCTTTTTGGTCATTCCTTTTTTTCCATCATTACACCACCTACTTTTTCCAGCATTAGCTGCTAACTAAGAGGGAAAGATTAATTGCTCGGCGCTACGTTTCCGTTGGGAAAGTCAGAGAATTAAATAACTAGTTTCTTTGAAAAAAAAAAAAAAACATTAGTGTTCAGTTTCTTTCCTTTTACCTTCCTGCTTTTTCTCTCTCCCTCTCCCTCTCTCTCTCTCTCTCTTTCTTCTGACCATGGCTCGGCTGCACTGGTCTCGTTTGACTAATGACTCTCCAATTTGCATGCGAAATTAAAATCGTAATTTAAATTAAACTGAGGAATATTTTATAGCGCTTTAATCAGACGGACCTGTATTTCCAGTTTCATTTTTTTGGAGGAAAAAAAAAGCTGCCGATTCAAAGCCTGCGCGGTTTGGTTTGAATTATTATTACTATATTCCCATCATTATCGAGGTAAAGGTAATTGGCAACTCTGACGATGTCACAATGTCGCTGGATCACATATCATATAGTCTAGCATTGCAACTGTGTCAGAGGGTATAAAGGGGTGTGGAAATGGCAAAGAGACTAGTAAAACGTCGCTGACATTAATTCTGCAAAGCCCACTATATCGCGCGAAACTTGAAAGGAAACGCCTACGGCGGTCTGGGTCAAAATATTCCAACGATTTACATTACAGTTAGAAATGGCAGTCTGAAGACATGTAGTCAGCACGAGGGACTTTGAGAATGAATGAAAGAAGAAAAGGAGTAAAAATTCAACAAAAAAAAAAAACTTGACCCAGAGACCAGCCTGCTAGCTCTAGATCCGAATATATCATCTTTTCGCAACGATAGCATGACGTGTAAATTCACCCCTAATTTTCAAACTTTGTGTGGGTGATGGTTTGAAAAAAAAGACCTACGATAATTCCACCAGCACGGTCATTGCACCTCGTTGAATCGATTCAGCCTCATTATTATCCACCTTATCGACCCTCTGTCGCCAGAGTTTGAATCGGTAAATGAAAGCTCTGAAAGGGTTCCGAAGAGGGTTTAAAAATTTTTTTAATTTGGTCCCGCAGGGTCGCGCGAGTGGAATAAGGAGGTAAAAGAGAATTTCATAAACGTGAAGAACTCGAAAAACTGTTATAGTCCGAAATACCAACAGCTGCTAAAGTTACACCGAAATTACAACCCCGTTATAACGTAGTTCTGCAGAATCTTTTCCGACCTAGTACCTACTCGAGATTTTTAACCAGCAGCTAGCTTGCTGCACCCTCGACCTAGTCGCGAGAATCGTCTACAAAGCTCAGACTTGGATACTCAGGAATATTATGAACGCGATGTACTCTGAATAATAACAGATATTGCGATACCTGAGTTGTCATTATTTATTGCGATTTGAGTATAATTAAGGAATAAATTATACTTCAGTGGCTGTTGATTTTTCTCCATCATTTTCTTACCTTACAATGTAATTTATTCAGTTTTTCTTTTTTTTTTTTTTTCATCCTTGAAAATAAAAGCTCGTATTTACGGCTCTTGGAAATTCAAACGTTACCTCTTTCATACCCCCTTCTTCATTCCCCCCAAAAGCTGGTCCTTTATCAAGGGGTTCTGCAGCTAATTCCGTTTCGTGAAATAATATTTCTCACAGAGTTTTTGGCTCACTAAGACCGAAGTAATACCTTGGAATATTTCCAAGTATAATCTTCAATAATAATGGGAAAAAATTTGCATTTTCCTTAATTTCCACAATAATGGTTCGCGCGCGTAAAGCCCTTGTTATCTCCTGCGTAAATACGTGCGAGTAAAACTTTTCTTCACGCCTCCCTGGAAGATCCCTTGTTATTTATCTATAGTTTATTTTTTTTTTTTTTTTATATAAAAATCTGTAGGTTTAACATTTGATAACCGTTCATAGTCCCGATCATAACGGGTGTCTGAATAATTCAAAATAAATTCAAAAATTGATATTGCTACGGTCGTTTATAAATCCGGCGAATCTCCATACGGAAATTTGATGAAAAATTTCACTTATTGTTAGCTCAAACGATTTGCCATTGAATTCCAGACCGGGAATTTTGCCTGCTTTTAGAAACGTTCATTTGAATCTTCGGCGAAAGAGAGCGAACCAAATAGCTGAGGGAAAGCGCGAGGTGCTATGCTGCCTGTTTTAATTAAATGCCATTGTAGGTATACGCAGGTTCTATTTCTACCGGGACATATAACCCCGTCCTTTTACCATCCCGAGTGTAATAGAAGTTTAGCTAAAATTTACCCACGTACCCGTTGCATAGATATATTAGAAACGTTATCGCAGCATACTGGCAAGTAACGACTTTGAGAAAGGGTGGATAAATCGAACGAAGCCGATCTCTTTGGCTGCGAAATCCCAGAGTCAGCTAGAGTGAAAAATAATTTATATCCCAGGGGATTCAGGGGTTTGGTATATCCCCGAAATTTTGAAGACACGATTTTGTCGATATCACGCTTAAACTCACTCTCAGAGCTTTTGGATGAGGACGAAGAACGTTGAACCGTCTATAAGACATAGTCCGATGTTTAAAGTCGAAGAAATATTTCCTGCGCTTAGTTAAAGCTAGAAATTTGAGGTAATGTCATCAGGGATGGATTCTAATGAGAGTGAAAAGATCGTTGGCAGGAGTTCCGAGGCCGACGATAAGATTCATTATCATTTCCGCTCGGGGCGTTTCATCTGGGGGGTTCGTTCTCGGCGTAGCTGTAGATAGGCACCTGTACTACCCCAGCTTCACAGTCTCACAGCATCCCGGTCCCAGGAGCAGCTACCCACCTAGCTTCTGCCTCGACGTTAATCCAATCTCAACATTCTAATTGCTGTCGAATTTAATTACTTAAATTTTATCAATGTCTAGGGATGAATTTCTCCGCCGTTACTACCCCGAGGACGTTTACTGATATCAGAGTGTTTATTCGATCTGAGAATTCTACACATTTTTATTTATGATATCCCCAAGTGATTTCGAAGCTTTCTAGCTTCTCCGTCAAAATTTAACCTTATACTGTTTTCACGAAGGTGTGACGAATAATTTATGCCGGAAAATTGAAGTATTGATTACTTGTTGATCGGAGGGGTTTGGAGAAGAGGCTCGTATTCCTATACGATGAATGACACGATTATCTGCTTCCTGTACGAATTGGACATTCAGATAGTCATAGCTACGCCTAGCTGAACAAGATCAAGACGTTAGAGATGTTGAGATTGCGGAAAGTGATCGTAAAATGTGTTTACAACCAGCCGCAAAACGTCGTTATGTAATTACGCGATAATGGGAAAGCTATATGACTTAAAAGCTCGGGAGAGTCCCTCGCGTAAAACGTGACGCGATATACATCTCGGAAACCATTAAGTGACTGAAAACTGTTATTACCAATCACGATGTAGTACTTCAACGCCATTTTTGGATCTAATTTAATTTTCTTATTCAACGTCAAACGCCGGTTTTCGAGCTCGTCGATACGCGACGCCGAGTCGTTAGCGAACATCGAATAAGCGATGAACTTTATAGAAATCAAGTAACGCGTAGCAAACGAAGAGAGGAATGAAGTGAGCTCGTCAGGTTTTCATGAAAGTCAACCGATCAGCCGTAATTTTTGGAGACGAAAATCCGCCGATTTTCAATGCCGAAACGTTGAGATTCTTGAAGCGCGATTTTAGCTCGACGAAAGCGTATAAAGACCATCAATCGCGACCGATTCTGGAATCTAGACATCTGAAAGATTCGCAGTGAGAATGCAGCGCAACGAATACGGCCCATCGCTCATTGATCAAACACTATCTCGTCCTACCCCCCCACTTCGCAATTTAGCTCAACCACCCGGCAACCGGTCGTGCCAATGTACCTTCAAGTGGGTTATCGCGATAATTGCATGCCGCTACGGCTCCCCCTGCGTTCCACTTCCTCCCTCTTTGCCAGAGACACTCTGATTGTGATTAATTATTAGCTGCCACGTGGTCTTAGTCAAGTGTGCTAAGCAGGCCAAGAGCCAACCGAATAACAGCCCTTACGCGTCGTTTCAAACAGCTCGTCGATTTCCATTAGCGATCGTGGTGTATTAGGAATAACAGATCGTTCGGAGGATCACCATGCAATGCGCGATTATTCAGAAGTATAAAAAGTTACGATAATGAAAGTATGGAGAAGCGTATCTGATAATCTATAGATTCTCACCGTTTTCAAGACACACAGCAAGAGGAATACTCTTCGATCGCTTCATGAGAGTATAGAGATTGAGATATTACGCGCTTGACGTGAATTGCTATTTTGGAAGAAGAATGGTGATCCCTCTAGTACCCCCTTGAATGTATCATTCAAATCATGAATCCTCGAATCAGGCAATGTTTCGAGCACTGCGGTATAGCTCTGGGGTTGTAATGCTACTGAAGGAGTTGAGGTTTGGTATTTTCCAAGGAATTTCTCGGTTCAACTTTAACGAGATGTTGGCCAAACGAGAAGTGTTGCCCTGGAGGGCTCTCGGGGCAATCGTGTTGTCGATTGACAATTTCTACACTCTCCATCTTGCGAGGCACCTAATCTTTTCGCTCCAAGAACAAGGTAGAAAGAGAGAGAAAAAGGGTCATTCACAAACGCGGTCCTAGCAAATTTTTTTTTTTCAAATTTCAAGGGGATAGAAAGAATCTGAAAGAAATTTCGCGACCATTTTAGATCGGTAACGACATCGTATTAAAAAATGATCAAAATCGGAGGGGGTGAGAGAATTGGGTTTCTAATTTTTGAATACCATCACCAAAAATTCAAAGGAAATATATTCACGGGTCAGGGTGACAAATCGCGTCAGGATTTTCGGCGATACCATTCGTATTCAAATCCTAAAATGATGGTGAAAATATTTCAACTAATCATTTTATCATTTCGGTTTTTCACTCGAAATCCGGGGATAAATTTCGGAACCCTTTAAACCCCGGAGTCCCATACATATTTTTAAACTAGGTGAACATTTGTGAACCGTGAAAATCTCCGGGTTTAGCTACTCGGAATAGCCCTAATTTATCGTTGACTAAAAATATGTAAATTAAAAACGTGAAAATATGGTAAAATCGCGGAAGTAGGTACCTATCGTAACGGTTTGAATAATATGCTTTAAAGGGGCACCCGCACGACGTGAGAAACCGAATTCATTACAATTGCAATTTTTCAACGTAAATATTTCGACCTTTATCCGACAGACGGCAACAGCTCCGAATGGATCTATCATTCGATAATGAATACAACGATTCGCACTTTGCGCTACATCGAGGACACCGATACTCCGAAATGCACAAAACTTGTTCGCCGGGCGTAAAGCTGATGCAACAAGATTTAGCGAATTAATGCAATCTGCGTAAAGTCCAAGTCGATTATTTTTTATTCATTTTACAATTAGTAGATTCCAAGTTCTTTTCGCTATTGCGTTTCCCTAATTCTCGCAATGATCTACGTTTCAATAAAATTGCTAAAAATTAATCCGTCGATTTTATGGAGCTCCGCAAGTTCGATCTATCATCGTTCTCTGTGACCTGAGTGCCGATCTATTTCCTCATAAAAATAGAATTTCACGTTTCATTAATTCATATTTCTTCCCAGTAAATAATCGATTAGCATTCCCAGTGCAGGTCGATCTTTAATTCGGAATGCCCAGGTTTGGTTTAAAAGCCTGATCCGATCTCGAGACATGAGGAGCTTTAAAAGTAATAACAACTATTCTCATCTTTAAATCCTGCTGGATCCTAGCGTTTATTTTAAGCTCATGATTGCGATACGCATCAATCTTATTTGTCTGTCTGTTGGGTACCGCAAACTGCCATTTCCCAGCGGTTGGGTACCGATATATCATAGCTTTTTTACTAAACTGAGAAAGCCCGTAAATAGCGATGGATTGTTATTCGAGACAGAGTTCGTACTTTCAATAAAATACGATCCTCTCGAGCTCGTATCGGAGAATGGGGTTTGCCGCAGAGTTAGCGAATGACGGTGATGATCGTAATTCTTTTATGCAGTGTGTATTTTCGAGTTCAGATTTTTCCCCACCCGTATATTTCACTCTCTCAGCTGGCGCCCGTTCGCGTTTTTTTTATTTTATTTTTTTCGCTTTGAGGAAAAGAAAAGGTAAAAATCCGATAGAAACGAAGAATCACGTCCGTCACGAAACCAAAATATGGCAGACAGGCAGGCAACGAGTACGAGAAAAAGAAAAAAAGAAAAATAGAAAAAAAAACTGAACGCTTTCCTAATTTTGAACAATGGGTTAAACGTAGGGGCTTTTTACCCAAAAAGCGAGAAAAACCAGGTTTTGGGTAGGGGGAGAAGCGGGAGGATCCCCGTGTAACAATTTACATTAATTTGCATCCACTCTCCTTTTTCTACCCGCCCGGATTATATATACGATTATTTTTTGCTCTTACAATCTCTTCGTTCCCCTAAGAATCAAAATCAAAATTTTGGCATTATGAAATCAGAGTTCGAGTACTTACCAACGTATTCCACGCCCAGAATCGATAATAGATATTCAAAGATGGGCGAATTTGATCGTTCGATGATTTCGATAAGTTAGTTCAATCAACGCTCGAACATTCGCCGTATTATTTCACTCGATCTGTTATTAAATCTTGAAAAATGTTCGATAACGCTCCGGCAGTAGAGACCTTTACGCAATTATAATAAACGAGTAAACGCGGAAGTCTGCTGAGTCAGAAGAATTGCTTACAGGGTGAAAGTGGAAATGGTGCGATAAAATTGCGTAGGTGTTAGAGACTTATGAATTTCGCGGTTACAGCGTTTCTTTTAAATAATTAAATTCGCAATGGCTAAAGAAATCACTTTCTTCTTCGTCTTCTTCTTCTTATTATTCTTTTCCTAATCGATAAAACACTTTAACAAATTTAATCCTTTTTTTACTTTCACCACTTTTTAATTTTCTCATATTATCTGACACATTTTCAGGTCTCTCTCTCTCTCTCTCTCTCTCTATCTCTATCTCTGTCTGTATTTCTCTCTCGTGGGATTAGATATGATAATAAATGATAGTAGCTAAATCCGTACCGAGTTAATTCAATTACACCTGGTACACATCTAGGGGATATTATGATATGTTAGTGTATATCGCGGCATAACGGTCGTTAGCTTTACCGAACAATGCAAAGCATTACATTGCGTGTCAGTAATGCGTTAAAATTGGATAGATAATTCCGTCAACGTTTATCTTATTGACTTAACTCCGTTGATTTACACGCCTACGAATTATAATCAGCACCAAATTTCGGGCACGATATGGTGCCACGAATCCATAACTTCTTCGTCGAATGGTGGTTCTTAATTCGGTGTAATCCAAATTTCAGCACAAATATATAGAAAAGAGAAAAAAAGAAAAGAATTGAAGTCAATATCCCGCAGGTTTCTGTCTCAATTCTAAGTACTGCCCGAAAAACCTTAAAAATTTTTGAAAAAACTATAACGACATATTTCGGATAGATCGAAACCATAGAATAGTTCAAATTTTTTCCACGGTAAATGGGATTTGAGATTAATTAGTCCGATTTCGGTTGAAGTTGAACGCGTTTAGAGCGCGATCGAAAACTCCGGGTAACAAAGTTCGAGAAATTCTTGCCCGAGGTGTAGTTCGCGGTACAAACTTCCGAGGCATCAAGCCTTGTCGAGAAAGAAGAGAAAAATAGTAAAAAAGTGAAGATAGGAACTGGGATCGAGGCCGCGGTGATCCCGTATATTTCCTACGAATTATTGCATTCAGCAGAGTTCAAAGTTCTGAAGAAAAGAATAGGGATACTTCGGTGAAAAAGACGGACAGTAGCTGCTCTTCATTTCTCTTAGTCTAACTCTTCAAAGAAATTACACCCCTGTCGTTATCGAAGTTTTATTCGAAAAAGAAGCCTGAGAATTCGTCGAAACTTGCGTTGTGCTCAATTCAAATTATCCAGAAGTCCGAATATTCTTCTCTCTCAAACTATAGAGAACAATTTTTAATCATCGTTATACATCTCCGTAGCTTAACTTCGGAATGATAAAACCTTTCGCAAACTCGTTATAGGCACGTAATTGTCTTCCCTCGCTCCAAATCAGCCGCTTCATGTATTGCCTGTAAGTTTACGACTTCTAGAAGTTCAACAACTATTTCCACTATTTATAAATGAATAATCAACTACTAATTGCAACGCAATTATGCGTTTACCGATATATAGAAAATTACAAACGGAATTTATGCGACCCCAGCAAATTATTGCGTATCATTTTTTTTTTTCTTTTTTTTTTTTTTTTACGGTCTCTTAGCACGACGTACAGTGTCATCAGTCACGTTGGTGTCATAAAAGTTAGTCGTTATGGATTATTAAAGTTAGCACGTACCGTAACTTCACCGTCGTCCTAACTACCCCTATTACAGGAAATATTTCCACATCATGTCGTACGTCTGTTGTCCAGAAAATTTCCCCTACGCCCTCAAGGGGTTAAATAAATTACTGAGGATGCAATTTGCCGCACGTATACATGGGCTATTAATTCAGCAGAGGAGTGAGGGAAACGAGCCCATCTGCAACAACCCCCGAAAGTTTGATCCTTGAAAAAGTCAGAATAAAATAGAATAATAAAATGAAATCGATTGTGTTTTCACTTCACATTTTACACCGATTCGACCTGGGCCTGACCCTCGACCCCTTCGATTCAGTCCGTAATTTTTCACATGGTTGTTCTATCCTCCGAATTTATTTCACATTTTTTCGCTGTCTGTTGCGGTCGAATCGGCGTGGAATGCCCTGTGTGCAGACGAGTATCGCGGGATTGTTACTCGCTGAACATTTTGCATTATCTAAGTGATTACCAGCGGCTGTTAACGTCTCCTAATAGCCAGTAATGGTCGTTAATGGATGTAAGTGTGAGCGAGGTGTTGCATACGATCTGGATATAATTGCTATGGCCTGAGTATTCAGGTTCATAGAATTATACGGGGTTGTAATTCTAAGGGTAACGATTAACCGCATTAAAATTTCTCCATTTCTATTGTTTCAGAATCTGAAGAATCAAATAATGACGACAAACCTCTGGGTTGAACAGGTGAGTTTGATTATTATAAAAAATCAGCTATGTCTGTGCCGATAACCACATTGCCTTTTATTTCTCGTTGCTGAAGTGTAAGTACATGGCAATTATCCTACGGCTCTTCCCACGCTGGTCTCGTATTATATTTTCCCACCAGTTGGGTCAGCCGACTGAACGGCACTCTTTTGGATCTCGCACGGTACTGCAAAAGAATAATTGCCGTTAATTGGGGCGTGGCTGTTTCCCTCGTTCTCCTTATGCTTTCCAGGACCTTTATTCCCTCCTCTACCGTTCATCCTCTTCTTCTATCCCGGAGGACTCGACGAAACTCGAGGAGGACAGAGCTGCGAGAAACGCCAGGCGCGTCTCAAAACGGTCTTCCATCCCTCAACGTCGACTCAACTCCCTTTCTTTCTCTCTTCTGTCATTTCTTCAAAAAATTCTTTGTCTTTCTCGCGGAGCCGGTGACACGGGATTCGTTGGATGGAGATAAGTGCAAAGCGATGCCTTGGGGATTGAAAATCCTTTCGTGCATCGACATCGGTTCAGGTGTCATTTGACCAGTCATGTCTAAGGGACGTGGTCTTTTCTCGAAATCTATGGATTCCCGAAATATTTCAGATCTGAATACGTTTTCTTCTCTTTTCAATCGTTTTTCATACAAAAACCGTACGGGTTGTTCGATTTTACATTTCATCACACGATAAAACGTCCGGGGTTAAATGTTCTCGAAGAAAATTTAAAATACAGTTGCCTTTACAGAAGTAGGTATACGGCGGAGGTGCTATACTACACGCTCAGTCTCTAGTGCGAAAACATACCGATGAATAATTCAGGAAAAGTCTACAAGAATTTCGCTGAATAATGTATCGCTGCTAACAATAAGTTCGGTACTGTTTCAATTGCATTGCAGTCAAACCCAAGTTATACGAGAAAACAATAAGGTCAAAACCGGCAGCGATGCAACGGCTCTGATAGATGATGGTCTTTCTGTTTAAAAGCTTTTGGGAAAAAAATGAAAAGTCAAAAAACTCATCCGAGCTTTGTTTCCCACAAAAATGTTCCTTTTCTTAAAATTCGAATCGAAAAACATTCCGGAATAGTTATTTCAAGATGGCATACGACCCATTTACCTAAAATTTCACGGTTTAAATAATTCGCGTTTTCATCCCCCGCCCAGTCCGCAAAGTACGGCCATTTCTATCCGGCAGTTTTATATAAAAGTAGTTGAAAAATCGGCGGGATGTTTACGCGAAGTTTAAAGTTTCGCTTCCCAGCTAGGTGGTTGATCCCTTTCATGTTTACGACCGAAATTAAGTTGAAATTTATATCTTTTTCCGGTAAACACGGTCTCGGAGTAGGCATCTAGACAGCTAACGCTTTATCGGTCGAAATTTATTCGTTGTAAAAATATAATCTGGTAATGCGATTGGAATTCGCAATTGTTCAGTTCAACTACGAATCGCTGAAATAAATTACAAACGATAATTCGAAAGCCGGAAAGCTCAACGTTATCGTATCCACATATTCTTCCATAAATATTTTCCACCTGTATTTCAGATAGGTGATATAAATCTTCATGCGGGAATATAAAGCACGAAGATAGTGGGTAGCACGCGGAAGTTCAAGGTGCATTTTCCTCTTCAGTATTCTTGTTGCAAAGAATAAATATATATGTGTGTAGTATAACATAGATATTTTGCAATGCTTTCCTGAAATCGTACATAATTCAAGAACGCAATTTTCCAGTCCAATATTTTTCGGAGTATTCTAGTACGTTTTCGCTTCGTAGATTCTACACACACATACATAAACGCACCTTCACCTGTATTCCACGTATTGATATTCCGGATTTGTGGTACCTGGCCTTAGAGCCTTCATGTAAGAGATTGTTCAAATTCCGCAATTCGGTGCAGCTACAGATCGCAAATATTAATAAAGAACCGAAATTTGTAGATAAACGAGTTTCAAAATCCGAGATTCCCGAATCTGGAAAAATAAATTTTTCACAAATTGCGCCAGAAATATTCGAGATATTGAAACCCTTTTGTATATTGGTTCTAACTGAGTGGCTGAAATCCTAAAAAAGACTTTTTTCCACCATGTGATGAAAAAAAAAAGTTTCGATTTTTGTTTGCGAACTGCTTTTTTATCCTATTTTTGTTTTTTTCTTATTCTATTTCTGTTTCAAGTCATGGTATGACTACAAACTACGATGGGAGCCAAAGGAATACGGCGGAGTTCACATGCTTCACGTTCCTTCGGATCACATATGGCGGCCTGACATAGTCCTATACAATAAGTAAGTGGATATTTTTATTTATCTAAAGTTATATCACAGGTTATTTCACGTTATGTAGCGGCAGTGCATGTTGCCAAGAGCTTTTCACTACTGGATGGATATTCATTTGCCCCCATAATACCACCGTGCGGGTATAAAACACAAAAATGATAAAAATTAAAGGCTTTCGCCTTCGAATATGGATTTTTCTTTTTCTTTTTCATCACTTTACGTTATTTAAAGATCTACAAGAAACGTACGTGTATTTCGTTTCCTTTTTTTTCTCGAATGTGATGATATAATATCCGCGAATTTTGGTGTTCAGTTTATTTCATTATAATAAATGAATATCCATTCACTACTTGAATATCAAGCCTGGTTTTCACAGTCCATATTTTAATTAAGAAGTAAACGAGCTTTCGGTATGGATTTTGGAAACTAATATAGGTATAAAGCAGGGCGTCGTTTCGTTTAAAAGTTACGTAAAATTAATTTATACCTCTTCGTTCATAATCGTTATTCTTATCATTATTCACTAATAATAAATAAATAAGTAAACGAACAGAGTATTATGGCTGAATAAATTGCTAACTTTTATACGTTATTATATCACCCTGAAATAATATTATATTATATACTATACTAGTACATAAAATATTTAGCCTATAAAATTTAAGTTATTATAGTATTAATATATATTTGTATATATATATATATAGGTATATGTATATAAATATAAATATATTAATATACACTTGTTAGTCATAATGATAAATAATAAGCGTAGAGAGGATAGATCTTTATCGCATGAGAAATGGGCGCTGCGGCGAGTATTTGCGAATGAAATGACTATGATAAATAACAACTAACTAATCTATTTCTATAAAATAAAATAATAAAATAAAACTATTCTGATCATCGTATGGCGAATATAATTAATTAATTAATAGAATTAATTAATATAACGTCAGGGAGAAAATTGACGAGACTTTCGTATAAATTATTTCCGGAATTCAAATATTTAAATACGCGGGTTCAGGTCCTAAAGGGAAAAAGAAAGACTAGCTAGCTTTCGAAGCAATGATTTTACCTCTACTCTATACTTGAGAGATTTTTTCCCTTTTTTTATTCTCAGTTTTTCTTTTTCGTTTTCTCTTTGCTCAGCTTCAATATTCAGAGAGTGACTCGGCTGGTTTGTACCTTCGTAAGAAAGCTGAGAGAAACCTTGGGCGTATTTTTATAAGAGATCCATTTGGCAATGGATCAGCTACCGCCTTCTTGAATCTCATATATTTCATGTCTTGTTGTATATAATAATATAGGCTGATGTGAGGTTGTACCATTTCTTTGAGTTTTCTTACCTACCTACCACCGGCATATACGCTATATAACATCTGGCAAAGTGACGTAGAGATAAGATGAACAAACAGCCACTCCAGGCATCCCTCTTCCCAAACTCATCTAAGGGCGTTTCATTTTTTCCTCTATTTTATACATCGACGTTTTATCAGAGAAAAGAATAAACTAGAAGAACGAAGAAAAACGGGGATACGTATATATAATATATATATATGGCCCCTCTATATTCTTACTCTTTGTCTCGAATTTCCTTCGCCTTTTTTACTCTTCGTCTACTACTACCGGATCGGATACTCCGCTCAGCTTCCGTCGTCGCGCTAACTTAATTTTACCACGAACCCATTTGCTATTTACTTTTTTCCTTCTTTTCAGTCTGACATCTCGACTTGAAATATAGTAAATAAGATGTTTTATCACAGGTGTATAAGCCGTATATAATATACATCCATATATCCGTCTTTCAGATCCTCAAATGAAATTTAACAAACAGAATTGGTCAGTCGCGAAATTTCGCATCACCTCTGCAGTTCCGCATAGGTCAGATCCATTAGCTCATATTCAGACAGAGGCAGCTATCCCCGATACCAAAACGTTTCAGAATTTCAAAGCGTTTACCCTTTTTCATCGGTTTTTCGTTTTACCTTTTTTTTTTTTTTCTTCCTGTTTCAGTGGAATGAAAATGAAGAAAAAAAAAAAAATGAAAAAAAAGAATGTCACCTCCGCCACTTGGTTTTTTAAATCCTTCCACAAAGTACCCTGGCAATAATTTTTAATCGCGAATTTCAGCGGCGATTATAACAGAGGTGAATAATAGACTAACCAAATTTGTAGCTAATTGGTATTTATTATTTATTTATTCTTATTTTATTTTCTTATGGGTGAGACGAGAACCCTTTTACCTATTTTTTTTCCTGCTTGATTCAATTTCACACGTAGGTATGGTTTTTTTTTCCCTTTTTTCGTGGGACCAATGAGCAGATATTTCTATTCGAGAACGCGATGATATCGGTGAAGTGATAAAACGTGGGACAAATTCGAAATCGATATTCGAGACCGATACCTACCTATAGCTGCGTACAATATATACCACATTTTGGTAAGCATCAACCGCGGTCAGACATATCATTTGAAGGTATATCGATAATCCTCGATGCGTTTAGAATATCGAAAGAAAATCTTTAGCGCTTTGGCGACTAATGTAAAGATCGAATTTAACGTTAACGTCGATACAGACAGCTAGGGAGATAAAACCTGGTCTTCGAGGTGTAGACAGCCGCGAATTTTCGCTAATGCGATAATAACAAGCGGGGGATATGAACACGCGAGTGAATAATATGGAAAGTCGATAAAAAACCCGATCTCAGAATTTAAAATCGATTTTTTTTTTTTCTCCCCCGCGAGGCAAGAACTTCCGATTTAGTCTCTCGCGATTATCGATTTGCGCTTTTTCTCGTCCGTTCAATTCCCTGACGGGTAGTTGGCTCTTAGAGAAACTGATTGCCAGGACGCGTTTCAAGCCCAGAAATAATATTTGAAATTGCGAGAAACGGGGAGAGAGAGAGAGAGAGGGAGGGATGGATATTTGACGAACGAATTTCTGCCTTAACGTCAATTCAGAGTTAACGATTATAATAATATTGTATATATGCAATTAGAGACAGCAGCTGTGTAAATGCGGCGAGTTCGCATCGTCGATCAATCATCTCATCCATCACCCCGTATAATCTCGTCGAATCTAATTTCGAATCAAAAACCTCAATTTCGCTCTAAATATGTAAATTTTCTATATTGTTTTTTTTTTTTTTTTTTTTTTTTTTCCATCCCCCATTTTACTTTTAATTTTTTAATTACGAGAACTGTCGTTTGAATTATTGCTCACGTCATTCATACATCAAATGAAATATCAATCATAGTCTACGACTTAGAATTCTAAATTCAACATCTCTCTCCGTCTCTTTATCTAGACTCCGCTCGTTTCCTAGTTCTCTTTCTCATCTGCAGTAGGTTTAATTAACCCCATTGTTAAATCTGTCACGTACTTACGTTACTCTATTCCGAACCCCTGTTTAAACAAGTAAGTCAGACGCGTTGGTTAGTCTGTGAAGATAAAGTGGAATATATTTTTACCTAATTTTAGAATTTCAATTCTCTCTTATTTGACCTCTCGATATTTTTCGCTTTATTTATTTACTTCGTCATATAGTCCGGCGTGTCTTTACCCCGCGATTTTCATCCCGTTTTTCTTTTATTTTCTCCTATTTATTTTCTCTTCTTTCGGCATGACGATTAGATACGAGGTGCCATCACTCCCGAAACCACGGTGCAATTACCGGTCTCATTTCATCGTTAACTATACACATATATACACCTTATCTCGGTAATGCATGCGCTCAAAGTTTCTCGAGGTGTAATGAAAGCTATTAACAAGACCGGATGCCGACGTCGGAAACTGCAACTTGATACGAGGTGTGAATCCTTGCGAAAAAGCTGAACCCTCGATGCAACGGTTAATTAAAATTCGCTTCAACGCTGATTAAAATCTATAGATAAAAAACCACACATGGTAATTTGTTCATTATGACTTGGGGTTATTTTATCAAACGCTTGATCCTTTTTTCTTCCTCATTTTCTCTGTTTAATCCGACGTTGATTTTTGAGTATGGAAAAAACGCAGAAACGATGAAAAGCGTATTATGCAGCTGATCCTCATGACAATGTGGGGAAAACTATACGTTTGTGAATAATCTAATAAACTCTGAAGATAGATCGAGAGAGATATGAGAAAAACTGCTGGTATATGTATTAGGGAGAAGCGGAACAAACTCAATTTCCACATCGAAGGAGGAATCTATATTTCTAACGATATAGAAAAACCCTGAGCTCGTCGCATCCTGGCTTCCTGGAAAAATATTCAAAATCTTGATACTTCGTGAGGTGCATTTAGATTCCGAAAATATTTGGCACTATAGAAATACACGGAATTGCTACCCGGTAGATATGCGTAAAAAGGACGAAAGGACGTCTTATTTCCCGAGATAAATGAAGCCTGACGCAGTCATGTGTAAAATTAAAAACAAGATACCATCGAATCGTAAGATTTTCCTTTCCGCTATTGAACCTCAAAACGTGAAATGTATGGACCCTGAAGAACCCCGGGTTTCTTTCCCTCTTATTTCTACGTCTACTGCCTGGCACCCAGCATCTGTTCTCCGCGATGTTTTTCCCTGTCGCAGAAGTAGGTGTGACTGTAGAAGATTCTCAAGAGACTCTGAAATCCCGTGTAGAAAATCTGAGAAATATCCTCCGTGATCTTCGCCGCGCTCTTATAAACGAGCGAAAAAATCTTCGCGACGAGATAGAGAACACGATTTTATCCGCTTATTCAAATTCTGAAAAAGTACGACGACCTCCGGTGCAAGGTTATTATTTTCCCTGCATTTGCTCTTCGTATTTTAAAACGTGTGCTCTTCAAGGACCGCATTAATATTCAGCGAACAACTTCGACGTATACCTATACCCGCCTCTCACCCTGCTTCGTGGTAAATTTTAGATTTGTACGCTCCCAAGTTCCACGACCATTACGAGACGAGAAATTACTTTGGTTGTAATTCCGCGACTAGACACAGCCATGACGTGAGTCTAATTACTGTTTCACACACCCGAAAGTGGCTCGGAAACTCTAGACTTAATTAATACCTGATTGGAACTCAGCGATCGCAGGAACTACCCGATACAACATTTCGAAACAACGATATGTACCAGGGCAGTATCAGCAGACTGCAGTACGAACTGGACTTCGCGAATTCAAACTACTTTTTAGAACCGACTCCATCGAACATGTCGAACTTTTACAAACAGAAGATACTCAATCTCGAGGCGGATTTTTCGGCTGGATTAAATCAGGTCAAAACTAAATTTGCAGAGTCGTTTATGGCCCCCGATACTCGCGATTTAAACCCCGGATTTACTTGCTGTGAAATAAATCTACGAGACAAAGAATCCGCCGAGATTTTATGCCAGCGAGATCCCCGCGACGATATTCTGCACAGCTTTCACTCTCCGCAAACGAGATCGAGGTACGGTGTAAAAACGCACTTCAGGAAATGCGGAATCGGTGAAAATGCTATTTTCAACAGATCGCTGGTGGTCGATGAAGTCCAGAGTTTATGGTCGATGGAAATGGGCGGTGATCGATCCTGCGAAAGGGACTTTTGCGGGTTGATATATCAGGCACCACCTCTGCGTATCACTTCGTCGAAAAGTTTCGACATCATAAAATCGAGGAGCGATATTGCTGTGGATGAAAGCTACTCGCGAGAGCTTTCGCCCAATGCTCAGCAGTTGGTTGCACTTGGATGACGATTAGAAGGATGATTTTTTACCCTATGTTTTAGAACTGCACAATTTTATAGACTGATATTTATAAAAAATTTTATCAAAGCTCATTACTCTGCGATTTTTCTATTACCTCATCTGCTACGGGGACGATGATGCGTCGATATTTCACACACCCGCTCATCCCCAACTCCGGTTCTCGTATAATATTCGGACAATGGTACAGTGATGACGTAATTTCCGCACTTTTGAATAACTCCGATCCGAAAGCCCCGCACTTCGTTGACGGTGTAAAATCGCAGGGTATAAATCAACCGTGTTGGTACCACGCGGAGAGAAATCCATAGGATGAAAATTCAGTCATGTATACATCGAGATCCGCGTAGAGTTCTGATAGAAATACTTAAGGGGTGGAAATACTCCGCGAAAAACTATGCGTATATTGACTTGATAATGAATAGATATTCGTTCAGATGCACACAGGCAGGCCGGTTTCAGGTATTCAGCAGAGGTCTGGATTCTAATGTCGGAGGTCATGGAGTGCATTAGATCCGCTGGCTAAGCCTTTTATGAAAGGGTAAAGCAAATAAAATGAATGAGAAATAAGAAAAAATATATATAAAAGAAAATAAAAAGAAGGTCAGGACAAAGGCACCAGGCTCACTGTCTTCGGCTGAAGAACCGGACGAGGTGAAGTGCCGTTGGTGAAGTGATGGCTGGCACAGAACAGCACAGGAAGAATAACTATAGACGGAAATGGGAAACGGTGCAGGGATGAACGGGGTGGAAATGAGGAGGGATAACCATCCCTCCCCATTTCCACGCTATTGTAGTACGGCGAGAGTGCTGCACTCCGTGCTAAATCAGCACGACTTTACCTGCAGCCTTGACTTATGGAACTTTTTCGATACCTAAAAGATTGTTTTTTCATTATTTTTTTCTTTTGCACAGCCTCATGCAATACCGACGTCTGACATTTCGTTGCGGGTAATCTTTCGCCCCTGTTTCATTTGAGGGAAATAAACGCAAGATATTTGTCCATTGAGATTAGGAGAAGTGAATTCACTACGTTAGTAAGTCTGGAGATTAGGAAGATCAGACAATTAGCGAAACTATAGTTGAGAATTCTTGCTTCTTATCGCGCTAAGGTTTATTTCGAAAGCTGGAACGGCCGCAGGGACGACGTTTTGAACAGGGGTTGAAAAGGCAAAAACATCGTCTAGCCCGCAACGTCTTAACTACTTAAGTTCAGGCACAGACAAATCCACGCTGAAAGCTTCTCCCGGAATAGAGGTATTAAGGATTGAGAGAAAACCGGTGAATTGACGGACTGAAATCTCGTTACGAATCCCATACAATCAATTCGGCCATCACATTATTACTTTTGTTATTTTCAATCTGCGGAAAAGTATTTGCCTTTTATTATTTCTCTTCAGTTTAATCAATCAATTGCAATGGGGGTCTGAAAGTGAAGCCGGGTTTTCTCCAGTCGTTCACAATCGATGGTTCGATTCATTCACCCCGATCAGGTATACATCGTACAGTACATCGGGGAAGTTGATATTCTTGTAATAATAATAGGGCGAGGCGAACTAATGTCGTTTAAAATTCGTCGATCTTTTTCCCATGTCCCCCGGGTTTATAGGAAGTAAAATGAAGTAGAGATCAAAGCCTGGAGGAGCCCCATACATCCGTGGAATGACTTGGACCCGAATTAACGTCCGAGAGAGTTTATCGTTTGAAAGGGGATAGCCGGGCTAAGATTCTTCCGCTTTTTCCCTCGCTTTAGTTCACTCGACCAGTAAAATTGCCTGACTTTCTTCTCAGAGATCGAACCGATTCGAGTCTGAAAACGAAATAAAATACAGTAGGCACACATACGTATACAGCATATTCTGGGAACTTGGACAAATCCCGAACTATGTGAAATTCCCCCCGTTTTCGTCGATCGAAATGATTTTTTTTTTTTTTTTTTTTTGGCCGATTTGTTTCTCCTTTTCTTTTACCTAATTGAAAAATCTGGTAGAAACTTTTCTTTTTTTCACAAAGAAAACCTGCGGACAAACAGCGGCGTTTCTTATAAGTGCAACCCTTCGCCATAGGGTTTTCGACTCTTTTGTCAAGAGGGTTTTCCCGTCCCGCAGGGCATTTGGTAAATAAATTGGCAGCCGTCGAAAGGCAAGTTTCTTATTAAATAAAAATGATTTATAGAGCCGGCCGTTTTCCGGAGGTCTTTTTACCCGGTCAAAGAGAAAAAAAAA